>CM022771.1:13626999-14286999 GCA_012411365.1 Ameiurus melas | reverse complement strand
GTAGCCTTCATTAGCCTTATGTAGCCTTCAGAACAGCATCATTTGTCTCACCACCCTGAGTGAAAACAGGACGTTGGAATGAAATTATTAATCTTTTCTGTTTATTTATTTATTTTTTGCCTTTGTTTATTTATTCATTTTCGTATGATTCATTTACATGTGATTCATTTACATTTTCATGTGATTCATGTCTATTCATGCATATTCATGTAATTAATTCACATGCAATTCATTATTATGTGATTCATATTCATGGATGTGACATTCATGCATGTGACTCATTTACATGTGATTCATTTTCATGGATGTGATTCACATTCATGCACGAGATTCATTTACATGTGATTTCATTTTCATGTGATTCATTTACATGTGATTCATATTCATGCCTGTGATTCATTTACATGTAATTAATTTTCATGTGATTCATTTACATATTATACATTTTCATGTGATTCACATTCATGCATGTGACTCACATTCATGTAATTAATTTACATGTAATACATTTTCATATGTTTCATATTCATGTGATTCATTTACCTTTTCTCCCCTCCCTTCCCCAAATATTTCATTGAGAAAAAATAATAATAACAATAATAATAATTATTATTATTACCATTATTATTAATTAATTAATTAATAAAAAAAAATAAATAAAAAAGAAACCCCCCTGGCTCATCATGGCTACTCAATAGCTGTCACTGGTTATATAAAAATTATAAAACCCAAGAACTAAAAATAAGAATATAAATAGCCAATTGGAGCTGAAGAGGGACACACACCAAAAGTCTCCATAAAAAAGGAGACAGCAGTGTATCACCCCTAGGGTTGTCCACAAAGTGGACCTAGAGTAAGCTAAAAAAAAATTACTAAAAAAAAAATTCCAGTACGAAAAAAGTCCCCTGCTGACTTCAAATCTACTAAATAGTCTTCAACAAATATAATGTCCATTCCTTTTAAAGACTTACACCTAATAATATTACACAGTGTAGCATATTAAAATAAAATACAAGAAGAAGAGAATAACAAGATGATAATAAAATAAAATAGAAATTACAATAAGTAATATTAGAATAAAGAATATTATCAGAGAAAATAAATACATAACCAAATAAATAACCAAATAAATAAATAAGGAACACTACACTGTGTAGGTGATGCAGTTCACCCCGGTTTTAAGAGTTTTAACGTATTCTGCTGCTTCCTCCGCTGAAATAAAGTCCTTCTGGACACCGTTATATGTAATGCGAAGCCGTGCTGGATGAAGTATTCCATAGCGAGCTCCCTCAATATCACGAAGTTGACGCCGGACTTCGTTAAACGCGGCCCGGGCATCTTTTCTGTTTATAGTTGGCCAATGTACTGGGTCATACTTTTTTAACCATAAAGTTAAACAAATGTGTTTTGGGGTTTATTTCCCAGAAGAAATGAGCTGTTTTGGTCCTGGAACACAGTGCATTCAGAATCCACCTTACATTTCTTCAGCAAATACATTTTTTAAGTGTGTTGTACAGTGCTGGACTGTAGGTGTACATTTAGCTTTTATACTGGACACAACCAAGACAGAGAAACTGCTCCAAATAATTCCAAGAAAGGTTCTTTAATGGATAAATTAGTAACTTTAATGGATGAATTAGTAAATTCCATCCCATCTTTACTTTTTCAAAACGTTCTACCAGCTGTTTTTTTAGTTACACTTACTTATCCAGCCTTTTGTTGCCCCATCCCACCTTTTTTGAGACGTGTTGCAGCCATCAAATTCAAAATTAACTTTTTTTTTCTTAAAATGGTACATTTCCTCAGTTTAAACATTTGATATATTTTCTATGTTCTATTGTAAATAACATGGGTTTATGAGATTTACAAATCATTGCATTCTGTTTTTATTTGCATTTAACACTGCGTCCCAACTGTTTTGGAATTGGGGTTGTATGATTTTTGCCATCAGTCTATCCATCTGTCCATCCATGTCTGTTCATCTGTCCGAGATTCTTGTTAGTGCGATATCTAAAGAACGTGTGGTTGAATATTTGTAGGATTTATATGACGTTATCATTGTAACCAGCAGATCCAAACATGGTCAAGGCCACAGCAAGGTCAAATGTCTGAAATTGTGTTACTTCAATTGCTTCAGAAGTATGTTTTAAGGTAGTTCTGGAGGGGGATGCATCCCCATCGACACTGTTGGAGTCGAGTTCAATTTGTCTTAATTATTAATTAGTTTTTGGTCTATCATTTGTGGTCTGTTTCAGTAACCTGACCTTAAAACTGCTATACTCAGCTCTAAAATAGCATATTTCTTCTTTAAAGAATGATAAATTTGATAATCAATTATTGCATAAATTTTTTTAAATTAATTTATTAGTTGGATCATTATTAAAATGTATTTAATACCAAAAATATTATTAGCTAATCAATAATGTTACTATAATTAGATAAATAGATAATCTGTCAGAGCATGAGAAAATTATCGTGTTTGAGCTTAGTTAGGCACAAGTAACACAATGAGATGCTTTTCTGTACATTCTTACTGGTTCTGCCCACTTTTTTGCAACTATATATCTTACCTGCATTTTAAGCCTTGATTTGTTTAATTCCAACCAGACAAATTCAAAATGGGCAGCATAAATATCCACTGAATGACTCACTAACTGAAACACTCAAACACTAAATGAATTTTACTTGAATGAATTTTACTCTGCGTGAGTGCAAGGTGAATCATTTTCGATGTATGGAATCAACTGCAAAGTTTTGGGATTGACTCTTAGTTTTCAATGCCTGGAATCAACTCTTTTTGGGATCAGCTGAAAGCACACAGTAGGGATGTAACGTAATATGAATACATTATTCATGACACAAATTGAGATATTATAAAAAATACAGATACGTATAGAATGCACACAGTTTGTTTTTTCTCCTCTCACAGGTGTGAGAGGTTTCTACTTTCATGTGGGTGCAAGCAAACAGTCCTATATAAAAGTCCTGGGAGAAACAAAATCCATGCTCATTAACATGAACTAATTTACAGCATTTTTAGTAACTGGATGGTGGTTTAATGACTACTACTTTCTTAATATTTTTGGGGAACCAACTAAATTTGTTAGGCAGGTACAATATTTTGAAAAACAAACAATAAGACCAGTAGTCCTGTGCTCATCCCTGGCTGAGAGTGGTTATGAAGTGGCGTGATCTTGCACAGATTGAATTACTGTCAGAGCCACAGTTCACACACACTGCTGACTGACATTGGTGTTTCCAGTGGTTCTGGAAGCATAGTGGTAGGGCTCACGTTAAATAAAAAAAAATAAAAAATTATGAATTAATGAAAAATATATATGATAAAAATATGGAAAAAACAAACCCTTCTGGTTTTCTCCATGACCACTTTGAATTAAATTGGAAAGGTAATTAACTAGACTGAAGTCAATAAAAATATAAATCCTTACAATGTGCAGTATTCTATTGCCTGTGTTTACTGGGCTTTTTAAACATATTTGGTTGGGTCTTTTAATATATAGGCATCATCTGTGAAGTTCTGAACATATGCAATACAACCCCAATTCCAAAAAAGTTGGGACGCTGTGTAAATAAAAACAGAATACATTGATTTGCAAATCTCAAACACATATTTTATTCACAATAGAACATAGAAAACACATGAAATGTTTAAACTGAGGATTTGTTCCATTTTAAGGAAAAAGCAAGGTAATTTTGAATTTATAACAGTTTTCCACTTTGCCTCCATTTTAAATGAGTTTTGGCCCAGAGAAGATGGTGGCGTTTCCTGAGCATGTTCTTTCATGTTCGGACACATGTTCTTTGCATGATAGAGCTTTAACCAGCATTTGTGTATGTCACAATGAATTGTGTTCATAGACAGTGAGTTTTGGAGGTGTTTCTGAGCCCATGCGCAGTGATTTACATTACAGAATCATATTTGTTTTTAATGCAATGCCACATGAGGGCCCGAAGATCACAGGCCTGATCTTATGTACTGTAAATGATGAGAGATTCATAGTCTTGACAATTTTATGGTGAGGAACATTATTCTGAAATTGTTCCACAAATTTTAGATGCACTTTTTTCTGATTGGTTAACCTCTACCCATCTGTACTTCTGAAAGACTCTGCTAAGATACTCTCTTTATACTCAATCATGTAACTGACTTGTTGCCAATTAACCTCCAGCTGCTTCTTTTTAGTAACTTTTACTTTTCCGGCCTTTTATTTCCCACGTCCCAAAGTTTTAGAGATGTGTTGCGGCCATCAAATTCAAAATAATCTTTTTTTTTTTTTAAATGGTACATTTCCTCAGTTTAAACATTTGATGTGATTTGATATGTTTTATTGTGAATAACATATCAGTTTATGAGATTTGCAAATCATTGCATTCTGCTTTTATTTACATTTTACACAGCGTCCCAACTTTTTTGGAATTGGGGTTGTAGTTATTACAGTAATTATAGTAATCTATCATTCCTGTTTTGTCCGGAGTGGATTTTGTTTAAATCCAGAGCTCTCCGTATTAGGGCTAGATCACATTTGTCTAATTATTTGACATTGTCTCCTTGTTTGTCTGGTGATGATACTTAAATCCCAGACTCTGTTAGCTGATTATTTGCTTAAATGGTCTCTTCTGTGTTACTGATGGTTCTCCCTTTTCCCCCTTTTGTTTCTGTAGCTTACAGAGAGCAATTCTGAGAGCAGCTACTATAGCCCTCAGAAAGTGAAGTCACAGGAGGTGCTATGTGTGGAACAGGAAGGTATCACTGTGGAGGTAAAATACAAAGCCATGGTCATAAATAATTTATTTAAAACGCCTTAGATTACTGGAGTAACGCTGCACTTATATTGAAATTATGCAAATAACAAGAAAACATGTACTACAAGGAGAACAGAGGCAACAGGGTAAAAAAAGACAAAGAAAGAGAGAGGAAATTGGCACAGATGGGTAAAAGAGCAAAGATGGGTTCAAGAAGTGAAGATATGGCTCTTCAGCTAGGGTTCTTTAGCTGACAATTTAGGCAGCAGCCAGGTTAGAATTTTTACAAATCTGTTACTCTTACTCTCTTTTAGGCATTGATGATGGGAGAGCTGTTTTTTGACTGTCAGATTGGGGTGGTAGGCTGCAGGGCTTTGTGTCTGAAAGGTTTCATGGGAGTGTGGGACTTTGAGAAGAAGACGGACAGAAAAGAAGAGGTAATGTTTGTGTGTGTGTGTGTGTGCACACAGTCTAAATGATTAATTTATATGTACACACTCATAACTTTCCATATGCACACTTTTGTTTTATGCTCATGTACACCCACACCGAATATAAACCTAAATTTACATGCACATATCACATTTCTTGAAGGATTACATATGCAGTATTTTGCAAAAGGCTTACGCACATGTAAAGAAATGCTGTAAAGATGACTTCAAAAAGAATTAAATTAAATCTAATAAGAATATGCCAAAGTTCATCTGGAGGCTTTGACTGCCACACGTGCTTCTATTTGGTTTTTGTCCCCCCCAAAACCCAAGAGTGTTCAGTATGCTTTTTGCCTGAAAACTGGTCCCTTACATATGTTACTTTTTTTTCCCCTTGTAACATAATTTCTTTGCAAAGTAATATTTGGAAATGTAAAATGTTTTATACTGACTAGAATGCAGAATTCAAATATCATATTCAAATATCATAATATAAAAATAATACAAAATAAATATTGATAACAAAATTTATATTAAAATAGGGTGCTTAAGACTTTTGCACAGTACTGTACAGTGGGGATTTATAAATAGAATGTGCAAATTATATTATTTTTGTCAGTTTTATTTATTATGCATGTGTCTGCATGTGAATGGTTGTCCTGTGGATGTGCTCCACTGCAGGATGCTGTGTTTTTCTACTGTGGAGAGGATTTATGCTCTAAAGCAATTACCTACTTGACCAACTCACTATTTGACAGCCGCAGCCCAGAAAACAATGGTGTTCGTGCTGAATTCATACTTGATGCTAACCTCCACAAGGTATCAGTATATTTTCAATTCTCATTTTCATGCTGATTTAAAAAAAAAACAAAAACAACAAACATCTGAATCTGGTTAACATTTCTAGAAGTACATTGCTGGCAATGGCAGAACAGTTCTTGGTAACAGTGGTCTGTGTGGGTGCTGCTCTGTTTTTTTGCCAAACACCACCTCATTCCTCCCTATATTCATCTTTCCCCATAAATTAACCTGTTACATTAGCCAGCTAAATCTATAGCTTTGACAATACCTTATTCACAGGCTGTGTCACAAGTTTATGTTCATGATATTCATTCAAGATTTCTCCAGGCAAACATTTTTTGTAACACTTTAATTTTTTTTATAGCGATATTAAAACGTTTACTGGCATGCCTGCTAATATCTTCCTGATGCACAAAATTCTGATATCACTTCGACTACTTGCTTGCACAGCAGAAGAAAATCACTTCTCTTAATATTGCTTTTTTTGTGCCATCTCTCTAAACATGCACAGTATTACAATGTGTGGCTAAGTTCAACCAACCACATTCCGAGGTGGCCAGATATACAATGACTGGCTAGTTTTTCAGCGTTAAGTGCTGACTAATTACAGTTGAGGCCAGAACTTTAACGCATAGGCTGAACTAAACTTTTCACCATGTTACCATACATTTCCTGTGTTAAGTCAATTAGGGCTTCTGCTTTATTTCTTTAAGAGGTCATTTGAAAATGGTAGGTAAGATATACATACATACATATACACAGTGCCTTGCGAAAGTATTCGGCCCCCTTGAACTTTTCAACCTTTTGCCACATTTCAGGCTTCAAACATAAAGATATAAAATTTTATTTTTTTGTGAAGAATCACCAACAAGTGGGACACAATTGTGAAGTGGAACGAAATCTATTGGATTTTTGAAACTTTTAAACTTATAAAAAATTAAAAGTGGGGCGTACCAAATTATTCCGCCGCCCCCCTTGGGTTAATACTTTGTAGAGCCACCTTTTACTGCGATTACAGCTGCAAGTCGCTTGGGGAATGTCTCTATCAGTTTTGCACATCGAGAGACTGAAATTTTCTCCCATTCTTCCTTGCAAAACAGCTCGAGCTCAGTGAGGTTGGATGGAGAGCATTTGTGAACAGCAGTTTTCAGCTCTTTCCACAGATTCTCGATTGGATTCAAGTCTGGACTTTGACTTGGCCATTCTAACACCTGGATACGTTTATTTGTGAACCATTCCTTTGTAGATTTTGCTGTATGTTTGGGATCATTGTCTTGTTGGAAGATAAATCTCCGTCACAGTTTCAGGTCTTTTGCAGACTCCAACAGGTTTTCATCCAGAATGCTCCTGTATTTGGCTGCATCCATCTTCCTCTCAATTTTAACCATCTTCCCTGTCCCTGCTGAAGAAATGCAGGCACAAACCATGATGCTGCCACCACCATGTTTGACAGTGGGGATGGTGTGTTGAGGGTGATGAGCTGTGTTGCTTTTACACCAAACATATCGTTTTGCATTGTGGGCAAAAAGTTCGATTTTGGTTTCATCTGACTAGAGCACCTTCTTCCACATGTTTGGTGTGTCTCCCAGGTGGCATGTGGCAAACTTTAGACGAGACTTTTTATGGATATCTTTGAGAAATGGCTTTCTTCTTGCCACTCCTCCATAAAGGCCAGATTTGTGCAGTGTACGACTAATTGTTGTCCTATGGACAGACTCTCCCACCTCAGCTGTAGTTCTCTGCAGTTCATCCAGAGTGATCATGGGCCTCTTGGCTGCATCTCTGATCAGTCTTCTCTTTGTCTGAGCTGAAAGTTTAGAGGGATGGCCAGGTCTTGGTAGATTTGCAGTGGTCTGATACTCCTTCCTTTTCAAAATGATTGCTTGCACAGTGCTCCTTGGGATGTTAAAAGCTTTTTGTATCCAAATCCGGCTTTAAACTTCTCCACAACAGTATTACGGACCTGCCTGGTGTGTTCCTTGGTCTTCATGATGCTCTCTGCGCTTTCAACAGAACCCTGAGACTATCACAGAGCAGGTGCATTTATACAGAGACTTGATTACACACAGGTGGATTCTATATATCACCATTAGTCATTTAGGACAACATTGGATCATTCAGAGATCCTTGCTGATCTTCTGGAGTGAGTTTGCTGCACTGAAAGTAAAGGGGCCGAATAATTTTGCACGCCCCACTTTTTTGGCCATGTCAAAGTTCCAAAGTTCCTCAGATGTGCCCATTTTTCCTGCTTCCAACACATCATCTTTGAGCACTGACTGTTTACTTCCTGCCTAATATATACCAGGTGCCATTGTAATAAGATAATCAATGTCCTACACTTCTTCAGTTAGTGTTTTTAATGTTCTGGCCAATATGTCTTTCATATAGATTTAAAAGTGACGGGTATATGTAAATGTTTTACCCACTGGAATTCTGATGTAGTAAGCTGAAATAACTTTTCAAATCAGTTGTTTTAAAATGTAATCTGATCTTTATTTATTTTTGTAGTGAATAATATTTAAAAAAATTTGAAAATGAAAATTTGAGTTTCTGCAGCCTTCTCCAGCATCTTTTTCTGCAGCAAGCTCCTGTAAGGCTCTCACATATGTTGTGTAGCGCTCTATATCCTCTAAAGAGCCTAATTCCCTAAGAGCCATTGCTGGATATTGATCCAAAGGTTTTGAAACTTCCTCTAACTGGTCCTTGTGGGACTCGAGCTGCTGTTCTAGAGTCAGAGTGGTGGGGCATGAAGGTAGGACATGAGGGCAATATGCGTTGATGTCATGTGAAGATGAAGTGAGTGGAGGAGCAGAGTAACGGGCGGCGATGTGGTTAATGATCGCAATCCATGATGCCTGCTCTACTTCCCTCTCGGCCTGGAAGTAGAAGAGTCTGGCGTCTGCGGTCCTGAGGCACAGAGCATATGAGGCCTCTTTTTGTAATGTATCGGGTAGGCCATGGAATGATGCAGTCTAATTTAATTCTTGTTGTCTGCCTTGCAAAATTGAGATTTGTCTTCTTGTAGATGCAGGACCACGCCTTTTAGAACTGCAGTAAATGGTTTCCATGCTCTCTGGCCTCTTATGGTTTGTCTCCCATTCTCGTCCATAACTCTTTTGTGGATGAGTTTTCCTTTTTTGTCGATAGTTTTGGTAGGGTTGTTTTCAGTCCCATATGATGAGTCACAGTCAGAATGTTCTGGTTTCGATATTTCCTTTTGGTCTCCAGCCTGCCATCTGGCTATTACTCTGAACATTTTTAGAGGCCTTCTTTTGATTGATTTATAAATGTCCTTCTATTCTTCGAGATTACACTGTGAGAAGCAATTCACTATTTTCATGTCCGCTATGAATTCTTCATTCCTTTTCCTCCCTTTGTGATTGCCATGAATATCAGCATTCAGTAAGATTATGACCCAGCTCATGTAATACACATCAGCTTGTAAATTGAGCGGCTGGCCAGTACACTGAAGGTACCTATAATTGAAGTGAGTTATAAGTAGATGCTGAATCTGAGGTTCATCCTCTGTCCAAAGCACTTCAAGGAACGATCTGAGAGCTTTGATCAGAGACATGAATATAAACATAAAGTATCTGGCATGTATGCGCAATGTTACTTCGGCTAATTCCAGATCCTCATTCAGCTGCCGGATAATCTCCGGACATCGGGACACATCCTGGTTACAATGTAATCTGATGTGAAGTAGATGCCCTAATTGACTTGCCAAAAGAAACGTGTGGTAACATGAATTGTGTGTTAAAGCACCCCAAAACCAAAAGAAGTAGAACACGAGCTCACATTATTAAATTTTGTTTGCTCTCAAGTCTTTCTTCTGAAACCTGTTTTGTGTAATGACAAAACTGGTCACCTAAAAGGTCACCAAAAACATGATTTCAGTCAGTGGGTCAGTGAAAAGTCTGTTTGTGGTGGTGTTTGTTTTTTTTTTTGTTTGTTTGTTTCATGTTGGTGTAAGATGAGTATTGTAGCACACAAATACTTTGCTATGCAACTACAGGGTGCACAGTTATGACATCTTTCTAAATTAAAGACCTGCCAACCTTTTTCTGCATTTTGCTGAGTAACTCAGCATCAGAGTACATTGCTAAGAATTATCAGTCAGAAATGAGCAAAATAGCAGTCGTGTGTGCCGTCCGACCCCCCTGTAAAAAATAAAATAAATGACACATGAGCAAATTGATATAAAAATCTGGAATGATTGTTAGTTGGTGTTTTGAACTCTCTAATATTAACTGACTCCCTGGTAGCCCCTCCACCTTACCTCACCTCACAGAAGAATAGCTAATCTTATCTTATCTCAATTGTCATGCTTAAAAGATGCACTGATGCACAACCCTTATTTTCTCTCAAGGTAAATGGAGAATTATTATTTTTTTTACTTCATTATTATGAAATAAAGCCTGTCTTGGTAGAAACTGGATTGTATGTATATATGAGGTTTTTCTGTAACCACCAGGCATTTTTGTGTGTGTGTGGGGGGGGGCTGCTGCTGATCTCTCTTAATTTAGATGTAGACACTATAAAAGTTCAAATGCAAACTTTATAAAATATGTTATGCTGAACATAACATTTTATGTACATAATAATAGTAAGAAAGAGGCTAAACTTTGTTAACTTTGAACTTTTCTTCTTTCCTGGATTTAACCTTCTCTAGTGTCTACATACTTAACTAACACACACAAATGGCAGCTCAAAATAGGGGTCAAGCAGGGTTGCAATAGAGAGTGGGTTGTGTTTCACTTGGGAAAAGAGGCTACATTGCCCTATACGTGGCAATGTATATTCATTTCACCTGTCAGTGTTTGTTATGGCTGATTGGTGTATGTAACATTATTGTCAATGACCGATAGTGGTTGATCTTCCAGAACAATGTACTGGGTAATTGTTGTTGTTTTCGCTCACGTTGTGTTGTATGTAGATGTTTTTGTTTCACTTAGCTAGTGATTTTCTGCTAGCAATGAACTTGTGCTAAGTTTTATGTTGAAGATGTTTTATTTGGTTACTTGTATTGGATGTAGATGCTGTAGTTCTTCCTGTTGGTATTTTCACAGTTTGCAGTCTACTTTGTTTTTACTGTTTAATTTTGAAATATATCCAGATTGCTGTTCTGTCTTGTTTTCTGCTTATTAGCAAGACATCATATAGTAGGATTACATCACACAGTGCCACATGGTATAAGATAAATTTTTTTATTGGATCTTTTTTTTTGTTTTATTTTTTTAACGAGTATGAGTAATTGATGCAACTCTCTCAGAATGATCCCTCCCTTGGACATGGAGGTGCTGATTTTCATCCCAGCTGTTTTACACTCAACAGTGAAATGTTCAAGTGTGCATTGGAGGCTAATTCAGTTGGTGCCAAGAGAATAACGTCATCTGCAATTAAAATGGATGTTACCTCTAGCCACATGTTGGACATTTCTTCATGTTTGACTACATCTTGAAAAATGTTAAATTTCACATTTTTTTGCTTTTGAAACCCAGTATCTTGTTAGTTAATTAGCTAATTTTAAATGATCTTGAGAGACTGAAGGTGCTTCACCACTGATTGCATCAAGTAGACAACACAACTGTAGCAAAGCATTTTTTGGACCCCATGTCTTGTCCTACACTGCTTAGTGTGGCTTTCTGTTATGTGTTTTTATGTTTCTGTGTAATCTGTAATAAACTCTGATCTTATGGTAGGAGACATACACTGAAGCAGCAGGGCTACAGCGCTTTGGTGCTTTCTATCTAGATTACCTCTACACAATGGAGAACAAGAGTGGAAAAGGTACTACCCGACACACTCACGTAATGTTGATGTATCCTTAAACTTCATCTCTCTCTCTAGTGAAAAGATCTTGATTTATAGTCATATACAGGTGCTGGTCATAAAATTACAATATCATCAAAAAGTTGATTTATTTCCGTAATTCCATTCAAAAAGTGGAACTAGTATAATGCATACATTCATTACACACAGACTGATATATTTCAATTGTTCATTCCTTTTAATTTTGATGATTATAACTGACAACTAATGAAAACCCCAAAATCAGTATCTCAGAAAATTAGAATATTGTGAAAAGGTACAATATTGAAGACACCTGGTGCCACACTCTAATCAGCTAATTAACTCAAAACACCTGCAAAGGCCTTTAAATGGTCTCTCAGTTTAGCAGGCTACACAATCATGGGGAAGGCTGCTGACTTGACAGCTGTCCAAAAGATGACCATTGACACCTTGCACAAAGAGGGCAAGACACAAAAGGTCATTGCTAAAGAGGCTGGCTGGTCACAGAGCTCTGTGTCCAAGCCCATTAATAGAGGGCAGAGGGATGAAACGATGTGGTAGAAAAAAGTGTACAAGCAATAGGGATAACCGGACCCTGCAGAGGATTGTGAAACAAAACCCATTCAAAAATTTGGGGGAGATTCACAAAGAGTGGACTGCAGCTGGAGTCCGTGCTTCAAGAATCACCACACACAGACGTATGCAAGACATGGATTTCAGCTGCCGGATTCCTTGTGTCAAGCCACTCTTGTACAAGACACAGCGTCAGAAGTGTCTAAAGACAAAAAGGACTGGACTGCTGCTGAGTGGTCCAAAGTTATGTTCTCTGATGAAGGTAAATTTTGCATTTCCTTTGGAAATCAAGGTCCCAGAGTCTGGAGGAAGAGAGAAGAGGCACAGAATCCACGTTGCTTGAAGTCCAGTGTAAAGTTTCCACAGTCAGTGATGGTTTGGGGTGCCATGTCATCTGCTGGTGTTGGTCCACTGTGTTTTCTGAGGTCCAAGGTCAACGCAGCCGTCTACCAGGAAGATTTAGAACACTTCATGCTTCCTGCTGCTGACCAACTTTATGGAGATGCAGATTTCATTTTCCAACAGGACTTGGCACCTGCACACAGTGCCAAAGCTACCAGTACCTGGTTTAAGGACCACAGTATCCCTGTTCTTAATTGGCCAGCAAACTTGCCTGACCTTAACCCTATAGAAAATCTATGGGGTATTGTGAAGAGGAAGATGCGATACACCAGACCCAACAATGCAGAAGAGCTGAATGCCACTATTAGAGCAACCTGGGCTGTCATAACACCTGAGCAGTGCCACAGACTGATCGACTCCATGCCACACCGCATTGCTGCAGTAATTCAGGCAAAAGGAGCCCCAACTAAGTATTGAGTGTTGTACATGTTCATAATTTTCATGTTCATACTTTTCAGTTGGCCAACATTTCTAAAAATCCTTTTTTTGTATTGGTCTTAAGTAATATTCAAATTTTTTGAGATTCTGATTTTGGGGTTTTCATTAGTTGGCAGTTATAATCATCAAAATTAAAAGGAATGAACACTTGAAACTAGTATAATGCATACATTCATTACACACAGACTGATATATTTCATGTTTTGAATGGAATTACTGAAATAAATCAACTTTTTGATGATATTCTAATTTTATGACCAGCACCTGTATATCTAGTGTATCCTATTGTAACTTTACAATAAACCAAATATAAGATTTCAAATAATTTCATGCTTGACAGTCTTTTCTGTTAAATAATTTAGCTAATTTTAAGCATTTATTTATAGAAAAAGCTACAATTATCGTAATTTATCTGATTTATAATAAATTAATAATTAGAAATAATAGACCAGTTTGTCCATATTCAAGATATTTTCACTTGCTTAAATAGGATTTTTTTTCCTGCACGTCATGAGAGAATTATCTACATTTGAAGTAAAACATGTTGACAGTGTTAGATTAATTTCTAAAGTAGAGACACTTGTCATACTCTTCCCTTTCCAGTGTAGTTTGAATTAAATGCTTTCCGTGTAGGAACGTGGTGTGGGACGATACCGGGCTTGTCCCACGCCTGACTCTGTGACTTTTGTCACTTGTGCAAAACTGAAACCCAAAACGCGGCTGTGCTCTGTGCTGACTTCATTTCTCAGTTATGCATATGCGAAGAGGCGAGAAGCAGACAAAAAGGCCCCTAATCCACTAAATCCTGGCTAACTTTCCTTAGCTGGCCTCTCCAAGTCTCAAGGAATGGGCATATGTTTGATATTAGCACTAATCTAGCTTGGATCACTGGGAAGAGGAAGTGCTGTTGCTCGCTGCAGTTTTATTCTCAAGTTGTAATTTGAACCCTTTAACCACTTTAAAACCCAACTCATGTCTCATACTCTCAACTACTTGCTTCATTAAAGATGGAGCAACAGGTGGAATTTGAACTGTAGCGACAGCTTGGAAAAAAGGGCAACTCTAAAAAAAAAAAAAAAAAAAAAAAAAAAAAAAAGGGGGGGGGGGGACATTAGGGAATTAAAGACTGAATGAGAGTAAGGGCCAGAGAAGTGATGCTATATTTGTCTGATGATATTCTGTGACTAATTAGTCAGTCTTAAATAATTGTTAATTTATTTATATGCTATACCCATATGAATGATGTCAGAAAAAAAATATTTATATGTGATCATGTCCTTTACCCTGGGGTAAAATCCTTTTGTCATACATTACCATGGAGAAAAACCAAGGTCATTTGTGACAAAAGAGTCTAATTAGGTATTTAAAAATGCATAATCAGATAAAAATACTATTAAGCACAATTAGGGTCATAACAAAAACTCACATGTCCAAAACACTTCAGTTCAGTGTTGTTTGTGTAGATATTTTAACAGTAGACATTGTTACAAAGCAGTTAGGAGGATGGTGAAGAAGGGGGAAAAGTATCCAAAGATCAGTTTTTCAATTGTACAATCCAGTTACTTTGTTGTTTTCAAGTTTCAAAATGAATACTTAAATGCTGCTATGATAACAACAAGCTATTTTGAAGCATTGTAAAAAGTATCCCTTCTTCAGAACATCTCAAGTGTCAACTACAATTGCAATTTAGTTTTGTGGTCAGATGAGACCAAAACTGAACATTTTGATGAACACCATCCCCATGTGTAGCAACAAAGGAGGGCTGCATACAGAGAAACACACCTTCAAATATGGTGGTGTGTCATTGATGCACTTTTTGTAGCTGATGAATTGTGCTAAGTGTCAGAGTAATTAAGCCAAAAATCTGTTTGCCTCTGCCAGGAAGCATAGAGCGAGATTTTGACAATGTGATGAGATAAACATACAGACTCTTCCAAAGTATTGGAACAGCAAGGCCAATTATATTTTTTGATATACACTAAAGACACGTGGGTTTGAGATCAAATGATGAATATGAGATGATAGCTCAGAATTTCAGTGTTCATTTCCTGATATGTACATCTAGATTGGTTAAACAGTTTAGAACCTGGCACCTTGTGTTTGAACACACATTTTTCATGTGATCAAAAAATATTGGAGCACGTGACTGACAGGTATTTTGTGTTGCCCAGGTGAGCCCTATTAATTTGATATATTAAAAAAAACAACAATTTAAACTCTGCTCTTGGTTTGAGTCCTGGGGTTCACCAGTTAAAACTGCATTTATTGTTAAAAAATAACATTTGTTGATAACCCAACATGAAGACCAGAAAGCTGTGTATGGGAGAAAAGCAATCAATTCTGAAGCTTCTAAAAGAGGGACAATTAACCAGAGCCATTTCACAAGCATTGAGCATAGAATTTGGAATGTCCTGAAAAAGAAAGAAACCTAACATGTACTAACAAGTAGACATTGAACAGGTCAGCCAAGGAAAACAACAGAGAGCTGTGAAGAAAAACACAAACAGGGCAGGGGTGAAGATATCACAATCCACCATTCGAAGAAGACTTCGAGAGCAGAAATATAGAGACATACCACAAAGGCAAACCACTCGAGCAGTAAGAATTGTAAACCAAGATTGGAATTCACAAAGATATACAGAGATGAGCCAATTTACGGATAAATGCATCCAATGTATTTGAGAGGAACGTCATTGTGCGGCAAGACAGTGACCCAAAACACAAGAAATGAAAAAGAAGGTTTTAGACTGGCCAAGCTGATCAGCGGCACTTAACCCAACTGAGTATACATTTCACCTTCTGAAGAGGAGAATGAAGGGAGAAACCCCCCCAAACAACCAACAATTGAAAGAAACTTGGGAGCAAGCCTGTGAAAACATTCCAAAACAGTTTGGTGTTGTCCGTGCATTGCCAGCTTGATGCAGTTATTGCAAGCAAGCGCTATGCAACCAAATATTAAGACTAAGACTATCTGTTCCTAGACATTTGCTAACCTAAAAAATCAGTGGTCTGCTACCAAAGCTGCCATGTGCTAATTAGATTAACAGGGCTCATCTGGGTAACAAGAAAAACTTTTCAGTCACATGTTCCAGTATTTTTTATCACTTCAAAAATGGATGGGCTCAAACAAGAAGTGTTTTTTGTTCTGTCTAGATATAAATATCAGGAAATGAAAGTCTGAAATGAAATCTGATCTACATGGAAAGCATGTTATGCTATTCAAACTGGTCTATGCTTACGTTCTTCAAAATGTTGTCTCTTTCATTAAAATACGGAAGTTATGTTTAAAAGAATATACACGTTATCTTAACCTTCCTCAAAGCACATTCCTGCCTTCTGTACCTGTACAACTGCTAAAATTTACAAATTTCATGCATTATTAGTTTCCTTAATTTGGTTTAACTTATAACTTTTTCAAAAACAAGATTTAAGCAATGCCAAATACTCTTTAAATGCCAAAGGTTTAAATATTTTTGTGAGCAGCAAAAATATGTATATTATAGATGAGTAACAGAAATGCAGAGCTGTGATTAGGCAGGCGCAAAATGTTGTTCAATGTGAGAAAGGATGCCTTTGGGAGATTTAAATGGCATGCTTCTTCATGCCACTGATGCAACTAAAGCTGAAACACTATAAAAAGGCCAACCAGTGGATAGGTTTTCTTTAAATGCAGAAAAAATTGCATATGACAACAGCTTGCAATAAAATCTTCTACATGGAGTAGTGGATCAAGATCCCTCTACAAGTGTCTCTGACCTTGTTGGATAAGGAAAAGACTCAGTGCTGCTATTCTTTCCAGGACAGACATCATAAAATATAAATTGCAAACTACACATTGTCACTGTATATTTAAGCTCAAAATATCACTTAGTCCATGTGTTTTAGTGAAGGGTATCAGTAATTCTGAAGGCCACTTAAGTCTCTGTAATATTAGCTGAACTGGTTGGCATTAGGGAAATTGTTTGCTAGCTAGCTCGCTGTAATATTCCAGCAGGACAATGTGTTCAGAAAGTATTTAGACTCCTTTATGTAAGCAGAGTTGCATGTCCAATTGTTTTTCCACCAACTTTTAATCAACTTGTAAAAAACATGACCTGGAGTGAGCTAGGTCTCACATGAACTGAGATCTATGATTTGTAGGCTTTTATGGTGCTAAATGCTTATTCCCAAACAAAACTAGATATGTAGTTTTGGCTACATATCACAAACATAACACATTTGCCAAATTAAAGCTTAAGTCATAGAATATCCTTACGTAAAGCTGGTGGTTTAGCTTTGGAAAAAATCCCCAAAGCTAGCTACTAATGTTTTGCACACTTCAGATTACAGCATTATGAGTAGCATTCTGTTAGGATTTTGGTGTCGATTACTTTGTTCTATGACTTGTGTAAATAGGGAAACAGGATTTTTCTCTGACGGGTAAGGTGGACTCTGGTCACTTGGTTCAGGAAATGTCGATAAAACGATTGGTGATTGGACCCCTGGATCTACTGCTTCATAGCAGTGCTGTCCATCGCATCTTGAAGATGGTTGCCTGTGCCATGGACCACGAGTATGAGCCCTACTACACACTGAAGCCAGGTGACTGTTACACAACTGTCGACTTCTTAATTTATAGAAATACCAGTTGTGCCCTCTCTCTTTTTCACAGTCCATCCATCTCTCTTTATGTGTATCTCTGTCTCCTGGTGGATAGATGTGGTGGAGGAGAACAAGGAGGTTCCACTAGGGAATGAGAGAGGCTTGGAAGAATTTATCCCAACACGGCTGACGTGTGTGACACTACTGAAGGCCTCCATTACTGTCACCATGGCAGAATTCAACCTGTTACATATACTACTTCCTGCTGTATTAGGCCAGAAGGTACTATACTTTCAAACACGCAAAAACACACATACACACTTGCACACACATTACTACCAGCTATATTGGTATATTTTGTGCTTCAATTTTTTTCTCCAACAGGGTTTGGCTGTGCAGTTGACTACTACACAGTTCCATCCAGTGAGGCCACTGCCTGCAATTCGTATGCAGGTAGAGAGGGTGAATCTGGAGCATTCTGTACCAATGTATGGCACAGAGCTCATCCACACTGTCAGCAGCCTCAGCATGCCCTCAGATAACCTCCTGCACCACTGCTACACACACTGCTGTCTGAAGGTAGTCACTCCTCTGTTGGTATCATTGGGATTTATTTATCAGGCTGGATATGAACGGATTTATTTCTAAATAGTTCTTATGAGCATTTATACAAGAAATTTTGTAGTCTTGAACCCCAAAACAACCTCCCCCCAAAATAAAACCTCCCCCAGCCCTCTCCCCCAAAATATTATTTTTTTCTGAAAAAGAAGCTTTAAGCTCTGTCCACACAGCCAATTTGCCTAATATGCAGTAGTTCTTTTCAAATTTAGGCTTAGTCCTGTGTCAAATGCCCTTGATGTTTATCATATTTAGTTAATCTTATGCAGTTTTTTTAAAGTCAAGTTTTAGTTGATCTAAAGTCTGGGCATTTTAGTCTTATCTTAGTCAAATAAAACTGTAAGTATTTTAGTTTAGTTTTAGTCAATGAAATCTGGTGACATTTTTAGCCATAAGATTATTATTGATTAACATTTCAGTCAATCTATTCTAGACAGTGGTGGAAATGCAAAAAACATCCCGGAGTGAGGGACCCTTAGGCTGTTTCAAAAGTCTATAATATTTTGTCTCCTCTTTTATGTTGACAAAAATAGAGAGATTCGAGTAACATTTTTATTTTTTAAACTACGTTTTAGTCTCGTCTTTTTCGTACACGATATTGCATGTTGATATAGTCACAGTTGGTGTTTAATGATGTCTGTGTCATCTCATCATTGTCTCATCTTAGTCATGGAAAAAAGGTATTTGATGAACATTTACATCATAATTTTCATTAACAAAATAACACTAATATGCAAAACCTACTTTTGCAAACTAGTTCTAGGGTTTTTTGGCCAATCTTCACAATATTGATGGCAGACGTGGTAGACTGTAAACCTCAGTAATAATCAAAAACTTGACATTTATAAAGAATATGGCCACCACTTGGATTGCCAAGCAGCTGCACACAAGCCTAAGATCACTGTGCACAATGTCGGCTGGAGTGGAAAGCACACCGCCACTTCTGTAGCCACAGAACTCTGGAGTAATAATTATGCCAGGAGAATGCTGCCTACCTGAATGCATAGCGACAACAGTAAAATTGATGGAGGAGGGATAATGGTCTGTGGTAGATTTTCAGGGCTTGGGTTAGGCTGCTTAGTTCCAGAGAAGGTTAATGTTAATGCTACAGCATACAAATACAAATAGACACTTCTATGCTTCTAACTTTGTGGCAACAGTTTGAGGTAGGCCCTGTCCTGTTCCAGCATGAATACTTTGCATTTACAAACATTCTATCTTTCCTTCCGTTGTTTTTCCTTGCATCTCTCTCTCTCTCTCTCTAGGTGTTTGAGTTGCAGGTTGGACTGACCCTGCTGGATAATGAGGGCACACCTCCACTCTTACCCATAATTCCCTGCTTTAGTACTGCCCTCTATGGGAAGATACTTCTGTTTCCCACATGCTGGTAAGGAACATGGAATCAGTGGGCCTGTATGCCCAAACACCCACACACATACTGCTACTAATAAGAAACAAGCAGATCCTTACAGAGAGAATGAGCTATGCACATAAGACAGTAAATCTGTGTTATAAGTGTTATTCTTGTAAGAGTGAGATATAAAAATTTTTTAAATGTAGGATGATTTTCTTATGTACACTCACCTTCCTTCCCATGATGCATCTGTAAAAGTGCTACATAAAGCTTTAAGCTGGGAGATGATTTAACCCCATTAGCTTGACACTCAGTATTTCTGGACTGCATATGTTTTTAACTAACCTGCTACAGGGAGCTACGCAGAAGACTAGAACAGAACACACACACACACATACACACACACAGTCTCTTTTCCCCCTCGCTTCCTCTCTCTTGGTGTTTGAATTATACTGGGTCTGAGCTGTGTTGGAGCAGTGGGATGTTTTTCCTCTTACTGACTTTTCAGCATTTTACTTTCAGTCTAAATGTGAATAAGTTTATTCCTGCATCTAATACCACTGTTTCATCATTTGTTTTTCTGATGTCCATTGAGCTTCACTGAAGCCTGTTAGACTGTTTATGGCATTGATGTGACTAGGGGTATGTTATTTTTGAGTGTGGAATATTTTGAGTGTGTCAGGGTGAATTTATGTTCAATAGGATTTTAAAAGTACTCAGTGAAACGTCTTTTCTCCTGAAATCAGTACACTGAAACACAGTCTCACACTTCCAGCACGTTTATTTATTTTTTTTGCGTGTGACAGAGGCAGAGTGATTTCCTGGAGTTCTGACAATCCTTCTGGACTGATCTTTGACATGTTTGTAGGGTGGAACACGTGCTTGCCCATAGTAAAGAGTGTGTGCTAGTCCAACCTGGTTTGCCAGTGTTGGTGAGGAAGAACTCATGTAGCCTGCACAGAGCCCTGACCTCAACCCCACTGAACACCTTTGACAAGAATCAGAAAGCCAACTGCGCACCAGGCCTCCTCACTTGACATCAGTGCCCAACCTCACTAATGCTCTTGTGAATGGACAAATCCCCACAACCATGCTCTAGTGGAAAAGCCTTTCAAAAAGTATAGAGGTTTTGATAAGAGCAAAAGGGACACTAAATTTCTAATGGGTTGTTCAACAAGCACATGTTGGTGTGATGGTCATGTGTCCACAAACAACTGGCCATATAGTGTACTTTAACATGCACAAATCTTCAGGTCACCACACAGATCTTGCACTTGTGTTTGACCATGAACTTGTTTTGGTTTAAACTATTCCGGTGTTTATCTGTAGGTTTGCTTTGGGGTGTTGTCATGCTAAAATCTGAAATTCCCCTTGACCTTACACGTTTTAGCAGAAGCCTTAAGATTTTGTTCCCAAAATTGATTGGTATTTAGAGCTATTCATTATTCCCTTCACCCTAAAAGCCCCAGTTCCAGCTGAAGAAAAACAGCCCCATGCTGTGACCTCCATGCTTTCCCATGGGTATGGTGTTATTTTGGTGATTTGAGTGTTTGGAGGGGTGCGCGCATATCTTTTGGTATTACGGTAAAAATTTCAACTTTGGTCTCATCAGATCATTATTCCACATGGTTTTTGGTTAATAAAAAAGGCTTTTGTTTTTCTACCCTATTCCATAGCTCAGAGATATGAAGAATTCATGAGATTGTCACAAGTTAGGAGCAGTCAGTACTTGTCAGAAATTGCTGCAATTCTTTTAATGAGTCTATAGGCCTCTTGGAGGCCTCCCTGACCGGTTTTCTCCTGATCTCCTCATCAGTTTTAGAGGGACGTCCTGTTCTTAGTTGTGTCACTCTCATGCCATATTTTCTCCACTTGTTAATTATTGTCTTTACAATGTTCCATGGTATACCCAGTGCCTTGGAATTTTTTTTTTTACCCTCTCCTTATTGAAATTTTTTAACAATGAGATCCCGTACCTTTTTAAGCACTTTGCAGCCCATGATTTTCTAGTTGTATGTGTTACCAAGATGAAGTCAGGAAAATCCTCTAGGAACCGCTGTTCTTTATTTGGGGTTAAGCAGTCACTTTAATTGATGGTATGTGTATACTAATTAGTATTTAATGAGTTTGAATGCAATTGATTCATTCTTAACACTACCACATTCTTTTTGCAACCATGTTATTGTACATTTTGTTTTTTTTCTTTTTTTTGTGTTTGTCACTTTAATTAATAGGTTAAAATTTTACAGTAAAGGTAAAGAAAAGGTTCTGACATGATTTATGTTGGCTTCCAAATTTTTTTACATCACAAAAACCTGGCATTTTAACAGGGGTGTGTAAATCCACTGTAGCTATACAGTCATTGGCCCCTTTTTTCCTGGTAACACAACGTGGCTTCCACAATGTGTTGAAAAAATTCCTTTGAGAGTCTGTTCTGAGAGTCTAGTCTAAGAGTATCTAATATAATATCATGAGTTTTCCTCATGTTTACTCAGCCAATTGTTTTTGATTAGTATCAAATCAGTCAGTTATTAATAATTATCATTATTTATAAGTCTCTTACATGTTCATTACAAATTGTTAAATACGGTCTCCTCTGAAAGTACTCGAATGGCAAGGCCTATTTTTTAAATTTATTATTTTTAGCTATACACTGAAAACAGTTGAATTTTGAATCAAAGATGAATATGAGGCAACTGATCAGAAATTCAGCATTAATTTCCTCATATTTACATTTATATGTGTTAAACAACTTAGAACATGACATGTTCGGTAGCAGACCATCCAATTTTTAGGTGAGCAAAAGTATGGGAACAGATAGTCTTAAAGTAAATAGCACAGAATATTTGGTTGCATATCCCTTGCTTGCAATAACTGCATCAGCCAGTGACCAAAATATTGCATTCTTCTTTTGTGATAGAATGTTTCTGTAGACTTTTGAATTCATTCTGCTGCTAACCTTATGAGTTTACATAATCAATAAAGATTAGTGAACCTTTTCCAGAGGCAGCCGTGCATTCCCAAGCCATGGCACTACCCCACCATGCTTGACCTGTGAGGTTAATCTTGGTTCCTTGTGGTATGGCCTCTTTGTTTCTGCTTTCAAAGTCTTCTTTGAATAGTGGATTGTGCTACTGTTACCCCTGCCCTGTGGAGATTGTTGGTGATGTCACTGATGGTTGTTTTTGTGTTTTTCTTCACAGCTCTTATTTTCCTTGTCTGAGCTGTTCAGTGTCTAGTTGTTAGTACAGCAATGTGTTTTTATTCTTTTTCAGGACATTCCAAATTGTTGTGATCCCTCATGTCGTCAAATATTTATTAATAGTTTTTGATTAATTTGGGGGTTCCCTGGGCTACTATACTGTGTACAGGTCTGGCCATGCATGTGGTAAGCAACAATACTCAGATAGTCTGTGACATTCAAACAATGCTCTACTGGTATTAATGGGTCCAGTACCAACGGGCTGCTGTAGCTCACCCTCATCAAGGTTCAGCTTGTTTTGTATTCTGAGATGCTTTTCTGCTCACCATGCTTGTAAAGAGTTGTTTACTGTAGTCTTCCTGTTAGCTTGAACCAGTCTGCAATACCCAGTGCTCTAGAGAGAACAGCTAGACATGAATTTATTAAAATAATTTACTAATGGAGCCACTCATGGCTATATAAGCTCTTCTGAGGTGATGGCCACACATACAGTCCACTTTAAATTGTTTCAATTTTTTGTTTAAGCGTTTACACAATAAATTTGGTGTTCATGAAAATTCAGGAAATTTGTGCATGTAAATTTACACATAAGACTAATGATGTTAAATAATATAAAAACAAACTGATCTTTGAATCTTATTCTTAGCGAACAGCATTTTTATATATGGATTATATATATAAAAAAAAAAATTAAGTTCAAATCGCTTATTTATTTAAAATACACAGCTGTAAGCCAAAGTGATGCAATTAGCAGAATTTACATATTTGGATGGCTTGCCTGTTATTATGATGTGCATGTAACATGTTCTTTACTGCAAATATTACTGTCAGGCTTTGGTTTTTGACATAAATATTTGAACAGTTGTATTTTTGACAGTGGCTCTGTTACATGTACACCTTTGGAAAGCTGAAAGGCTTTAGTAAACTACCAATCAGACGTGTTTAGATAAATCTCTCTTTTTTTTTTTTTTTTTTTTTTTTTGCCTCAGGCCAAAGAGGTCCTCGGTGTCCATAACAGAGTACCTGTTTGAGTTACCCAAATTCACAATGCAGGCCACTCATGGTCAGATGTTGCTGTTGCACTGTTTGTGGCAGAGTTGGACACACAGCACGGAGAGTGGGGTCGGTCCCACTGCCAGCGACTCACTCATCAATGAGATCTACAGAACACCAGGTACCACCACACACACACTCATTACACACCATTTCCTAAGGTCCTAGATTTCATAATACCAGTATTAATCTGACGTTTGCATAGAAATGTGAGCGCATTTTCATTAAAACCAGTTTTGAAAACACACCTTGTCTTCAATCACTGTCTGCTGGTCATGCACTGAGTGGATGGATTCTGTAACAGTAGATTGGAGCAAACCAGTTCATTTTCTCTGCCAATGTACTGTTTAATCACCGCAGTAAAGCCTATTACTCTGCAGAAAACTGGAATAACCATGAAACAAATATCCATGGTTCAGACATTTAAAGTTTTCAGCATGTGACCCGAAGCTATCAGGGTTGGAAAAGCAATCCAAAATGCATTTAAGCTTTCGTTCCACCTCAGCAGCTCGTGACCATAGATTGTGATTTGGCAGGATGGCATTAATAATGACATGGCCTCATACAAATGAAGTGGAGAGGCTGTCACAATTGACTGCTTTAGGCTACTATCTAGTGAATCTTTAGAGGAATCCTGTAATTGGCAGTTCACCACATAGTTATCCAGTGTACAGTCTAGGATCTCATTTTGAGTGCTTTTAGAGTGGCCTTGATAAAAAGAGACATCTTTTTTTCTATTTCTCATTCTTTGTGTATTAGAACAAGGTCACTGTTGTGCGCACACATTTCTGATGTACAGACATCTCATTTCTAATCCCACTCCCTAATCCCCCTTTCCCTCTCCCAATATTTGCAATATGTGTTGTAATAGAAATTATTCTGTACATATACATGTGCTGTCTGCACTTTATCAGGTTGAATTTAAAGGATTTGCTATTAGACAGTTTAAAATGGGTTTTAAATGTTTTGTGAATGAGGACTTTATGATGATTAATATTTTTTGAATAGCTGATATACGGTGGGGATCTGCACACCCTGCCCCTATGGACAACCGACATGGATCCAACTATATAAAACCAGAGTGTCATTCAATGCAGTGTTTCAGTGTCCTGTAGAAAATGTTCTTTTGGTTTTTATTTGACTTACTGTCATATATTTTTTTGTTACTGAAAGGTTGCTATGAATACATTAGTCTTTATCACATGTGATCATATTACATTTGCTTCTCCTATTTTAGATGTTTATGCTGTTCAGGTCTAAAGCTGATCTTTTATAAATTGTGCAGGGCTTGCTAACTCTGATTAGCTGCAAACTGGTGAGAATGTTTGTGGTGTTGCTACCCTGTTAGGCACTCATTTGTGCCAACTGTTGTGAAGAGTTTCCACTGAAGTGCTTCCAAGCTCCTGTGACACTGTCCATATGGCAGACCTCCCTAGAAGAAAGCCTTTATGTGGATGTTAAACTCTTCCAGCTTTCCACTCTCCCTTATATTGCCTCAGTTCTGGAGGTGTTTCATATAATTGTGTAGTTGCTTTGTAGGTTTGACTTGCGCTGTCTTCCACTAGACAAAATTATATCACTATTTTATATAAACAGCCTTCTAAAGGAGAGATATTAAAGAGCAATGGTGGATACACTATCATGCAGTACTTTTTTTTATGACTCAAAAAGTTACAAGATTGCCACCAAAATTGCATGGTAATAAATGTCCAATATCAGGGAAGGAGTTTGTTCAGTTCTTCTTTCTTGTTTCTATTACATTACTGCTGTGCTAATCATGTTAATGTTAGCCTAACCTTGTCTTTTTGCATATGTCAAGCAGCTGGTACTTTAGTTAGAACCATGAAACTGAACACAGGATGGTTCGATTATTCCTACATATGGATCAGAGATTTGCTGTTAAGTAGAAGACATTGCAGAATTTTTTTTGGAAGATTAGCTTACTAGAACAGCATCAAGTTAACAGTGCACCTATAGAGATGCGTCTATACCTTAGCAGTGGCAGTGGTGGCTTAGTGGTTAAGGCTCTGGGTTACTGGTCGGAAGATTAGGGGTTGAAGCCCCAGCACTGCCAAGTTGCCACTGCTAGGCACTTGAGCAAGGCCATTGACCCTCTCCGCTCCAGGGGTGCCATATCATGGCTGACCCTGCGCTCCTAACCCAGCTCCCTGACATGCTGAAGAAAAGAAAGAAAAGAATTTCACTGTGCATACGTATATGTGACCAATAAAGACTCATTATAATTATCATACCTAATCCTGTACATAAATTTAGGCAACGTTTGGGGAAATCACCATTGGCAATGAGCGAAAAGATGCTGAAACAGAGCAAGAAATTTTAGGTTTCTGTGGAAGCTTTTTTGTTGTGTCTTGCAACTATTAATCTAAGGGAATAAAACAATTGTACATCCCTCACCATGGTGTGTATTATTACAACCATTAGACTGGTTTTTGTCTGTCCAAGGCACATTCATTAATTTTTTTGAAGTCCTTAGTAGGACACTTCTTGGTGTCATCTCAAGATCTACCAAGAGCATGGATTACTAATAATTTAATAATAAAGTGTTGTTATTCCTCTGGTGGCTTGGTGT
This sequence comes from Ameiurus melas, assembly GCA_012411365.1. Lineage (NCBI taxonomy): Eukaryota > Metazoa > Chordata > Actinopteri > Siluriformes > Ictaluridae > Ameiurus > Ameiurus melas. Next base: position 14,260,399 of record CM022771.1, on the reverse strand, counting down.
GAGGTTTGTATGCTTGTTAGAAACGCATGAAATATTTTCATTATGTTTACTGAAATGTTTATTATATATTTTAACCTTACTAACCTGACGTAAAATGGTTGCGCTCCAGCATACCACTATTAAACTAAAAAAAATAAGGAAAAGAATGCCACACTGCTGCTTTTGGCTGTAGTTTTCTAGTTCTTGTGTACTGAGATATCAGGGAAATCTGTAAATATAATCAAACCTGTAAGCATTTTATTAGTGCCTTTAAAAAAAAAAAAAAAAAAAAAAAATATGTATATATATTCTCAATGTAAAGCTACTCTAAAATTAGCCTAAAATACGTTTGTTTGTATGTTGGTGGTCTGACAGACGTTGATTGTAGCTGCTGTTGTGATTGTATCTTGATACGGTTTATATCAATCGAATCACAAGAATCTTAGCTTTCCAAAGGTATATCGTATGAGCACCTATGTTCCATCATCAGCTGTGTAGATAGCATAGATTTGCTTATAACTTGGCACTGGTGTATTTTAACAGGATACGATGGTGATGGCTGATAATCTCCCAAATTATTGGTAATAGATTGTTTTATTATAAAACTATAGTTTAATCCACATTCTTACCTTGAACAGCTGCTGACAGAAGGTGAAGCTCTTTACAACAAACGCTCTCGGTTGGCATAGACACTTCACAGATTTTGCCCCACTCTTGCCTCCTCACCTCTCTGATCGTCTTCATTTTGAGTATTGTCTTCTCTGTTAGCCTATGTTGCGTTCAGTTTCAAATCGAAAAGCTGAAGACATGTTTATATCTCTGTAGGGTCGCTGGAGAATAAAGACCGTTGCAGCCATTTGACGTCACTACTCAGAATGCATTCCAACATAAACAGCAATGGCGGCCTACTAGTGAAAAGATTTAAAATTTCTTTTTAAAAACTGACATCTAAAGTGTTTTTGTATATCAAATTTATATATCGGATGTCAGCATTAATCTAATAAGCCATACAAATCTTGATAGTCGGGGTTCCCTTTAAGAACTTTATAGCTTCTCCTCTCTTATTTAATTTTTGACTCAAAGACTATAGCATATTCCTAAGCACACACATTTTCTTACCATCTGTAGGTATTTTCTCACCATTTCTGACCAGAACTATTTGTACCAACATGTGGCAAACTAAACACAATGTGAGCAAAAAAAAAAAAGCAATGTTCTCATGCTTGCATTCCCAGAAAGGCTAAGTGGTAGTAATGCTACTGCACGTGTCCCATGCATGTACACCAGATCACACATGTGCTGTGCATAGTACTTGAAGTACTTGTTCTCATGGCTTGACATGGCTCGTGAGTGTGAGCGTGCTTATGCGACTAAGATGACTGAGACAGCTGTTGGAGTCTATCGACCAACTGTTTGATGTTTAAAAAAAAAAAAATTATCACCTCGATACCCAGCTGTATGTTTTTTAGGCACAGCTGCACCTGCCCTGATGTGTACACACACACACACACACACACACACACACACACACCCCCGTCCACTAGTTCTTCCTTAGTTGTTAGTTAAATGAACCTATCTTAGAGCTCTAGGAGGCTAAAGAAAGTAACCAAGTGAGAAAAGAAGAAATGCATCTCCGTCTTTTCCTCCACCTTTTATTTCTGAGAGTGACATTGGATTTGTTGAGAGCGATGAAGTGGGGGTCAAATGGAGGACTCTAGAGTTCTGTCTAGCAGAGTTCCCCTCTCTCCCTCTCTCTTCCCAGTGCATGTGCGTGAGGAAATTAAATGCTTTGTATCAGGCAGTTAGGGCCTGTGGGTGGAATGGAACAGGTGATGTAAGTAGTTCCGGCTGAGTTGCCAACTCACTGTAACATTCTACCCCTCATGGGGTTTGATGGAAATGGTGCCTGAGAGTGAAGAATTTGATGTGTATCATTTAAAGCATCATTCCTTTAGCTATTTTGCCTCAGCTTTCAACACAGAGCTAGCACTGGCCCATCAAAAGACCCCAGAATTTTAACCCACAGAGAGGCACTCCACCTCACTAGATTTCCTGCCTTTCTCTTTTTTAACTTTTTTGTTTTGATCATCTGCGTTTTTTCTGTTTTTGACTTTGTGTTTTCTTTAAACATTCTAATCAGTGGAACTAGCTGCACACAGAGTGACAAACTGCAGTAAATCAGACTGACTTAAACCAGACTTCAGACTGGTTTAATTGTGTGTTTAAGGTGTATGAGTACTGTACTTGCTTAAGTGAATGCATTAATTGCTTTCATTTGGTCTACATTGAATCATGTTTAAAGGCAGTTTCATGGGCTCTAGTGATCAGGACATGAAGCATGTCTTCGGAATTTTCAAATAAATCACTGTTGGAACACCAGAATAATAGAGCTTTGAACCATGCACTTAAGTGTGAGTGCACACTGTATGGCCAAAAGTATGTGGGCACACTACTATAACACCTATATGTAGGGCTTCCTCAAACTGTTGCCACAAAGTTGGAAAAACACAATTGTCTGGCATGTCTTTGTATGCTGTAGCATCGAGATTTCCCTTTTCCCTTCCCTTAGGGGCCTAAACCTGTTCCAGCATGACAGTGCCCCTGTCCACAACGCACGGCCCATAAAGACATGTTTTACCAAGGTTTGTCTGGAGGAAGTCGAGTGGCCAGCACAGAGCCCTGACCTCAACCCCACTTTACACAATCTTGGATTAATTGGAATACCTGCTTTGCACCAGGCCTCCTTGCCCAACATAGCTGCTCTGACTGCAGAGTCAGGCTAAATGGGCTTCCCCATTTTATGAATAAAATGTCTGTTAGAAGACTGATTTGCTGTAGTTTTGAACTTTAACCATGAAAATCTTTCTGTACGTCTCTGCATACAGTAGTATGGACAAATCACCCTTGTTCCTGGGACAAGAAAATTTTATGTGCAGACTAATTAGTTTTTATTCATTGTTGCTCAGTGGTCAGTAGGGTCAGTATTGATCACCAGCATTTTTTCTTCTCACATTCAACAACCAGAGACCAGAAAAAAAACCCTACTCAATATTGATTTTCACAGAACAATCATTTTTATTTGGTATGTTTATTTAAATATGTGCTACATGTTGGTGTGAAGCACACTCATGATATAACATTGATACACACTATAGTGTACACTAATTCAACAGCCTGCTTCACCACACATCACTTTTACTAGGTAAATTAATTAGCTTGCGTCGATGACATGAGTGCTTTTCAGAATCAGAAACTTGTAGGTATGTGAACCTGACAGAAACAATCAAAATGAATTGGAGTGTAAAGCTGTCTTATGATTCTCCTGTTTGCACAGCATGCAGTCACTTCACAGTTAAATCAGTTAAATTAACCAATTAGTAATGTAATAAAATGTAAGACACCATTTTATGTGCTATGTATAGATTAAACTCCACAGCTCATAGCAAAGTGTTAAGATTAATGACTTTTTTGTTCTTTGTTGTTTTTGTTGAAGCGCTTCAGGTTTGTTGTGTTTTGTGTATACCCCTTTTAATACCTTGGTGGCCAGGTGTTCATAAACTTTTGGCCAAATGGTGTACATCATAAATTACATGCATTTAATGCAAAGACTTTTTCATATATCATGTGACATATGTTGACTTGTTTTAGATAGCTTATGGTGTTTTTCAGTGGCGTATGTAAATAGTGTGTCTGTGTGTGTGTGTGTGTGTAGGTGTGAAATGTGCTCCCACTTTGGAGGTATCAGTACAGAGTGTGGAGCTAAAGGTGTGCCAGAAGGCCATGCTATGGTGTGCTTCAGGAATGTTGGGAGCAGTCACAGTGTGTTCCAGGACCCAGGGTGAGTACAGCTGAAACTGTTATAGTTACACTCTCAAGCACTCTGCTACCACTTCCGTTCTCTTATTATTTATTATTTATTTCTCTGGCCTCCTTCTCTTGTGTCTGTTGGCACAGTTTGTTGATTCCTTTGGAATTTTTAATTGATGGAGATTAGTTTTTCTTTCATGCAGTTGTAAAGTGTGTATGTGATAAGTTAATGCTGTGCTGCTATTATGTGTTTCTGAATGTGTTTCTGAATGTGCTGCAGGTATGGGTGAACGGCAGAAGGAGCAGCTGGTGGTTGTGATTCAGGGCCCGGCTGACACGCGAGAGCTATACAGTAGACATTGGCTGTGTGAGAACCGCCGTCCACAGTCTCTTCTAGCTCCAGACCTGCTCACTTTCTCGCTACAGATCCCTCAGCCCACCGGAGACTGGCATAACTCTGGTGGGTCCATAAACTTTCTATCTATCACTTTCAGATAACAGATAGATCAGTTTTCCGTAATCCTCTCTCGCTCGCTCGCTCACTGTCTCTCTCTATTATACATACACAAACACTCAGTAATTTGCTCTCTTGTGCATGTGCATATACACACACACAGACACACATCAACAGTGCTGTCCAATCTCTCATTCAGAGTAATGTCAGTGTACTGCTTTAATGTCCCAAGCTGAAATCAGAGATGCGGTATCTTAGGGAATGTGAGAGGGTACTGAAGACAGATTTATTATAGCTCACAGGAATCGGACACCAACATTTTAGGCCCCTAGGTCATCAGACTGTACTTGCTCTCACAGTATTTCACATTCTCTCTGCTCTTTAAAGATGCACAGGGGATGGAATGGAGAAACCAGTAATATGCAGCCAGGAGCACTTTATGTAGATTCTACAGTATGCATTGTGCATGCTGGCTTGTTGAATTTGTGGATATCAGGACTAAGCTACATAGGAACAGTGTTTTTGTTTGGTGATTGACCCTGTGTGCTGTTTAAGCCCATTGTGGCTTAGAAAGGCAGAAGGCTGCATTGGTGAGATATTGAAAGCTGAACAGTACAAAAACGCAGGTTGCTGGGAGCAGCAGATGCTCCCAAGAAATCCTTGCTCTGTGCTCTGCAGGTATTATTGTAGACATTCTTTACTTTTCCTTTGTCACTTATTTGCTACATAGAGCTACTTTCAATACTGCATCGGCTCTCAAACGCCGCTGATGACGTGGTGATGTAGGGGGTGATGACGACCGTATACCCATCATCACCATCTCCCCTTAGTTCTCATGCTCTTGACTTCACATTACTCCTTGTCAAAGGTACTTTAGCTTGCCACATATTCTTCTCAGAATCTTCAATTACCATAAATGGCAAAACTTTTGGTTTCTTTTAATTTTTCCACTTTGAGACAGTTTTCCACTGAGCATTGTTTTTGTAGTTTGTAGTATTAGCTGCTATTTAGAGTGTTCTATCGTTTTCCTAGAAAGTGCTTATGCTTTACCTGTGTTTATTTCACATTTACCTGAATGTGGAAAACCAGTCCCTCCAATCAATTCAGGAGCCACAGCAGAAGAAGTGTGTCACAATTTAGCACTGGCATCACATCAGGCAGCAGGGGTACATGTACAAAAGTAGCACAGGTATGAGGGTAGTCTGGGAAATACTGCACCAACAAACCTAAATGATCACATGAGAGATAAATGGGATTCTAATGAGAGACTGTAAGCAATCACACTAAGGTCTTGTGTCTTGGCTTAATTAAATAGGAGGATATTAATCAGCATTCATTCTGTTAAGCTGGTGTTTGTAATCTGGCTTTGCTGAAACGCCAATAGCATAGCAAAGGAAGCTAATACCATATTTATGAATAATACTCAGAAGTAGTATGAATGAAAGTTGTGATCACTTAAATGACTCGCTTCATCACGGTATATGATTGGCCATGAATGCAGCATTTCTTGCATCCTCTATCCATAGCGGGAACCACAGAAACTCAGCTGGAATTGGGGATTTAATCAGGGTGGAGGGAATAATGAATAGCTCAAAATACCAGTCAATTTTGGCACAAAACCTTAAGGCTTCTGCTGAAACACCAAAACAAGTTCAAGGTTTTGGAAGGGAATTAAATGTAAAACTTTATAATAAAGGTAGAAAAGGTTCTGACATGATTTATCTTGACTTCATCTTTTTACTACATCACAAAAACCTGCCATTTTAACAGGGGTGTGTAGACTTTTTATATCCACTGTATGGTCATTGGGTTCATTTTCACTATATTCTCTTCATGATTATTAAGTAATGCATATATTTTGCTTACTAAGTTATGCATATATTTTGTATATGCATAACTTAATGTAGAAAGCCTGGGTTTACATTGCACTTGTAGTTTGTTCATTTAAATATATAACAACATATGTGCCCTTTCTTCAGTGTGCATGTCTGTCCCTGAGTAAACCAGCAGATACCACAGCCTTTCACCAGAGAGCTGTGGCTGCTGTACTGCTTTTTTGCAGTAACATTTTTCCAAAATTTAAACTACAACCTCACTGTCTGTCACACTGTTTGTACATTACCAAACTCTAGTTATGTGTTGTAAAAGCACAAAATTCTCAGCCAACTTTTAATAAAACATCCATCCATCTATTTTGCGTACTGCTTATCTTGCACATGGTTGAGGGGAATCCTTGAGCTTATCCCAAGGAACTCTGGACACAAGACAGGGGACACCCTGGACAGGGTGCCAACCCATCACAGGGCACAATCCCACACATGTTCACACACTATGAGAATACCAGTCAGCCTACAACGCATGCCTTTAGACTGGGGGAGGAATCATCCACTACCCTATTTTATTTATTTATTTATTTATTATTTATTTATTTATTTACTTATTTATTTACTTATTTATTTATTTATTTATTTTTATGAAGGATCATTTGCAAAGAAGCCAGTCGTTTTTGGAGCCCCAAATTTCTGATCCAATTTTTCCATATACTGGTGCATCTCAAAAATTTTTAATATTGGGGAAGTAAATTTTTCTCCATAATTTAATTCAAAAAGTGGAAGTTCCATATATTCTATATTCATTACATACAAAGTGAAATATTTAAAGAATTAAAGAAATAAAGAATTATAATACAGATATGTCGATCTGAGAAGAGCTCTAATCAGCTAAATAACTCCCGCAAAGGTTTCCTGATCCAGCCAACTCGCTTAACCTGGTATTGTCAAGAGGAAAATGAGAGACAACAGACCCAACAATACAGACGAGCTGAAGGTTGCTATCAAAGCAACCTGGTTTTCCATAACACCTCAGCAGTGCCACAGGGTGATTGCCTCCATGCCACACCACATTGATGCAGTAATTTGTGCAAAAGGAGCCCTGACCGAATATTGAGTGCATAAATTAACATACTTTTCAGAAGGTCGATATTTCTGTATTATAAATTCTTTATTTTAATATTTTAAGATACTGGATTTTTGGTTTCCATGAGCTGTAAACCGTAATCATCCATCCCTCCTCAACCACTTACTCCTTTTATTAAGATTAAAAGAAAGGCTTGAAATATTTCACATTGTGTAATGAGTTTAGAATATACTTTTTGAATCCATCCATCCATCCCTCAAATTACGGAACATTTTTTACTTTTCCACGATATTCAAATTTTTTGAGGTGTAAATGTTTTCTCCTGGGCTCAACCTCAAAGTGTTATACAAATGATTGTTGAATTACCTTGAAACAACATGCACGTTTTTTTAGAAAATTGAAATTGTGCCCTCCCCAATCTCCTGTTGACCCAACCAAGGAGCTGGAGGCTGGAACACAGTTGAGTTTAACACATCAGGGCAGATGCACTTAATGTTGATTTGCATGGCAACACCAGATGTCTTATACCAAATATTTTAGTCAGTAGTCGATCTGTTTATAAATAAAGTTAATTACAATAAAAGTTGTAAAACTAAAATAATTAAAACTCTGTTTATAATGGGGATTGGCAAAATAAAAGCTGTGCAACTCTGTGAACTGCATGAACACTGAAATTGAAGGCACCACAAAAACAGTGTGCGAAAACTAAGTGAAATAGACTACAGTCATGTCTGATATTTTTACGATGGAAAGTGGTGTGTGTATATACATACATGCATCTAATCAGGTCCATAAGTATTTGGACAGTGACGTGATTTTTCTTTAGGAATTTTTAATTGGATAAACTAACAATCATAAATATTAGGATTATTGTTAATATTTGGATGCAAATCATTTGCAGTTATTGACTGCAAATAATAATAAAAAAAACGTTTTACAAACCTCTACATTTAAACAGCGATTTTTTTTTACCATATCATTTGTATTCATTTAAAAAGACATGCATCATTGAATAAAATGTATAGAAAATATATTTGCATACTTTAAAAATATGTACTTTATTTACTTTTAAATTTGTTAACAACAGATTCCAAATGCAAATGCCACACTTGAAATTCCTACATTGTTCACCCGACTTGGATGTAAATTCCCTCAAATTATAGCTCACTTAATTTAAACTCCAAATTCAAACAATAAACATTTTTCTGCAAAATTTAAATGTCTAAAATGCTCTTTTTACACACTCAACAATGCTGAAGTCATTTAAATAAATGTCTAAGACAAAGTTTGGGGCATAGTTCGTCAACTCAGCGTTGCTGTCCTGACCTGCAGGTGTTCCCTAGACCTTGTAAAAAAGGAAGTTGGGAGTTTCCAAGGGTGAGTTTATAATTATAGAAAAAGGGAGGAGAGCAAGGCAAGGACATTTGCACTCCTGGATGCTGCAGCAGCTGCAAGACTATGATTTATGTCTATGATTTAGGAGGAGGACATTGGACTGAAAATAATTATGAAGCAATACCTATTTTGTCTCTAAACGTATTAAGCCTCTTAAGTCCCTGTTTAAAGGAATATACTATTGGTCCTGGGATAGGTAAAGGGAAGAAGGCGGCCAGAAGAGGATGAGAAGCTCCAAAGGTTAGCAATGCTACGTGAGAAGAGATGGTTTGAGATAAGAGAAAATGGTAACAAGATAGGGCAGTGGGTTTAAAAAAAGAAAAAGAAAGTGTATGCAGTCTCTGTTAGGTGCTAACACATTTTGCTGTTTGACATATCTCATGGACCCTGTCCGTTCTCTATTATATACCACACGTACACCGGTCAGATGAGGTTCATCTGGTGTTGCCATAACGGCCTCAAACTACAGTAGCACAAGCCCTGGAGAGTGTGCCAAATGTGGCAATGGTCGCTGGGTCTGGTAGTCTGGTTGTCCAAAAAATGTAATTGATTGAATAAATAAAGTCTCTGACCTGGTGACTTTGAAATTGATCAAATTAAACATATTGGGCTCTGTTGCAATGCCTGAGGTGTCATTTTAGCTTGAAATAGAGCTCCAAAGTCTGCTAAAGTGTTCCACAGTTTCTTTATTTCCACACACTTTGCCCCAGGTGGTCTCCAACTAGCAGGCTAGAGCCTAATGGAAGCAGGTGGAGCAGGTTTCCGGTTGTCTTTGAAGTGTTGCACAAAGTCCCTTCATCCCCAAGGAGACCCAAGAGCCCACTTCTCCCCCACAGCTACACCAACCTGAAACCCTATCCTTGTGTGTGCATGCATTTGTGTGCATTTATACATGTGTGCGTGGGTATGTGTTCATGTGTTTGTGCATACTTGTGAGACACCTCTTCATTAAAAGCTCTTCAAGGCTATGCTCCTTTCATCAATGCTGTCTTTATGCTAACTGAATATCACTTACCTGCTGAATTGAACATATACTTTTCTGCAGCTAGCGAACAAGTCAATGATGCTTGTCAATTTTCCAACTCTTTGGAAGATTCTAATTCTCACCAAGCTGCCACTGACTTGGCCAGTAAAGTGTGTGTTCATGTGTTTTAGCCCTACTTTGTTCTCTGCCCAGGAATGTCATGTTCACTTACTCAGCCATCAGAAAGCATGCAGTCTTTCAGATGCATGTTTAAAAAGGAAAAGAAACCAGCTTTAAGTGAACTTTTTCTTGGTCTTCAGCCAAGGTGGAGTGCTGTAGCTCTGTAGCATTTTTATGGCTACAGGTGTTTATTGCTCCTTCCTTCTTTTCTTAGAAATACATTAATATATAGGAACTGTCACATACAGGATGTTTTTCTCTCATGATTTGGCCAGACTTCTTTTCTCTGCATTTATATTTTGAACTCACAGTGTACTTAATGGCAAGAATAATTTTTTAAAGTCTGGCCAGACATCCTTTTTTGCTGAGAATAGGTCTCTACAGAGCTGAGGGCAAAATAACAGTGGGGACATGGGTCACTGTGTCTGAAATCAAGCATGTCCGACAACTCTTACCAGAGGCTGAGACAACAAGGTTAATGTTTGGTTAGTTCAAATGATGGTCTATTGGGTGACTTGGTGAGAATCAGAGAAGAGTGTTTTGAAGCCTCATCATTCTTCTATCAAGCTGAAGATCACTGTTGCCAGCTTTAATTGGGAGCTTACATCAGAACCAAAGAGGTCAAGAGGTTCATCTGGATCAGCTTTGTAACTTTTCTAAAGCATGAGCCCTCCCATGGGGGAAGCTGATTTCGCTGATTTATAGCTTTCACAAAAATGATTTGCTTGTGTAATCTTTTGTTTAGAGCTTTTCTCTTAGACTGTAGAGTTTAGCATTTATTTTTTTAACAGGTTCACTGTCTGTGGTCATTGTACTGTTTCTCTCTGGTGAGTTAACTTTCCTGTTGGTATTCAGAGCAGCTCTTTTTAAAGCCCTGCAAAAATAAAATCCTCTCTCACCATAGAAGAAATGTCCTTTTATAACTTTAGTCCCTAATGAAAAAACGTGTTCACGTTTAAATGTCGACCATAAAATGCACCATTGAAATAATTTATCACATCCCGGCATCTGGCTACATCTGCGTTGTCTGTCCATTCGGTAACCTTTGACTTCCAAACACACACACACAGTATCCAAAAATTACTTGTACTTCAGAGCACACAGACAAAACGCTATCACAGACTGCATGCTCTCTTGCGATCGGAGGCGGATGCCTGATATTTGGGAACAGATTCGTGTGAAATATTTCCAGGAGGTAATTATACAAAATTATTTTGATAACAGACTTTGGTTCAGGCATTTCAGAATGCCCAAAGCATTTGAGATGCTGTGCAACTAGATTGGTCCTCTGGTTAGTCAAGTTAAGTGACCCATCGTGTCCTAGTTACCACAGAAAGTTGGCCACATTCACTGAATATCCAATCACATTAGCCAAGTATCCAGTGACATGATTAGTTTTTGATGAATATACCATGTTAAACCGTGAAACTGTGATATTTTCTGAGACTGTTATTGCACCGTGAAGCTTCTTTCAGTTGCTGTTTTTTGGGAGGTTTTTCCCCTTCAGTCTCCTCTTCAGGAAGCAAAATGCATGCCCAGTTGTGTTAATGTCTGGTTATTGAATTGGCCAGTATAAAAACTTCCACTTTTCCCTCCTGATGAAGTCCTTTATTGTGCTGGCAGTGTGTTTTGGGTCAATGTCCTGCTGCATGATGTAGTTCCTCCAAAAGACTGGTTGCATCTTAATAGAAAAACTTTAAATTGGCAGACAGAATTTTTCATTCATTCAATTCATTCTGCTGCTTCCATCATGTGTTACATCATCGATAAAGATTAGTGAGCCCATTCCAGAAGCAGCCATGCAAGCCCTGTCCATAACAAGACCACCATAATCACATTTTCCTATATCTTTGATCACTTGAAGTATAGTTGGGTTCAAACAAAAGGTGTCATGTTCTAAATTATTTAACACATCAAAATGTAGATATAAGGAGATGAAAGCTGAAATTCTGAGCTGTCATCTCGTATTCATCTTTTGATAGTCATAAAACAATAAGTCTTAAGTGTATAGCAAAAACAATAGAATTTGCTTTTCTCCACTACTTTCAGAGTTGACTGTAAGTATAATTGTGACTGAAGATAAAGCTCCAAGTCCATGATTGATAGCACGCACGAGCATGCATTTCTCAGTCATAGGGTATAGAGGCTGAAGGCTTCATAAAGAATTATTAATGGACATATCCATATCTTTTTTGTTAGATGATCTGAGTGTGATCATATTGTTGCATAGAGTATATTTTCTTCCTGTTTGTAAGCTTTTAAGTGTACATTTCTCTGTACCCATTGCACCAGGGAAAATCACTACTGTTAATCCTCATTACAGTTTTGAGTTACTGATTCATGGTAACAGATAACTGCAGTTAAGATGAACTCAGCACCCAAAAGGTAATTTTCTGTGCTGGTAGCTGAACAAATTAGTGTCTCCGTGGTTGACTGAAGATGTAAAAACAAAATGCAGTGTGGGATGGATGGGAGCCTGCCTTCTGCCCAGTCAGGGCTAGACATTCTTATAATCTTTCATTCTCTCCTCTCATGCAGAACAGTGTGGGGAGGCACAGCTAATGAACTGAGGAAGAAATACTTTAGTGGGAATAATTTTGAGAGAGCAGAGTTTAGTCATAAAACAATAAGTACGTTTACATGTGCAGCAGTATTCTAATTATTGACCTTATTCTGAAGACAATATTCTGATTAAGGTAGGAGTCATGAGAAGTAACATGAGTTGCTTTTAGAATGGTCCTTTCACGTTCCCTTTTTACACGTTATAGAACATGGATCAATTAAAGGCACATCATTACGTTCCCACGCCATGCCGTCCGACGTCCCTCCAGAATTTCATGCATCAACATACAGTTCATCTTCGTTATGGCACCATATACAGATTTGGGCATTTCATTTTTAATTTTATGAAAGCTTCAAGTGCAGTTAATTATTTGTCATGCTTTATGTGCAAATAAACGACTGCTTGAAGCCATGGGCGGTGTCCAAACTGCATACTTGACTACTATATAGTAGCTGAAATACATGTATTTCACGTACTATATACTGTAGCAGGTAAGTGTGCGTGGTCTCTTGTTTGCAGCCGTGGTCTCTTGTTTGCTGTCAAAAGGTTGAGCGCTGCTGTGTGAGTATGTGTCCTGTCACAAAATGCAGTGAAAACTCCCACACGAAAGAACAGAAGATATTAAAATAATGTTTAACTGTTTACATTATGGCAAGGGGTAGGTGCACTGAACCTTTTGTGCTTCTAACCGTTAGTGGCTTGAAAACACACTTTTTCACACAGGGCCATGATGGTTTGGATTTTTTTTCACCTTTAATAATAAACACCTTCATTTACAAATTGCATTTTGTGTTTACTTGTGTTGTCCTTGACTATTGTTTAAATTGGTTTGATGTTCCGAAACACTTAAGTGTGACAAACATGCAAAGGAACAGGAAATGAGGAAGGGGGCAAACACTTTTTCACACCACTGTACATACACACATACATACATACATACATAGATTCATACATACATACATATATTTTTATGTATACAGTCCCATCCGGAACTAGTGGAATGGCAAATCCAGTTCACTTGTTTTGGCTGTAGACTGAAGGTATTTTTGTCAGGTGGTCAAAAATTCCAGCAAGCTGATGTCAGAAACTGGTGGACAATTATGCAAATGCCTACAAGAACTTATTTCTGCTAAAGAAGGCAATACTAGCTTCTGAAGCCCAGGGGGTACTTACGTTTTCCACAGAAGAACATCCATATTTTTATTGAATAACTGGTTGAAAAAGCGATTTTTCCTTGGTGTTTTTGTTCTTGTATATCAACTTCATTAATAGGCACTGTTTCAAAGATGATAAAATGTTTGCTTCTCCAAATATGTTTAAAAAAAAATTAAAAACCAACAATTTCCATGGGGTGTACTTATTTTTAAATTTTTTTTCATGACTATATATGAAGTGAAGCTGAGGAGAGAGGGGATGTAAAAGTGACAAATAGATAAACAAGTTAATGAGATGAGTGATTGGCAGCAAAAAGGGTTTGTAGTGACTTACAGAGGAGGGGGTAAGGCACTATAGACCTTTCTGCTGTAGACATAAGATGACTCCCACCAAATGTACACATGCACAGACACATACACAACTTATCTGACATTCCTAGCATACACTTTAACAATCTTTATTGTGATCCCAACAAAAATAAAAAAAATTCAACTTCCCCAACACACACACAAATTTCTATCAATATACACATAATAACAATTTTAAGAGCCGTATTATACCTCCACAGACCCAGTGGGAGGTAAGGAGAAAGGCTACATCTTAGCTCCCCTTCAATTGCATGGTCTCTAGTGACCACTTTGATAAGAAGCAGAAATTAAATGTAGTGTGTGTATTCATTAGTAGTAGTGTTTTCTGTTTGTCTGTGCCTGTGTTAATGGATGATAATGGTATGATTCTTGATTTCTCTTTCTCTGCATACATGATTAAAGTTGCTAGAACTGAGAGCAGTCTGCATTAAGCATTGTGGAGGAGTGTATTGAAGAGTAATGGACAGGTGTAAATCCTGTCTGTGGGTGTGAGCTTGCATGCGTATGTGTGCTTGCATGTTTAAAACTTTATGGTAATGTGCACTTATATAGCGCTTTTATCCAAAGCGCTTTACACTGTGTCTCATTCACCCATTCACACACACTCACACACCAATGGTAGCAGAGCTGCCATGCAAGGCGCTAGCTTGCCATCGGGAGCAACTTGGGGTTCAGTGTCTTGCCCAAGGCCCAAGGACACTTCGGCATGAATCGAACCGCCAACCCTACGATTAGTGGACAACCCACTCTACCAACTGCGCCACAACCCAGTGCGCCCACTTTATCTGTAGTTTACAGTCTGCAGGATTTGTGAGATGTTGTTCTGCTGAGTAGCAGGGCAAAGTTGATCTGAATTATATTTCCAGTCTTTGGGTCATCAAAAATCAGGTCCTGCCTCTTGCCTTTAGTAGGTTTTATCAGCAGTACAAACATACCACAGACTCATCATTAATTCAGCTTACAAAGATCCTGCATTTGACTCCAAATGCTGGAAGCAAACTCTCCAAAAGCTCATAACAGTAAAAAGTGTACTGGCTTTAATTAAAACACGAACAAAGTATTCAAATCTTTCACTAAACTGTCTTGCTTTTTTTTTTCTTGCTTCAAACAGAACCACCATTTACAATAGCACGAGCACTATGGCTGAGTCCTGTGCTTGATGTGTGCAGCTGCTTTATGACCCATGTTTGGGGTGAGAGTGTACATGTGTGATTTGTATCGCAGTGCTTATGAGTAATTACTCAGTCTGTGTGTCCTTCAGGGTGAAGTTTTTCTTTAAGGGTAATTTCATATGGTGCAGTATTTAGTGCATTTGAGTACAGCTCTGGTACATTTCCCCATTCTGTGCTTTTCATTTGAGCAGATGAGAAAACGGCATTTGTACTACAATTCAGACCAATATAACCGACCTGACCGTAGTGTGTTTTAAAAGTGGTGTCTGTGTGACCATGTATTTTATATTATCACTGCCCCCCTGTGGCAATATGTAAGTCTGTACACTGGGCGATGCACTTTGGGATTTGGAATCATTTACTGAATCGGACTAAAAACCAACATCCAACACTTTTTGCTTATGACTATTCCCCTTTTGAGCAAAAGCAAACCTAGCAAGCTTATCCTATTATGATCATTCTACTTCTGTAAGTTTGTACATTCTGTATTATGATTTTCACCAGTTATGGCATTTAGTTCTGTAACACACTCGAATAAAGCAGTAGTAACTGCATGTGTTGAGGTTTGTATGTCAGTTAAAACAGCAACATATATAACAGCTCATGTTTCAGTCAAAAAACAGAATGAACACATTCATTAAAAAATAAAGAAGCAACTGCGATAGTCAACGTCTCTAAAATAACTGTGGCAGATTCTCCGAGATGCTCAGTAATATTTACCAACCAGTGTCCTTATAAAAGTGCACAAATTGTACATTGTAAAGTATGTGTGTATGTAGAAACATTTAATTTAATAATTTTTGAAGGCATATTTGCTTTACAGCATTTCTTTGCAAGTGCCAGACTGGTTCCGAAGAATGGCCAGACTGGTCCCAGACTAGAAAAATGTTGCTTGGTCTATATTAAATTGTGATTTCTTTTTATGATGTAGGTGGCATTCTACTTGTTGGTGTGCAGGGCATTGCTGTAAATCTGGATCCTATTTTGTCCACTTGGCTGCTGTACCACTCTCAGAGACCCACATCAAGCCGGCAGACACAACAGGTAGGACCTCTTATACTGTGTATATGTAAAGTAAGTCCATAAATATTTGGACATTGAATTATTGTTGTTTCATATGTCTACAACAGTATATTGGACTTCAAGTTAAATAATGAGTATGAGCACAAAGCGCAGATTTAACTTTAATTTGAAGGCGTATCTAAATTGGGTGAGTAGTAATAGGAATTGCATTACTTTTATGTATGTGGGTCCCCCCTCCCCTTTTTAAGGCACCAAAAGTAATTGGACAATTTGCTACTCAACCATTTCATGGCCAGGTATTATTCCTTCATTTCCCCCCCCCATTTACTTGCTTGAAAGTTTGTGAATTTGATAGAATTTTCTATATATCTGCATAAATACAGTCATGTGAACAAATAAGTACACCCCATGGAAACTGTTGGCTTTTTTGACATATTTGGACAAGCAAACATTTGATCAGAAAGCTATTAATAAAGTTATTATACTTGAACAAAACCTCAAGGAAAATGAGCTTTTTCAATCATTTATTCAACAGAAATCTCGCTAGATGTAATGTACACATACACAACACACACACACACCCCAGAATATTTGATTAATTTAGGACTGTAGTTTAATTCGGTGCTTTTTGTGCATCCATAAAAAAATAATGCATAAATACTTATATAAACTAAAATAAATAAATAAAATAAATACATTATGTATGTATGTATGTATGTATGTATTTTAGTTATCAAACACTGTCCGACAATGAGTGGAGGTGCACTCCTAAACATGTGCGCACACAAACACAAAGACGAACGCACGCGCACACACACACACACACACACACACACTGATATACCCCCCCATACTCTGAATGCAAGCACTAGTTTTAATTCACTGATATGGTGGCAGGCCAAAAAGATTTATTAAAAGCATGAACATTTGAATAATTATTAGTGACATAAATTTTCCTGACAGGACATGGGCTGAATGGCGATGCGTGGTGGCCCTTTAGGAGGTAGTTTATAACATTGCAATGCATTAGTGTTGCTAACAAATAACTGGCTGTTAGACACATTACATGGAGCATAACTTTAGCTGCTTTCACGGCCACAATGCCAGTTGCCTCAAACAAACATGATCTAGGACCGTCTTTCAGGTGTTTCCTTGCTTTGTTTGAAATGAACAATAGCGTCGGTTGCACAACGGAAACCAATACTAGCTTTCCTCTCTTTTCCTCTCAACGAGTCGGGGCAGAACTAAACTTGTTAAACTAAGCTAATCTTCTGTAGTCTTTCCCATGTGTTTCTAGGCGTTCTTCTTCACCACTTGTGGACCGACTAAAACACGTACGTTTTTGCTGCCCCAACAGGTCCGGAAGAATCGCAACCTCTGTACTTTCGTTAAAATCGGAAACTGATACTGCAGAAAAACAAGTACCATCACGTTTTAAGAATGTTGGTACCAACACTGTACGAAGTATCGGTTCTCTTGACATCCCTTATATGTATGTATGTATGTATGTACAGTATCTCACAAAAGTGTGTACACCCCTCACATTTTTGTAAATATTTGATGATATCTTTTCATGTGACTACACTGAAGAAATGACACTTTGCTACAATGTAAAGTAGTGAGTGTACAGCTTGTGTAACAGTGTAAATTTGCTGTCCCCTCAAAATAACTCAACACACAGCCATTAATGTCTAAACCGCTGGCAACAAAAGTGAGTACATCCCTAAGTGAAAATGTCCAAATTGGGCCCAATTAGCCATTTCCCCTCCTCTGTGTCATGTGACTTGTTAGTGTTACAAGGTCTCAGGTGTGAATGGAGAGCAGGTGTGTTAAATTTGGTGTCATCGCTCTCACACTCCCTCATACTGGTCACTGGAAGTTCAACATGGCACCTCATGGCAAAGAACCGTTGCGCTACATAAAGATGGGCTAGGCTATAAGAAGATTGCCAAGACCCTGACACTGAGCTGCAGCACAGTGGCCAAGACCATACAGCGGTTTTACAGGACAGGTTCCACTCAGAACAGGCCTCACCATGGTCGACTAAAGAAGTTGAGTGCATGTGCTCAGCGCCATATCCAGAGGTTGTCTTTGGGAAATAAAGTGTGTGTGGCGGCAACCATGTGAGGAGTACAAAGACAAATGTGTCTTGCCTACAGTCAAGCATGGTGGTGGGAGTGTCATTGTCTGGGACTGTATGAGTGCTGCTGGCACTGGGGAGCTACAGTTCATTGAGGAAACCGTGAATGCCAACATGTACTGTGACATACTGAAGCAGAGCATGATCCCCTCCCTTCGAGACTGGGCTATAGGGCAATATTCCAGCATGATGAAACCCTATTGATCATCTGTGGGGCATCATCAAACGGAAGTTGGAGGAGCACATGGTCTCTAACATCCACCAGCTCCATGATGTCACCATGGAGATGTGGTAGAGGACTCCAGTGGCAACCTGTGAAGCTCTGGTGAACTCCATGCCTAAGAGCAGGGGTGCGCAATACGTCGATCACGATCTACCGGTTGATCGCAAAGGCAGTGTGGGTAGATCGCATGACATTAAAAAAATAGACGTCAGTCCATCATCCGTCCTCCCTATAAAATTTGTCACTTGATTGACATACAGGGCAGCCAGTCATCACCGCACATACAATGGCGCTAAGTGCTGCAAAACTCTAGCAAGCTTGCGAGTTTCCCAGTTAGCCTCCAATTTATTTCTTTTGAACTTGAGAAAGGGTTTAAAAATGAGTAAAGAAAGGTGAAAGAACTAAAATCCCAGTTGTCCAGACAGCAGTCATTTTTCTCACAGGTAACTAAAAAAGCGAAGGCAGCCACCGAAGCATCATTCCGGGTGAGTCGCTCATCATTAAGAACAAGAAGTCATTCCGAGATGGAGAGATGGTAAAGGAGGCATTTGTTGAAGCAGCTGACTCGCTGTTCCGAGACTTTAAAAAACAAATCAGAAATACTGTCTTCGATCAAAATTCTCCATCTATCAAGAACCACAATTATGCGGCGCAGTGAAATCATGGCCGAGGATTTGCCCTAGCAACTTTGGAAGGACACTGTTTCACCTGAACTCTTTTGGAGTGGAGGATGAGATTTTGACACTACAAGCCGACATGAGCTGAAGTCCAGAGCTCATGGACAGTTCTGGAACTTACTCACAGAGGAAAAGTACCCCAACATGAGGAAATGTGCCACCTCCTTGACTGCATTATTCGGCTCCACTTATTTATGTGAGTCAGCTTTTTCACACATGAAGATCATTAAGTCCAAATACCGTTCCCCCATGATTGATGATCATTTGGAAGTTTGCTTGAGGCTGGCTATCAGCAACTACTGTTTGGACTATGCAAC
Organism: Ameiurus melas; assembly: GCA_012411365.1. Lineage (NCBI taxonomy): Eukaryota > Metazoa > Chordata > Actinopteri > Siluriformes > Ictaluridae > Ameiurus > Ameiurus melas. The sequence goes on along the minus strand of CM022771.1, from coordinate 14,241,066 downwards.
CTTGACTGATTTCCATTCAGTGCAAGTCATCAGAGTAAGGTATTCTAATGACAAAAAATGTACACGGTTGTATTGTGCGATATCGGTTCATGCAGTTATTCAAAGTACACCAGCATACATTGTACATATAAAGAATTGTCAATGTATTTTTAAATAAATATGTTTTGCATTTTTATAGTAGGTAGATCAAATTGACTTAGTCATTAGATAAGTAGCTCGCATGCTGAAAAAGTGTGTACACCCCTGCCTAAGAGGGTTAAGGCAGTGCTGGAAAATAATGGTGGCCACACAAAATATTGCCACTTTGGTCCCAATTTGGACATTTTCACTTAGGGGTGTACTCACTTTTGTTGCCAGCGGTTTAGACATTAATGGCTGTGTGTTGAGTTATTTTGAGGGGACAGCGAATTTACACTCTTACACAGTGTCCTACTTCAGTGTACATTGTAACACTCACTACTATACATCGTAGCAAAGTGTCATTTCTTCAGTGCTGTCACATTAAAAGTTATAATCAAATACTTACAAAAATCTGAGGGGTGTACTCACTTTTGTGAGATACTATATGTGTGTGTGTGTGTGTGTGTGTGTATACAGTGTGGGGAAAAAAGTATTTGGTCCCCTGATTTTGTTCGCTTGCTCACTGACAAAGAAATGATCAGTCTATAATTTTAATGGTAGATTTATTTGAACAGTGAGAGACAAAATAACAAGAAAATCCAGAAAAACGCATGTCAAAAATGTTATAAATTGATTTGCATTTTAATGAGGGAAATATGTATTTGACCCCTCTGCAAAACATGACTTAGTAATTAGTGGCAAAACCCTTGTTGGCAATCACAGAGGTCAGACGTTTCTTGTAGTTGGCCACCAGGTTTGCACACATCTCAGGAGGGATTTTGTCCCACTCCTTTTTGCAGATCTTCTCCAAGTCATTAAGGTTTCGAGGCTGATGTTTAGCAACTCAAACCTTCAGCTCACTCCACAGATTTTCTATGGGATTAAGGTCTGAAAACAGGCTAGGCCACTCCAGGACCTTAATTTGCTTCTTCTTGAGCCACTCTTTTGTTGCCTTGGCCGTGTGTTTTGTGTCATTGTCATGCTGGAATGCCCATCCATGACACATTTTCAATGCCCTGACTGAGGGAAGGAGGTTCTCACTCAAGATTTGATGGTACATAGCCCCGTCCATCGTCCCTTTGTTGCAGTGAAGTTGTCGTGTCCCCTTATCAGAAAAACACCCCCAAAGCATAATGTTTCCACCTCCATGTTTGACGGTGGGGATGGTGTTCTTGGGGTCATAGGCGGCATTCCTCCTCCTCCTAACATGGCGAGTTGAGTTGATGCCAAAGAGCTCCATTTTGGTCTGATCTGACCACAACACTTTCACCCAGTTGTCCTCTGAATAATTCAGATGTTCATTGGCAAACTTCAGACGGGCATGTATATGTGCTTTCTTGAGCAGGGGGACCTTGCGGGCGCTGCAGGATTTCAGTCCTTCATGGCGTAGTGTTACCAATTGTTTTCTAGGGGAGTATGGTCCCAGCTGCCTTGAGATCATTGACAAGATCCTCCCGTGTAGTTCTGGGCTGATTCCTCTCTGTTCTCATGATCATTGCAACTCCACGAGGTGAGATCTTGCATGGAGTCCCAGGCCGAGGGAGATTGACAATTCTTTTGTGTTTCTTCCATTTGCGAATAATCACACCAACTGTTGTCACCTTCTCACCAAGCTGCTTGGCAATGGTCTTGTAGCCCATTCCAGACTTGTGTAGGTCTACAATCTTGTCCCAGACATCCTTGGAGAGCTCTTTGGTCTTGGGCATGGTGGAGAGTTTGGAATCTGATTGATTGATTGCTTCTGTGGACAGGTGTCTTTTATACAGGTAACAAGCTGAGATTAGGAGCACTCCCTTTAAGAGTGTGCTCTTAATCTCAGCTCGTTACCTGTATAAAAGACACCTGGGAGCCAGAAATCTTTCTGATTGAGAGGGGGTCAAATACTTATTTCCCTCATTAAAATTTAAATCAATTTATAAAAAATTTTTCATGCATTTTTCTGGATTTTCTTGTTGTTATTCTGTCTCTCACTGTTCAAATGTACAAAATCAGCAGAGGATCAAATACTTTTTTCCCTCACTGCACATATATATATATATATATATATGCACCTTGTGGTTTCTGTTACTCGCTGTCTTTAGACATGTTATTTTACTTCTGTTTACTTTTGATCATAATGTTTTAATTAGATATTACAAATCTTACTCACACTCCTGCTGTGTAGCCTGTGTAGCAACGTAGCCTCGTTACTAACACATCACTTCCGTTATAATAAATGACAGATGTTACACTGTAAGTGCGCAAATACAGCATATAATGACAATAAACCTGAATTAAACTAAACCTTTTAAGCAACTTGCACCAGTTTCCCTTGCATACAGTGGAGCGTTTTGGATATAAACATAACTTTGTGCTGTTGCATCACTGTTTGATATCCGAGGTGTTTAATATAAAATGCCCCCCTGCCTTAGAGGACTTTCTTCAGTCACGTGACGATTTCACCTCCGTCTGATGGTGACTGGGGTCATGTTGGGAATAAAAGGTAACCCTGACAAACAGTAAACTGAAGAAAGTCTTTGTCCGTGACTCTGGGTGTCTGCTAATGCTAGCGTGTGAATGACGTCATGCGGCGTCGACTAGGAAGCAACTTATACTTCCGCTTAGAAAAAAAAAAAAAAAAAAATTATTCCTTGTGATTATATTTAATACGATATTACCTTTCTAAAATCCACAGACTAGATGGTAGAGTACGCAGTACATAGTGTAAGTGTCACACAACTTTAGTAATTACTCTCCAAAGCTTGTTTTTGGAAGAGAAGTAACCTAATGAGTAAATCTCCCCCGCAGACCAACTAATTGATAGAGATTTGTTAACAACGATTTTTATAATCGATTATTATCGATTTTACCGATTAGTTGTTGCAGCTCTAAAGTACACCCTTGACCTCAGAAGCTAGTATTGCCTCCTTTAGCACAAATATCTTTTTGTTGGCATTTTGTATAATTGTCCTCTGGCATCAGCTTGCTGGAATTTTGGAGCACTCTTCCATGCAATCTTCTTTCAGTTGCAAGATGTTAGTGGGTTTTCTTGCATGTACTACCTGTTTCAATTCCCCCTCACAACATTTCAGTGCGATTTAAATCCGGGTTTTGACGAGGCCATTTCATAACCCTCCATTTTTGAACCATTCCTTGGTGGATTTGCTAGTGTGTTTAGGATCATTATCCTGTTGAAAGGTCCACATTCAGTTAAACTTCAACTTTTGGACAAATGGCCTCACATTATCTTCAAGCATTCTTTGATATGATGCAGAATTCATAGTTCGATGAATGCAAGCTGTCCAATCCCTGAGGAAGTGAAGCAACCCCAAACCATAAAATTTCCACCACCGTGCTTCACAGTGGGTATGAGGTACTTCTCCTGAATAGGTGTCTTTGTTCAACGCCAAACATTTCTGCTGTTTCTGTGGCCAAACAACTATCTTTTGAGTCTGGTATCCAGAGCACATTATTCCAAAATCCTTTGCCTATATGCTTATTGGCAAACTGTAGTTTTGCTCTAATGTTCTTCTTAGACAGCAAAGGCTTTTTCCTGGCATGCCTCCCATGCAGGTCAAATTTGTGCAATCTCTTTCTGATTGTAGAAGCATGCACTTTCAATTCAATTCAATTTTTTTTGTATAGCGCTTTTTACAACCGACATTGTCTCAAAGCAGCTTTACAGAAATATAAACACGGTATACAGATATTAAAGGTGTGAATTTATCCCAACTGAGCAAGCCACTGAGTGGCGACGGTGGCAAGGAAAAACTCCCTAAGATGTTTAAAGGAAGAAACCTTGAGAGGAACCCGATTCAGAAGGGAACCCATCCTCATCTGGGTAACAACAGACAGTGTGAAGTAGTACAGTATGGATGTACATGAAGTCTGTATGGCCTTCGGAGCAGCCGCAGTCCCAGTAGTCTGGAATTGGAGAAGATTCGAGACTTGAGCTCCATCCAGAGGCTGAAATGATCTGGATCTCCAGTATCTCCATAAATTCGTGTGTGGCTCGGCAAAAGGAGAGAGGGAGAAAAAAGATTATTATGACTGTGAAGTAGTAAAAATAGAATCTAGTCAGGGTAGGCTTGAGTAAACAAATACGTTTTAAGCCTAGACTTAAACACTGAGACTGTGTCTGAGTCCCGAACACTAATTGGAAGACTGTTCCATAACACTGGGGTTTATAAGGCTCTTCCCCCTGCTGTAGCCTTCACTATTCGGGGTACCGTCAAATAGCCTGCATCTTTTGATCTAAGTAGGCGTGGCGGATCATAGACCGTTTAGTGCTTTATAGGTTAATAAAAGTACTTTATAGTTAATGCGAGATTTCACTGGGAGCCAATACAGTGTGAATAAAATCGGGGTAATATGGTCGTATTTTCTAGTTCTAGTTAGGACTCTAGCAGCAGCATTTTGAACTAACTGGAGCTTATTTATATTCCTACTGGAACATCCAGACAGTAAGGCATTACAGTAATCTAATCTAGAGGTGACGAATGCATGAACCAGTATTTCCGCATCATGTAGTGATATGTTTCTTATCTTAGAAATATTTCTGAGATGAAACAAAGCTATCCTAGTAATATTATCTACATGAGCATCAAATGAAAGACTGGAGTCAATAATCACTCCAAGGTCTTTAACTGCTGTACATGATGAAACAGAAAGACCATCCAGAGTAACCATGTGATCAGAATGATTACTTCTAGCTACACGTGGGCCTAATAAAAGTATTTCTGTTTTATCAGAATTAAGTAAAAGGAAGTTGGTTAACATCCAACATCTAATGTCCCTACACAATCCTCAACTTCACTAAGCTTCTGTCTATCCTCTGGCTTCCCTGAAACATACAACTGTGTATCATCAGCATAACAGTGGAAGCTAATTCCATGCTTATGAATAATTTGTTCTAGGGGTAGCATATATATAAAGTAAAAAGCAGTGGGCCTAAAACAGAACCTTGTGGAACTCCAAAAGTAACCTCAGTACGCATGGAGAAATCACCATTTACATCTACGAATTGATAATGATCAGTCAGATAAGACCTGAGCCAAGACTGTTCCCTTAATGCCAACAACATTTTCTAATCTATCAAGGAGAATAGTCTGATCTATAGTTTAAAAAGCTGCACTAAGGTCGAGTAACACAAGCAGCGAAACACAACCCTGATCAGAGGTCAGTAGAAGGTCATTTACTACTTTAACTAGCGCTGTCTCTGTGCTATGATGAGGTCTAAATCCTGACTGATACATTTCATGAATGTTGTTCCTATCCAAGTATGAGCATAACTGCTTTGCTACAACCTCTTCTAAAATTTTAGAGATGAATGGGAGATTTGATATTGGTCTATAGCTGGACAATTGGGACGGGTCAAGGTCAGGTTTTTTAATCAATTCAATTTGTATAGCGCTTTTTACAACAGACATTGCCTCAAAGCTGCTTTACAGAAATATAAACACGGTATACCGATATTTATGGTGTGAATTTATCCCAACTGAGCAAGCCAATCCCAACTGAGCAATCAAGCGTTTAATAACTGCTAGTTTAAGAGATTTAGGGACATAGCCAGTGGTTAGTGAAGAATTGATTATATTTAAAAGTGGTTCAATTACTCCTGGACAAATGTGTTTAAACAAACATGTAGGTACGGGACCTAGTATGGAAGTTGATGTATTGGCTGAAGTGATTAATGTAGCTAGTTCGGTCTGTCTAAGCGGAGCAAAACACTCTAAACATTGATCTGATATTTCTACGTTGTCATGTAGTGGGTTTTTTACAGTACTGTCCGGTTTTAATTTAATGGCCTGTGTTTCACGTCTAATATTTTCAACCTTATTAATGAAAAATTTCATGAAGTCTTCACTGCTATGTAATGATTGAGTGTTTCTCTCTGTAGTGGTTTTATTCCTAGTTAATAGATTTTTCTAGCTTCACTAAGAAATTTTCTGTATTTCAGTAGACTTTCCTTCCAGGCTGTTTGAAATATCACCAGTTTGGTTTGACGCCATTTACATTCTAATTGTCGAGCTGTTTGTTTTAAGATTCGCGTTTGATCATTATACCAGGGTGCTAATTTTTTCTCTCTAATTATTTTTATTTTGAGTGGAGCCACTCTATCTAACGTGTAGCGGAGTGCTGACTCCAAGCTTTCAGTCGCCTGATCGAGTTCTATGGGATCTGACGGTGATATAATTGATATAATTGATGTTTCTGTGAGGATATTTATGAAGCTCGGTGCAGTAGCTGATGTGTAGGTACGTTTAACGCGGTGGCGAGGTGGAAATATTATGATCGATATGTATTTTGAATGAGATAAGATAATGGTCTGAGACAGCTTCAGACTGTGGAAAAATTACAATATTTTCTATACTTAGTCCGTATGTTAGTATAAGGTCTAGAGTGTGACCACCATTATGAGTAGGCCCGATTACATTCTGATTAATCCCTACTGAGTTTAAGAGTGACACAACCGCTATTCTTAGAGGGTCTTCTAGGTTATCAAAATGAATATTAAAATCTCCCACGATTAATGCTTTATCTACAGACACAACCAGGTTTGAGACAAAGTCTGCAAATTCTCTAAGAAATTCAGTATATGGCCCTGGGGGACTGTAAATAATAAATAGAGGAATTGACTTATTGTTTCTGGCTACATAGTTTACACTGGTATAAAGAATTTCAAAAGAATTAAATTTATGATAAGGTTTTTGTGTGACGACTAGATTTTGACTATGGATGAGACCAACACTGCCTCCTCTACCAGTTGAACGAGGCTGATGTACATAACTGTATCCAGGAGGACTGGCTTCATTTAATGCTACATACTCATTTGGTTTAATCCAAGATTCCGTTAAACACATTAAATTAAATTCCTGATCAGTAATGATGTCGTTAACAATAAGAGCTTTAGATGCAAGAGATCTAATGTTTAATAGTCCTAGCTTCAGATTAAAAGTGCTCGCTGTGCATTCAATATGATTTAATTTTATGTTAATTAGGTTTCGAAGACAGACTTTCTGAGATTTTCTATATATTTGTATAGCTCGGGGAACAGACACAGTCTCTGTAGTATGTATTACAGGTGTTGGATTATTAATTGAGCATTGATTATACTGAATGTTGTTATTGTTGGAAGATGTACTTACGTTAGGCAGTCACTTGGAGTGTAGCGCCCTGGAGATGTTGTCACCTACTTTGACTTTGAAACCTACAGTTGCAATAATTACTAGCAGATCCTGTGATTAAATTTTGGGGTTCTTGGAGACTTCTTTTTGGATAAGACGGTCTGTCTGCTCTTTGGCTAAATTTGCTGGAATGGCCAGTCCTGAACAAATTGGCAGTCATTTGAAACCTGGACCACCTGTAGATTATTTTCCTTACAGTGGAATGTACTGTATTTCAAATAATTTGGAGATCTTTTTAAATCCCCAGACAGGCATCCACAACTTTTTTTTCTGAAGGCCTTATCAGAATTCTTTAGATCTTGGCATGATGACACCACACACCTCAATAACAAAGGGTATACCAGACACTAGATGCGAGCTCACCCAATCTTACACACTGATTCTAATTTTATGGATTTGAAAATGTGGTAAATGTAGGGTTGTACGTACTTTTCCATGTGACCGATTTGTGTTTTTTGTTCATTTAGTGAAAATTAGTAGAAAATGTCAATTTTTTATTTTATTTTTATTGTTCATTCATTAGAGTGTAACACCTCTATTAATTGGTACTGTTTCAAAGAGGATCAAATGTTTGCTTGTCCAAATATGTAAATAAATAAATAATAATAATAGTTCCATGGGTTGTACTTAGTTTTTCACAAGTCCTAACAGTAGACAAAGAGAACCCAATTAAACAAATGAAACAATATATTATACTTGGCCATTTATTTATTAAGGAAAATGATCCAATATTACATGTCTGTCAGTGGCAAAAGTTTGTGAACCTCTAGGATTAGCAGTTAATTTGAAGTTGAAATTAGAGTAAGGGGTTCAGTCAGTGGAATGACGATCAGGTGTGAGTGAGCACCCTGTTTTATTTAAAAAAAAAACAGAGATCTATCAGAGTCTGATCTTCACAACACTTGTTTATGGAAGTTTTTGAGTACTTCCAAAAAAGTTGTTGATGCTCATCAGGATAGAAAAAGTTACAGAAACCTCTCTAAATAGTTTGGACTCCACCAATTCTCAGTCCAGTAGATTAAATAGAAATTGAAGAAATTCAAGATTGTTACCCTCCTCAGGAGAGGTTGACCAACAAAGATCACTCCCAGAGAAAGACTTGTAATAGTCCGCGAGGTCACATAGGAACCCAGGGTAACTGCTTAGCAATAAAAGGCCCCACATTGGCTATTGTAAATGTTCCTGAGTCCATGACAGATTTGCAAGGAGGTTTGCATGACAGATTTGCAAGGAGAAATTCACTGCTATCCAGAAAGAACATTGCTGCAGTTTGCTAACGATCATGTGGATGGAGGAGACAGTTGTGGTCGAAAGTTTGCATACATTCATCATGACCATGAATGTCATGGCAATATTGGACTTTCAGTACTTTCTTTTAACTGTTCTTTTTCTGGGGCAGAATGATTGTACAACATAAATCTTAAAAAACATAAAAAACTAGAATTTGGTTTTAAGTTTTCATTTATTTATTTATTATAAAAAATTATACATACAGGGTCCATTCATGTGGATGTTAATTTGACACATACCACCTGCCTAAGCATTGTTGTAGACCAAGTACACACTTTCATAGCAATAGTATTCCCTAATGGCACTGGCCTCTTTCAGCAGGATAATGTGCCCTGTTCAGGAATGGTTTGAGGAACATGCCAAAGAGTTCAAGGGGTAGGCTTTGCCATTCAGCACCTTGCAGTCTCTTCGGAAAATACTGCAACAGCAACACCCAATCTGTTGTTTCCCTATACAGTACATTGAAGCCATTTGGATTCGATATCAAAAGATGAACGAGATGATGGATCAGAATTTCATGTGATCAAAAATATTGGAACACATGACTGATAGGTGTTTCTTGCTGCCCAGGTGTGCCTTGTTAAATTAATTGTTTAAATATTAATAGCTCTGATTATCTGCTCTTGGTTTGAGTGTAAGCAAGTTTGGTATCACAGTTTTACATGTGAAGACTGCATTTGTTGTTAAAAAGGATAAACCAACATGAAGACCAGAAAGCTGTCTATGGGAGAAAAGAAAGTAATTTTGAAGCTGAGGAAAGAAGGACAATATATCACAGCCATTGCACAAGCATTTGGCATAGCCTATACAACAATTTGGAGTGTCCTGAAAAAGAAAGAAACCACTGGTGTACTAACAGCCAGACGTGGACAGGTCGGCCAAGGAAAACAACAGCAGTTGATGACAAACATTGTGATAGCTGTAAAAAAAAAAAAACCCAAACAAAAAAATGTTACTGTCATCCGAAACTAGGCCAGTCACGATAATTATCAATGTATCGTGTGATATATGGACATGACCTTTATCATTTTTGCTGACATCGATATTGCCCATTGTTTTCATGCATGTTTGTTTACATAAGAATGAATGTCACCATGTCATGTCCGGCGAGTAGAGACAGATGCAAATGCAGTTGAAGAGTTTTTGTATTTGAAGAGTATAGAGTATTTGAGAGGCAAGTAGACAAATCCAACGCGTGAATCAAAATAAAGTAAAAAGAACACCGGCACAGGTTCAATTAGCTGACCGCAAAATCAGTGTTAATCCAAAATACACAAATAAGAAAACAGAACTAGATCAATAACTTGGAAAATAACATGAAACAAAAGGTTTTGCAACGTCAGGCGGCAAAACACTGAAATGCACGCAGCGCTCAGTGTGAGGAGGAGATTCCTGACACACCAAAATATTTGCCATCTATTAGCCATCTGTGCTGCTTATGTCCTCTTGTCAGCTCTAGGACTGTCAAATTAACAATTGAATTTAAGATAGAAATGGACATTCGAGTACAACAGCTGTGCATTTCGATTTAAGACGTGAACATTTGAATTTTAATGAAAATGTACTGTTGAAAAAATTACACGCAAGATATTAACAATGCACTAAATGTTTTTAAGTAGAAAAATCTAGAAAGAATAATTCTAGTCTTTCACATAATCCAGTCGCGGATACACATAATAATGTCAGACTTGCTTAAGCTGCGTGAGCTGATGCTGAACAGTGAATGAACACTAGCAAGTTAATTAACTCACTCAAACATATCCTATACACATAAGTTTTATCAGATATATACACAATATAAACGTAGTGTGTCAATTTGCTTCTGCACAAAATGCACAGGTGAACTTGAACCTAGTAATGCACTCGAAAGGAAGTCATGTGGTGAAAACGCTCTTTCTGTAACAATGCATTAAAACATGGATAATAAATAACTAAAGCATAAAGAATTCACAATATTGTATTATAATAGTATTACATTGCAATTACATTATAATGTTATTATATCACGGGATCAGGTTTTCACAACAATGGCAGTTTTCACATGTTTTAACTGTTACATGTATAAAATTTGTGAATCTTTGGTTTAATTTTTGCAATTTCTCATCACCTAAAATGACTAATATTCAATGCCATTTTAGTCAGAGTAAAATTGACTAAAATATATAAATGTGATGACAAAATATTGACTAAGTTTAAAGGATATTTTTGTCAGAAGACAAAACCTATGCTATTATATTATTATATCACTAGCATTACATGGTCTTAAAATGACAATAATATTGTTTATCGCAGTTATTTCTGGGACAATACATCATCCAATATAATTAGTTATTGTGATTGGTCTGTCACCAACAACCTTCACAGGTCAGGAAGGTGCTATAATCCACCGTTCGAAGATGATTTCAAATGCAGAAATATAAAGGCGATGCAAACCACTCATGAGCAGTAAGAATCAGAAGGCTCGATTGGAATTCACAAAAAAAAGTACAGAGAGGAGCTGCAAAAGTTCTGGAACCAAGCTTAATCTCTTTAAAAAGAAAAAAAAAGGGAAGAAAATGCTGTAGCCCATCAGTCAAGCACAGTGGAGAGAGTGTCATGGCTTGGGCTTGCATGGCTGCTTCTGGAACGAGCACACTAATCATTATTGACGATGTAACTCATGATTGTAGCTGCAGAATGAATTCACAATTCTACAGAAACAATCTACAGAAATGCATCCAATCTAACTGGGAGGAACTTCATCATGCAGCAATACAATGACCCAAAAAAGCACTGCGAACACAACAAAAGACTTCAGGGGGGAAAAGTGGATGGTTTTAGACTGGACAAGTCAATCACCAGATCATGTTAGGACTGAAGGGAAAATGAAGGGAGAAACCACCCAAAACAAACAACTTAAAGAAGCTGCAGTACAAGCCTGGAAAAGCAACACACAAGTAAATTGCAACAGTTTGGTGATGCCATGGGTTCACTGGCTTGATACAATTAATGCTTGATGCAAGCAAGTGGTATGCAGCCAAATATTAAGTGTTATTTACTTTATTACTATTTACTTTAAGACGAGGCCGCCAAAGAATGCGGTGGCTCGACGCCATCAAAACGGACACTGGCTTGGGCATAGAGCAGCTGAAGGGGAGAGTCCAGGACCGGAAAGCATGGCGAGAGATGGCCTATAGAATCGCCGAGAGTCGGACTCAACTGACCGGATAACAACAACTTTATTTTACTTTGACTATCTGTTCCAATACTTTTTCTTACTTAAACATTTGTGAGGTCTGCCAATAAAGGTGCCATGTTTAACACAATTTAACAATTTAGGTGGGGGGGGGGTCCTCAACCACCACTAGTGTGTAGCATGCACCTGGATGATGTGACTGCAGCCATAGTGTGCCAGAACGCCCACCACACACCAGCTAGTGGAGAGGGTAGAGTGATGTAGCCAATTCAGAGATGGGCATTATTAGGGGCCATGATGGAGAAGGGACAATGTTTTTTTCTTCAATGAGCACAGAGAGTCAGGACCTCGGTTTAATGTTTCATATGAATAGTGTCCCTGTCACTATATTGGGGCATTAGGCCCCTCACAGAATACAAGGTGAGCACCCCCTGCTGGCCTCACTAATACTTCCAGCAGTAACCTTAGTTTTCCCCAGGATGTATCCTATCCAGATACTGGCCAGGCTCAACCCTGCTTAGCTTCAGTGTTAAACCAGGCGAGAACTGCAGGGAGGTATGGCTCTGGATCTGATCTAATCTCTCTGCTCTAGGAATAGTCCTGGTGGTTCAAAACACCAGCGTCCTCCTGTCTTTAGCCAACGGTCTGAATGGTTATCTAAATGAGAGATTTCTCATTTTGATTTAGATTTTTTTAAAATAAATGTTTTCACTTTTTTGTTATGGATTATTGCATGTAGATTAATTGTTAAAAAAAAGAAGTGATTTTAATCCATTTTAAATTAAAACAAATTAGTGTGCAATTGTGCCCCATGACTTGGACATTAAGCTGATGACAGTATTATAGGACCTTCCTGAAGACTTCAAAGTGGGGATGAAAGTCTGTTATTGTATGTTATTCGAGTCTGATTCCATTGTAATGTTTCATTCTGGAAATACTTTTATGTGCGCATGTTCTGTGCCTTTGTTTGTGTTTTTAGGTGGTTTTAACTCATCTAGGTTTAAATATGGGAAAATGTGTGTTGCTTATCTGCCTTCCTGCTCACTCTGTAGATGCAGACTTTTGGTAGTGGTTCCATGTTGATTAAGACAAGAGAGGATGAAGCATCGGTGGCTAGTACTCCGCTGGCCAAGCAGCTTTCCAATCAGGCATCAGACTACATCAGCAGCCCAATGAAGACAAAGACCATAACAGGTACCCTACAGGGACAGGGGAACAATACTGCTGTTACCCTGGGTAAGATGGTTGAGAGCAGCTGATTTAATTTGCCTATATTGACTATTTCAATAAAAATACGTTCTCCTGTCAGAATGGAATTTTAACAAGCAGTCCACCCTACAGTTTAAAATACATATGCACTGTATGTTTTGTAAACATTTCTTCAAACATATAACAGGGTATCTCACAATTACTAGTGGTATTTGAGCATGGCAGTAGTTTTTTATTTATTTATTTATTTTATTTTTTTCTTGGTTGTTATGATAAGAGAGAGATAACTGCTGTACAGTTTTATAACTACAGTTTTATTTTGTTAGTGTGTGCCTCCGAATATAGATGTGTTAGAGAATGGTAAATAGCTTTGGTTTTATGGCTTTTCCAAACCTCAGCAGCGCTTAGTCACCAAAGAGCTGAGATTAAGAGAGCTTTCATTAAACACTACTTTTTGCATCCTTTTTTGCGCGCACACAGTAACACAAACACACAGCACAGAAGGCTGCAGTCTGTCAGTCATTTTCTAAAGCTGCATGCACTTGAGCAAGCAAACCCACCCGATAGCCGTACACAAAAATGAAGCCCATTGAAGATATGTGTGTGTGCTTGTGTGTACCTTGTATGTATCAGTAATGCTTATTGTATCCAAATCCTCCTCCTCTATAATGCCATCTATTATGTTCTGGATGAGCCAGAAGCTTATTTAACATCATGCTGTTTTTATTCCTTTTATGCAAGTTGCAGCTAGCAGGTTGTCATGCCTACAGATACATATTTTGGGTCGGAAGCCAAAGAATATTTTTAGATGTCTAATGAGTAAAAATTGAGTCTGGTACATAGCTTTGTCCTATGTGTGCAGCCACGGGAACAGGACACCAATTCCTTCTACAGTAATTCACCTATGAAACTTTTTAACTGCAGTGGTTCAGGTGAGGTCTGATAAATTCATAAATTCTGGCACCTACCTTTTGTTATTTTAAAACCTGCTTAAGAGGACAGTAAAAATTGGTAGATTATGATCCAGTACATCCAAGTGAACAAATAAATTGCTGTTTCCCAAAAAGTATTCTGATTTGAGCCTATTGAAAACCTTTGCTTTCATATATACTGTGTAGGTAAATATTAGGCAATTTATGTTTTTCATGATTGATTTTACTCTTGAAGAGATGCAATGTGATCAGTGAGTCAAAAACTTTATTTATTTTTTTAATTACATTTAACAAAAAAGTGATATTTGTCTCTCCCAAGGGAATTACAACACCTTTCTCAAATATGTGTGCACAATTACAATTAGATTATAAAGGATTTTTCTCCACTTATTTCAATAGTAAACAAGAATGTTTAAACAAATAAATGATAGAAAACTAAATATAACCTCAAAAAATAACCTTTTTGGCCTTTCAAAGTATGCAGTGACCATTATAGCCACCTTTCTTTTCAGTGACTTTCATGAGCTGCCCATCCACAGAATTTGTCAGTGTCTTTGTGTTCTTGCCTAATTTTTGTTGACCGCAGCCTCCTAGATGCTGTTCATAGATATATATTTTTTCCCCTCACTGTAAATCTCATGATCCTCAAGGGCCGACAAGTTCTCAATTGGGTTTAAATCAGGTGAGGAAGGGGCCAGGTCATTATTCTGTGGTCTTTGGAGCCTTTACTGGCAAGCCAAACAGAGAAGTAAGTTTTGTGTCCATAAGTGATCCAACCTCAGGCCCAGCTGTCTGGTCCTCATGAGTCACTATTATTTCATCGGTCCATAAAACCTTTCAAAAATCAGTTCATGCATTCACTCTTGATGCTTCGGCTTGTGATTTTTGTTATGTGGGGGTCATGTTTCAGCCTTCCTTACCTTTGCAAAGTCTCTGAGAACCTGACACCTTGTACTTCTCAAGACTCCAGGTAGAGTGCAGTTCTGGAAAATGGTGGCACTGGAGGCTAAACTGTTACAGGTGGTTTCACGCTTAATTGTTTGCAGGTGTTTTGCTGTTAATTGCTGCTGCTGACTATTATTAACAAACCGGTTGATTGTCTGCTGGTCACTCATTAATAGTTTGGAAATCTTTTGAGTGCTTCATCCTTCTGATAAGCATTTTGTAATTTTTTACTTTTCAGTCTCAGTTAAGTCTCTTTTTTTGGCCCTTTTTTACCTGTAGTAAAATCTTCCTAATATGCCTGATTATGCATGTCTGAATTTAAGGTGTTTGCCTCTTTAAGCCACACCTTCCCTCATCAACAATTAGATCACCTCAATGGGATTATACTCGGTAATTATTAAGATTGATGTGGTCTGGAACTGGAAACATATGCTTGGAATTAAATATGATCAGAATATTGACTTGCCTAATAATTATACATGCAGTGTAAACAAGCTTGTTCTGCAGAGAGGAGTTTTCCAAAGATCCCTGTACAAGTATCTTCAACCTGTAATATTAGACATTACAGGAAGACACTCAGTGATTTGTGGGGGTGAGTTGATAATTTTTTTTAAACCATTTTTTTGCTAAAAATTTACCTTGCCGTGCATAGAGTCACATGGTTTTACATGCAACATCGTTTGGGAGTTTTAACCTCTCTATTTTATTAAAATATTTAGGTTGGAGGTAATAAATAATGAAGAAAGAGATGAGTTGTGCTATCCAGGCCTGCCTCCAGTGTCCTCATTTCCCTCCAAATATCTGAGTGTGCTACAGAAGTATATACAAGCAAACCTCAGCCATTTGGGTATAGGAGTATGCAAGAAAGACTGAATTAATCATCCCTCAGACTGTATATTGTGAGATGGCTGTAATTACTGGTGTGTTTGAGTAGGCCAGTGTACACTGCTTAAATGTGTGTCTGAGATGGAAAAGTGTAAAGGTGTAGTGGTTTATCATGATTCACTATAGCTGGTGCAGCAGAGATAAGGAGGGGACACAATATTTCGTAAATGTAAGAGTGATCAGTAGTAGAAGGTAGAGGGCTACCCAGTTTTGTTTACTATTAATAAAAATGTTTTGGC
This sequence comes from Ameiurus melas, assembly GCA_012411365.1. NCBI lineage: Eukaryota > Metazoa > Chordata > Actinopteri > Siluriformes > Ictaluridae > Ameiurus > Ameiurus melas. The sequence continues at coordinate 14,225,105 of CM022771.1, read as the reverse complement.
TTTTGCCTTTTTATTTTTTTTATTTTTTTTTTGTACTTTTTTTTTTTAAATCAGCTTTAACTGATATGACTGAGGCCAGGAAAAAAGGCAAATGAGCACACTGTCAATTTTATACATTTCATAAGGCATTTTAATTTAAGGCAGTGGTCATCTTGGAGGTGTGTTTGGGTCGTTATCATGCTGGAATACTGCATACTGCTCATGCTCTACTTCAGTATGTCACAGTATATGTTGGCATTAATGGTTCCCTCAATGAATAGACATATGAGTGCTGCCAGCATTGCTGCAGGGGCGAGAGGTCAGCCTGTCAGTGCTCAGACGCTGCACACTGCATCAAATTGGTCTGCATGGCTGTTGTCCCAGAAGGAAGCCTTTTCTAAAGATGATGCACAAGAAAGCCCACAAACAGATTCCTGAAGACAAGCAGACTAAGGACATGGATTACTTGAACCAAGATAAACTTATTTGGTTCAGATGATGTCAAGTGTGTTTGGTCGCATCCAGGTGAGGAGTACAAAGACAAGTGTGTCTTGCCTACAGTCAAGTATGGTGGAGCTACAGTGGGGAGCTACAGTTCATTGAGGGAACCATGAATACAAACATGTACTGTGACATACTGAAGCATGAGAATGATGCCCTCCCTTCAGCGACTGGGCCGCAGGGCAGTATTCCAGCATGATAATGACTCCAAACACACCTCCAAGACGACCACTACCTTGCATTTAGATTAATTTAAATTGCACATTTATGCAGAAAACCATGAAATTCCAAAAGGTTCACATACTTTTTCTTGCTACTGTGTGTGAGTGTGTGTGTATGTATATGTGTGTGTGTATATATATATATATATATATATATATATATATATATATATATATATATATATATATATATATATGATTAGTGATCATGTCAAACTAATCCAGGTGAACCTTTAATCAAGATAAAATGATTAAACCAGTTCATTTTAATATACTTCAAAGCACATCACAATTGCAATGTATAATTGTGGACAGTATAATTGCAATGTGTAATAAATGCAAAGTAAAAGTATAAGTGCTATATGATGTTCTTGGAGCCAACCCTCAATATTCTGCCTTTTTGTCTATCTGCATATATTAATTTAGTCATTGTCTCCTAAACAAAAATAAACCGTAAAACTAGACATCTACAGCTTTAGTATGTACAGTCATCTGGTATGTGTGCTTTGAGTTTGGAGGTTTTTTTTTTTTTTTTTCGGGGGGTTAGAGCAAATTTCTAACTGCTGATGTAGTCTCACCCAGTGTGAACATGTTCGAGGTAATCTTACAGGAATGTTTGTGTGTTGTGTGTCTGTCTATGTATATCTTTAGAGTCTCGTCCCCTTTCTATCCCACTGAAGATTACACAGTCAGCAACTGAGCGTGCAGCATCTTCAGAGGAGTGGATAAAGAACCTAATCTCACAGGCCTGGGATGCTGTCAAACGTCTTACGCTGCAGGTACACAACTTCCCAGCATTGTCATATTCCGTAATTCACAGATTATCCAATGCCACATGCCATCATCAATCATTTATATTATCTTACAAAGCCTTAAATAAAAATTCACACTACAAGAACCAGCACTTCACATTTTTTAACACAGCTTTAACTTCTAACTTCACTGGTTTTCCTAATAATTTCTAAAGTGCAAATTCTACTGCTTGCCTCCTTTGACTAATGTCTTTGGTACTGCTCTTTGTGACCAGTGACCACATCATACAGTGTTATCCTGAGTACTATACACCAGCAGTCTGAACTATGCTTCTCACATAAAGAACAGACTGGAGAGGACTTTGTGTTGTCAGTGGGAGTTGCGAGTTATGAACCTTACCTGTGTTCTTTAGGATTAACTGTGGTTTTAAAATCTGCAGTAGTGTCAAGCTATGGCCTGTGGAGGCCACAATTGACCCTTTTTTCTGTTTTCTTCTTTGAAACAGTTCTGCAAGTCTCCCTTCTCGTATTTTCTAATGCAAGCAATCACTGATTCTATTTTAGGAATTCAGTAATTCCTAAACAGATGCATGTGTTCATCTTTGGTGGAGCAACACCAAAACTGAAATGGGATGATCTGCAACAGAAAGTTTGTTTCCATGGAAAATTATACTGTATAACACTGACCAGTGTAGCTGCCATTCATTAATAAGGAAGATATGTCATCCCCATCCCCTGGCAGTTTAGCTTTGCTTGTGTAAACTAAGCCAGGATTGAGTGTGAATGTGTACTCTGTGAGGGTACGTATGCTGTGAATATTGGAACTGTTATGAAAAACAGCAATATTGTAGTTTCTCTGTCAAACAGTTCAGGGTAAGTGGCTGTAGAACAAGCTGGCTCTTTACCTAGTGCGAATTTTACAGAAAACCTATTCAAGATTATAAAGTTAATAAAACATTTAAATACTTCGACTACAAGTACATATAGAGTACATGATTCTTTTACAGATATTTTGTATATGGTAGCACTTGCCTTCCTTCAACTAATGTCCATCTAACATCCAGAGGAATGGTCATGTATACTATATGGCCAAAAGTGTGTGGACACCTGAAGGCCCACAGCACATATGTGGGCCTTCTCCAAACAGTTGTCACAAAGTTGGACACACACAATTGTATAGCATGTCTTCATGTGCTGTAGCACATGAAGACCCAAACCTGTTCCAGCATGACAGTGCCCATATGCACAAAGCAAGTTCCATGAATACATGGTTTGCCAAGGTTGGAGTGGAAGAACTTAAGTGGCCTGCATGAATGGAATGAATTTGGTACTCTGACTGGGCCCCTAGCCTCCTCAACTGACATCAGTGCCTGTCTTCACTAATGCTCTTGTGGCTAAATAGGCAAATTCCCACAGCAGTGTTCCAAAATCTAGTGGAAAGCCTTCCCAGAAGAGTGGAGGTCATTATAACAGCAAAGAGGGGAACTAAATCTGGAATGGGATATTCAAAGTGCACCGAGCTACTGTAGCATAAATCACTGAAAATGTTTATGCTGGCTATGATAGAAAAGTGTCAGAATACAGTGCATTGCAGCTTGCTATGTTTGGGGCTCAATGGTTGCAGACCAGTCAGACTGCCCATGTTGACCTCTGAGCATGCTGGGCACATGAGCATCAGAACTGGACCATGGAGTAATGGAAGAAGGTGGCCTGGTCTGGTGAATCATGTTTTCTTTTACATCATAAGGATGACTATGTCGTTCATTTGTGTCATTACCTGGGGAAGAGATGGCACAAGGATGCACTATGGGAAGAAGGCAAGCCGGCGGAGGCAGTGTGACATTCTGGGCAATGTTCTACTGGGAAACCTTGAGTCCTGGCATTCATATGGATGTTAATTTGACATGTACCACCTACGTAAACTTTGTTGCAGACCAAGTACATCCCTTCATGGCAACAATATTCCCTAATGACCGTGGCATCTTTCAGCCGGACAGTGTGCCTGCCACGATGCAAAATTTTTTTGACTAACATGCCAAAGAGTTCAAGGTGTTGGCTTGCCCTCAAATTTTCTTTGATCTTAATCCGATTGAGCGTCTGTGGGATATGATGGGCAAACAAGTCCAATCCATAGAGGCCCACCTTGCAACTTACAGGATTTAAAGTATCTGCTGCTAAGATGTTGGTGCCAGATACCACAGCACCTTCAGGGGTCTTGTTGAGTCCATGCCTTGATGGGTCAGAGCTGTTTTGGCGTTACAAAAGGACCTACAGTGCACAATATTAGGCAGGTATTTTTAATATTAATATTATGCTACTTTGTCATACGCAGTCATAAGTTTTGGGCACCCAAATTCACTCTCACAATACAAGAGAAGGCTATAAAAAGGTATCCAAAGGTTTCCTGTAATTTTCACTGTTTTAAATATTATTAAGAAATGGATGTTAAGGAACACTGTTCAAGCTAAGACAAGATCAGAAAATTCTCTGATGAAACCGATTACAGACTGGTTAGACATGAAAAGCAAAACCTTAGCATCACTGCTAAGGACCTGCTTGAAAGTTTGATTGCAGTGGTCCACTGTGCCGAATTGTTTTCAAAAACATTATCTGCATGCAAGTGTCATCAAAAGAAAACCTTGCCTGTTCTCATCACAAATCTCAATTTCTGAAGTATGCAACACAACACTTACATAAACCAGTCGCATTATGGAATCAAGTACTGCTGAAACAAATATTCTGGAAAATATGTTGGATATTACAACAAGACAGTGATCTAAAATATACCTAAAACCACCCTTGACCTACATCAATAAACAGCTAAAGGTTTTTGGCATGGCTTTCACAATCCCCAGACTTTTATTATTATATTTTTTTAAAATCTGTGGGTGGAGTTCAAACATGCTGTGCATACAAAAAATAAATAAATAAAAAATTAAGAATAATTTTGAAATAGAAGACTTCTAGAAGGAAGATTGGGGGGGACAATACTAAAACAAGAAAAAAAATATTAGCTACAAAAACATTTGCAGCAAATAAACATTAATTGGGATTTAATATTTGCAGAAATGTCATATGTAAGTTCTCTGCAGAATTAATTAATAAATTTTTTTTGCTTGTTTATAAACATTTGAATCACTTTATTCACAGGGGACACGTTCTCTAGGTCCTATTAGTAAAGGTATGTGTGTCCCCAATCACAGGTGGAGCTGCAGTCATGCTGTGTGTTTGTGCCTAAGGACACCCTACCATGCCCCTGCACCATAGTTTGTGGTGATATCCCAGGCACTGTACGCAGCTGGTACCACAGCCAGGCCTCCATGCCAGGGACTCTAGTAATCTGTCTGCCCCAAGTCAGTGTGATGAGTGCTGGGCATAGGCACATGGAGCCCTTACAGGAGATTCCCTTCACCGTGCCAAGACCTGTACTGGAGGAGGGTATGGAGAACACACACACCCACACACACAGGCACACACACACACAAACACTTATTTGTATATACATACTCTCATGCAATGGTGATTACACATTTTATTTAGATTACCTAGTCACAGTGCACAGAAAGACACATGCAGACATTCAGTAGATGGACTAACAGGTGACGACAGTGAGCAAGGTGGTAAGTATCTGGACGTGGTGGTGGACTTTACAGTTTCAGACTTTCCATTAGAATGCTGCCTCTGCATTTATATCATATTTGTGCTTTCTGATAGCTCAGGAGGTAAGGAAAATGGGCTGTTGATTGAAAGATTGTTTCAGGATTGAGTTGAAGTGCTAACATTGCCAGAATTGGGTTGCAGTTGCTTGGATTGTTTCTTTTCTCAATTGTAAGTCACTTAGTAAAGATGGTGTGTATGTATGTCTTACTCTAGCTGATTTCAGGTTCACTTTATTCCCTGCTTGGATATGTTGATTGACATAAAATTGAACTGTTTCTTAGCCTCTTAAGCTTTTGTGTTTGTGTGTAGGTGATGCTTTCCCCTGGACAGTGACAGTAGGCCAATTCAGTGTATATACATTGCTGGGACATCAGCGCTCTCTAGCTCTCCTGGAGCCAGTAGGTTTTACCTCTACACTTGCTGTCACCTCCCACAAACTGCTTCTAGCTTCCACCTCTCTCGACTCCAGACATGCCTTCATCATCTGCCTGCATGTAGACCTGCAACCACTTTATTTGAAAGTCTCCAATCCACAGGTACAAAACTGCACTTCCCACAATTCTACACCTAAAAGCTAAAACTGATTGCTAGCCTCCCCTCCAATTGTAGTGTAAACTGTGAATAGAAGTTTCATTTTTTCTTAATCAGAATACAAAATGCCTTCTTTAAGTATTAATTTGATTTGTGAGATGCCAAGGATGTGAGAGTATAAACTGTGTATGTTAATTTCAGAGAAGAATATCTGAACTATGTGCATGTCTGTCTCTCTGCCTGTGGTACCTGAGGGCATCCATACTGATGCTTTGTTGTAATTTTTTTTCTTTTCTGTGCTGTATTGAGGTTCAGTACTGGACTAGCACAGAGGGTATGTACAGAGGGATGGATTGAGGTAGAGAGGACAGTTTTTTTTTTAACTTTATTTAATGCAGTGGCTTTATATATGCTCTCTCTCTCTCTCTCTCTCTCTCTCTCTCTCTCTCTCTCTCTTCTCTCTCTATATATATATATATATATATATATATATATATATATATATATATATATATATATATATATATATATATATATATATATATATATTCTAATTTCAAGTACCATTTCTTATATTTGAGACCTCATTTGGTTGTGTTCCATCCTTTCATTCTGTGTAGTGTAGATTATGCGCTGCTTGAACACTGAGAAATAGGATTATAACAGCACACTGCAGCTAACACTCAGCATTATTTGAATTCCTTCTTTAGTAGATTCTCAAGAACAAAGTCTAACACCAGTGTTATTTCAAACCTACACATGTGTTTACTGTTCATAATATTAATTTCAGATAATGAAATTAAATAACCTTTAGTCTACCTGTGAATATAGTTAATCAGTTATTCACCATCATTTAGCAGCAGGCTTTGCTATATATTTATTTCAATTACACTAAAGTGGGAGTAAGAGAAGACATAAATCATTAGACAGTAGCACCATTCAGCACCTTTGACTTGTTTACAAGTTTTTCATTAAATTCAGACACTTTTAAATTGAATAAAAAAAGGCCTAGAAGATCTGACTCTGTACTGGGCATTTTGCATAGGAGCTTTGCAATTTAACATGATAATATGCTAGAATGACTTATCTGCCAAAAATGCAGTCTTTTTCTCCTCAATAATATATGAGAAATTAGCATTTAGACATATGAATCAGGAAAGATTTGAACAGGTGTTTTGAATATTTACAATTATTTACTGACATCCGTCTGGATACCCTGCCTCTTCTCCTCATTTTAAATCTTATTAATGTAGGTTCAATTTAGTGAACATTAGACTCACATATTTAATATCCATTAACTACATTTATTAAGAATGGGACAGAAATAAAAATTGGCATTGAAAAAGGCCAAAAACAGCTTTACATTTTTTGGCAGAAAGAGAAAACAGATCGAAAATTTGGAAATTTGGTCCCAAAAAGATTAAATAGGTCTACAATCATGTCAGATCTAACACTTTACACTCTTGCTCTCTCCTGGGCTCCATTGCAGATGAGATAAGATAAAAACTTTATTGATCCCACACTGGGGAAATTCCCTCATTAAATAAGAAAGAATGCACATTAAATAGGAATAGAATTGAGAATAAAAATAAGAATAGTAGTAGTAATAATAATAGTAATAATAATAGTAATAATAAGAAGAATATGTAAACTAAACACCTCAATGTATGTACAGATGAATACAAATATTAGTATATACAAATGAGTAACACCTCGTTTATATACAGATACATGATAAATTAGATTATTGCACAGTTAAGAGTAGAGGTTGAGCAACAAATAGTAATAAGTGAATAAATGTTCATATTGCAGAATTATTGTGTTGGCTGACTAGTAGTGCTACATTATGTTGTTTTTTGCGTTAAAGAGTCTGACTACTGTAGGGATGAAGGACCTGCTCAGGGACGCCAATGCAGGGGGTGAGAGGAATTGCCCAGGATTGAGACTGGAGACTACTGCATAGAATATAGCAGATGTTACCACAGTGTCAGCAGGTGGAGACAACTTTGGGCATTTTTATACAGGACATCTGTGTATATGGACCAGTCCAGTTTATTGTTTAGGTGAATACCCAGGAATTTGTACGTCTCCACCCTCTCGATGTCAACACACTGGATGTTCAACAGTGCATACCACCATCTCCTTTGTCTTGCTGGCATTGAGGCAAAGGTGGTTTAACTCACACCAGTTGACAAATTCAGCGATGACCTCCGGGAATTCCTGATTGTTCTCTTCTGATACTTGTCCAACAATGACCATATCATCAGAGAACTTGTGCATGTGGCAGCTGCTAGTACTATGCTTGAAGTTCACTGTGTACAGGGTGAAGAGAAAGGGAGCATGCACTGTACCCTGTGGTGCTAGTTAAGGATGAAGTGGTTGGGCTTCCTAGGATGAGCAATTTTAGGTACTGGAACAACACAGGTAGTCTTCCACAGTACTGGAACTTGCTCCAGTCTGAGGCTCAGCTTAAAGATGTGCAGGATGACCTTGCTGAGCTGATCTGCACAGTCTTTAAGCAGTCTGGAGCTGATTCCATCTGGGCCCAGGCCTTTCTTGCCTTGGTCTTCTTTAGTGCCTTCTTCACGTGATTGACTGTCAGAGAGAGACTGCAGAGTGGACTTATTGATGATCCCTGTTGAGTGACAGGTCCGAGGTCTGGTAGGAGGGGGAGGAGATGCTCAAACAGCAGCAGGATTAACAGTGAATATTTGGCCATGTGAACATTAGTCAAAAAATATGTAAAACAATTATATGGAAATGTGTTATGTTTTTTTTTAATTGTTTTATGGGCATTACTGCAGAATCACTTATAACTCCACCATCAAGCTGAGTTTTTGTGATTGCCACAGTTCTCCATAGCTGCTAAAAATATTATGCCCTCTTGTACTATTCATACAACTGGAATGGTGGGAATGCTCATTTTCCTGTCTTTTCAGGCCATCGTATCAGGAAGTTATATATATAATGTATCATGATACTTTAAAATGGAAAATCACAGGCAGGGAAAAACTAATATCGCACAAGCCTAGTCTGTACTATTGTTTTCATGGCTTGGTGGTCAGTGGTTGGATGCACTCTTCTATGTTCCTCATTGATATTCTTGCACTGCACATGAATGTACAGTCCCCTCCAAAAGTATTGGAACTGCAAGGCCGCAAGGCCTTTGTTATTGTTGCATTCCACCATTCAGTGAGGACATTTAATGATAAATTGATCAATTATTCATTCCTACCCTCAGGTGCAGCTGTTGTACGAGTTGTTTCTAAATTGGAGCCGTATTTGGGACTGTCTGCAAAGAAGAGGAATCTTGTGGCATGCATCTGGCTTTCAAGGGGAGACTCCTCCCCAACCTGCTGGATCTACTTCTCCCTTCCACAGCAGTGCAGGCACCATTCCTCCTGATAATGGCAGCTTCAGTCGTTCAGCTGACCTGGGCTCCCCCACAGAGGTTTATTATACATATATCACACACTCACTGCATATAGATCTACCGCTTACACTGCGTACACTCACACACAGATGCTTACACATGCACAGAGTGGGTGGTTGTGTGTGAGTGGTCAGGTAACTGTACTGTTGGTGTAGTATGTGTGGTGTGTTTGGTATCTGAGTTCATTTGAACAGACGTGAATACAGGTTTGTAACCAACTTTACAGATAAACTTTCGTTGTGCATATCAGAAAGAAAACTTCTGAGAAATCATGGTATGTGAATAATAGTCCTCACAGGAAATAGATGGGAAAAATTGAGTACTGAGAGAGCAGCGAACTCAGTGGCACAATACTCTAGTAGCCAGTTGCATCAGATGCACCTAAATTCAATGGTAAGTCAGAGTTAATAGAAAAAACACTTGTCACAGAATATAATGCGTTTCTCGGTCTCTAACTACACAGTAACATGGTCCAGCACAAACTGAGAATATGTGCTGTTAGATCTGTGATCTTGAAACACAGCTGAACAGATATCGTCTTTCAGTAGAGAACATGTTTACTTTGAGGATGATATGTACAGTCAGGTTCATAAGTATTTGGACAGCAACAGAATATTATTTTTGCTTATGTACATCACCACAATTGATTTGAAATTAAGCAGTCAAAAAGTTGATTGAAATGTAGACTTTCAGCTTTAATTCAATGGGTTTAACAAAAATATTAGTCCCTCCATTTTCACAGGCTCTAAAAGTAATTGAACAAACTAAGATAATCATAAATATTAGGATTAATTTTACTACTTGGACGCAAATCTAGTCAATGACTGCCTGAAGTCTGGAACCCATGGACATCACCAAATGCTGGCAGGCCTTTACTGCAGCTGCCTTCAGTTGCTGCTTATTTATGGGTCTTTCTGCCTTCAGTTTTGTCTTCGGTAAGGGACAAGCACGCTCAATTAGGTTGAGGTCATTGGACATTTAAGAACATTTCTTTGCCTTAAGAATCTCATTCGCAGTACATTTTGGGTCATTATCCATCTGTACTGTGAAACATCATCCTATCAGTTTTGCAGCATTTGAGAGAAATTTGCACTCAATACACGTCAGAATTCACCCTACTACTTCTACAGTGATGCTTGAAAATTTGCAATCCTTTAGAATTTTCTATATTTCTGCTTAAATATGACCTTAAAAAACATCCTAAAAGTAGATAATGACAAATGAGACAAAAATATTATACTTGGTAATTTAATTAATGAGGAAAATGATACAATATTACACATCTATGAGTTGCAAAAGTACACGATTTGCTTTGCTTTGTCTGGTTTGACCCTCTTGTGCAGCAACTAAACTATGTCTGGTAACTGTTGATCAGTCCTGAACATTGGCTTGGAGGATTTTCAGATCATTCCTCGGTTCAGAACAGCTTCAACTCTAGGATGTTGGTGGGTTTTCTCACATGAACTGCTTGCTTTGGGTCCTTCCACAACATTTCTATTTGATTAAGGTCAGGACTTTTCAAAACATTAACTTTATTCTTTTTTTAACCATTTTTGGTAGAGTGACTTGTGTGCTTAGGGTCGTTGTCTTGCACTTTCTCTTGAGATTCATTTTATGGACAGATGTCCTGATATTTCCTTTAGAATTTGCTGGTATAATTCAGAATTCATCGTTTCATCAATAATATCAAGTTATCCTGGAAGAAAAACGGGCCCAAACCGTGATACTACCTCCACCATATTTCATAGATGGTATAAGGTTCTTATGTTTGAATGCAATTTTTTTCCTTTCTTCAAACATAACACTTCTCATTTAAACCAGAAATTTCTATTTTGGTCTCATTTTTCTAATAGTCTTCTGGCTTGTCCACATGATAGTTAGCAAACTCCACATGGGTAGCAATGTTCTTTTTGGAGAACAATGGCTTTCTCTTTGCAACCCCTGTTGCAACTCGACTCATGAACATTTAATATTAGCCAATGTGAGAGAGGCCTTTAGTTGCTTAGAAGTTACCTTGGGTTCCTTTGTGACCTCGCGGACTATTATACTTGCTCTTGGAGTGATCTTTCTTGGTTGACCACTCCTGGGGAGTTTAACAATGGTCTTGGATTTCCTCCATTTGTACACGATCTGTCTGACTGTGGATTAGGGGAGTCCACACTCTTTAGAGATGGTTTTGTAACCTTTTCCAGTCTGATGAACATGAACAACTCTCTTTCTGAGGTCCTCAGAAATCTTGAAGGTCATATTTATGCAGAAATATAGAAAATTCTAATGATGAATTTATAGTCCTAAAATAAATTTAAAGTGTTTATTTTTGATGGAACACGAATACAATGCCTGCACTCAAAATAGGGATCCCCACTGCAGCCCCTACCACTCCTCTCCTCCCTCACCCACTGATTCACACACTCATTATAACAGTAAAGACAGTTCTGGTCTACTTTTTAGACCCCTTTAGTAGGTTTTTTAATTAATTTATTTATTTTTTAAGCAGACAAATTTAGTGGCATTTTGGGCAAACCTTAGCTACTTTGAATACTTTCAGGTACTGAAATTTAGTGAAATTCAGTTAGTGGCAGAGAGGAGCAGCACGTTCATTCGCTTTTAACTATCTCTGAGTGATCATTTTTGCATGTAAATACAGCTGAAATCACAGTGCACCCATGTCTTTAACTTATGCGTAAGGTGATTTTGTCAGAGGACGTCGTGGTTATAAATCAGGATTTTTGCAGTGCAGACCAGCAGCTTGGAAGTGACTGCTGGTGAACATGTAGTCTTAATGGACTGTGGTTCAGTCACTATTTCATACTTGTTCCATTGTCTGACAACAGAAACAGAAAGCATATGTAAATAAGAACAGCTTTATTGGGAATTTGGCTGTATTAAAATACAGTATATGAGCACGGATAGTAGGAGATGTTATAAAGGGATGACACTAGGCAGAATGAAAATACGACACAATGATGTAATGAATATACTAATTAGTGCATGACATAATCTAGCAACGATTGGCAACAGTGCTCCTGTCACTGAGTATGGTGTCGCTTCAAAACAACAACCCCTTTACCTGATTTGTTAAAATAACCCTAACGTAAAACATAGAAATAAATTATGCTTGAATGACATCTTTTGTGTAGTCCTTGAAAACAAAAAAAGAGCTTGAAAAGTCCTTGAAAGTCCTGGAATTTCATTATAAAGCGTCTGTATGAACCCTGCAATCACAACTTAAACATTTTACATAAATAATATTTACAATCACAACTTACTTTTCTTCCCATTAAGAATTATATACATACTGCGTATATGCAAAATAAAATATAAAACAAAAGCATACCATCAGGTTGTAGTGGAGCAGAGTAATTATTTGATGGCTGGACAGAACCCTCTGCTCTGCATTGGGAAATGCCTGGAAAGGAGCAAATGAAAATAACTCCAGGGAGAATGTCCCAACACTTTCATAAACCTGCTGTCACCAAGACATGGAAACATAAATGATCTAATTGCTGATCCAAAAGACTATGATTAGATTATATTCATTACAATTGCAGTATGAAAACAGTAGAAACCATCAGGTCCTACTGGGCTGGAGGAACTGCTTGGAGACTCTGGTTCTCTAGATGGTGGATCATCTGAACATTGCCCATCTACATTTGTAGCTTAAATACAAATAAATGTTAAAACAAATAAATAAATAAATAAAATAAATTCCATGCATATTATCACACAAAATGTTTGACAGCTATTCACAGCTGAAGTTTGTTTTAAGGAAAACCTGAAAGTTTTAACATATAAAGTCATGTGAAAAAATAAGTACACCCCATAGTAATTTTTGGCATTTGTAACATATTTGGACAAGCAAACTTTGATCATCTTTCAAACAGTGCCTATTAATAAAGTTGATATACATGAAGAAAACCACAAGGAAAATGATCAACAGAAATTATTTACAACAATTAATGAATGTGTGGCTTTGTGGCATGACCAAATATTATAGGTTTTATGTGTCAGCCACTATATTTTACTTCACTGAACTGTGCAGCTGTGAACCTAATGTGTGAAACCTATAGCGACCATCCAAAATTTTTAGCCTAGGTAACTAGCTAATAAATTAACTAATGTGTTGTAGCTAATTAGCTTCCTAACGTTAGACAAAGAGAAGTTAAGTGACAGCAACACTAATGTCTTTGAGACATTAGCTAAAGTGTTTAATAGGTACTTACCACTGAACCTTAAGTGGATGCTGAAAATGCACTGCGGTAGAATGAAATTGTTATTCGGGTTGAATTTGAAATGAACTGATCCAACCAATGGAGTGCTCTGTCACTCATCACTGATCTTTGTCAGGACATGAGCATTTCAGCAGCCAATCAGATTTCAGCTGTGGCCAGTGCCTCTGTACCATGTTCAACTGCAACACATTTGAAAATGTCACAAAGTTTGTTAGGAAAAAATCTATTTTGAAGTAAACAAATCACTATTTATAATCATGAACACTCTTGAAGTTAAGTTCTATGAATCTTCATGAGACACTAAAGAGTCATTGTAATCTAAACAATCATGTAATCTAATAAATGGGAGAGATTGGGCCTAAAATGGTTTATTCCTGTAGAAGTGCACTGATATTCTTGTTGACCATATAATTGTGATTTATTGTAAACAATTCAATGCAAGAAAAAAAAAACATGCGTCTGTAGAAAAACAGTGATTTACTGTGCACTTTACCATTGCTTTAAGAGTTTTCAGTTTGGTTTTTTTAATGGTAAAATAATGCATTTTTTACCAAAAAAAACAGTGCAAAAAGTGTCAACTGTTCTTGGATTTACACACATTTAACTGTTAATTAAAGGCTAGTTTCATGTTTTGTAATTAACAGTTTTTTACTTTCCCAATTTTACATTCTTTCACTGGTGAAACCACTGACATTTTTTATACTATGGCCTTCCAGGCCTTTTGGTGTTCCCTAGCTCACTAGTGCATTCCTTCTTCTTCAGAATGTATCAGATTGTTGATTTGGCCACTTCTAAAGTTTTTCTGACAGGTTTTTTTTTTTTTTTTTAAATTCTAATGATGGCCTCCTTCATTTGCCTTGACACCTCTTTGGACCGCATGTTGAGAGGTCCCATGAACAGCTACCACATGCAAATTCAGAGTTTTGAACCTCCATATCCAGACCTTTTATCTCCTTAATTTGGCATGAAATAACAAGTAAGCCGGCCACACCTGGGCATGAAACTGCTTATCAGTCAATTGTCCAATTACTTTTGAGTCTGTGAAAACTCAGTAAAAAGAAAAAAAATGCTGTAATTACTAAATGGTTAATGCAATATTTTTGATAACCCCTTGAATTAAAGCTAAAAAGTCTACTCTTCAGTCACACCTTGATTGTTTCATTTAAAATCTATTATGCTGGCGTACAGAGGCAAAATTCCAAAAATCGTGTCTCTGTCCAAATACTTATTGACCTGACTATATTGAATTAGACCCTGTCCACGGTGTACCCCCCCTTGTGCCCGATGCTTCCTGGGATAGGCTCCAGGTTCCCCGCAACCCTGAACAAGGAGTAAGTGGTAGAAGATGGATGGATATATTGAATTTGTCATATTTGAAGATTAGATAAAATTGAACAAAATATATTTAGCCATAACGTGGTATAATCACACTTTATCTGTTATTCTGATAGATGTTAAGCCTGGTTTATTTTTGGTTTATTTTATTATTCTGGTTTATGTGCTAAATGCATATTTGCTTCTTTCCATCACAATGCAGAGAGGGGGTCATTTTGTTTTGTTTTTCAGGCCTTTTGGTGTCCCTGAACTCACCAACATGCTTTTTCTTTGTAAGAATGTACCAAATGCTTGATTTGACCACACCTAAAGATTTTTGCTATCTCTCTGATGGGTTTGTTTTGATTTTTCAGCCTAATAGCTTGCTTCACTGGCACAGACAGCCCTTTGAGCTTCACAATGAGGGTTGACAGCAACAGATTCTAAATGCAAATGCCACACTTGAAATAACATACACCTGGGCACAGAACAGCAGAGCATCCAATTGCCAAATTACTTTTTGTCCCTTAATATGGAATTGGCATGTTAAAAGTGCTGTAATTCCTATATCCTTCACATGATTTGTATGTAAATACTCTCAAATTAAAGCTGAAAGTCTGCACTTTGAGCTCATATTCTCATACTCATATTCTTCTTATTTAATTTTAACTCTCATATATTTTGATAGACAGCTAAAATAATATCTTTGACAGTGTTCAAATATTGACTGAGTGCATAGAGAAAAGAGCAGTAGGCCTAGAGTATTGTGGAACACCAAACTTTGTAAGTATGCATGTGTTCCGATGCAACAAACAAATGCCATCTTTCTGTTGTTAATTCAGACTCCCACCTGAACATCAGTATGTATCCCTAACGAAAGTCCTATACTAACAGGGACGGATACCTGCAGGCCACAGTCTTGAACAAATATACAAGTAAATATGGACTGTTTTAATGAAAATGTAATGACCATATGTTACTCAGGGTGACTCTGTGCCAACTGGTGAGGACCCCTCCTTCTGTGAGCCTCTAACTCTAGAGCAGAAGACAAGCACAATTGGTGGGGCCAGTGGGAAGGTTAGCCTGTGGATGCAGTGGATGCTGCCCAAACTGACTGTCAAACTGTTTGCTCCAGACACATCCACAAAGACAGGTAGAGCTGTCCTCCTCCCAGCTGTAAGAGTCAGTCTGTACTGTGTGAGCACTGAATAACTACATATAACACATTAATGATGCAGGCAGTGTGGTTTCAGTGTTCAAGAGGCCTTGCCTATTTGCTCATTTACAATCAAATAAAAATTGGTCTTCATTAATCTATGAACAAACAAATAACCTCAGGTGACAACAGCAACAAAAAATGTAACAGATTTCAATATGTAGTAATTTTTTTTCCCCCAAAAAGTAAACTGACATTCAGAAATCAGGTGGGAAAACACAAGTACACCCCTCATATTTCCACATTCAGGAAGAGAGTCCTAATCAGATTAATTAATCATCAAGAAGTGTTATTACCTCTTTATAAGCAGACCCTTTGGCACTTTGGTGTTCTGGATCAGTCAGGTGTGTGTCCAAATCATGCCAAGACAAAAGGACATCAGCCTTGACCTCAGGGAAGCAACTGTTGTTTCTCATCAATCTGGGAATGGTTAAGGCCATCTCTAAACAATTTAAAATTCACCATTCTACAATATGGGAGATTGTCTAAAAATGCAAAGCCTTTGGACAATTGGCCATCTTTCCAGGAGTGGGCATCCCAGCAAATTCAGTCCAACATCAGACCGTTTTATGCTCAAAGATATAAAGAAGAATCCAAGAGCTACATCATGTGACCTACAGGCTTCTAGTACCTTCTAAGCACATTAAATGTTTACATTCATGACAGCACAATCATAAAAAGACTGAGCAAGAATGGCTTGTGGCTAAGAAAATGCCCCTTATCGTGATGGCATGACTTAGGTTTGCATCTGAACAAGCCACAGAAGTTCTGAAACAATATCCTTTGGACTGATAAGACCAAGGTTGATCATGCATCATGCAGAGCACCATGTTTGGCAAAAACCAAACACAGTGTGCCACCACAAACACCTCATACCAACCATCAAGAACAAACACACCAGCAAATCAACATCTGAATGGCTAAAGAAGTAAAATAAATAAATAAAAAATCAAGGTGTTGGAATGGTGAATTCATAGTCCAGACCTCAACCCCATTGAGATTCTGTGGAAGGATCTTAATTAAGAGAGCTGTGCATAAATTTATGCCCTCAAACATCAATGTACTGAAGCAATGTTGTAAAGCAAAGTGGGCCACAATTTCTCTAAAATGTTGTCAGAGACTGATAACAGAAAATATTTACTTAGTTATTGTTACTAAAGGTGGTTCTAAATGTTACTGAATTATAAGATGTACTTATTTTTCCTGCCTGGATTCCGAATGTTTTATTTTTTGGAAAAAAAAGACCTCATACTAATGTTTTTGGTTTGTTTTGTATTTTTGTCACATTTTTGTTGTATTTCCATGACTGTATACACACACACACACGCACAAACAGGCTATGTCAATTGGATTATGGTCTGGTGATTTGATTTGGCCAGTCTAAAACCTTTCATTTTTTTAACCCACGATGAAGTCCTTTGTTGTGTTGGCAGTGTATTTTCTTTTATATTATTTATTTACATTTTAGATTATATTTCCCAATTATTATATATCCCAATTAGACTGGATGCATTTCTCTGTAAATTGGAAGAAATTCTGTAGAATTATAAATTCACCCTGCTGCTACCATCATGAGTTACATCATCAATAAAGATTAGTGAGCCCATTCCCGAAGCAGTCATGCAAGCCTAAGCCAAGACACCTCTACCCTGCTTAACCGATGAGCTTATATATTTTGGATCATGAGCAGATCCTTTCTTTTTCCACAGTTTGGCCTTTCCATAATTTTGATGAGAATGTATGTACACTGGATATATAAAGTCTACACAACCCTGTTGAAATGGCAGGTTTTTGTGATGTAAAATAAATTAACCCAAGACTAATCATAGCAGAACTTTTTCCACCCTCAATGTGAAATTACATCATATAAAAATTAAGTGAAAAGCACCCAAACATTTTAGAGAAATACAGAAGGAAAAAAGCAATAACTTGGTAACATAAGTCTGTACACCCTTTTATAATTGGGGATGTGGCTGTGTTGAGAATGAAGCAATCACATTCAGTCGCATGTTTAAAAGTAACTGTCATACAGCTGTCATCAGTGACATTATTCTGATTAAACCCAAATAAACATCAACTGTTTCAGTAGGGTGGTTAGACCGATGTTCTTTCTCCCAAAAAACATTCAAGCCCAACTAAATCACCCCAAACCATGTGGCAACACGTTATGGTCTGATCAATTCCAAAAGTTCTAATAATTGCATAATTCCAAAAGGAATGTTTGGTGCAAAAAAAAGCACATCACCAAAAGATCACTATACCTTTGGTGCATCATGATGGTGGCATCATCATGCTTTATGGCTGCTTTTCTTCAGGCAGACCTGGGTGGAGGGAATTATGAATTAATGACAAAGCCAGTTAATCGGCACCGATAACCGATTGCTGGAACTATCAGTTATCTGCAAAAATCCACACTTATAGACACTGATAGATTTTCCTGGGTGTGTCCATTGCAGGCGTGACTGAGGAGGGTTCACCGACATTATATGCTCCAAGTGCGGCCTCTAGAGGCAAAATAAAAACCATCACTGATGCCTTGGTGTTCGTTTTGACGCTTGAGATTACACTCTACAGTACATAGAGTGGGGTACTTCAGATGCGGATTTAAAACATAGACAATGAGTTATTTGGAGTATAATTTGGTTCTTTTTGGATGTAAATCTTTTATTTACATTTAATAGTTCTTAATTAATTATTTATTAATTAGCTAATATATATTAACATTTGTATATTTCATTTAAAAAAGTAGAGTACATGCAACACTGTTTTTTTTTTTTTGTTTTGTAATAAAGTTCAGCAATACTTTGACTGTTATGCTTTCATTCAGAACCAATTATCAGTTGATTAATCGGTTATTAGCAGGTACTGCTGAACTTAGTTATCGGTAAAATCCACTATCAGTCGGCCTCTCATGAATAGCTACAAATATCAGTCAGTTTTAGTGCGAAACCTTCAGGTGTCTCCTAGTAAGCTGAAGATAAAAAGGAATTAAAATTTTCAGCATGACAATGACCCAAAGCATATATCTAAGTCAACAAAGGAATGACTTAACCAAAAGATGATCAAGCTTTTTGAATGACCTAGCCAGAGCCCAGACCTGAATTGAACTAAAAATCAGTGGAGTGACCTGAAGCTGGCTGTGCACAGGAGATGCCCTCAAAATTTGATGGATCTTGTATGTTTTTGCAAGAAAGAATAATAAAATATTGCCAAGTCAAAATGTGCCATGCTGACGGACTCTTAAATAAAACGAAAATATAAAAATATATATAAAAATATATATTATATTTTAATTTCACATTGAGGGTGGAAAAAGCTCTGACACAATTTAACTTGGTTTAATTTGTTTAATTAGATTTTTTATTTTTACACATCACAAAAACCTGCCAATATAATAGGGGTGTCTAGACTTTTTTTTATCCATTGTAACTGGTTACAGCAATGCACCCAATTTAAAGAGAGACCCAATACTACTCAGTAAAAAACAAAGTTTATATTTACAAGTGTATTTGAAAGAAAGCCCTTGGCATTTAATTTCTCAGCATTTTATTTCATTTGCAAGCTTGGTAGAATAAAATAGAATGCCTGTTATATCATAAAATGTGCCTGATAATGTTTGCAAGTTTGTTGAATATGTGTAAGTAGTGTTATGTTTGTTTACAGAGATCTGTGTGCTCAGTGAACTGGAGGATCTAAGTGCATCAGTGGACATGCAGGACGTGTACACCAAACTGAAATGTAAAGTGAGCAGCTTCAACATTGACCATTACAGAAGCAGGTAGGACACATGGCAAGAATGGGAAATAGTGAGTAGATGAAAGAAAATGATTCACTGTTCAATGTTTGTACGTTGTTAACTTGTATTGCATTGTTTGGTTGAAAACACCAATCTCAAACGCTGTTTACATGGATTCTGTGTTTAAGGAGTGCTTTAACTAATTCGTGAGAGGTTGTAGATGGGTGTGTATGCTGATTGTGTGATGAGATAGGTTTTATGTTCTAGACCAGGTGAGGCTGACTGTTTTGAAGGAGTGATTCTGCAGTGCAAGGAGAAAGCAGTGGTGAGATTCTCCAGTTACAGAGCCTGCAGCTAAACTAAAACTGTACAGAGGAACAGACACAGTTATTCTGCAGCATACCAGGGCAGTGGGAGCAGCAGTGTGTATTTCAGAGCTGTTCCCATCCACAGACTGCATATCTGCTGTAGACTGATTGCAGAAAGTTCCAAAAATACAATGCAGTGTTTGTCTCCTGTGTGGTTTTCCCTATACCTCCTCTGATTGGCTGAAATGGTTCAATTAATCGGTTGCTGATTGACTCTCTTGGTGTTGAAGATTTGGTGAGGCTGGGTGGTATTGCTTGTTGCTGAAACTTACCTGGTGGCATATACGGCTCATACACAATCATGTTTTACTTGTTCAATCATATACATATGTTAGGCCTGTGCAATATTGATTTTTCTCTGCTTGTGAGTTTTGTGTAAGAAATTTCAATAAATGATTTATTCATCAAGAACAGAAAAAAGGCAGAAAATTTAGAATGTCCTCCATTTGAAGTTTAAGGAGAGGGGGGGAAGGCATAATATTACTAGCTCTACAGTCGGTACTGGCAGTGGCAATCACAGAAACTCCGGTGGATGGTCTCTGTTTACATGATTGTGCAGTAACAACAAAAAAACAACAGCATTTTTTAAATAATAGATATTTACAGGGTGTCCAAGAAGTCTATGTACGATAGGGGAAAATAACATATATTAGCAAAATGTAACTTTATATACAACACATCCTCTATGTAATCGCCATTTCTTTGTAAACACACATGTAGTCGTCTCTCCCACTCATCGTGAGTTTAACATCTAGTGTTATGCATGAAATTGCATGTCCAACGCAACCTTGTGACAGATTTCTGATCCAGCTATGAGATGATTTCAATATTGATATCCCACATGATACTGGTAACAAAAAGCGTTTTTATAGACCATCAATTTACTAAACAAGCTGATATTAATTTGCACAGATAGGGGCTATAATTACTTATGGATTTCAGCTGGTTCCTTGCCTTGGAGAACTGCGTTTTCGTAGCGTGTTGAATACTTTTTCCTGTGCCATTCCACATCATTGCACACAACTTTATTTATAAACTTTAATGGTGTGAATTCTTTATATTTAGATTTCTTGAGTTAATACTGATGTCTGGTGAAAATATTGTTTGAATAACCTCATTGGAAATATATTTAATGAAAAAAATTTTGACGCGTACAAAATATTTACAATTAAACGCTTACTTCCCCCTCTGTAAACATTCCCCATTTAACTTGACAGAATCCGAGAGCACCCTGCGAGTCAAGTTGAGATTCATGGGGGAAGTGGGTGTGTCTTACAGGAGGTTAATATTGGAGAGTTCAAAACATATGTTGATTGACTGTTCAAAAAAAAATGTTAACTGTAATCCATTATATTTGCATCAAAAAAGAAAATAATCAGATTACAGGTACATTTTGTAAAATATGGGAATACTACCAGGATTGCAGTTTTTTTTCTATTTTAAACCAAAGAAATTAAGCTTTTGTCATGTGAGCATCCTCCTGGTGCATGTGCAAATAAATTTTTTTAATTGAATCAAATTATCAAAGTTAATTTAGTAAAAATTTACATAAATTGTTCTCTGAAATGCTTTTATAAGGGTGACCATATGTCCTCTTTTTCCCAGACATATTCCCCGACCTTAAAAAAGCATCTGGACGGGATTTCTAAATTTGAGAAAATGTCTGGGATTCAGTTTTAGTTTCATTATGACATGCATATGGTCCAATACTGCATCGTGTGTGCATATTTGCATTGCTTTAACCCCTCTCTGTAATTCTATTATAAAAGACTTGCAGCAACTATTGGCCAAATTCCTGCCTCTCAACCATTAGCCTACTCTCGAAGGTGAAGCGCTGTTGTGTACTACGTCAAACAGTTGCTTGACAATAAGAGAAAATGATATTTGTCCTGAGTCGAAACAATGCTTATGGCCATATAAGGTCATTTTTAATTTCATGTTATCACATTGCTTCGTATTACGTGGTCATTCAAATGTGTAAATGATTTTAAGCTCTAAAATAATCTTTTTTATTTTAGATCATTGAGTTTATTTACGTATGTGACCTTGAAGTAATCCAAATGCAATTACAGATTACTTTCATATTGTGATACTTGGATTACATTACGAATTAATTTGTAACTGTAACGGAATATATTTTTAAAGTAACCCTCCTGTAATACCATGTAAGGACAATAAAATAGTAAGTAAATAAAATATTGCACATGCCTAACAGATTAAACACATACATTTCTAATTTGTGAAGATAAAAAAAGTGTATACACCACAG
Organism: Ameiurus melas; assembly: GCA_012411365.1. Taxonomy (NCBI): domain Eukaryota; kingdom Metazoa; phylum Chordata; class Actinopteri; order Siluriformes; family Ictaluridae; genus Ameiurus; species Ameiurus melas. The sequence continues at coordinate 14,202,893 of CM022771.1, read as the reverse complement.
CAAAAATACTAGTGGAGAAATTTGCATTTGGGCCCTTTAGTGGCCTGTGTAAGCATTTTGCTGAGGGAATTGTTACGTGGATGAGTCTTTAATTTCACCATAATGGTGCTGCTTCTATCCTTTTCAGCATAAACTGTTACAAATGAATTGACAAGACAAAAAGTCAAAATCTTGTCTTTTCACCTTTTCACCTTTTTTGTTTGTCCTCTTCTAAACTTACATTGGGGTTCTAGTGGGAAGGCTGGTCCCATGTGGCCAGGTGTGTGTAGCGGGGTGCTGCTATCCTGCACGGACAAACTGAACCGACATACCCTGCTGCTCCGCCAAGCCAAGCACCAAGACCCCTTCAGCCACTTCTCTGCCTTCTTTCCTCCTGTAAGCGCTTCTGTCTTACCTCTGATTTGGCAATTTAGAGTGTCCAACAGCCTACAAACGCACACACAGACTGAGTACTGAACATTTCTAATTAATCTGTACACCATTCCAAGCACTCCTCTGATCTTTTGGCTAAAAAAAACTATTTTATTAACTTTTTAAATTTTTGTATGAAACTCTAGAGTCAGTCCATTGTGTGTGTTTTCAGTAGGCTGTTGAATGCTCTGTTTCCTCACTAAGCTATCAGGCAAATCTAATTCATTCTTTGCAATATTGTTCATCCTTTACAAGCTCATGTTGTTTTGGAGGGTATGAAGTTAAAATGATGCCAAAAAGATTTGCATTCCCTTTACATAAGATTTATGCAAGCATAAATTAAATTTGCATACGTAAGTGAAGCTTTAAGGGTGTAAATCAATTTTCATGTGTGAGGAAAAAAAGATTTGCAGCATTTTACTGTTTTCGTAAGTGCAATTAATGTGTTGTGAAACTGGAGCTTAATATTAACGCAACATAAATATGATCTGTATTCTTCTGACTTCCATTTTTCCACGCTTACTTACGCTACTTTTGGCACATTTATTTGATCTGAGGCATGCACAAAGGATGCAAGCAAAAACAATGGTGTCAAGAACTGCAGAATGAACTGACAGTGCAAAAACTGCATTTTTAAAAAAATAAACTGTTGCAAATGTCCAAATGACAACGTGTATGTAGGGAAAATATTTTAGTGAAATTACCAGATATGTACCGGTACTGTTCTGTCTTTCTTTTAGCTGCGCTTACAGTTTTGTCATGATTCACTCATTAAGGTACGGTAACACACAGCAATTTTATTTTTGGAAGTCACCAGTCGCTGTACAGTGAAGTTGTCAGTAAACATTCTGGAGGGAGAGCAGTCTTTATATAAAGTTCACCAGTGTATATATGCATCATATCCTACAAGATGAAGGACAAGCAGTGCCATTGAGGCCATCTATCTGTGACAAAAGCGCAAGTGCCAATTATCTTAGCTTATGGCCTTAGTGCATTTAAAGCAAAGCTTTATTATTAAAGCAAGCTCCTATCTCAGTAAGTGAGCATCACCATAAAGGTGTCATTCACTATATGTTCGATGACAGGGAGCCAGACCGCAGTTCTTTCCGGACCGCAGCTCTTCGGCCACAGCCACTGTGTTTCCTGGGTGAAGTGTCCAGCTCAGTGCTGCTCGTTCCCGGGTGCCAAAGCAGCAACAAGCTGGACACTTCACCCAGGATAAGAGCTACACCAGTATTTTACTTGATTGCACCAATAATAATAATAATAATAATAATAATAATAATAATCATAATAATCATAATAATAATAATTATTATTATTATTATATTTTTTGTTGCTTGCGTTAAACCTGCTAAGACCCTAAGATAAGCTAATTGGCTATTGCCGCAATGGCTGCTTCTATTATTGAGCACAGGTGGCTACGAGTCACATGCACTATACTGTCTTCCATCTCATTGGTAGTTGCTGCATCAAGTCGCTCCAAATTTGCATAAAGTTAAACTTTTCTGAAATTTGTCGGGTAGCTGGACACACACACACACACACACACACACACACACACATCTAGTCACCAATTGTCACTGTCGCTCATGTTGCCGGAAGTTCCCAGCACTCATTGAAACTGAATGGTCTCTGGTTGCTTTGTCGCTCCAAGTCACTCTATGTGTGAATGAACTTTTAAAAGTAAAATGGCCACTAGAGATTACCCCAACCTGGGTATTTAATATTTAGAGCTGTATTGTTTTGGGTATTGTTGGCATGAGCACTGCATGATTCTGAGAACTTGCAACTTAGTTTGACACTGAATAGAATAAAAAAGCAATAGACACACCCTTTGAGTTTTCAGAGATTTGGTATTAAACTTTTTAATTAAAGAGTTTAGCATCAGCTCAGTGGTGTAAGCAGATTATATGGTATATAGAATTTGTAAGTAAATGCCAAACCAATCCAATAACATTTTTTAATTTCGTAGATTTCTTACACACACACACACACACACACACACACACACACACACAGGTGCTGGTCATTTGATTAGAATATCATCAAAAAGTTGATTTATTTCAGTAATTCCATTCAAAAAGTTAAACTAGTATAATGTATACATTCATTACACAAAGACTGGTATATTTCAAGTGTTCATTCCTCTTAATTTTGGTGATTACAACTGACAAATAATGAAAACCCCAAAATCAGTATCTCAGAAAATTAGAATATTGTGAGGTTCAATATTGAAGACACCTGGTGCCACACTCTAATCAGCTTAAAACTCAAAATTAACTCAAAACACCTGCAAAGGCCTTTAAAGGTCTCTCAGTCTAGTTCTGTATGCTACACAATCATGGGGAAGACTGCTGACTTGACAGTTGTCCAAAAGACGACCATTGACACCTTGCCCAAGGAGGGCAAGACACAAAAGGTCATTGCTAAAGAGGCTGGCTGTTCACAGAGCTCTGTGTCCAAGCACATTAATAGAGAGGCGAAGGGAAGGAAAAGATGTGGTAGAAAAAAGTGTACAAGCAATAGGGATAACTGCACCCTGGAGAGGATTCTGAAACAAAACCCATTCAAAAATGTGGGGGAGATTCACAAAGAGTGGACTGTAGCTGTAGTCAGTACTTCAAGAATCACCACGCACAGACGTATGCAAGACATGGGTTTCAGCTGTCGCATTCCTTGTGTCAAGCCACTCTTGAACAAGATACAGCGTCAGAAGCATCTTGCCTGGACTAAAGACAGAAACGACTGGACTGCTGCTGAGTGGTCCAAAGTTATGTTCTCTGATGAAAGTAAATTTTGCATTTCCTTTGGAAATCAAGGTCCCAGAGTCTGGAGGAGAGGCACAGAATCCACGTTGCTTGAAGTCCAGTGTAAAGTTTCCACAGTCAGTGATGGTTTGGGGTGCCATATCATCTGCTGGTTTTGGTCCACTGTGTTTTCTGACGTCCAAGGACAATGCAGCCATCTACCAGCAAGTTTTAGAGCACTTCATGCTTCTTGCTGCTGACCAACTTTATGGAGATGTAGATTTCATTTTCCAACAGGACTTGGCACCTGCACACAGTGCCAAAGCTACTAGTACCTGGTTTAAGGACCACGGTATCCCTGTTCTTAATGGGCCAGCAAACTCGCCTGACCTTAACCCTATAGAAAATCTATGGGGTATTGTGAAGAGGAAGATGCGATACGCCAGACCCAACAATGCAGAAGAGCTGAAGGCCACTATCAGAGCAACCTGGGCTGTCATAACACCTGAGCAGTGCCACAGACTGATTGACTCCATGCCACGCTGCATTGCTGCAGTAATTCAGGCAAAAGGAGCCCCAACTAAGTATTGAGTACTGTACATGCTCATACTTTTCATGTTCATACTTTTCAGTTAGCGAACATTTCTAAAAATCCTTTTTTTGTATTGGTCTTAAGTAATATTCTAATTTTATGAGATACTGATTTTGGGGTTTTTATTAGTTGTCAGTTCTAATCATCAAAATTAAAAGGAATGAACACTTGAAATATATCAGTCTTGATTATATCTTTTCATGTGACAACACCTGAAGAAATTATACTTTGCTACAATCTAAAGTAGTGAGTGTACAGCTTGTGTAACAGTGTAAATTTGCTGTCCCCTCAAAATAACCCAACACACAGCCATTAATGTATAAACCGCTGTCAACAAAAGTGAGTACACCCCTAAGTGAAAATGTACAAATTGGGCCCAAAGTGTCAATATTTTGTGTGGCCACCATTATTTCCCAGCACTGCCTTAACCCTCTTGGGCATGGAGTTCACCAGAGCTTCACAGGTTGCCACTGGAGTCCTCTTCCACTCCTCCATTACGACATCACGGAGCTGGTGGATGTTAGAGACCTTGTGCTCTTCCACCTTCCGTTTGGGGATGCCCCACAGATGCTCAATAGGGTTTACGTCTGGAGACATGCTTGGCCAGTCTTCACCCTCAGCTTCTTAACAAGGCAGTGGCTGTCTTGGAGGTGTGTTTGGGGTCGTTATCATGCTGGAATACTGCATAATGATCATGCTCTGCTTCAGTATGTCACAGTACATGTTGGCATTCATGGTTCCCTCAATGAACTGTAGCTCCCAAGTACAGGCAACACTCATGCAGTCCCAGACCATGACACTCCCACCACCATGCTTGACTGTAGGCAAGACACACTTGTCTTTGTACTCCTTACCTGGTTACCGCCACACACCCGTGACACCATCTGAACCAAACAAATTTGTCTGCTTGCCTTCAATTGTTTGCGGGCTTTCTTGTGCATCATCTTTAGAAGAGGCTTCCTTCTGGGACGACAGCCATGTGCGGTGTATGGTCTGAGCACTGACAGGCTGACCTCCCACCCCTTCAACCTTCGCAGCAATGCTGGCAGCGCTCATATGTCTATTTCCCAAAGACAACCTCTGGATATGACGCTGAGCTCGTACACTCAACTTCTTTGGTTGACCATGGCGAGGCCTGTTCTGAGTGGAACCTGTCCTGTTAAACCACTGTATGGTCTTGGCCACCGTGCTGCAGCTCAGTGTCAGGGTCTTGGCAATCTGCTTATAGCCTAGGCCATCTTTATGTTGAGCAACAATTCTTTTTTCAGATCCGCAGAGAGTTCTTTGCCATGAGGTGCCATGTTGAATTTCCAGTGACCAGTATGAGGGAGTATGAGAGCGATGACGCCATATTTAACACACCTGCTTCCCATTCACACCTGATACCATGTAACACTAACTAGTCACATGACATTGGGCAGGGAAAAAGGCTAATTGGGCCCAATTTGGGTATTTTCACTTAGGGGTGTACTCACTTTTGCTGCCAGCGGTTTAGACATTAATGGCTGTGTGTTGAGTTATTTTGAGGGGACAGCAAATTTTGTCATTTCTTCAGTGTTGTCACATAAAAAGATATAATCAAATATTTACAAAAATGTGAGGGGTGTACTCAGTTTTATGAGATACTGTATGTGTGTGTGAGTGTGTTTGTGTGTGCGTTAAAAGTATTATTCTGGCAGTGAGAACGATACTGAGCTAAATGAAGATAAAGATGTCTTCTGGCCTGTTTATTGAAGGAATAAGATGAGAGTAAATCGAGAGTCAAAGAAAACCTCATTTGATTGGCTACTAGAAGAGGGTAGACCCACCTTCCCCCTCATGCTTGCAAAACTCTGATGAGTGAGAGAATCATGCCAAAAGTGTAAGCTCAGCTAAAAGAAAGATGGAACAGTACATATCTGGTTATTTCATGAAAATATTCTCCCTACATACACAACGCGTCATTTGGACATTTGCAACAGTTATTTTTTTTTACACATACAGGTTGGTTCTACGCGGCCAGTCCATTCTGCAGTTCTTCACAGGCTTGCAATGCTTTTAGTCGTTATTTCAGCGAAATAAATGTGCCAGAAGTGTATGCGTGGAAAAATGGAAGTCAGAAGAATACGGATCATATTTATTTCTCATTAACATCAAGCTGCAGTTTCACAACAAATGAATTACACTTATGACAAACAGTAAAATGCTGCAAAACTTTTTTTCTTATACTGGAAATATGATTTACACCTTTACAAAGCTTCAGTGGCACATGCAAATTTAATTTACGTTTGCAATCTTGTGTACACTTTCACAAATCTTACCCTGCGAGGGCATGCAAATCTTTTTGGCACCATTTTTACCTTCATAAGGGGGTGCATGAACTGATAATCTGTGTATGAAAAATTGCTGAAAAGAAATTGTACATGCGATTATTTTGTATTTAATTATAAAAATAATAATAATAACCTAGACAACTGTGATAATGATGATAAGGTGCCATGTTCTACGTTGTTTAACATCTAGATGAAGCTGAAATTCAGATCGGTCATCTCATATTCATCTTTTGATCTCGACTCCAAATGTCTTCAGTGTATAGAAAAAAACAACAGAATTGACCTTGCTGTTCCAATACTTTTGAAGGGGGCTTCTTCTTCTTCTTCTTCTTCTTCTTCTTATTATTATTATTATTAATCATATTACTTAAGCAATTCATGCAGAAATACAGAACATTCTTGAAAGGGTCACAACAAACATATCAGTTAATTATAGTTGTTGGTCAGCTTTATACAGTTTATATACTATAAATTAGTGTTACTTCACTGTCTTTATAAACAATTGAAATGTTTCACTTATTACCTTGTCTAACTGCCTCTCATATTGACATTTGATTGGCTGTATGTGGTTGTCCTGGTTGAACAGATGGCAGCAAAGGCTTTGGAGGCATGTCACCAACCTCATGGCTTCCTGTCATTGACATACACACAGGCTGTGACCTGCAATGTCCTCCATAAGCTAACAGCACGGCATGAGAAAGCAGGACCTCAGAGGCTTAGTAGTGGTGGGTCTGATGGCTCCCCACAACATCTACATGAAATCCTGCTGACTGCTCAGCCATTTGACCTGGTGCTCTCATGCCCCCTACTGGCCAGCATAACCCAGGTGTTCCACACAGTCTCACCTCCACCTTCCAGATGGACGATCAAAGAGTTCCGGTCAGCCGGCCAGCCAATGAGAGGCCGTGCCTTCTCCTCAAGCAGTCTGCCACTCATCTACGTCAATACCAGTGTGATCCGAATCTTCTTTCCCCTTCATGACAGCAGTGAGCTCCCAAATATGGGGATTTTTTTCCCTATACCAGCAGTACAGTAACTAGATTCTTCATAAAGTGTTTAATAAACATCAACTAAGTGTGATTGTTGATTTAATGTGTGGGTATGCAGGTTCTCACTTGAAGGATAAGGTAGAGGACACACTTGTTCTCAAGATTGGGTCAGTCAGCATGGCTCCTCAGGCAGATAATCCTCTCACCCGGACCATACTGCGAAAAGATATTTATCAGTAAGTACATCCCACACACTATCAGTGAGTGCAAAACACAAACCCCATGTTACCTACAAGGTTCTCTACTTAGTACCTTCCTCTTGGTTCATTGGTTGATTTATCATTCGATTGATTGATAGACTGACTGATTGATTGATTAAAACAAACCCAAATCTACAATAGCTTGTCAAATTCAGCCTGGGTGATGCTGAATTGAAGGAAAAACAAAACAAGGAACACAGCACACAGTCACTAAGCACTTGGAAGATTGCTTGTGCTGTCTCGACAGCACAAACCCCATTGGATAATCTAATTAAAATCCTTCTGGATTACAAAAATAAGTACAATCCATTAAATGACCTTACAAAGTATGCCTTTCACTAATGTTAGTTTTCATTTTTCAATGACGTTTTTCAACCCTCAGCAAAATCTCACTCTGCATGGAGCTCATTTCACAATTTTATCTTATGGTTCAAAAAGTTCAATCTATACTTAATGCATTACCCTGCATTACCACTCTCTAGTTGAACAACCCACACTGCAGACTTCACATAGCCGTGAGTTGCATGAGTATAAATACATGTATTTATAAAGATAAATACATGAGTTGCCCAGTCAACGGGGACTTGGTTGCAGACACCACCACCAAGCCAATCTCCAGCTATGGGACACAGCTACTCTAATGTGGTCTTTGTGCACTTAGTAATTTTTGTATGAGGCTTGGTGCGGGTTTGTCGAATTGCTCTTTGAAGGTGGCTCTAAAAGAGTTCTCACCTGAGGACAGTCTTTCTTTTTCTTAGCTGGGTGTTGTAAACTGGGCTCCAACTGGGGTTCCACACACCAGAAAAGGCTCAACAAGAAATCTTTGTGAGGAAGGAAATGTCAATTTTTGACCAGACTGGCAGCTCTCCTTTTCAGTGCAGAAGGTAGTGCAGGGTTTATTCTTCCCACTTTGTGTGGAAGCCTGGAGAGGTCTGATTCTTGAATTTCCCCTTGGGGATCAATAAAGTATCTACCTATCTATCTGTCTATCTTCTGGGCTGGTTTGGATGAGTGAGTCTTCTTTGGCCATGCTTCTCACCTCCAGGGCGTAGGCTGTTCTAGAAGTTCCATTTGTCACCATGGGGCATTTTGGGATCCTGATGGCTTACAGATCTGTTGCATGGAGGCTTCAGCAGGGCCAAACTAGCTTTTTGGGACCACTAGAAAATCCAAAAGCTGTATTTTTCTCCTTGTTAGAAAGCTTGGAGAGGTTAAGGTCTCTACAAATGGCATGCTGTTGTCCGACAAACTAGTTTGGTGTGGTAGTCTGCTCAGGGAGAGCCTAAAGCAGCTATGTCGAGGTAGAGTGAGAAGAAGTATTTGAAAGATGTGGTGACTGTGTGTTAGCCCTTAAGTATGGGTGAGTAGCATCCCCTCCCTTACACATACAATATGTCATGACTGTCAGCCAGCAAGTGTATTAAAGTAAAGGTGTCTGAGGGCTACACAGAGAGATATATCCTATTGTGAGATACTTAAAAGAAAGCAAGAAAGAGAACCCTTTCATCATGATCGATCAGTATTGCACCTGTCGCACTATACTGCTAACGTTGCTCTCCTCCCCCTTCTTCAGAAGAGCACTGAATCTGGGTGTTCTGCGTGATCCAGGGTCAGAGGTTGAGGATCGTCAGTATCAAATCGACCTCCAGAGCATCAATGTGGGCACTGCACAATGGGGGCAGCTGCAGCCTCAGGGAGAAGGAATGAAGAGTGGCACACCACCTGAGGGTGAGAGAAGTTCTCAAAATCCAGCACTGGAGTGGAATATGGCTAGCAGGTAAGTCCCACACCATCTACACCACATCATTACAGTTGATTCTCAGGTAGGCAGGCCTTTCCTAATTTAGCCAGTTAATATGGATCTGTCAGGAAACCTACCCAGAGTTGTATGCAGTCCAACATAACCATACACACAGTATGCCTGCCTGCATAATTTAGTATTTTGCTTGTTACGACACATGCAGTAAGGGTCCCTTATTTACCTGATTCATATCAGTGTATTAGAATATAGGAAACAAAATTTTGTCCAGTCTCAGTCAGCAATCAGATCATAAAACCGATTGCTGCCAATGCCAGATTTCTAAAAAAATTGTAAAAGTGACACCAGGGTGTTATTGTGGAATATACTGTACATTTAAGATGAGTGATGCCTTTATCAATCAATGAACCAAAATTTTGTTTTATTTTGTGGCCAAGCACCAAAGGTGTAAGCACCCTATTATTATTCTATGTTATCTTCTTCTTCTTCTGGCTAGGGTGTCTATGGCAGCCCATAGAACTGTCTGGTAAAACTTTTTGAAATTTGACACACTGATTGGGGAGGGTCTAAGGAATATTCTGACCAAATTCATGCTAAGTGCTTCCTCCATCGGGACAAATGTTGGCCTAATTTGGAAGTACGTTTATGGTCATAAGTTTTGAACTATATTTCCAAATATCCCTCGATTCCCTGGGTCAAGCTGTGTTCAACACACACTATGACGTCAATTTCTGTCTAATTAGATTTTCCGCGATCTTGGATTATGTCAACGTTGTTTAAAAAAATAAATAAATCCATGTGTTTATAGTTATGGCTATGCTTTTCTGTGATGCATTAAGAAACAATTGTAGCACATCTCTGAATATGCAGCCCACCGAGTGTAGGTGCTTGGTCCCAAAAATGCTGCTTGCAGCTTTAATTATTATTATTATTATTTATGAGAAGATCAGGGTTGTCCCACATGGGAGTTTTAATATTCAGTGAGTATGCAGAGTGTAATTTTGTGGAATTTCAGCAAGCTGTCAGAGTTGTTGCTATTGTTGTGTTGTTTAATCAGGGGTGGTATTTGAGTATGTGATTGATAAATGGTCTAAGTCTGCTGTCCTAAAATCTTTGCATAGTGTTTGTTCCACATTGATACATGAAATGTCCGTCTGGTTGGGGTTTATCCATTTTAATATCTGTTGTAATTAGCAAGAAATTTTGGAGCTTGTATATCTCCATGGGTCTTCTGTATTGTGGTATATTCTGTGGTATACACTTGGGGCAGTGGTGGCTTGACAGTTAAGTCTCTGGATTACTGATCGGATTACCCAGCACTGCCAGGCTGCCGCTGTTGGGCCCTTGAGCAAGACCTGTAACCTTCTCTGATCCAGGGGCGCTGTATCATGGCTGACTCTGTGCTCTGACCCCAACTTCCTAACATGCTGGGGTATGCGAAGAATAGAATTTCACTGTGCTGTAATGTACAGTGACGGGGAAAAAAGTATTTGATCCCCTGCTGATTTTGTACCTTTGCCCACTGACAAAGAAATCAGTCTATAATTTCTAATGGTAGATTTATTTGACAGTGAAAGACAGAATAACAACAAGAAAATCCAGAAAAACGCATGTCAAAAATTTTATAAATTGATTTGCATTTTAATAAGGGAAATATGTATTTGACCCCTCTGCAAAACATGACTTAGTACTTGGTGGCAAAACCCTTGTTGGCAATCACAGAGGTCAGACGTTTATTGTAGTTGGCCACCAGGTTTGCACATATCTCAGAAGGGATTTTGTCCCACTCCTCTTTGCAGATCTTCTCCAAGTCATTAAGGTTTCGAGGCTGTCGTTTGGCAACTTGAACCTTCAGCTCCCGCCACAGATTTTCTATGGGATTAAGGTCTGGAGACTGGTTAGGCGACTCCAGGACCATAATGTGCTTCTTCTTGAGCCACTCCTTTGTTGCCTTGGCCATGTGTTTTGGGTCATTGTCATGCTGGAATACCCATCCACGACCCATTTTCAATGCCCTGGCTGAAGGAAGGAGGTTCTCACCCAAGATTTTGACGGTACATGGCCCCATCCATCGTCCCTTTTGATGCGGTGAAGTTGTCGTGTCCCCTTAGCAGAAAAACACCCCAAAAGCATAATGTTTCCAGCTCCATGTTTGATGGTGGGGATGGTGTTCTTAGGGTCATAGGCAGCATTCCTCCTCCTCCAAGCACGGCAAGTTGAGTTGATCCCAAAGAGCTCCATTTTGGTCTCATCTGACCACAACACTTTCACCCAGTTGTCCTCTGAATCATTCAGATGTTCATTGGCAATCTTCATATGGGCATGTACATGTCCTTTCTTGAGCAGGGGGACCTTGCGGGCGCTGCAGGATTTCAGTCGTTCACGGCGTAGTGTGTTACTAATAGTTTTCTTGGTGAGTATGGTCCGAGCTGCCTTGAGATCATTGACAAGATCTTCCCGTGTAGTTCTAGGCTGATTCCTCACTGTTCTCATGATCATTGCAATTCCACGAGGTGAGATCTTGCATGGAGCCCCAGGCTTAGGGACATTGACAGTTCTTTTGTGTTTCATCCATTTGCGAATAATCACACAAACTGTTGTCACCTTCTCACCAAGCTGCTTGGCAATGGTCTTGTAGCCCATTCCAGACTTGTGTAGGTCTGCAATCTTGTCCCTGACATCCTTGGAGAGCTCTTTGGTCTTGGCCATGGTGGAGAGTTTGGAATCTGATTGATTGATTGATTGCTTCTGTGGACAGGTATACTTTTTATACACTCCCTTTAAGAGTGTGCTCTTAATCTCAGGTCGTTACCTGTATAAAAGACACCTGGGAGCCAGAAATCTTTCTGATTGAGAGGGGGTCAAATACTTATATCCCTCATTAAAATGCAAATCAATTTATATCATTTTTGACATGCGTTTTTCTGGATTTTCTTGTTGTTCTGTCTCTCACTGTTCAAATAAACCTACCATTAAAATTATAGACTGATCATTTCTTTGTCAGTGGGCAAATGTACAAAATCAGCAGGGGATCAAATACTTTTTTCCCTCACTGTATATGTGATAAATAAAGGCTCATTATCATTCTGGAAGGTTTGTTTTTCAAGTAAAAGTTAGTTGAATCCAAGGATTTAACCCAAGTAGGAGAGGGTTGTAAAGGGATCATTGAGACTAAGCAGTTGATTTTTGGTCATGTTAATTCTAATTATAGCTATTCAGTGAGAGATATATGGGGGTTTATTATTGGAAACTATAAAATATGCAGGGAAAGGGGATTTTAACACCTGCTGGAACCACTGGACAGATGTACATGCATTTCAGAACAGAACAGCTGACAATTGTCATACAATTCAGATAGTACATTTTATGTTACCTAGTGCAGTTCAGAAAATTCACAATACAGTACAAACCTGTTTGCAGTCATTCATATTTCTCAATATGTTTACAGTGCAAGCTTAATGCTCATTTCTGATTTACAGTTAGTACACATTCCTTTCTAAAATATAGTTTTAAAAACAGATATCCTTAAACTGTTCAAACTTGTGTGGTTAGACAAACTACTGTTCAGTGTTATTTTGGTTAATTGCTCAAGTTGAACACTATATGAATCAGATTAATATATTCAGATGTGTTCAAGAAATACTGTAGCTTGGGTGCAGATAACATACTTCAGATCCAAATAAATGTCTAAACATGGTTTTAGAGGCTGCTTCACTGATTTGAGCTTGATTTGTGTTTAATAACAATCCCACCCATAAAGAAGAAATGCAGAAGGCTGAATTGCACCATGCGTAGGGTTAGATATAAAGTAATATCATAAAAAGCTTCTAAAAAGATATCTGTTCCAATTGAGCACTTAGCAACATTGCTGGAAATGAATAGATATATAATGGATCATGGATTATTCTGTTTAGATTTTTTTTTTCTTTTTTTTTCATTTAAATTGTAACAGCTGCAGCAATATATTTTCAGTATATTTACTCCCAGGAAATAACTCTATAGAGCTTTGTACAGAATGCAGTTCTGTAAAAATTAAGCTTCTTCAATAAACTACCACCTAAATTTACGATCAATCATTCTACCTGTTATAGTGAAGGAAACTATAGGGAAAGCCAGGAAAACAGCAGTCACAATTTTGCTGGAGACTGACTCACCTCATAATAAGTCATCTTGGATGTACAGTAAGCGATATGCCCAACAAAACATGTGGTAACAGAAATAATGGAAGGAGGAATTTAAAAAATAGTACTATTGGATACAGAGTAATGTTTATTTCACTGCTTTTTGCAGGGGACTTAGGCTTGGCTGATAAAAGTTAAATTCAACTTTTTTATTGTGAAATGTTCCAAAGTTACAGGTGTGTAGGTTGTTAGTAAACACAGTATAGGCTGGATTTATTGAACACCGATAAAAAATAAAATCCCATCGGTACACTAGTTGTAGCCCATTAATTCCTTATTTGTTTATTAGAATCAATATTTTGTAGTGTGCTTTTGTATTTACACTGGATTCAGGGCAAGTCAGTGTTGGGTAATAATGGATTTCATGCATCTATGTGTCTGCTTTTAGCATTCAGAAGCACCAGGAGAGGAGGGCAATCCTCACTCCTATCCTGACAGACTTCTCTGTACGCATCACTGCTGCTCCTGCCATCATCTACAGTAAACCTGTGACCTCTGACAACAGACCAATGGAGGTACAAACAAGACAGTTTTTAGAAACAAGCATTATTAAGTGATTACTCATAGAATTAGGCCTTATTTATACACATCCAAAGACACATTTCCTCCCACATCTCAGTACCTTCACGTTTTGTTTTGTTACTTTTCTATACAAATGCGAAATTTTTAAAAATCTCAGACTTGAACTATACAGTCCTGTGAAAAAGTATTTGCCTGATTTCTACTGTTTTTGTATGTAACTCACACTGAATAGTTTTAGATCTTAAAATGAAATGAAACAAAGGTAACCTGAGTAAGCACACTGTACAGTTTTTATATATATATATATATATATATATATATATATATATATATATATATATATATATATATATATATATATATATAACAAAAGTGAGCACACCCCACACATTTTTGTAAATATTTGATTATATCTTTTCATGTGACAACACTGAGGAAATGACACTTTGCTACAATGTAAAGTAGTGAGTGTACAGCTTTTGTAACAGTGTAAATTTGCTGTCCCCTCAAAATAACTCAACACACAGCCATTAATGTCTAAACCGCTGGCAACAAAACTGTGTATGTGCATAGTGACAAAGGCATTCATTCATTCATTCAAAAGTGAGTACAATAATATAATAATAATTTTATTTATTTATTTTTTGAAGCCGAAAAAGTGTTATTGAACAACTGTCACCCATGTGAAAAATTAATTGCCATCTTAAACTTAAAATTTGGTTGTAACACCTTTAGCAGCAATAATGGCAACCAAACACTTCCATTAACTGGAGATTAGTCTTTCATAGTGCTGTGGTGGAATTTGGGCCCTCTCTTCTTTGTAAAACTGTTTTAGTTCTGCCACACTGGAAGGTTTTCAAGCATGAACTGCCCTTTTAAGGTCCTGCCACAGCATCTCAGTTGGTTCATGTCAGGACTTGGCCACTCTAAAACTTTTAATTTTGTTTTTTTTAAGCCATTCAGAGGTGGAGTTATACTTAGTCTTTGGATCATTGGCTTGCCACGTAATCCAGTTGTTCTTGAGTTTCAACTTGTGTACTGAAACCGTACATTCCCCATTAGGATTTTTTTGTAGAGAGCAGAATTCATGTTTCCCTCAATTATTAAAAGTTTCCCAGGCTCTGAAGCAGCAAAGCATTCCCAACACATCACACTGCCACCACCATGCTTGACCATAGGTATGATTTTCTTTTTGTGGAATTCAGTGTTTATGCCAGTGGTTCAGTGGTTATGCCAGTTGTAATGGGACCCCTATCTTCCAAAAAGTTCCACTTTTAACTCATCAATCCACAGAAAATTCTCGCAAAAGGTTTGAGGATCATCAAGATTAGCAAAATTCAGACGAACCACGACGTGACGTGGTTTTCACCTCTTCCATGGGTACCATTTTTGCCCAGTGTCTTTCTAATAGTGGAGTCATTAACAGTGACCTTTATTGATGCAAAAGAGGCTTGTAATTCTATTATTGTTGTCCTTGGCTCTTTTCTGACTTGCTGGATGAGTAGTTGCTGTGCACTTTTTTGAGATACTGGCTCTCACTGTGGTTCTTTGGAGTCCCAGAGCCTTTGAAATAGCCTTGTAACCCTTCCCATAGTAATGTATTTCAGTCACCACCTTCCTCATCATTTTTGGATTTTCTTTCAACTTTGACATAGTGTGTTACTGGTAAGACCTTTTAACCAACTTCATGCTGTTCAAAATGTTCTATTTAAGTGTTGATTTGATTGAACAGGGTTTGCAGTAATCAGGCCAGGTTGCATCTAGTCCAGCTGAACCCCATTATGAATGCAGTTTCGTAAGTTAGGGGAATTGGTAACTACAGGGGCAAATACATTTTCACACTAGCCCAATTGGTATTGGATAATTTTTTGCTTCAATAAATAACATTATCATTTAAAAAATGTATTTTGTGTTTACTCAGGTTGCCCTTTGTTTTATTTTAGATTTTGTTTTCATTTCTGAAACAATTTAGTATGAGATATACACCAAAACAGAAATCATCAGGATAGTGCAAATACTTTTTCACAGCACTGTACAAGGCAGCAGAGAGGGGAGGAATTCCATTGTGGTTAGCTGGGTGGAAAAAACAATTGTGGGTGTGGAACTCTGCATGTCCCAAGGGCTGCCATGGTACAGAATGTGTTTTCACTCAGTATATATTTTCATCCATTTCTTTCTTTCTCTCTCTCTCTCTAGGATATTGTGGTGTGTGGACACAGTTTGGAGTTGAATGTCACATCAGCCCTGGAAATGTTTCTAAGTTTGTCTCAGGTGCAGCTCATCCAACAACTGATCCTTTCTAACATGGTTATTTTGGGAACTTCAGAAAAAAACACAGAGGTAAACAAGAGTACAGAATTATAGAGTACCTTCAAACAAACAAAAACAGTTCATTTTGCCCTAAATACCCACCTGTGTTCTAGCTCTTGGGGGTGAAATTTGCATGCAGTATTATAAACAGGATCCTCTACTGCAGGATTCACAAACCTTTTGGGCAGATGACCCCAATGGATATTATGAATTTTCTGTGACCACAAGCATTGACCACCCTGCATTTTTTTATTCCAAATTCATCATATAGGACACCTTTAACATGTTAATAGTTTATGTCCGTAACATACATACAGTCCGCTTTGTAACTATTGGACTGGCAAGGCCGGTCTTTTGTTTTTGCTGTACTCTGAAGACTGGGTTTGAGATCAAAAGATGAATGAAGCAATAGATTATAATTTCAGCCTTCATTTTCTGATATTTAAATCTAGATGGGTTAAACAACTTAATAAATGGCACGTTTGGCGCAGACCACCCAAATTTTTTAGGTGAGCAAAAGTATTGGAACATCAGACTTGAGGTAAATAGCATTTAATATTTGGTTGCATATTCCTACGTCAAGCCAGGGACCCACTGACATCACCAAACTGTTGCATTCTTCTTTTGTGATACCTTTCCTGGTCTGTACCACAGCTTCTTTCAGTTGTTGTTTGTTTTGGGGGCTTTTTTTCTTTCAGTCTCCTCTCCAGGAAGTGAAATGCATATTCAGTTGGGTTAAGGTCTGGTGATTGACTTAGCCAGTCTAATACCTTGCACTATTTTCCCCCTGATGAAGTCATTTGTTGTGTTGGCAGTGTGGGTCATTGTCTTGCTGCATGTTAATTGGACTTTATGCACCAAGACATTAAATTGATGAACAGAATGTATACTGTAGACTTCTGAATTTATTCTGCTGTTCCACCATGAGTTACAACATCACTAAAGATTTGTGAGCCCATTCCAGAAGCAGCTGTTCAGGTCCATGCCATGGCACAACCTCCACCATGCTTGACAGATGAGCTCATATGTTTTGATTCATGAGCAGAGCCTTTATTTCTCCACACTTTGAATTTCCCTTTGCTGGAGGTTAATCTTGGTTCCAGAAATTTTGTGACTCTCATCTGTATTTATTTGTGAATTCCAATTTGGCCTTCCGATTCTACTGATAAGTGGTTTGCATATTGTGCCATGACATTTGTTTTTCTGCTCTCAAAGTCTTCTTAGAATGATGGTATCAGAATCCATCACCCCTTCCTTGTTGACGTTGTTGGTGATGTTACTAATGTTTTGGGGTTTTTCTTCATTGTTCTAACACTGATTCTGTCATCAACTGTTGTTGTTTTTCTTTGGCTGACCTGTTCGATGTGTGTTAGTACACCAGTGGTTTCTTTCTTTTTCAGGACATTCCAAATTGTTATATTGGCTATGCCCAATGCTTGTGCACACTTTGAATTAATGACTGTTAAAGTATTTGCTAATTATCTACCTTGTACTCAAAAATATTTACCCACCAAAAAATCCAGAAGGGTTTCCGGGTACACAAAACAGAGAATTCTGTAGGTTTGAAAGCAACATGAGAGGTTAAAACTCAATTTCTAACTATAATGGGAAACCTGATTCATGTTAGTGCTCAGTAACGGACTAGAATAGAGCATATGTATATGATTTAAGACCTAATGTTAGTTTGTTTCATGGAGGTAGACAGGGAAATCTGTCCATTTTTATTGCCGAACTATGCCAGTGCACTGGGTCAGGATAGTGAAAAAGACAAAAATAATGTAAACATTATTTATATAAAAAGTGGTTTATCTGAATGTGATTTCCAGTAACACAAAATCAATCTTCGTTAGTTCCAATATTCATCTGTGAAATAAATGAATGAAACAACATAGGAAATTGTGAGTCTCTCTTGCCACCCCATGTGTAACTCAACCCCTAGTTCAGGTCTGGCCAACCCGCGGCTCCCGAGCTGCATGCGGCTCTTTGCCTGGTTTCATGCGGCTCTTAGGTTCGAGTTTTGGCCCCGATTTCTGATCACGTGATCAGATCGGGACATCCCTACATTTGAGTAAACAATTTGTCAAGTTTGCTCTCAAAATGGCAGGGAAAAAATGCACAACAAAACAAAAGTATGAAGATGAACACAGGACGTTTTTAACAGTGGGAAAGTTTATATTTTTTTGTTGAGCCCAATAGCAAGCCATTCTGCCTTATTTGTCAGGCGTCATTAGAGCATTTCAAAGCTTCAAATCTTCAGCGCCACTTCAGCTCACTCCATGCTAACATCAACCAGGAATTTGCAATAGGGACTGAACTTCGCAAGCACAAGTTGGTCACTTTGACATGCCAGGCAGAAAAGCAGATACAGTTTTTCCAAAAATTTACGAAGCACTCAGAGACCATAACGCTTGCATTGTATTAACTGGCTTGGAACATTGCACAGGCTAAAAAGCCATAAAATGAAGGGGAGTTCGTTAAAAAAATGCCTCAGTGACATTGTTGAAATCTTGTCTCCTGAGAACGACAACTAAAACAAACGGTATCAGATTATCCAACTGTCCCACCACACTGCTGAACACAGAATATCGGACATTAACACGGCTATTGAATCACAGTTGCACTCTGACCTTCAAGCATGTGAGTATTTTAGTATTGCATTGGATGAGAGTTGTGACATACAAGACTAGCCTCAGTTGGCAATATTTGCATGGTCTGTGTCAAACGATTGTGTGATCAAAGAAGAACTCCTTGATATTCTGCCATTTAAAGACAGAACCCGTGGGATAGATGTGAAAGAAACAATGATGGCTTCATTTGCGAAAGCAAATCTGCCCATACCGAAACTAACTGCAATAGCCGCGGATGGAGCGCCAGCCATGATTGGATCTGTGAACGGGTTTGTGGGGCTGTGCAAAGCTGACAAAACATTTCCTGAGTTTTGGAATTTCCACTGCATCATCCACAAGGAGTAGCTCTTGTCTAAATCATTGAATTTAGACAACGTCATGAAGCTTGTGATGGAAATAGTCAACTACATCCGCACACCACAGGCAATTCAAGAATCTCATCGCTGAGCTGGATAAATGGCTTCCAGGTTACTTCTTTGAGCTTTTGGATGCCGTGAAACTGTTCATGGAAGAGAAGGCCAAGGACTATCCCGAGCTCTCAGACCTCGAGTGGATTATGGATCTGGCCTTTTTGGTTGACATGCTGTCACTTGGACAGACTGAACTGTCCAAGTTAAAAATAAGTTAAAAATGCTGCCTGACCTGGTGCAAAGTGTGTTTGCGTTTGTCAACAAGCTGAAGCTGTTCAAGGCGCATATTCAGAAGGGAGATTTAACGTATTTTCCCACTCTGCTAAAAGCCAGCGTGCAAGTCATCAGCGCCGCCCTGAATAAGCAAATAGCCAGATATGCAACACTGGTTAAAAACCTGCACGAAAGCTTTGTGACTCGGTTTCCGTGATCTACAACTGAAAATGCCACAGATTACGTTCCTCGTCGACCCATTTAATGCAGAGATGGACTGTTTGAAAGCCCCGCTAGTCACAGATGAGGCTTCGGCTGAGTTGGAGATGATTGATCTTTGTGAGGAGGACCAACTGAAACATGCTTTAAGGGAAGGGACCATTGAGTTCTGGAAAAGTGTGCCAATGGAAAAATACCCCAATGTCAAACGGGCTGCGCTTAAGATACTGTCAATGTTTGGGTCAACATATGTCTGCGAGTCTGTGTTTTCTACCCTGAAACATGTGAAATTAAAGAATCGATCTGTTCTGACTGACACCCATGTGAAAGAATTGCTTTGAGTGACAATAACGGAATACAAGCCAGATTTGAAGAGGATTGTTCAAGGCAAGGAATGCCAGAAGTCCCACTAAGTAGTCACTGGCCAGTAGTACTATAGGAGTCAATTTCATGTTGGTGTGTGACACTTGCAATAAATCTGGCTGAGCAAAAGTCTGTGTGTGTTGTGTGTGTGTGTGTGTGTGTGTGTGTGTGTGTGTGTGTGTGAGAGAGGAAGGGATGGGGGGGTGATCATGTGTGCCCATGTGTATGATGTGGCTCTTTGTGGTAACAGTAAAAAATGTGTCTCTTAGTCTCTGACTGGTTGGCCACCTCTGCCATAGTTTGTGAACCCTTGCTCTAAAGCACAAAGCAATACATTTAATTGTGCTCCATTTCTGTGTCTCATTTCACAATTCAAATCTCCAAGAGGATACTGTATAAGCAATTTACTGCTTATTGCAATTATGAAGACAGGCTGTACTCAGGTAGTAGTAGACCAGACAGACTGGTGTTAGTGACTAGCCTGAACTCAGTCTATAAGCTTGTGTTCAAGTTTAATTCTTTTTTTTTTTTCTTTGTATTTGCAAGGATATGTCTGTAAGGATTTCAATTCAAATCCCTCACTTTGAGAAGTCATACTGCAGTCCTGTAATGGCTAATGCGAGTACTAGCTAATCTTTCATGTTGTTACTGGAAATTTATAGGGTGTTATTTTATTGTTGGCTTGGTTAGTTTCCTGTTAATACAACTCCTTATATTTATCAAGTGTTTTGTGTGTGCAGAGTACATATAACTCCAAGCTCTTTTTAAAATCTCCCTTGCAGCTGGCTTTTACTATGGCTATATACTATATATTACTAAATACTATGAATTTGTTTTGATGTGCAAATCTGTGCTTGTGCCAGGCTTCTCTCTATAGATCGACTGATAATCAGTTTTACAGATATTTCTCCCAATATTTAAGCATTTTTCCATAGTCTGATATCAGATTTGTAATATCAGCTCCACCGATAACTAATGCCATCTTGTGGGCATTTTGAGAATTGCTAGCAGGACCACCATTGCAGAACTTTATCTGTGGAGAGACGAGTCAACAAGTATACTTGCTTTG
This sequence comes from Ameiurus melas, assembly GCA_012411365.1. Classification (NCBI taxonomy): domain Eukaryota; kingdom Metazoa; phylum Chordata; class Actinopteri; order Siluriformes; family Ictaluridae; genus Ameiurus; species Ameiurus melas. The sequence continues at coordinate 14,181,906 of CM022771.1, read as the reverse complement.
CTTTAATTAATAAACTTTATTTAATTTAACAGCTATTAATGCACAAATTAGTTGTGTTACATAAATTCTTGATATGTAGTTTAAGCAACTTGGCACTAAGAAATGGAGACAAAATCATGGAGTCACGTAATCGGTTTACCTCATCAAAGTTTTTATTTTAAAAAAAGATGCTTTACTAACAGTGCACTTTATTTGATTTATTTCTCTTTGTTTATTGGTGTATAAATAAGACTTTTTCTTGTTTTGTATGCATTGAGGATGTGAAATTGACAAAATTGTTATAAATAAATCAGTTTGTTCAGTTATGTTATCATTATGTCAAAAACAGAAGTAAAACAATAAATAAATATTGGTTCACATATCGGTTATCGGGCACATAAATATGCAATTTGTTGGTATTGTAATAATAAATCTATATCGGTCGATCTCTACTACTCTCTACTTAGCTTCCGCTGAATTCCTCAAAATTCTTGATTGCTAAGCACGGCATACTATATAAAAACATCCCTAAAAGTAAATGGTTTTACTGCATAGTTTAACATGCTGCTCTACTTATGCTGAGGGGGCACACTTTTATTCTCACTGATGATGCTTGAAAATTTAAAATCACTTTGTCTTTGATATTTCATTGAGTCTGTCCTTTCCTTGTTTTGCTTAACGATTTCTCTGAATGTTCAGGGGTGCTTTTGCAACAGCTTATTATGCTGTGTAGAACTTCATGGACACTAATTTGCCAGTGTAAATGTAGTTCATGGTTCCTACCTTGATGTATTGTGTACTCATTGTGGGGTTTAAGCCCCACAACTCTGGAAATCCCTGAGCGTTCATAGTCTTTCAAGTTTAAGTGTTTCACGTGATTTTATTGTTATTTCAACCATATACAGTTGGTATAGTACATAGTGAAACAAAAAAAAATGCCCCTCTAGGACCATGGTGCTACATAAAAACAACACACTTACCACATGAGATGAAACAGAACTAAATAAGATCTACAAACATTCTACATGAAGTGCACATGCAGATGTGTGCTAACAATGCAGGACAGTACAGTAACTGTCAGCGATGGCATCATCTGTTGAGCGGTTGGTGCGATAAGCGAACTGCAGTGGGTCCAGTGATAGGGGCAACAGGGTCTTGATGTGCCTCATGAAGAGCCTCTCGAAGCACTTCATGATGATGGATGTGAGTGCAACTGGACAGTAGTCATTGAGGCAGGACACTGGAGACTTCTTTGGCATGGGGACGACGGTGGTAGCCTCAAAGCACATTGGAACAATGGCGCTGCTCAGGGAGATGTTGAAGATGTCAGTGAAAACATCTCTAGCTGATCTGCACATCCTCTTGACCACTCTGCCAGGAATTTTGTCTGGTCCAGCAGCCTTCCGTGGGTTAACTCTGCATAGAGTTTTTCTCAGATCAGCCGCGGTTGGACACAGCACCTGCTCGTTGGGAGGAGGGGTGGCCTTCGTCACTGCCATGTCATTCTGTGCCTCGAACTGAACGTAGAAGTTGTTCGGCACATCTGGAATTGAGGCATCATTGTTACAGGTGGGTGATGTTGTCCTGTAGTTGCTGATTGCCTGAATGCCCTGCCATATGCGCCGGCATGTGGCAGGTGACGTCAACAATACACTTGCTGATGTCGCTGGTCACTGACGCCATGTATTTCTCCAAGTTGATGGAGTTCCTGTCAGTTGCAGCCTTCTGAACATGTCACAGTCGGTGTGCTCAAAACAGTCCTGGAGAGCAGAGATGGCTCCTGCTGGCTAGGTTTTCACCTGCTTCAAAACCATTCGGAGCGTCTGTATGCGGTCTGTATGCTGGGATTAGCATAACAGAGATGTGGTCTGAGTAGCTGTACATGCCAGGGATGTTTGTGTAAACGATATCCAGCGTGTTTGCCCCTCTCGTTGCAAAATCAACATGTTGGTGAAATTTAGGGAGCACTGACTTGATTCGCATGGTTGAAATCTCCAGCGACAATACACAGTCCATCGGGGTGTGTTCTGCAGTTCACAGAGCACCTCCTTAGCATTAGTGCTAGGGGGAATGCATACTCCGATTATCAGAATATTGGTGAATTCCCACGGTAAATAAAATGGTCTGCATCCAACAGTCACAAACTCCACTAGCGATGAACAGTAAATAGAAACTAGCACTGAGTTCCACCACCACGAGTCTTACCGCACAGAATCTTTAGTAGTCTTAGCTGTGGAACTTTCAGTAGTCTTAGCTTTCAAACAAGGCTATGCTGTAATGCAGGTTTTATTGCTGTACATATTGTTGGTTATTGCAGAACATTCACCTTTTTTGTGTTGCTTTAGCCTTGTGTTTGGTATCCTTGTTCTATTGAAAGGCTGAAGCATGTTGTCTTGTAGTTTCTCCCTACATTTTGCACCATTCATCCTCCTTTCAATATTGACAACATGCACAGTCTCTGCTGTGGAAACGCATACCCACAATGCGAGTGAATGTGAGTAAAAAAAAATCACTGGTAGAGGCCAGTATTAATACTTGGAGCTTGCAGAGAACACAGGTTGAATACTTATGTCAACAGCATTTTTCAGTTAGTAATTTTTGTCACATAAAAAAAAAAATAATAAAAGCACAAAATATCGAAAGGCTATTTGTAATCCAGACAGATATAATGATTTTGAGGTTGTTTAATGTAAAATGGAAGTGCATTGTCTTGGAAGTGTTGTCATTTTGCTACGACTTGATGTGGGGCAAATAATACAGAATTACATAATCTGAACATTCATATGAAAGCATGATTCAGTTATTATTTTCAAACATCTAAGGGGAATGTTCATATAACTCTTTTTATACTTACAATTACTTATATGCAATATCCAATTTAAATTATATAAAGGTTATGGTGCCAGTTAATCTCTGTCCCTCTCAGGTAGTGATTAAATACTGTTTAAAAGAAAATGGTCTGCATCTGTCAGCTGCTTTCTCTCAACATGGCTGTAAGCAGTCTTGCAGATTTATTTGCCCAGGAATCGCTTCCTGTCTTTACAGGGGGCTCTCATTTTCCTTGTCTGATACTTTGACACCAAAAGAGCCACTTTGAGTTGTGTTTCTGTTCCTATGCTCACTTCCTTTTATACAGCACTTCCTTTTAACATTAACCTAAGTACTCCACAGATCCACTTTATGACCTAATTGGGGTTTGGTGTTTCAGATGTCTACATGATGTGACAATGTCTGAAGGGCCTTTTGGTTTTTGTTAAACAGTGCTCCTTTATGTGCTCTGAGGTTACATCTTTTGGAGGTAGTTTGTAACTGAATTTCTCTCTAGTGTTTGCATGCCTCTCTTTTTGTTTGCATTTTTTTAAATAAATACATACAGTATATCTAAGCTTTGAGCTTTTAATACTTCTTTGGCTCTGTCTTATGTTCACAAATGACATATAGTAGTGTTCATAAGGTGGTGGAACTATGGACTTGCAGACATTATAGGTTGCATTTGGAAAGGTATGTAATTCATTTTACAGGGAAAAAATGTGATGGACTTCATGTGGCTTTGTCTAGTGTTGCTGTTGTCTGAAGGTTGTTAATTTGTAAAAAGAAATCTGTAATAGACTGATTTCACATCTGTTTGAACAGGGTTAATTGGTTAGTTGAAATTCTTAAGGTGCAGAGCTGTGTTTCCCCACTAGTAGCTGAAGTTAATCCAGTTTGTTGCACAGTGAACGCCCATTGGAGAGAAATATTCCCGGCAGCGATGTGCAATGTCCACAGAGGCGCACGAGCACACCGGCACGTTTCCCCCTCCTTTGGTGTTTCACTGCATGTGCAAAGATGAGGGTAACTTTAACCAGAATATCCAGTAAATTCATGGATGTGTATATTAATGTGGAAATATATCCGTAGGGACTGTAGACATAAAAAAACTGTTTTAACAAACAAAACAAAGTTCACCAACACACTGAGGCTGCCATCCATGGCGACATCTTGCAGTGTTCTTGTACTTGCTGTTGTTAATCCACTGCTAATAATCAGCCACAATAATCTTACTAATAATTATCCATTACAATGTATGGTAAATAATAAAAAAAAAAAACAGCGGCAACCTTGTGGGTATAAGCATGATAAATACAGAATAAAGCATGGAAGAAAATAGACAATTGTAGTTGTTAATGTATCAAAGAAAAAGGTCTCCTTCCAGGAGTTGACTCTTTTTTGAGGCCCCACTTTTGTGAACCCAAGGTCATCAGATTTATTGGTGAATGTCCTTGGATTTTATCTGTTGGGTGAGCCATCTAGTCTTGGACAATGGCCTAAATCAGTAGGTTTGACAGGGGTTTCTGTGGCTGAGAGGGTTCAGCATTTGGTCATGGTTTATTCACAGTCAGAGTCTGTGAATGAGGATTCACTGTTTTATTGTTCCTGTGGCAAACTAAGTGGAGTTCTTGTGTAATATTTGGTTCAGGTTTCTGTGGACCTTGTTACTTGTTCACTTAGAATCCTTACATTGTACATATCAGATTTAAGTACTCCATAACCGGTCGCTGTGTGTTTGACATCTCTGATAGAAATAGCTTTCAACTATAAAGCAACATTAAACAGCAGCAATTATGGACACTTTGCTTCAATGTACAGTAGTCAGTGTACAGCTTGTATAACAGTGTAAATTTGCTGTCCCCTAAAAATAACTCAACACACAGCCATTAATGTCTAAACCACTGGCAACAAAAGTGAGTACACCCCTAAGTGAAAATGTCCAAATTGGGCCCAAAGTGTCAATATTTTGTGTGGCAACCATTATTTTCCAGCACTGCCTGAAACCTCTTGTGCATGGAGTTCATCAGAGCTTCACAATCTGCCACTGGAGTCCTCTTCCACTCCTCCATGACGACATCACGGAGCTGGTGGATGTTAGAGACCTTGTACTCCACCTTCTGTTTGAGGATGCCCCACAGATGTTCAATAGGGTTTAGGTCTGGAGACATGCTTGGCCAGTCCATCACATTCACCCTCAGCTTCTTTTGCAAGGCAGTTGGCTTCTTGAAGGTGTGTTTGGGGTCGTTATCATGCTGGAATATTGCCCTGCGGCCCAGTCTCCGAAGGGAGGGGATCATGCTCTGCTTCAGTATGTCAGAGTAAATGTTGGCATTCATGGTTCCCTCAATGATCTGTAGCTCTCCAGTGCTGGTACCACTCATGCAGCCCCATACCAAGACACTGCCATCACCATGCTTGATTGTAGGCAAGATACACTTGTCTTTTCTTGTACTCCTCACCTGGTTACCACCACACACGCTTGACACCATCTGAACCAAATAAGTTTATCTTGGTCTCATCAAACCACAGGACATGGTTCCAGTAATCCATGTCCTTAGTCTGCTTGTCTTCAGCAAACTGTTTGGGGGCTTTCTTGTGCATCATCTTTAGAAAAGGCTTCCTTCTGGGACAACAGCTATGCAGACCAATTTGATGCAGTGTACGGTGTATGGTCTGAGCACTGACAGGCTAACCCCCTTCGACCTGTGCAGCGATGCTGGCAGCACTCGTGTCTATTTCACAAAGACAACCTCTGGATATGACGTTGAGCATGTGCATTCAACTTTGTTCGACCACGGTGAGGCCTGTTCTGAGTGGAACCTGTCCTGTTAAACCGCTGTATGGTCTTGGCCACCATGCTTCAGTGCAGTGTCAGGGTCTTGGCAGCTTTCTTATAGCCTAGGCCATCTTTATGTAGAGCAACAATACTGAAGCAGAGCATGATCAGTATGCAGTAATACAGCATGATAACGACCCCAAACACACCTCCAAGAAAGACCACTGCCTTGCTAAAGAAGCTGAGGGTTAAGGTGATGGACTGGCTAAGCATGTCTCCAAACCTAAACCCTATTGAGCATCTGTGGGGCATCCTCAAACGGAAGGTGGAGGAGCACAAGGTCTCTAACATTCACCAGCTCTGTGATTTCATCATGGAGGAGTGGAAGAGGACTCCAGTGGCAACCTATGAAGCTCTAGTGAACGCCATGCCCAAGAGGGTTAAGGCAGCGCTGGAAAATAATGGTGGCCACACAAAATATTGACACTTTGGGCCCAATTTGGACATTTTCACTTAGGGGTGTATTCACTTTTGTTGCCAGTGGTTTAGACATTAATGGCTGTGTTTTGAGTTATTTTGAGGGGACAGCAAATTTACACTGTTACACAAGCTGTACACTCACTACTTTACATTGTAGCAAAGTGTCATTTCTTCAGTGTTGTCATGAAAAGATATAATCAAATATTTACCAAAATTTGAGGGGGTCTCACTTTTGCGAGATACTGTAGTTAGTGAAAATGGAAATAAACTTTTGTACTGTGAAGCCAGTGAGACAGTTGCAGGAGTTCTGAGAGAGAGGTAATGTAACAGGCCCCAGTACAGTACATTTTTTTGTGGCATTATTTTAGACACATTGTATTTGTCAATACCCTTGACTTAGATGAAGATCAGATCACATTTTATGACAAATTTATGCAGAAAACCATGAAATTCCATAAGGTTCACATACTTTTTCTTTACTGTATATGTATAATACAGAGTACCCTCTCTTCCCTGTTACTCTAGAACACATTTAGATAAATGTTATATATTCATTTCCTTCACGTGTAGTACTTACTTGACTAATTTGTTATTACTTTTTCTCCACTGTGTGTGTGTTTTTGTGAGTGTATAGAAGCACAGGCAGAACCTTCACCATGGAAATGTGTGTGCTGCAGGGCATGTGGAGACTTTGAAGATGGGCAGCGTCTCGTGTGGTCAGGATAGTGGCTTTGGCAGTGACAGTGAACACCTGCGCTTTGTTCATTATGACAAACACAACACCACTAGCCACCGCCAACTAACATGCCTTTCCCGCCAGCCTACCATCACCAAGAATCTCTCCTTCATCCCTTTTGACATCTTTCTCACTGCCGGCAGCCTCACTCTCATGACTTACATAATGACCCAGCCTTCAGCGTCTACTACAGAACCCCCTGAACACACAGACAAGAAATTCCTCAATATACCTAAGAAAGATCCAGAACATATAGTGCCTCAGATGCCTGAGTTGGTCACAGCAGGAAACCTGCACAGTACTTCTTCTGGGGCAGGGTTTCTCATGTTGGAAGGGTTGTCCTCACCTAGCAGGGAACATGGAAGGCAAACACTGGGAGTTACTGTCGTCAGACAGCCTGGGAGACGAGGTGTAGGAGGAGGCCTGTTGCAACCGCTTCTTTTGCTGCAGCTCACACAACCATCAACCCTCCTCAGTTGCCACCAGCGCAGACAACGTCTAGAGCTCTCGCTGTTTGACCTCACACTGAAGGGAGTTGCCTCTGACTATGCCTATCTGGGTAGGCTACCTTACATCTTACTACATTTCACTTACAGAATGAAAGAAAGTCTTATCTAGTTTTATATCACAGTCCCCAGCTCTGCTTACTAGCATCCAATGCAGAGAGATGCGCTGTTTCTGAGTGTTTGCTATGGACCTCTATTCTTAAACCTTATAAGTGTTTTGCTTTCTTACAAGCAGGCTTTCGACACTCAGCAGCTCCTCATTGACTGGCCAATAGAAACATCTGAATGGATGTGAAGTGAAAACCAGTATGGGCTCTGACCATTTGTGTCACACCCTCAACTCAGACACATTTGTCATAGGGTTGGATCATAGTTTTAGTTAGAGGCCAAGCACCACAGATGCATAGGCACCTATTATTTTTTTTTTTGTCAGCCTTCTTCTTCAAACCCTATATTGCCACCAACACCTCAAATTGGTGCTCATGTTTATGCTAGTAACTTTTGAACCGTATGGGCTAGAAAAACAGTCCTTTTTTTCCATTTGATTCCTTGGTGATTCCATGGTTTTAATTTCTGCCTAGATTTTCTGCCATTTGGAATTTTCTGAAAAACATATATATGTTTAAAATCCTCCTGGACTGTTTGTCTCGGTTTCAGTATCGAATCAGATCATCTTCATAATAAGCTGATTAGTCAAACCGATATTTGTAAATAACCTGCCAACAAATTTGATGGCGAGCATGCCAAATCATGCTCATGAACATGAGGCTATATCTCTGTAATGTTTTATTGTATTCGGACCAACCTTAGTACAGTGAGAGGGAAAAAAGTATTTGATCCTCTGCTGATTTTGTACATTTGCCCACTGACAAAGAAATGACCAGTCTATAATTTTAATAGTAGGTTTATTTGAACAGTGAGAGACAGAATAACAACAAGAAAATCCAGAAAAACGCATGTCAAAAATGTTATAAATCGATTTGCATTTTAATGAGGGAAATAAGTATTTGACCCCTCTCAATCAGAAAGATTTCTGGCTCCCAGGTGTCTTTTATACAGGTAACGAGCTGAGATTAGGAGTACACTCTTAAAGGGAGCAATCAATCAATCAGATTCCAAACTCTCCACCATGGCCAAGACCAAAGAGCTCTCCAAGGATGTCAGGGACAAGATTGTAAACCTACACAAGTCTGGAATGGGCTACAAGACCATTGCCAAGCAGTTTGGTGAGAAGATGACAACAGTTGGTGCGATTATTCGTAAATGGGAGAAACACAAAAGAACTGTCAATCTCCCTCGGCCTGGGGCTTCATGCAAGATCTCAACTCGTGGAGTTGCAATGATCATGAGAACAGTGAGGAATCAGCCCAGAACTACAGGAGGATCTTGTCAATGATCTCAAGGCAGCTGGGACCATAGTCACCAAGAAAACAATTGGTAACACACTACGCCATGAAGGACTGAAATCCTGCAGCGCCCATAAGGTCCCCCTGCTCAAGAAAGCACATATACATGCCCATCTGAAGTTTGCCAATGAACATCTGAATGATTCAGAGGACAACTGGGTGAAAGTGTTGTGGTCAGATGAGACCAAAATGGAGCTCTTTGGCATCAACACAACTCGCCGTGTTTGGAGGAATGCTGCCTATGACCCCAATAACACTATCCCCACCGTCAAACATGAAGGTGGAAACATTATGCTTTGGGGGTGTTTTTCTGCTAAGGGGACAGGACAACTTCACCGCATCAAAGGGACGATGAACGGGGCCATGTACCTTCAAATCTTGGGTGAGAAACTCCTTCCCTCAGCCAGGGCATTGAAAATGGGTCGTGGATGGGTATTCCAGCATGACAATGACCCAAAACACACGGCCAAGGCCACAAAGGAGTGGCTCAAGAAGAAGCACATTAAGGTCCTGGAGTGGCCTAGCCAGTCTCCAGACCTTAATCCCATAGAAAATCTGTGGAGGTGGGTGAAGGTTCGGAGTGCCAAACATCAGCCTCGAAAACCTTAATGACTTGGAGAAGATCTGCAAAGAGGAGGGGGACAAAATCCCTCCTGAGATGTGTGCAAACCTGGTGGCCAACTACAAGAAACGCCTGACCTCTGTGATTGCCAACAAGGGTTTTGCCAAAACGTACTAAGTCATGTTTTGCAGAGGGGCGCAAATACATATTTCCCTCATTAAAATGCAAATCAATTTATAAAATTTTTGACATGCTTTCTTTCGGATTTTCTTGTTGTTATTCTGTCTCTCACTGTTCAAATAAACCTACCATTAAAATTATAGACTGATCATTTCTTTGTTAGTGGGCAAACGTACAAAATCAGCAGGGGATCAAATACTTTTTTCCTTCACTGTACAGTGGGGGAAATAAGTATTGAATGTGTCCAAAAAAAATTAAAAATCAGTAAATATATTTCCAATGAGGCTATTCACATACAGTGCCTTGCGAAAGTATTCGGCCCCCTTGAACTTTTCAACCTTTTGCCACATTTCAGGCTTCAAACATAAAGATATAAAAATTTAATTTTTTGTGAAGAATCACCAACAAGTGGGACACAATTGTGAAGTGGAACAAAATCTATTGGATATTTTAAACTTTTTTTAGCAAATAAAAACCTGAAAAGTGGTGCGTGCAAAATTATTCGGCCTCTTTACTTTCAGTGCAGCAAACTCACTCCAGAAATTCAGCGAGGATCTCTGAACGATCCAATGTCGTCCTAAATGACTGATGATGATAAATAGAATCCACCTGTGTGTAATCAAGTCTCTGGATAAATGCACCTGGTCTGTGATAGTCTCAGGGTTCTGTTGAAAGCGCGCGAGAGCATCACGAACAGAACACACGCAGGTCCGTAATACTGTTGTGGAGAAGTTTAAAGCCGGATTTGGATACAAAAAGATTTCCCAAGCTTTAAACATCCCAAGAGGCACTGTGCAAGCAATCATTTGAATGAAATGGAAGGAGTAAGCCAGACCACTGCAAATCTACCAAGACCGGGCCGTCCCTCTTAACTTTCAGCTCAGACAAGGGGAAGACTGATCAGAGATGCAGCCAAAGGCCCATGATCACTCTGGATGAACTGCAGAGAACTACAGCTGAGGTGGGAGAGTCTGTCCATAGGACAACAATCAGTATACTGCACAAATCTGGCCTTTATGGAAGAGTGGCAAGAAGAAAGCCATTTCTCAACGTTTGGTGTGGCCTTTGGTGTGTCTCCCAGGTGGCTTGTGGCAAACTTTAAACCGAGACTTTTTATGGATATCTTTGAGAAATGGCTTTCTTCTTGCCACTCTTCCATAAAGGCCAGATTTGTGCAGTGTACGACTGATTGTTGTCCTATGGACAGACTCTCCCACCTCAGCCGTAGTTCTCTGCAGTTCATCCAGAGTGATCATGGGCCTCTTGGCTGCATCTCTGATCAGTCTTCTCCTTGTCTGAGCTGAAAGTTTAGAGGGACGGCCAGGTCTTGGTAGATTTGCAGTGGTCTGATACTCCTTCCATTTCAAAATGATTGCTTGCACAGTGCTCCTTGGGATGTTTAAAGCTTGGGAAATCTTTTGTATCCAAAACCAGCTTTAAACTTCTCCACAACAGTATTACGCTGCCGGGTCGTGTTCCTTTGGTCTTCATGAGCTCGCTGCGCTCAGAATATCACAGAGCAGGTGCATTAATACAGATTTAACACAGTTGGATTCTATTTATCACCATCAGTCATTTGGATGACATTTGGATCATTGAGAGATCTCGCGAACTTCTAGATGAGTTTGCTGCAAAAAAAAACAAAAAGAATAATTTTGCATGCACCACTTTTCAGTTTTTTATTTGCTAAAAAGTTTAAAATATCCAATAGATTTTGTTCCACTTCACAATTGTGTCCCACTTGTTGGTGATTCTTCACTAAAAATTTAAATTTTATATCTTTGTTTGAAGCCTGAAATGTGGCAAAAAAAAGTTCAAGGGGGAATACGGAAACACTAGTATAAGTACTAGGCTACAGGCTAAGCTATAAGCTACTAGGCTACAGGCTAAGCTATAAGCTATGCTATAAGTTAACTAGCCTTGACATGAACTCAGACATGGACTATGGCTAGGAAACATGAACAAGAACTAAGACACATGGCATGAACAAAGACTCTAACTATATTCGCTTTCTAATTCTAACTCTATATCTAATTACCCGCGTTGTATGTGTCATGGCTCCCGGTATATATACACACCAGCCAAACTGCTAACAGCTGCGGGCAATACCAAAACACACGTGACTCGACGACACATGACAAGACGGGGTGGAGACATGACGTCAACCAATATGCATTTGCCTTCGTGTGTTTTCCTGATGAGGTGGTGTGCATGAAGCGCCAAAATGACTGATCTGAAGAATTTAGTGTGAGCCCTTTTTTTTTACCCTGTTTGGGCTAATGTTATGCTGGTAATTTCATTATTTGTCCGATGTGACCAGGCTAAATGTTTTGGCAGCATGAAACTCGTTAGCCCGTAGAAATCCATAAATTAGACACATCATTGTTTAAGCCGCAGTGTTCAAAGCGTGTGAAAAAAGTAGCAGCTTATAGTTCGGAAATTACGGTACTCAACAAAAAATATATATCTTAGCAAGTGAAAATATCTTGAATATCCCTAAATATATATCATTTCCTATTATGCTATTATTATAAATCAAATCTAAAATTATTTAGCATGTTTGTAGAAGGTTTTAGAATATTCCACAACAGCTTCTGCAAACAAGCCTTGGTGGAATTTGAGGTATGCTTGGGATCATTGTCCCGTTGGAAGGTCTAATGACGCCCAAGTTCAGCTTCCTCACAGACGGCATGATGTTTTCTCATAGGATTTCCTGTTACTTCAATGAATCCATCTTGCATTCCACACGCTGCAGGTTTTTAGTGCCAGAGGATGTTTGACTGTGGACAGTGTGTTCTTTCTTCATTCTTCTTTTTCCAGACATACCGCTGATCCATCATGCTGAAAAATTCTGTGGCTTATTTATATGATTTTGAGCTGACTTTTATTGTGCATTAGTAGTGGTGAAAGTCTTGGGGTTCTGGCATGGAAACTTTGTGTTTAGTACAAACCATACTGTGCTCACTGAAACCTCAGTGCTTGTCCCACCAAGTCTTACTGCAGGTCTTTTACAGTCACTTGAGGGATTTTTACCACCTGCCTTCTCAGAAATCTGGTTGCAGCCATTCATAGCTTCCTTTTTCTGCCACGTCCAGGTATTTCATATAATTCTACCCCTAGCCAGTTCAAGTATTTGATGTGTTCCAGCTCAAGCACATCTGGTGCAACTAATGAAGCCCTTGATTAGTTGCATCAGGTGTGCTTGTGACAACTGTTGCATATTTGTGCTGTTGTGAGGGATTCTGTTCAGGGGATTGAATAATTTTGAAACTGGAGAAATCATTATAAGTTTAATTTAGGGAAACCACAATTTGTGTTTAACTATTTCAATTGCTTTTGTTTGATTTGTTCATTGCAAACAGTTGAAAGTCTGTACATTTTGAAAATAAACCTTGATTTGCTACACACACACACACACACACACACACACACACAGCTTTATGTTTAGACTGTGGCTGCTGAGCATGCATTCAGTGCAAAGTTGCAACTTGTAATTCTCTACCTACAACCGGTAAAAGCCACAGAAAATGTCCCCTCAACTTGAAATTTAAACGCATCAACTTAAGCCTAGTTCACGCTACAAGATTTTAAGCCCAAGCTTGCTGAGCTAGCCGACAAAAACCTTTGATTGGAGGCAACTCTGTGAGCAATCAGTGCTTGCCAATCGGCAGTCAATCATTATGTGTGAACTACTCAATGACATTGAGTACATCGCAGAGGCATTGGCAACGCCACACAGATGCATGCTAAATATCTGGAGCTGTCGAGCGACTCCACATCCTGTGGTGTGAAAAGTGTCATTGCGGTGATGACCTACAGCCAACGGGAGAGCAAGGCATGGGGTGAGGTCACCGTGAGGAAGGGAAACCCGTGAAACAGGCTTGTCTTCAAATAACACGTGCGAAACAGGAGTTGTTTTTTGCGTCATTTATCCGTGTACTTCTTACGTGTGTTTTCGTGAGAAAATGTTGTTTGGACACAAGATATTCACCCCCTGTCACCGAGCAATCACGTAGTGTGAACACCACAATGACTTCATGACTCCCAATTACAAGACAGCAGGTCGTGTAGTGTGAACAGCACTGCGATCTGCTGACGGCAAAAGTCGTGTAGTGTGAACTTATCCTTAGGGGTAGTCTTCTCAACTACCAATTCCATTACTGTGTATGGAGTGATGTCAAATCAACATGGCTGCTCATGCTGTGAACAGTGTAAATTACCCTTTCATTACTTTAAATTAGTTTATAGCAGTATTTACTTTTGATCAGTTAATATACATAAACAGCCCTTTGTTAATTCTATAACATTGACCATTCTAATTAGTATTAGAAGGTATCTACAGTGGTGTGAAAAAGTGTTTGCCCCCTTCCTCATTTCCTGTTCCTTTGCATGTTTGTCACACTTAAGTGTTTCGGAACATCAAACCAATTTAAACAATAGTCAAGGACAACACAAGTAAACACAAAATGCAATTTGTAAATGAAGGTGTTTATTATTAAAGGTGAAAAAAAATCCAAACCATGATGGCCCTGTGTGAAAAAGTGATTGCCCCTAAACCTAATAACTGGTTGGGCCACCCTTAGCAGCAACAACTGCAACCAAGCGTTTACGATAACGTGCAATGAGGCTTTTACACGCGTCCTGGATGAATTTTGGCCCACTCATCTTTGCAGAATTGTCCTAATTCAGTTACATTAGAGGGTTTTCGAGCATGAACGGCCTTTTTAAGGTCATACCACAACATCTCAATAGGATTCAGGTCAGGACTTTGGCTAGGCCCACCCAAAGTCTTCATTTTGTTTTTCTTCAGCCATTCGGTGGTGGACTTGCTGGTGTGTTTAGGATCATTGTCCTGCTGCAGAACCCAAGTTCGTTTCAGCTTGAGTACACGAACAGATGGTCGGACATTCTCCTTCAGGATCTCTTGGTAGACAGCAGAATTCATAGTTCCTTTTATCACGGCAAGTCTTCCAGGTCCTGAAGCAGCAAAACAGCCCCAGACCATCACACTACCACCACCATATTTTACTGTTGGTATAATGTTCTTTTTATGAAATGCAGTGTTCCTTCTGGACGCCAGGTAATTGGACACACACCTTCCAAAGAGTTCCACTTTTGTCTCATCGGTCCACAGAATGTTGTCCCAAAAGTCTTGGGGATCATCAAGATGTGTTGTGGAGAAACTGAGACGAGCTTTGATGTTCTTTTTGCTCAGCAGTGGTTTTCTCCTTGGAACTCTGCCATGCAGGCCATTTTTGCCCAGTCTTTTTCTTGATGGTGGAGGTAAGGCCGCGACCTTAACTGAGGCAAGTGAGGCCTGCAGTTCTTTGGACATTGTTGTGGGGTCTTTTGTGACCTCTTGGATGAGTCGTCGGGGCGCTCTTGGGGTAATTTTGGTCGGCCGGCCACTCCTGGAAAGGTTCACCACTGTTCCATGTCTTCGCCATTTGTGGATAATGGCTCTCACTGTGGTTCGCTGGATTCCCAAAGCTTTGGAAATGGCTTTATAACCCTTTCCAGACTGATAGATCTCAATTACTTTCTTTCTCAATTGTTCCTGAATTTCTTTGGGTCCCGGCATGATGTGTAGCTTTTAAGGATCTTCTGGTGGACCTTACTGTGTAGCAAGGCTCCTATTTAAGTGATGCCTTGATTGTGAACAGGTGTGGCAATAATCAGGCCTGGGTGTGGCTAGAGAAATTGAACTCAGGTGTGTGGACGACCACAGTTATAGTATGTTTATAACAAGGGGCCAATCACTTTTTCACACAGGGCCATGATGGTTTGGATTTTTTTTCACCTTTAATAATAAACACCTTCATTTACAAATTGCATTTTGTGTTTACTTGTGTTGTCCTTGACTATTGTTTAAATTGGTTTGATGTTCCGAAACACTTAAGTGTGACAAACATGCAAAGGAACAGGAAATGAGGAAGGGGGCAAACACTTTTTCACACCACTGTACATCTACATGAGACTTATCACTAACATTAATCAGCTAGATTTGTTGCTAATGCTACTCGTTATTGTCTGCTGGCTAGGTTGTTCATAGGCTACTTGTGTTGTGGATAAAATCAACCTTTCTAGCTTAAGTAAAAAAACTTCTAAGACAGAGAGTTTAGTAGATGTCAAAAGTAATAAACTTTATTGGAAACCAACAAAGGTGACTGTCTGCAGAGAGTCCAACTTGTACATACATGAACATGTCTTTATATACTTCCCAAAAACAGTAAACATAATTCCTAGGTGTGGCATTCACCTTTTCTTTTTAGAACTGACCAATCTCTATAGCCTTAATTAATTATTCATGTCTATACCTTATCTTAAATTTGTGGAGCATGCGCAGTGAGTTGATTTTCCTGAAAAGGTTTTATAAGGACAAGCTTTCTTCTTTTTAACAAGGAGAAGGTTTCACCCAGGCTTATCTGTCCTGTCCTTGAACCACACTCCCACCCTGAAGCCCTCTTCATACTTCGATAGGCCCCTGGCTTCAAAGTGTTCTCCCACAAAAGTGAATGCATAATGCCCAATTATTGCTGTGTACAAAGGTGCCAGTTGGTGCAGAAGAACTTCTTTGGTGTACAGTAAGACATGGCATTCATCCAATTCAAATCTATTCAGAATATAACTTGACCAACCATTGTTCAATGAGTTTAGATTATTCTTCCAACTATGGATTATACATACAGATTATGCTTTTTGACCCATACAGATTATTTGATTATGCTTGAAGTAGTACTTCTAAATGTAGGTTACAAATTGGGTACACTTCATTAACATATCCAGAAGTGAGTTGTACATATTGATTACACGTCCTAGCTATTTTCTTATACATATTTTGATATATTTTCTATACTTGCTGTTGTCCACTGTTGTTGATGTACTTCTGTTTCAGACCAAAATGTTACATAAATGTTTAAAGTTCATTATAGTAAACCATTACCAATAGCCACTCAGATCTGTAACTGTATAACTGCAGTTAAAGTTAAACCTTTTTTTCTGAGCTTTGCATGCTCTGACAGAGCAAACAAGAGACACACTTTTGTTTAGGTGTCACTTTAAAACAGGTGGGATATTATGTAATTTATAATCGCAAATTATCACTTACAAGGCACAGCATAATTGATGGGGAACTGTCTCTTTGTAGCATTGTACCACTAGTGTGCAAATACACGTGTTTTGCTTTGGGTAATAATTCGGTTTAGAGGTTTTTTTCCCTTTCATTTAATTATTTCTGTATTTCTCTTTTTCTTTTATTCACAGACACAGGAAAATCTCTGCCAGAGTCTCTGGACTATAGTGTTTTTTGGTTAGAGACTGTGGCTGGAGAGGCAGACAGCAGGACCGGAATCCCTCCACCTCTTCTCTCTCTCTCCATCAGAGACTTCCTCAATGGGCCAGGTGGGGAAGCATGCACACACACACACACACACACATCATTACTATTATTATTATTATTATTTCCCCCCCCACCGTTGAGCCATAGGCAATCACTGAAAGAGCCATATATGGCTCACGAGCCATAGGTTTCCGACCCCTGCTTTTCAGACTTAACAGCTTTTTAGATTGCACAGTACAATACACCATGTAGCTGCTGCGGGTGAGACAAAGATATCACATATCCTGCCATCCACAGTCCTTAAACTTGGTGGAAAGTACTGTGTAAACTTGAACCTTGAAGAACATGCTGTCCAAAGTAGTATCCCTCATGGGAAAAATATAGCATGGCCGACTACTGGCCATTCAAATGTATTTCAGGAGCTCATTAAACCCATAAAAACCAGAGGCACGTGGACGTTCAATTTCTGCAGTCATAAATGGGATTCATTCAACATTAACCATGCTTGACCATGCCCAGATTTTTAGAGGGATGCAGGAGGCTCTTGGACAAGCCACTTGCAAACCCAGACTTGTCTCTGTAATCCTAAAGTGTGATCTGGGGTATGTGCAGTGGGCCAGATACATGGTGATATACAAATGTGGGTTGGACCAAAAATTAGGCTGCCTCTACATGGGAAAATTTCAGAAGATGGCCTGAAATACTTATGGCTAGTCTAATAAGTGGGAGACCAAGGAAAGTGAGTCCCCAACCGTAGCAAAGTTCCACAACTACAAGATCATATGCACAGAGCCGGAAAAACTTCAATACATTTGTCAGGAGATAAGAGCCCATGAGCGAAGAGAGGATAATTGTCCACATGCCTGATAAAGAACAGATCTCTCACACAGAAGCTTAGAGGAGAGAAAAAAGTTTCATCAGTGAAATAATCACAGAGACCCTAGCTAATTTTGGGAACATATATCTCATGCTCCCTCAATAAAGTCATATGATGGGAACATGTTTTCTATGCAGCACAAAAAGCCAATAGTAGCTCTTTAGATAACAGTTAGCCAATGTATATTAAATAAATAATCGTTACGTAATCATGAATGCAGAATAAACCAATTGTATTAGGCCATGTGATAAATTTGCGAACCTAGAACAGTCTCTTGTACTTCACTAGCATATCTTGCTGAACCATGTTTCAATCCTGATTTTTTCATCTTTAAAACCTGGGGATACCCCTGACTTACACACACATATGGTTTCTGGACAATGGTGACAGTACCCATAAAGACTAAGCTAACTGTCACCCCCCCATTAAGTTCCCCTCGTCCTTTCCTCTGCTATTTTCCTTTCTTTAAGTTGTGTATTAATGTCTGTGCTTTGCTTTAATTTTTTTAGCGACAGGCTAAATTAATTAATGCTACTGCTGACTGTGAGCCAGTAAGAAAACCCAAAATGATTTAATAATTTTTTTCTCACTATTGCTTGCACAGCCACAGAGTTAAAGGTGGAGCTATGTAGGCCGCTGAAGGTGAACCCAACACTCTCTAAGCTGGACCAGGTTAAGATGTGGAGGAAAATCTTTCCAGATGGTATTAATGTACTTGGAACCTCCTCCTGCTTCCCTGAGGCATCTGACAGCACCAAGCTGGGTGACAGCAATGCAGTCTCTCCCTCGGTTTCTAGCCATATAGCAAGCATCCTTCAGACTTTTGGTCCATTTCACAAGGTCTCTCTCCAAACTGTGCAGATGATCATCATGATGGAGATAGAGTTGCATCCTCTCCGACCCACTCTCACATTTTCTGTGTCCGGTATGACAGCCATTCTGGGCACAAAGAGTGGACAGCAACCAGTTGGTCAGTGCATTGCTTTTAAGCTATGTTTATACAGTTATCCATCTGTCTGACTCTCTCTCTCTCTCACTCTCACACACTTTTCTCTCTCTCTCTCTCTCTCTCTCTCTCTCTCTCTCTCTCTCTCTCTCTCTCTCTGGGTGGGTGCTATTTCCTAAACTTGTGTGATACTTTTGATCTCATATTGCTTACCAAATTTAATTCATGTTGTCACCCTGACCCATATTCCTGATCATTTAGTCTGACCAATCCACAATTTATAAATGTACTACAGTTTGTTTAGGAACAGATGTATTTACATTGAGGTCATGTGACACTTTAATTGTACACAGGTCAACTCTATTCAACTAATTATGTGACTTCTGATGGTAACTGGTTGCACATTAACTAATTTAGGGGTTTCACTGCAACGGGGTTAATACTTATGCAATCACATCTTTCAAGTTTTTATTTTTAAAGTCTGTTGATTTTTCCCTCAACTTTTGGTATTTTATGTAGATTCTTGATATGTAATCTGAGGCAAGGAAAATTGTTATCATGCCAAATTGTGAAGTTCGAAGGGGTGAATACTTATTCAAAGCAGTGTAGGCTATACTTATACCTATTCTTTGATAGACATGAACATGATCATTTATATCATTTCATCATAAAATGTTAAACATTTTGTCATTGTAATCACCTCATAAAAGGACCTTCATAACATCAGATACCCTTCATAAGATGATACAGCACTCATGGATTAATATTATGGTTGTGGGTAATAATACACATTTAAAAAAAATTTTTGTTTTCCCCCCAAAAGCAAAACAACATTCAGAAACCACGTAACTTGATGTAAATGTTTTCTGTAGGCGTTCATTAGTCTCTCAAATCATTTTCGAATCTTGGCCAACTCTTCTTTACAACATTGTTTCAGTTCATTGATATTTGAGGGAATTTACACAGATGTCTTAAGATCCCATCACAGCATTTCAATGGGGTTGAGGTCTGGGCTTTGACTTGGCTTTAGTGAGGGAAATAAATATTTGATCCCCTGCAGTTTTTGTACATTTGCCCACTGACAAAGAAATGATCCGTCTATAATTTTAATGGTAGGTTTATTTGAACAGTGAGAGACAGAATAACAACAAAAAAAATCCAGAAAAACGCATGTCAAAAATGTTAGAAATTGATTTGCATTTTAATGAGAGAAATAAGTATTTGACCACTTCTCAGTCAGAAAGATTTCTGGCACCCAAGTGTCTTTTATACAGGTAACGTTGAGATTAGGAGCACACTCTTAAAGGGAGTACTCTTAATCTCAGCTTGTTACCTGTATAAAAGACACCTGTCCACAGAAGCAATCACTCAATCAGATTCCAAACTCTCCACCATGGCCAAGACCAAAGAGCTCTCCAAGGGACAAGATTGTAGACCTACACAAGTCTGGAATGGGCTACAAGACCATTGCCAAGCAGCTTGGTGAGAAGGTGACAACAGTTGGTGCGATTATTCGCAAATGGATGAGAAACAAAAGAACTGTCAGTTTGCCTCGGCCTGGGGCTCCATGCAAGATCTCACCTCGTGGAGTTACAATGATCATGAGAACAGTGAGGAATCAGCCCAGAACTACAGGAGGATCTTGTCAATGATCTCAAGGCAGCTGGGACCATAGTCACCAAGAAAACAATTGGTAACACACTACGCCATGAAGGACTGAAATCCTGCAGCGCCCGCAAGGTCCCCCTGCTCAAGAAAGCACATATACATGCCCGTCTGAAGTTTGCCAATGAACATCTTGAATGATTCAGAGGACAACTGGGTGAAAGTGTCGTGGTCAGATGAGACCAAAATGGAGCTCTTTGGCATGAACTCAACTTGCCGTGTTTGGAGGAGGAGGAATGCTGCCTATGACCCCAAGAACACCATCCCCACTGTCAAACATGGAGGTGGAAACATTATGCTTTTGGGGTGTTTTTCTGCTAAGGGGACAGGACAACTTCACCGCATCAAAGGGACGATGGACAGGGCCATGTACCTTCAAATCTTGGGCGAGAACCTCCTTTCCTAAGCTAGGGCATTGAAAATGGGTCGTGGATGGGTATTCCAGCATG
This sequence comes from Ameiurus melas, assembly GCA_012411365.1. Lineage (NCBI taxonomy): Eukaryota > Metazoa > Chordata > Actinopteri > Siluriformes > Ictaluridae > Ameiurus > Ameiurus melas. Next base: position 14,161,194 of record CM022771.1, on the reverse strand, counting down.
ACAATGAGCCAAAACACACAGCCAAGTCAACAAAGGAGTGGCTCAAGAAGAAGCACATTATGGTCCTGGAGTCGCCTAACCAGTATCCAGACATTAATCCCATAGAAAATCTGTGGAATGAGCTGAAGGTTCGAGTTGCCAAACGTCAGCCTCGAAACCTTAATAACTTGGAGAAGATCTGCAAAGCGGAGTGGGACAAAATCCCTCCTGAGATGTGTGCAAACCTGGTGGCCAACTACAAGAAACGTCTGACCTCTGTGATTGCCACAAGGGTTTTGCCACCAAGTACTAAGTCATGTTTTGCAGAGGGGTCAAATACATTTCCCTCATTAAAATGCAATTCTTCTTTAGCCATTCATATGTCAAGTTGCTTTTGTGCTTGGGATTATTGACCCAATTTCGACCCAGCATATGCTGCTGGACAAATGGCCTCACATTTCTCTCAAGAATATTCTGATATAAGGTGGAGTTCATTGTTGCCTCAATGACTGCAAGTTTCCCAGGACCTTTGGCTGCAAAACAATCCCAAATCTTCACTCCTCCACCATCATGCTTGACATGCCTCTCTTATGTCAATTCCTAACTCCAAGGGACTCATGTTCGTGGATTCTGTTCCTCTGGCAGTTGTACTGAATCATAACCACATGTATGAATCTAGTTATTAGCCCTTCTTTTCTTCAGTCTATGTGTCTTCACCTGTAGAAGTTCAAGGTCAGTACCCTGCTAAGATATTAATAGAGTGCAGACACGGGTGCTGTCCAGTCTCTTATTCTGGCAGGAGTGCTACCTTTAAATTACCTTTTGTGGAACTCATGTGTTTTGCCATGTTATCAGTTCTGATTATGTAAGACTCTGGAAAATTGTTTCTCTGTAACAAGTCTAGTTATCCTCAAAGTTAGTCACTGGTCTGGTTAATGTTGCAGTATGCCTGTAGGAGTACACTTCATTTTAGGTCACGACTAAACTGGTGGTGATGTGCTGTCATGGAAGTGTGCATGAGACCTGAATGTTTTCTGTTCTCAGTAGAAAAGTGTCAGGGCCTAAAAATCTAATAAATAAATATAGATTCCTGTGTGTGGTCACTGATGTCATGAACTTGACTGACATTGACTGAATTTTTAGCTCAAGAAACTAATGGGGAATCTAAGCTAGTAGTTTCCCCACCAGTGTTGGTATGTGAAGCAACTGATTGTTAGTCGAGCAGTTTGTTCATGCTCAACAATCTGATTCTAGTTTGGAGAGGTGTCTCTACTTTGCTTGTGGTCCCAGTGATTGAGGTAAAAAAAAAATAATTTGATTTTATATTGATAATGGCATTTTGAGTGTCGATGTGGTGGAAAGGACTGTGCATCAGATTGTCGTTCCAATTGCATATCATTAAAATTGCATTATCATGTCCTTCACTTGGGTCATGATAGTCCTAAGTCTGGACATTTGGGTGTTATTTTGGGTGTCCTCATGCATTTCATTTGGCTTACTTTATGGAAAGAAGCCACTAAATATTTCCGGGCATGTCATGTTTATCAATATGCAGGTAAACCAAACCAGACCATTCCCCCTACGCCCTTACACCTAATCTCAGTGATAGTAGAGCCATTTGCACATTTTTGTTCCTGGCCATTTCACTATGTAAGTTTACAGCGCCAGTCAAAGCTCTGATTAAATTCTTCCCAAATTGTGGGCTTCTTAGTACAGACAGGTAATGGAAATAACTTTCTGTCAAAAGTATTTTCTCAAGTTTTTACCTCTTTGACGATCTGTTATCCGATTTGCAGTCCATGACCCCCAGCATTGCAAAGTGCCCTAGAGCAGTTTCATCAGTTCTTAAAGTCAATGCTTCATATGTATTGCTTAATTACAGAAGAGGATTAGATACAGAAGGGGTTCTGCTTGTTTTATTTACAATGCGAGAAGCAGTTTCTGAAGGTACTTCAAAGTGCACTTTGCTACACTTCATTGCTAAGCATCCATGCTTTGCTCTGTGCTAACTGTTTCTGCTATTTGTTCTGCTTGCCTGTGTTGTGGTAATGTTTGTTATGTTAATGTTGTATTCTTTCACCGCTGCACATCAATGTCACGTCACATGGTGCAACCCTATAGAAGACGAACAGGTCAGCAGGTGTGCCCGTATACATAACCCTCATGTAAGAATTTCTGTATAGACACACTAGGTAAGTGGGTGGGTACCACCCCTTTTATTTTGTAGAGGCTTAGGATAGATTAGTAGCTATTGTTATCTTGGCAGTTAGGTAAGAGGATGAAAACGGTGTAGAAGTGTATCTTATGTTGTTTCCTTTGGTGCTGTCTGGTTCTCTCCCTAGGGAACCACCTGCTACATTGGTTATCTGTCACTTTGCCACTTGTTAAAATTGTGTAAAACTAAGTCTAGCACAGGATGTGGTGGTCCGTATATTATCTAACGCTCTGCCCCAGTAATCATCCTCAACCTCCAGGCCCAATTCCTCTTCCCAAGCACTTACAGTTTTGATATTGTAAGAATCATCCTGAGACCAGATCGTTGCATATATCTGTGAAATAATGCCCCTTTTATGAGGATTCAGCTTGAACACCTCTTCCCATGCAGACTTTGTAGGTAAGGAGGGAAAACTAACGAATCGAATAGGGAGGAGATACAGTGCCTAATTTGAAAGAAACGGAAAAGGTGAGACAGAGGCATTCTGAATGACGAGGATAATTCAGAAAAGTTTGCAAACACGTTATTAATGAAAAGATCCTCAAGGCATTTCAGACCCTTCTTTTCCCAAAGAGAGAATGTGGAATCCATAAAGGAGGGGGGAAAGAGATGGCTATTACATATAGGTGCCGTGGTGGAGGCCGAGATAGATTTAAAATGACGACAAAACTGATAGAAAATCTTTAGAGTGGTAGAAACTACTGGATTATCTGTATATTGTGAAAGGGCTATGGGAAGGGAGGTGAACACCAGAGCAGGGAAGGAGGTTGAAATGCAAGACTGTGCTTCAAAGTGGCACCATGGAAGAGAGGGGGCCTGCACCAACAGCACTAGTTTCTGAATATTAGCCGCTCAATAATAATACATGAAATTGGGCAATGCGAGGCCACCACTCAGTCGACTCCGCTGAAGTGAAAATTTTGAAACCCTGGGAGTTTTTCCTGCCCATATGAAAGACAAGATTAATTTGTCTATATTCTTAAAGAAAGACTTGGGTAAAAACAAAGGGATGGACTGAAAGAGGTAGAGGAATTTTGGGAGAATATTAATTTTTACTGTGTTTATTCTGCCAAGAGGGGATAATGGCTATCTTTGAAAAGTTGCTATCTTTGAAAGGCTGACTTCATGTATGAGATTAAGGGTGTAAAATTCGCCACCATTAATTCAGAATGGGAACGGGTGACATTAACTCCGAGATATTTGAATTTTGAATGTTCCAAACGAAAAGGTTTTTCAATCTGTTTTATCTTTAGGCCAGATTGGTTTATAGGTAAACATTCACTCTTTGGTAGATTTAGTTTATACCCTGAGAATTTCCCAAAGTCACGTAATACGCGTATTATTTCCGGAATAGATGCAATTGGATCTGTAACATAAAGTAGTAAGTCGTCAGCATACAGTACTTGTTTATGCTCAATTCCATTGCGAACCACACCCTGAAATACAGGAAGAGTTCTAAGCATCATCGAGAGAGGCTCAATCGCTATGGCAAGAAGTAACGGAGACAGAGGACATCCCTGGCGCGTACCCCGTGACAAAGTAAAATAATCAGATTTAGCATCGTTGGTACATATGGAAGCTTGCAGTTCCACATATAACAAACGGATCCATGATAACAATCCCTCCCCGAAGCCGAACCTCCTTAGCACTGTGAAAAGATACTCCCATTCGATCCTATCAAACGCCTTTTCTGCATCCAAAGAGATGACCACTTCAGAGGAGTCGCTCTGTTCTGCTTTGAATACAAAATATTAAATAGAATACTAATATAAGAAAAGGAATGCTGTCCTTTTACGAATCCGGTTTGCTCCTCTGAAATAATGCCAGGGACAATCCCCTCCAGACGACAGGCCAAAAGTTTGGCTAAAATCTTTTTTATACACCATTGGACTGCATAATCTGAGAAATAGAACGTGAAGCAGCTCGGCTACGCAGTTGGTGAGCCAACAACCGACCGACCTTATCGCCATATTCATAATAATTGCCACGCGTATGTAACAACAGCCTCTCCGCCTCACCTGTCGATAATAAATCAGACTCCGCCTGCAAATGAAGTCTTTCTTTATGCAGCTCAGGGGTCGGGTTGAGAGCATATTGGTCGTCAATGGCCGGAATATTATCAGATAATTCTTTTTTCTTATTCTTGCGTTGCTAATTAGCATAAGCAGAATAAGAGATTATCTGTCCCCTTAAGAAGGCCTTTAGAGTTTCCCAAAGTAAAGAGTAAGAGATTGAATCAGTTTGATTAGTAAGAAGAAAATCATCTATCGAAGTAGATATATACTTGCAGAACGCTGACTCGGATAAAAGTAAAGAATAAAGCCTCCATGGTTTGCAAAAGGCATGATGTGAAGGTAGAAGAATAACAAGACTTAGAGGAGCGTGGTCTGAAATAACGATTGGTAGATGTTCAGAGTTTACAACCTGAGAAATTAGAGAATCATTAATAAAAAAGTAATCATTACGAGAAAAAGATTTATGTACATGGGAAAAGAAAGAATATTTCCTCACTGTAGGGTTTAAAAGTAGCAAAAGTTATCAAAGTTTGGGGCATATACATTCACCAAAACTACGAAATTTTCTCTTCCACAATCACATATCTACCATTTATATCAGAAAGGACATTATCAAACGAAAAGGGCACAGCCTTACTGATCAGGATAAAAACTCCCCTGGACCGGGAATCAAAATTGGAGTGGAACATATGTGATGTCCAGCGAGCTTGGAGTCTGCGTTGATCCCTGAGACGGAGATGGGTTTCCTGAAGATATGCAATATCAGGTTTTTGTAGTTTTAACTGAGTAAAAATATTGGACCTCTTAACGGGACCATTCCCAAACAATGGAGGCAGAGCCCAGAAACACTGGAACATCCGGAACTTGTAACCTGCACTGTATTCTTACTGTGTGAAGTCACTCCCGAGCATAAAGGGTGCCACAATCACCGCATATCACAGGCAACCGACAGATTTACATGGAAACTGATATAGTTGCCCACGCGCACAGTCCTACAGTCACATGACAGGCATTAATAAATCGGTTAACAGTCATGTAGACAGATTAAGATGGAGGGTATCGTTCATTAAACCATCGTTGTGCTTTTTGGGGACAGTCGAATTGCAGCGTCTCATCACCGAGGTCCACCCGAAGACGAGCAGGGTATCTGAGAGAAGACCGCACATTTCTCTCACGCAGGCTGTTTCTCACCACAGAGAAGGCCGCCATCCTCTTAGCGACGCTGGAGCTGAAGTCAGGAAAGAGGAAAACCTTGTGGCCCTGATTGAAAAGTTGAGCCCAGTTCCCGCGTCGAATCACTTTTTCTCTGTCATGAAGATATTGGAACCTCACAATCATAACTCTGGACCTCTGTTTCTCCCGCTGCTCCTACGAGGACATGGGGCCGATACGATGAGCTCTATCCAGCAATGGAGCGGTCGGTAAGATATCCGATCCGAGGACAACCTGGAAAAACTTAGACATAAACGTGACCGGATCGCTCCCTTCTTCTCGCTCCGGAATACCGATGACCCGGAGATTGCAGCGCCGTGAACGGGACTCCAGGTCCTCCACTTTATCGTTGAGGTGTTTGTTAGCTGAAGCTAGCTGTAGCACGGTCTCTTCCAGCATTACAATTCGGTCACTGTAATCATTCAGGTGTTGCTGAAGCTTGCCAAAACGCCGTCCTTGTGACTCAATATCCGATTTAAAACTTTCAAAAGACGCGATAACTGGGGCCAGAGCCGACTTAATAGCCGCTGTCACCTGCGCTGCGATGGTAGAAGTCAGCTCCGTGATTAAAGTTGCGCGGAGATTTTCTAAGTCCAGAGGGAGCTTGTCGCCATGACTCACCGTGCTCGGTGTAGATTTAAGTTTGCGTTGTCTTTCAGACGCCATAACTCCTTTCTGGTTATAATTGTAAACCAAGTACTTTAACACAAAGGCACTAAATGCCTCTGAAAAGACAGAAAAGGTTCAGGTTGCCTGAAAAGCAGAATTAAAAGAGACAATACTCGGGAGCTCTCTTCACGCGTGCCTTCTCCCTCACATGCTCAACCGGAACTGTCTATTTAAAGTTAAAGTTTTACTAGTTGTACTATACACTGATTTCATCTCACATGTATAACCAGAACCAGAGACTTATCATCTTGACTATTGTAATTCTGTTTTCAGCTGTCTTATCAATACATCATTGAACCACTTACAAATCTGTTTAAAGGTCCAAAATGCTGCTGCTGACCTTCTGGCCAAGTCCTCTAGAAGGTCTAATGTAACACTAATTCTGATTTCTTTATACTGGCTTCCAATTAAATTTAGAATCCAGTTTAAGATTCTTGTGGTTACGTTTATAGCCCTGCATGGGCAGGCACCTGCCTATATTACAGAGCTATTGAGACATACACTAACATTAGGAATATGAGGCTTAAAATTGAGTAGCAGCTAGTGTGATATTGGCAGTTAGGTAAGAAGTTGAATAGTTGCAGAGTACTTTGTTTTTAACTGTGCAGGAGAAATAACATACTGGATGATCTATTCTCGTGTTGTCCTCTTGGATCAGCACAGCCCCTGCACCAAGGGCGGTGGCATCCATACCAGGAATTGCCACAGCTCCCGCCTGATTGAAGGAATTTGGAAGCTCTTAATGGCCAAGACCTTTTCTTCCACATGACACACCTGCCCATGCCCCACTTGGTTATCCTTCAACTTACCACTTGTTAAAGCTGCTTTATAAAGTGTTTTCTGTGTATGAATTGGGTATATTCTGCTTTCATAGAGGTAATAACACTTCTTTTTTTTTTTTTTTTTTTTTTTTTTTTTGCATTTATTCATTTTCATATGATTCATTTACATGTGATTCATTTACATGTGATTCATTTACATATGATACATTTTCATGTGATTCATATTCATGCATGTGATTCATATTCATGTAATTAATTTTCATGTGATTCATTTACATATGATTCATTTTCATGTGATTCATATTCATGCATGTGATTCACTTACATGTAATTCATTTTCATGTGATTCATTTACCTTTTCTCCCCTCCCTTCCCCAAATATTTCATTGAGAAAAAAATAATTTAAAATAATAATAATAATAATAATAAATAAATAAATAAAAATAAATAAATAAATAAAAATAAATTCCCCCCCCCCCGGCTCATCATGGCTACTCAATAGCTGTCGCTGGTTATATAAAAATGATAAAACCCAAAAACTAAAGTAAAAATAAGAATATAAATAGCCAATTGGAGCTGAAGAGGGACACACACCCAAAGTCTCCATAAAACAAAGGAGACAGCAGTGTATCACCCCTAGGGTTGTCCACAAAGTGGACCTAGAGTAAGCTAAAAAAAAAAAAAAAATTCCAAGAAAAAAGTCCCCTGCTGACTTCAAATACACAATGTAGCATTTTAAAATAAAATCCAAGAAGAGAATAACGAAGTAATATTGCACCGACAATATAAGAATTCGAATTATGTAGAGCTGGAAGGCTGAGTGCAAAAAAAAGCATAAAGAATAAAAGAAAAAAATATATAACGAAAGACGTAAAGAAAGAACGACAAAAAAAAATAACTAAAATAAATAAATATATAAACAGACAAACAAACACTACACTGTGTAGATGATGCAGTTCACCCCAGTTTTAAGACTTTAACAGCAGCGATTGTACAGGTGTCAGGGCCCTCTGGAACGTTATTGCGCCGTGACCGTAATAACACGTCTTGATGATCAATTAATCTTGTACATTTCATTAGTAACATCTAACTGCTGAATACTCTCTTAATGATTGTGGAAGTAGGAAGGGTGTACTTATTTTCTCCTACCTGTTTTCTGAAGTTTGGTTTGCTTTTTGGGGGGGGAATGCATATTGAAATCTGGTGGGGTTTTTTGTTTGTTTGTTTGTTGGTTTATAGAAGTTGGTGAGGACCACGCAATTGGTATTTAGGCCCTGATAAATATAAGCATAAATTTAAAGAATGGTGTATATTTTTTTTCTTTTTCCCCATCGCTGTCACACATTCATGCTTTTTTTAATCATGATGTATTTGGTGTCACTGGTGGGGTAAAGTAATTGTGTGCATTTTAGAATAAGGCTACAGTGTAAGAAAGTAAAGTGGTTTAAATACTTTCTGAATTCACTGTCTGTCTCTGTGTTTTATCTGGAGTCCTTAAAAGAAAATTCAGTCTTTAACCCTCTTACCTCGTATGGCTGAAAAACCGGGTTGCCCGTCTTTGGTCTATTCCGTAAGTACGAAATACCGGCTTGGTCGTCTATTCCAAAAGCTAATAATGTTCCAGCTAAAGTTACACCTACAGTGAACACAGGTACATCTAAAACAGTGGGGAAAAAATAGAAAACATACACAGTTACACAGGTGAGAGCGAGGATTCTAGATAGTGACAGCAGTGAAAGTTCAGGCGATGTTGAAACCAAAACTGATAGTGCGACTGACACTGCAGGGGTTTGGAGTCATAACCTGACCATCTCTGTGCATTCGTGAAAACTGTACCTGCTGGTCTGATTATCAACAGAAACTTGACTTTTGGCGCTAAAATGCATTTATTTATTTATTTATTATTTACTTGAATTTATTCAAAGGCATTGACCACGCTGATGCTCGTATGGTACTTCTAAATGAGTAGAAGGATTTTAGCGAGCATTTTTTCGTAATTTCTCTGGTTAAGAATTGTGCTCTAAGTTTAGTAAAAACACTGAACTGCTTCATTTTCAAAGTAATATTACACCAATACATTATTATAAGTTGTTTCAAGGCCTAAAATGTTCAAATTAAAATGTTGATTTTGACCCAGGAACTCAGGGTTGACGTGCTGTTTCTCTGGGGAATATAGGGTTCTGGGACATAAAATCTGTTAACCATCTGCATATTGTAGGTCAAGCACACAATTATATGCTCAAAACCATCTCACTCATTCAGTCAGAATCTTTTAAAATTATTTTTTCACTTTATTAATTCTTTAATTTCCCTTTTCACATTTTTTTCTTTGGATTATATTAAGTTGAAATCTCCCTCTTTCTTTCTTTATATCTATGTGCAGACAGTGCAAAGGAAGTGTGCATTTTATGGCAGTGTGAGGATGTTTTGATGCAGACGGGTCTGAGGGGCAGCAGAAGTGCATTTGTTGGGCCATTCTCCTGCAGTTTGGATCTGGAAGTGCTCTGGTGCAGACATTGTGGTAGCCCTGATAATGGTCCACCAAGAATTTTACTGGAACTGAGAGGAGGACTTCTACAGGTACACAGACCACTTATAGCATTAACCATGATCATGAGCCTAACCTCAGCTAAAAACGTCCCTGAGTGCAACCCCCCCTAAAAAAACAAAACCAAAAAAAAATAAACAGTTGCTTAATAATCATGTTTAAATGCAGATGTAGCCCTTAACCCTAAACATATGTGGACTGCACTCTACCAGTCCAAACTGCTAACCATATTATGTGATCATAACCCTAACTTTAAGCACCTATTTTATTGTCCTTGGGGAGTTAAATTTTGTTCATTACAGTGGTGTATTATAGCTTTTTCTATATTTCTGCATAAATATGACCTAAAACATTGTCAGACAAGTCCTTAAATTAATAGATAAAGAGAACCTTAATAAATAGATGAGTCAAAAATATTATACTTGGTCACTTATTTACTGAGGAAAATGGCAAAAGAATGGGAAGCTTTGCTATCAGTATCTGGTGTGACCCCCTTGTGCAGCAATAACTGCAACTAAACTTTTCTAGTAACTGTTGATCAGTCCTGCACATCAGCTTGGAGGAAGTTTAACCCATTCCTCAGTACAGAACAGCTTCGGCTTTGGGATGTTGGTGGGTGTCCTCACATGAACTGCTTGATTCAGGTCCTTCCGCAACATTTATATTGAATTAAGGTCAAGACTCTGACCTGGTCATTCCAAAACATTAACATCTACTTCTTGCTTCACAGGTATTTTGGGGGCAGGAGCACTACAATTGTCTTACTCTGATTCAAGAGTACCTGCAGGGCTACCTTAAAGAGATGGAAAGTCAAGTGGAGAAAATTCCCATCCCCTCTCATTTGTCACACTCTCTTACCTCATCCTCCCACCACACTGAGCATTCCTCAGATGACTTACGTACTGGTGTCTTTCGGTACATCCAGGGCTCAGGTATGCTGTTCTTATCTATGGCCAGAAAAGTAGAGGGGTAGTGTCAAATTTATACCAAATTGTATGTGTGCAGAGAAACAATTTCAGGCACCCATTTGATCAGAGAAGTGTTAACTTTGGTCAATGCCCTGTAAAACATTATACTGCAATTACTGTTCGATTCTTAGTGCATAGTTATTCTCATGTGCTCACAGTCTTCATTCCTCCATAGATTATCAGAAGCTGCCTGGGGTGTATGAGGTAATGTTCTATAATGAGACAGAGGACAGTCCTGGTGTGATGATGTGGCGATATCCTGAACCTAGAATTCTTACCTTTGTGCGCATTTCCCCTGTGCCATTCAACACCACTGAAGATCCAGAAATCAGCACTGCCGACCTGGGGGATGTGCTGCAGGTGAGTATTGTTGTCTCAGCCTCAGATACACCAGGGCCTGTGTAGATGTGTGTACTCTTGTTCAGCCAGACTCTTTAAGAGTTTCTAGTGTTAAAACAAACTTTTAAATACTAAGCCTTTTGGAGCTAGCTAGAGTCACTGGATTAAAAAAACAAAAACAAAAAACACCACAACACCGCATCCAGTATTTAAAATTTTGTTTGAGAGTTTTGTTTGAAACAAACAACAGAGAGCAAGCAGGATGTCCTCATATGTTCACTAGTGGGTTATAGTAAAAGGCCTGTGGTTGGTTGTTTGCAGTGTCAAATGGCCTAATTTTGTGAGAGTAGGCAATTCTTAATTTTGCATGATGTACCATATGTTGGCTTTGGAGACTGCCAGCACTAAGGAAGGGGGATGCAGTAAGAGTTATGGTGCCTAAGAAAGGAGAATGTGTTACTTACCTTTTATTCGGGACCACAAGAATAGTTTCCTCATTTGTAAGTCACTTTAGATAAAAGCATCTGCTAAATGAATAAATGTTATTGTAAAATAGTTTTCTTCAGAACAACTGGAGTATTCTCATTTGCTCATTTCCTTGTTGAGTACCAAGTAGAAAAGTTGAAGTGGATTCAATATGCTTTAAATAACGTGTTTTATGATATGTTTAGCTAATTTTATTATTGTTAAAATTAGCACCATCAAGTGTGCATTGGGGGATGGTAATTATAGTGTTTGACCAATTGCTATAATTACCATAGATGACTGTGTCTTTAGAACAGGCATATTTGTGTCAGCATATAGCAGTGTGGATGTGGTGTCATTATTTTCAGAATTTTATGTATTCATAAATTGTATCCCTAAACCAGGTCACCATTATTCCTAGCTCTTAATGAGATGCAACCATAACTGCAGACACACTCCAAACAGTGGGGGAATATGGAAGGTCACTGGGGCTATTAACTGAAATGAGACCAAATGTTAAAACCTCTGTATCACCTGACATTAGCACCAGATCTTTGGCACATTTGGATCGTTGCCTGCTTTTGAGGCAGCAGACTATCCTTAAGTGATTTTAAGTTGAAATGGTTAAAGTTAAGGTTAAATATGTTTTTAGGTTAAATATTTTTCCCATCTCCCACATAGGTTCAGGGATAAGCAAGGAAACCAAAACTTCTTGGAATCAGGAAGAAATTCATTACCAAGGTTTACCCAAGCAATAAAGGTGGTCGTTCTCAAGTGTGAACACTGGAACATTGACCACAGTATATGATTTTCAAAACATATTTTTGACATGTTTTTTCCCTGCAACTGGCTAATTCTAATCGGCTTACTCACTCCAACTCTACTTACTGCCACTAGAGGTCACCCATTTACCGTTTGTTATCTATAGTATGCAAGGCCGCTAGGACCGCACCAGGTCAGGCACATACCTCCTACACCAGGGGTGCCCACATTTTTTGACTTGCGAGCTACTTTTAAAATGACCAGTCAAAGAGATCTACCTACACTAAAAATGTGAAACTTTATATATATATATATATATATATATATATATATATATATATATATATATATATATATATATATATATATATATATTAATTACACACACACACAGAATATACTTCAAATATCAAATATTTACTTTTACATTTATTCACTTGGCAGACGCTTTTATCCAAAGCGACTTACCAATAAGCAAAGCGATATATCAAGCTATATATATAAACACATATATATGTTCATGTACCTTGCATAACTGCATGAGCCCTTATGGCACACTACAATTCAGTACATTTTTGGTCATTACCTTACTCTGATGACTCTGATGGCACTGAATAGAATCAGCCAGGGTTGCATTGTCCGGACACTAGCTGCTGGTAGCCAGCCTCAAGCAGACCTCCAAATGATCAGTCATTGTGGAACAGTATTTGGACTTAATAATCTTCATGTGGGGAAAAAGCTGACTCACTTAAATAAGTAGAGCCAAATAATGCAGTCAAGGAGGTTGCACATTTCCTCATGTTTGGGTACTTTTCCCCTGTGAGAAATTTCCAAAACTGTCCATGAGGCCTGGACTTCAGCTGAAGGTCAGTCTGTAGTTTCAAATTCTCATCCTCCACTTCAGACGAGTTCAGGTGAAACAGCATTGCAATTTTCGATGCGAGTGAATCAACCTCAACATTGTCCCTAAATGTGTAGTACATGAATGTAGTGACTGGCTCCAGTAAAGCAAAGTCTTGAAAGCGTCTGTCAAACTCTAACCGACAGCTGTCAATCTGCTCCGTGTAGCGTGCAATATTAAACTGTGCACAAGCCTTCCGCTGCGTCTCCAGCTCTGACACAAGGTTTTGGAAGTTCCCAAAATCATGGCACTGCAGCTTTGAGGGCTAGAAGTTGCATTTTCCATTTAAAGGCATTAACTGAGCTGATCATATTGACCACGGTTTTGTCTTTTCCTTGCAGCTCCAAATTAAGCTCATTTAACATGTTGGTCAGATTGGTTAAAAATGACAAGTCCAGCAGCCACTGATCATCACTGAGTTGGGTGTATTCTGCATGTTTAACAGCAAAAAGAAACTCCCTTATGTCCGGACAGAGCTCTCGAAATCTCTGCAGGTCTTTACCCCTACTAAGCCATCTCACGTCAGTATGTAGCAGTGGTCGCAGTCTGCCTTCTCCAGATCCGCACGGAACAGCCATCTGTGAAGTGATCTAGCACGTATAGAACAGGCAATCTTTGTTGCCACATCCATGATTTCTTTCATGTTTAGCATTTTTGCTCATAAGGCTTGTTGGTGCATTATGCAGTGGTACTTAAGGAAGTCACGGAAAGTATCGTCTTCCCTGCACTTTGCAATGAATCCGTTTGCGCTGCCAACCCTTGCGGGCGCACCATCTGTGGTGTCTATCAGTTTGCACAGTGGGAGCTGAGTTTTGCCAATGAAGTCTTTAAAATACTGAATAATGTTAACTCAGTGATGCACACCTGTGGTGAGAGAAAAGACGAGATCTCAGACTGGCTGCCCTGTACGTCAATGCTAACATCTATTTTTTTAATGGTGATCTACCCGCACTTTCAAATTAAATGGGGCATTTGTGCATGGCAGGGACCAATATAAGAGTTGAGGGATATGCAGGATACAACATAGGCCTCTCTGGTGGCACCGCACAATCCCAAAATTCTAAAATGGTTCCATGAATGTGCCAAGCATGATTCACCAAAAGAGCCAACTGAAAATACATAGTCTCTTTCAAATTCATTGTTGGTCACCACCAAACACATGCATCTGCCTTGCATAGCCATGAAACACACACTAACTGGTTACACTGACTGAAGTGCAGTTCCTTCTACAGAAACAGACACTAGCAATAGTTTATAGGCCAAAGCATCTGTTGACGATCTTTTCAAAATATATTCTTGTGTAAAAAAAAAAAAAAAGAAACCTAAAAACAAATACTCAATTAAGTAACCTAAAAAAACTTCCACTCTATTCCTTACACATTTCCGTGAACACAATAGGTTATTAATATATGATTTTCACAAAGTTTTCTTGAGTCACCTGAGAGCACCTGTAAGATTGTCTGCTGCAAGGCTTCTTTACAGAATACATTGGTGTCTCCATTACAGATGCAATCATGAACGTATTTAACCAGTTTGTTGATAGCCCAATTCTGGCCAAAAAGACACGATTCTGCCTATTGTTAATATTAATGTAAAAATAATGTTAATGTTGCACAGGAGACCACACACCTTAAAAATTTTGGTCTGGCCCCTTGGAGTGATTCCAGCATACTGGCATGTACATAAAGACTCAGACACACTCATGTAAGTTGTATGGAAGTGTATACATCATAATATATAACTTTCAGAGATTTTTATCCTCAATAGAAACAGTATGGGTACTTATTCTGAAATGAGAGATTCTCATTTTCAGTAGCACTGAAGAGCAGTCATCATGATCACTAAAGGTCAGCAGCACTATTTGACTACTGTGTGTTATTGTTTGACAAGGTGTGCTATGAAGATGTGTTAAGGACTCTTGTGATGGCATTAAAATATGGCTTCCACTAGTTTTAAAAAACTGTACCACCTCACATATTAATCATAAGGGTGCTAATTCTGATTTATTTATTTTTTTTAAATAAATCTATACAATGTGTGTTTGGGATCAATACATAGTCCCCTCCAAAAAAAAAATTGGAACAGCAAGGCCGGATCTGTTGTTTTCAATATACATTAAAGACATGAAATGATGTATCAGAATTTGAGCTTTCATTTCCTCATATTTACATCTAGATGTGTTAAACAACTTGGAACGTGGCACCTTTTGTTTGAACCCACTCATTTTTTATATGATCAAAATATTGGAACATGTGTTTGATAGGTGTTTCTTGCTGCCCATGTGTGCCCTGTTAAATTGATTGTTTAAAGACTTAATATCTCTGTCCACACTTAGTTTGAGCCCTAGATTTTTCCTGTGAAGACTGCATTTGTTGTTAAAAAGGATAAGCCACGTTTCCCAGCAGAACATTACGCAGAGCATTACACTGTTTCTGCTGGCTTGCCTTATTAATTATATATAATTAAAAATATCCGCCTCCAGTCCCGTCTCGTACACCGCCAAAACATTTAGCCTCGTCACATTGGACCAATGAAATTACCGAACAGGTCACAGTGGACCAATGAAACTGTTCGAATTAAATCAAACGCACTCACACTAAAAATAAATGCATATGATGCCGCTTTCCAGTTAAAGGTGATCGATCTGGCTGCACGTAAGCTTGGCATCAATGAATCGATGGTGAGACGTTGGAGACGGCAGCGTGAAGAACTGACTCAATGCAAAAAGACGACAGAAGCTTTCAGAGGTGGTGTGTGATGAAGTACCGATAATTCTGAGGTTGTTCAATTCCAACACTGAAGAAGACGACTTTAGTGGTTTTAGTGTGCAGGAGGAAGATGAAGATAGCGATCAATGACTTTTCCTGGTAGGCAACTGTATTTTATAGTGTTAGCAGTGTTACAGGCACTGATCAGAAAAAAAGCATTTACGTATTTAATTAAAATTTAAAAAAATCTTTCTGTATCAATATCTCATGTTACAACGTGGACACCTGCGGCTTATAAACAAGTGCGGCTTATATATGTACAAAATTTGTTTTTCTTTTTAGAATTAGTGGGTGCGGCTTAAATTCAGGTGCGCTCAATAGTCAGAAAATTACAGTACTTGCTGCTTAATATATCCCACCCCTCGACAGGTGCCATTATAACGAGATAATTTTCACTTCGCCTGTTATTGGTTTTAATATTATGGCTGATATGTGTGTGAGTGCATGTGCGTAGTTTCCTCTGAAATCAACACAGAGATGAGCCATAAAACTCCTGGAAGCAATATTCAACTCTCCAAAAGTGATGGAAAGCCCAAAGTGTGGCGAAAGAAAGGTCATGATCCAAATCATACAAGCTGATCGATCAAGCATGGTGGTGGTAGTGTCATGTCTTGGGCTTGTGTGGCTGATTCTGGAACAGGCTCACTCATATTTATTGATGATGTAACTCACGATGGTAGCAGCAGAATGAATGAATGAAAGTCTAGAGAAACATTATGCCAATTTACAGATAAATGCATCTGGTAGATTTCCTTATACTCATCTTTTGATTTGAAATATAAATGTCTTCAGTGTATAGGCAAAAAGTGCATTAGCCTTGCCAATGCATAGTGGAATCTATGCATTATCTAGGTAAGTGTTTTAATACAGACTAAAGGAAATAACTTGTTTCCCAGGGATAGGATAACTCTGTCTCTAACCTTTTGCATGTAACTTGTAACCACTCATGTAACCTTGAGTGTGAAAAGGTACACAGTAAAACCAACACAAAAATAGACTTCCTGGAGAAGTATGCTCTAATAATGCCCATGGGTTTAGTGACATCCTCAACAATTGAACAGTTTGGCACTAACTCAGACAGCAAGCTATTAAGGGAATCCAACTCAAGTTAGGACCCATGGAATTCCACATGGCTCCAAAAAGTACAAAGTAACCTGAAGGAATGAAAGGAGATGATAGGAGTCTGTCATATGCTGGAGGATAAGTTACTTGTTGAAACTTACTCAAGCCAGAAAAGACTCACAACACTCAAAACCCTACTCTTGCTCTGCACTCACATGCAGTACTTAGTAATATTATATACTGCACAGATGTAATACAGTCAGTATTCTCAATCTGTGGATGATTGTGCATGTTTTTAACCATTTTAAACTCTTTCTTTATTCAGGTGCCATGTAGTCTGGAATTCTGGGATGAACTGAGGAGAGCATTTGTGCCATACCAGGAGTTCAGCCTGTCTGAAAGCAATGTGTGTGAGCTCAAAATGCCCCCACTAACTTTCCACACACATCAGAGTGACCTTGTACCCTCAGATCTCTGGAGAGTTGTGGTTAACAATACAGCAGATGGAGCAGATGAGAGGTATGTATCGGTAATGAAAATAATGCATTTATTGTCTAGCAATTTATTGTACAATCTATCTATCTATCTATCTATCTATCTATCTATCTATCTATCTATCTATCTATCTATCTATCTATCTATCTATCTATCTATCTATCTATCTATCTATCTATCTATCTATCTATCTATCTATCTATCTATCTATATATATATATATATATATATATATATATATATATATATGTGTGTATATGTATATATATGTGTGTGTGTGGATATATATATATGTGGATATGAGCGCAATAATTTTTGCGGCCTTTTTTTGACAATATTGCCCATTGTGTATACATGTGTATACATGCATGTTTGTTTACTTAAGAATGAATGTCACCAACATGTAAGCCATTCACGCTACTTCTTTCCTCTCGTCTGCAATAGGGCTGTCAAATAACATTTTTAAATTCAGTGAATATTCAAAGTTCAAAATTTTATTTGACCGCCCTAGCGCAGACCAGAGGAAAGAGGCATTTTAAATCGTCTTTAAATTACAATATATCATTCATCAAGAGTAGCTATTGTGACAGGCCTACGTCAAATATATTTGGACAAATGTCAAAATAAATTTTCTGCATGTTTGGGCATTTCTGGTATATTGGTCGGTATATAGTTTGTACAGTATGAGGGGTATCTTGGGGGTAAAAAGGAAAGTCTATTTTTCTTTTTTTTTTACCTTTTTTAAATTTTTTACAATTTTTTACCTTTCATTTCCAAAAATTTGGTTGTGCACACACTGAGGTCATGCTTACAAAAAAAAATTTCTAGTTGCATAATTTCGTTGCAAGCCATCTTGTGATTTATTATTATTGGAATGTCAAGTCACTGGGACACTTTGAAGCAATATACCAGTTTATGATCATCATCTACAGACAGGTGGCATAACAACAACATAAATATTTATAAATCAGTATAAATCAAAGGTTTGATGAGGAATTAAATCCCTAATTGGTCAGTGAAGATATGGGAATTCTTGTTGTTTCACACAAATTAACTGCAATGGTCAATTTTTAAAACTGTATCCAAAGCCATTTGTTCCTGAATTAAACCAACCAAACATGTGTATTTTGGGATGCAGGCAGCATTTATTTTTTTGTAGATCTGAACTAAACTAGGTAAATGAAAAGTGCAATGTGCAGTGAGTTCTTGATATTTGTAGTATCAAACAAAAATAGAATGTTGGATGCAGTCGCAAAAAATTACTTTGGCAGAGTATCAAGATACTGTATATAAGGCATCTTAAGACACATTTATATAGCGCCTTTCCAGAGCTCAAGGAAGCTTTACAATACAATGGTACATAATGAATAGCTATGGACTAACACAATGTGACAAACAATGAGCAACCAAACACAGAAAAGCAATACACAGTACAGTCACAGAGGAAATGCATTATAACAGATTAGGACGGATAACACTGAGAAAACGGATATGTTTTTAATTGGGATTTGAACTCCTATGAATGTGATGCTGGGAAGAGTCAGAGGGAATTCCAGATTTTAGGTGCTACAACACTGAAAGACCAGCCACCCATGTTTGAGAAATGAAATCTAGGGACAGAGAGAAGTCAGAGCCCAGAGGACCTTAGAGAGTGGGTCAGGTTGTAGGGGAGAAGCAGTTCACTAAGATAGAATGGTCCCAAACCGTGAAGTGACTTAAATGTAAGCAGAAATATTCTATATTTAATGCGAAATGAAACTGGTAGCCTATGCAGTTCAGACAGGATTAGAGTAATGTGAGCTGAGTGCTTTGTATGTGTGAGAGGTCTAACCACAGGGTTTTGAATATATTGCAACCTAGCAATATAATTAGCAGGTAGACCAATGAGGAGAGCATTGCAATAGTCAAGACATGAGGAAATAAATGAATGAACCAGTCTTTCAGCATCTTTGAGACTAATGAAGCGAGGCAAGAAATGCAACATAGGTGAAAGAAACAAATTTTAGAAATTGAGTTCATATTAGCTTCAAAGGTGAGGGAGGGATCAAATATGATGCCTACATTTTTTTACAGTACTAGATGGTTTAATGAGAGTGTTATCAATGTCACAATGAAGGTCATAAAGGATATTTTTAGTAAGTGTTGGTGTTCCAATAATAATGATCTTAGTTTTTTTCATGTTACTTTTTTTAAAAATTGGAGTTAAGCCATCCTTTTATTTGATTGACACGCTGATAGTAGACTAGTCTGGAGAGTGGGAGCAGATCTACAGGCTGTATAGATTTGAATGTTGATATGCTGATGGCATAACAGTGGTAACTGAAACTGTGGTGGTGAATAAGTTGACCCAAAGGCTATATATAGTGTCTTGCGAAAGTATTCGGCCCCCTTGAACTTTTCAACCTTTTGCCACATTTCAGGCTTCAAACATAAAGATATAAAATTTTTTATTTTTTGTGAAGAATCACCAACAAGTGGGACACAATTGTGAAGTGGAACGAAATCTATTGGATTTTTGAAACTTTTTTAACTAATAAAAAAATGAAAATGGGGCGTGCAAAATTATTCGGCTCTTTTACTTTCAGTGCAGCAAACTCACTCCAGAAGTTCAGCGAGGATCTCTGAATGATCCAATGTTGTCCTAAATGACTGATGGTGATAACTAGAATCCACCTGTGTGTAATCAAGTCTCTGTATAAATGCACCTGCTCTGTGATAGTCTGTGAAAGCGCAGAGAGCATCATGAAGACCAAGGAACACACCAGGCAGGTCCGTAATACTGTTGTGGAGAAGTTTAAAGCCGGATTTGGATACAAAAAGATTTCCCAAGCTTTAAACATCCCAAAATATTGACACTTTGGGCCCAATTTGGACATTTTCATTTAGGGGTGTATTCACTATTGTTGCCATTGGTTTAGACATTAATGGCTGTGTGTTGTTATTTTGAGGGGATAGCAAACTTACACTATTACACAAGCTGTACACTCACTACTTTACATTGTAGCAAAGTGTAATTTCTTCAGTGTTGTCACATGAAAAGATATAATTAAATATTTACTAAGTATTTAGTGAGTTTTGTGAGATACTGTGTGTGTGTGCGTGTATGTGTATGTATGTATATGTACGTGTGTTGTATATATATATATATATATATATATATATATATATATATATATATATATATATATATATAAAATCTTTTTTTTTTTCCACACACCAACAGTCATGTGAAAAATATGTACGCCCTATGGAAATTGTTGGCTGTTTGGACAAGCAAACATTTGACCCTCTTTGAAACAGTGCCTATTAATAAGGTGATTCACACTATGAACAGACACACACAAAATTTAGGTTTTGTGGTAATTTTCATAATTTAAAGTAACAAAAAAAAAACCAGATCAGTCACATGGAAAAATAAGTATACCCCATACATTTCTCGCACCTTCAAATCCATATAATTAGAATCAGGTGTTCAAGATTGGGTGCCAGTGACTATAACCTGCTTAGAGAGTGCAGGTAGAACAGGTCTTATTTATACCCCTTTCATATCTAGTGTCTGGTGTTCCCTTTGTTATTGAGGTTTGTGGTGTCATCATGCCAAGATCTAAAGAGTTCTGTAAGGCCTTCAGAAAAAAACATTGTGGATAACCTAGGAGTCTGCCCAGGGATTTAAAAAGATCTCAAAATTATTTGAAATATCGTAATTTTCGGACTATTGAGCGCACCTGAATATAAGCCGCACCCACTAACTTTAAAAAGAAAAACAATTTTGTACATATCTAGGCCACACTTGTCTATAAGCCGCAGGTGTCCATGTTGTGACTCACGATTCGTGACGTAAATGAAGCAGGACGGATGCAAGTGCAGTTAGGACAAGAGCTTTTATTGAAACAGAGGAGAGCAGGCTCAAGAGAAACAAAACATGACCAACTCCATGAACTAAGCCAACTAACCTAAACATTAACTATAACATGAAACGTGACCATGACTATGAACATGGACATGGCATGGAACAAAGACTCTATATCTACGTATACTCTATAAACCACTTCTACATCTATATTCTAAACTTAGTCTATACAACTAAGCTATACTATCCGCTACTAGGCTATAAGCTATGCTATAAGCTACTAGACTACAGGCTAAGCTATAAGCTATGCTATAAGCTAACTAGCCTTGACATGAACTCAGACATAGACTATGGCTAGGAAACATGTACAAGAACTAAAACACATGGCAGGAACAAAGACTCTAATTATATTCGCTATCTAATTCTAACTCTATATCTAATTACCCGCGTTGTGTGTGTCATGGATCCCGGTATATATACACACCAGCCAAACTGCTAACAGCTGCGGGCAATACCAAAACACACATGACTCGACAACACATGACAAGACGGGGTGGAGACATGACGTCAACCAATATGCATTTCTTCGTGTGTTTTCCCTGATGAGGTGGTGTGCATGAAGTGCAAAACGACTGATCTGAAGAATGTAGTGTGAGCGCGTTAGATTTAATTTAAACAGTTTCATTGGTCCACTGTGACCTGTTGGGTAATTTCATTTGTCCGATGTGACGAGGCTAAATGTTTTGGCAGCATGAAACTCGTTAGCCCGTAGAGATCCATAAATTAGCTGCATCATTGTTTAAGCCGCAGTGTTCAAAGCGTGTGGAAAAAGTAGCAGCTTATAGTCCGGGAATTACGGTACATCATTCCACTGGAAAATAATCTAGAAATTGTGCAGATTTCAAAAGACTGAGAATTTGTCCAGGACTGGCCATCCCAGCAAATTCCCAGTCCCAGTAAATGAAAATTCAGCCCAAGAGCAGACCATCTGATTCAGAAAGAAATCTCCAAGCATACAGGCAAAGACCAGGACTTTTGGAATAATGTTTTCTAGACAGGCAAATCAAAGATTGATGTTTGGCTACAGTAACAGCAGACATTTTGGTACAGACCATATACAGCTTTTCAGGAGAAGCAACTGTGAAGCATGGTGGTGGAAATGTTATGGTTTGTACTACTTGTATTGTTCCCTGCTTGATTTATCGCTTTGCTTATTTGTAAGTCGCTTTGGATAAAAGCGTCTGCTAAGTGAATAAATGTAAATGTAAATGGTTTGGGGTTGCTTCGCCGCTTCAGGGACTTGACAGCTTGCATTCATTGATTCAACTATGAATTCTGCATCACATCAAAGAGTCGTCTTCTTCTTCTTCTTCTTCTTCTGGCTTTAATCCCACTAGGTGGGGTCGCCGGTGCGGGTGACTCTTCTCCAGACCATTCTGTCACACGCATCCTCTTCGATCTTTCCTACTGTCCTTAAATCCTCCTTCACGCAATCCTCCCATCACCTTCTTGGTCTACCACACCTCCTTTCTCCAACTACTAACTTTCTCACTCTCTTCCCAACATAGCCTTCATCCCTTCTCACTACGTGACCAACCATCTCAGTCTTTTCATTCTCAGCTGCACACCCATCTCTCCCACCTTCACTGTAGCCCTTCTCTCTTCATTCCTAATTCTGTCAATCCCTGTCTTTCCCAGAGAAAATCTCAATATTTTCATTTCCGCTACTTCCATTCTCTTTTCCTGACCTCTTGTCACTGCCACAGCTTCCATCCCATACAGCATTGCAGGCCTCACCATTGTCCTGTACAGATGTCCTTTCAACTTTGCTGGCACTCTTCTGTCACACATGATACCGGTTATCTTCCGCCAAGCACTCCACCCTGCTTGGATCCTTTTTCTTACTTCTCTGCCATCTGTCTGTACTGTCAAACCCAGGTATTTAAAATCTTCAACGCGCTTCAGATTCTCCCCTTGCATCTTTACTTCTCCGGCCAACTCTCGTTTCCCCATAAACAAGTACTCAGTCTTTTGCCTGCTAACTCGCATACCGTGGTCCTCCACCTCACTTCTCCACATTTCCAACCTATCCACCACCTCTTTCCTTGTTTCGCCACATACCACCACGTCATCTGCAAACAACATATCCCAGGGTGCTTCTCGCTGTACGTGCCCCGTTATACAATCTATTATGATTGCAAACGAACGGGCTAAGTGCCGAGCCTTGGTGGAGTCCAACTGTCACCTTGAAATATTCAGTGGTTCCTGCTACACATCTGACCTTTGTCTTGCAACCCAAGTACATATCTTGGATCAGTCTGATGTACTTTTCGTCCACTTTTTTCAGTCTCAAACATTTCCATACTTCTACTCTTGGTACCCGATCGTAAGCTTTCTCTATATCTATAAACATAAAATGCAGTTCCTTCTGTCTTTCTCTAAAGTTCTCCATAAGTTGTCTCAAAGCAAAAATAGCATCAGTTGTACTTCGCCCTGGCATAAATCCAAACTGTTGTGCTGATATGGCAACTTTTCCTCTCAATCTTTTTTCAATGACCCTTTCCCATATCTTCAAAGTGTGCAAAGTCAGCTCGATACCACGGTAGTTTCCACAGTCCTGAATGTCCCCTTTCTTTTTCATCAGGGTATCAGAGTGCTTTCTCGCCACTCTTCTGGCATCTGTTCCGTTTCCATGATTGCCTCGAATACCTTTGTCAACATTGCACTTCCACTTCTTCCAAGTGCTTTTCCTCCTCCACTGGTATGTTATGAGCATTTCCTCTTTTCATCTTTTTCATCACCACCATCACTTCGTCCTCCTTTATCTTTTCCACCTGCGTTTCTTCTCTTGGTTCTATAAATCTTTCACTCCTCTCATTTTCTACATTCATCAACTGCTCAAAATAAGACCTCCATCTGTCCTTTATCTCATCTTCATCCGACAATACGTGCCCTTGACTATCCTTCACAAGCTTTGATTGGTAAATATCTTGTGATTCCTGGCTTGCTATTCTTATCGCTTTCCGCTTGCCTTCTTCCCCTTCTTCTAGGCTGGTATACAGGTCGTTAAATGCCATGCTCCTTGCTTTTGCCACCATTCACTTTGCTTCTTTTTGTTTGTGTGCTTGTAATTTTCAATAGTCTCATCACACCTGTTCAGATCCCTTTCCTTCCTCTTTTCTCTTTTCCACTTCACCGCTTCTTGTACTTCTGCATTCCACCACCACGTCTCTTCTTTCATTACAGCTTTCCCAGATGTTTCACCTAGTAGTTCTTTACCTGCTGACCTAATCGTTGTGCTCAGCGCATCCCAAGTCCATTCTTGCCTCTCCTCCAGCACCTTCTTCGCAAACTTTTCTCGGTGTTCCATTTCATTCAATTTCCACCAGCGTGTTTTCCGAATCCTAACCTACCTCTGCCTTCCCTTGGCCATCATTCCTGCATTACACAACAGTAATTTGTGCTGTTTTGCCACCGCTTCTTTTGGCAGTACTTTTCAGTCCTGTATTTGCTGCAGCTCTTTTCTTCTACAGAGAATGTAGTCTACTTGCGAGTGGCGCCCTCCGCTAGTGTACGTTATCCTTCTCGTTAATCTTTTCCTGAAGTAGGTGTTTACTATCGCCAAGTGGTTGGCAGCTGCAAACTCTACAACCTCATCTCCTGCTTCATTTCTCACCCCGACTCCGTACCTACCCATTACTTCCGCTGCATCACTGTTTCCTTCACCCACATGACCATTAAGATCCGCTCCAAGCCATACTACTTCTGTTTCAGGTTCAATTCAATTCAATTTTATTTGTATAGCGCTTTTTACAATAGTCATTGTCTCAAAGCAGCTTTACAGAAATAAAAAACGGGTATAAACAGTCAGAATCATCTAAAGAGAGATAAACAGAGACAAACAGGTAGAAAACAAATGGAATTTATCCCAACTGAGCAAGCCACTGAGTGGCGACAGTGGCAAGGAAAAACTCCCTAAGATGTTTTTTGAGGAAGAAACCTTGAGAGGAACCCGACTCAGAAGGGAAACCCATCCTCATCTGGGTAACACAGAATGTGAAGGTAACACAGATAATGTGAAAAATTAGAAGTATGGCCTTAGGAGCAGCCGTAGTCCCAGCAGAAGATTTGGGCTCATCCAGAGGCAGAAGGGATCTGGATCTCCAATATCTCCATAAATTCGTGTGGGGCTCAGCAAAGAGAGAGAGAGAGAGGGAGAAAAACGATTAGGACTGTAAATTAGTGAGATAGAATCTAGTCAGGGTAAGCTTGAGTAAACAAATACGTTTTAAGCCTAGATTTAAACACTGAGACTGTGTCTGAGTCTCGAACACTAATAGGAAGACTGTTCCATAACTGTGGGGCTCTATAAGCGAAGGCTCTTCCCCCTGCTGTAGACTTCACTATTCTAGGTAATATCAAATAGCCTGCATCTTTTGATCTGAGTAGGCATGGCGGATCATATAAAACCAGAAGGTCGCTTAGATATTGCGGTGCAAGACCATGTAGTGCTTTATAGGTTATTAGAAGTATTTTAAACTTAATGCGAAATTTTACAGGGAGCCAATGCAGTGTGGATAAGATCGGGGTGATGTGGTCGTATCTTCTAGTTCTAGTAAGGACTCTAGCAGCTGCATTCTGGACTAACTGGAGTTTATTTATATTCTTACTGTAACATCCAGACAGTAAGGCATTACAGTAATCTAATCTAGAGGTGACGAATGCATGAACCAGTATTTCTGCATCATGTAGTGACAGTATGTTTCTTATCTTAGAGATATTTCTGAGATG
Source organism: Ameiurus melas (assembly GCA_012411365.1). NCBI lineage: Eukaryota > Metazoa > Chordata > Actinopteri > Siluriformes > Ictaluridae > Ameiurus > Ameiurus melas. The sequence continues at coordinate 14,135,373 of CM022771.1, read as the reverse complement.
AAAGAACGCTATCCTAGTAATATTATCTACATGAGCATCAAATGATAGACTGGAGTCAATAATCACTCAGAGGTCTTTAACTGCTGTACATGATGAAACAGAAAGACCATCCAGAGTTACTGTGTAGTCAGGAAGATTAGTTCTAGCTACACGTGGGCCTAATAAAAGTATTTCTGTTTTGTCAGAATTAAGTAAAAGGAAGTTAGTTAACATCCAACGTCTAATGTCATTTACACAATCCTCAACTTTACTAAGCTTCTGTCTGTCCTCTGGCTTCGCTGACACATACAGCTGTGTATCATCAGCATAACAGTGGAAGCTAATTCCATGTTTACGAATAATTTGTCTTAGGGGTAACATATATAAAGTAAAAAGCAGTGGGCCTAAAACAGAACCCTGGGGAACTCCAAAAGTAACCTCAGTACGCATGGAGAAATCACCATTTATATCTACGAATCACCATTTATATTTCAGGTATCTTTGCCATCACGCTTCCAAGCAGTCCCCAAAAGTCCTCTTTTTTTTTTTTGTGGTGCAAATGCGCAGATAACATTGATTACGACTTTATCCACATCCACCTTCATCCAGATCACTCTGTCCAACTCACGGTTCACCTGCAGTACTCCCTCTTTCATCGCTGGACTTAGCACTATTCCCACACCATTCCTTCTGTTGTCTTCTCCCACGTAGTACAGCTTAAAACCATGTCCAATTTCTTTCGCTTTCTGCCCTTTCCATTTCACTTCCTGCACACACAAAATGTCTATCTTCTTCCTCTCCATCACGTCCACCACTTCCCTTCCCCTGCCCGTCATTGAACCCACATTCAGGCACCCTATCAAAATGGTCATCTTCATCTCTCCGTCCTCTTCTCTCCTCGTTGAGCTAGCTTCTTTAGCTGTATTCGCTCCTGATACAGTAGCCGTAACCCACTTTTCACAGCCCCACGGCGGTCGTGCTGTGCGTTGCTTGCAGGGATCGCCCTAGCATGATTTGAACTTTAGTCTCTCCGCATCATTTTAGTTTGGCAACAGTTTTTACACCGGATGCCCTTCATGCCGCAACCCTCCCCATTTATCCGGGCTTGGGACTGGCGCGGAACTATCCACTGACTTGTGTAGATCCATGGCTCCGTTGCTGGGTTTCGTCACATCAAAGAGTGCTTGATGATAATGTGAGGCCATCTGTCCAAAAGTTGAAATTGAACCTTTCAAAATGATAATAGTAATGATCCCACGTTGGGAATCGAACCCCCAACCCTGGAGGTGTGAGGCGAACGTGCTAACCACTAAGACACCATGCGCCTCTCATTGTAATGGTGTGAGGGGGATTTTTAAACAGGCGGTACATGCAAGAAAACACTGTTACACAAGCTTTACACTTACTAATTTAAATTGTAGCAAAGTGTCATTTATTTAGTGTTATCACATGGAATATATTGGAATATAATGGAAGATATAATCAAATATTTGCTAAAATGTGAGGAGTGTACTCACTTTTGTGAAATACTGTGTGTGTGTGTGTGTGTGTGTGTGTGTGTATATATATATATATATCACTAATTATATACACACAACACACACAGTGATGCTTTAAAGTTTGTGAACCTACATGATTTCCTTGATCTAAAACATCAGATTTTCACAAAAGTCTTAAGTAGACAAAGCGAACCCACTTAAATAAGACAGAAATAGTATATTTGGTACTTGGTCATTCATTTATTGAGGAAAAGGATCCCATATTACATATATGAGTGGCAAATGAATGTGAACCTCTAGGATTACCAGTTAATTTGAAGGTGAAATTAGAGTCAGATGTTTGTCATCACATTGGTTGAAATTAGAGATCACATCACATGTTTGTGGAAGTGTATCATGGCACAAACAAAGGAGATTTGTGAGGACCTCAGAAAAAGAGTTGTTAAAGCTCTTCAGACTGGAAAAGTTTACTAAACCGTCTCTAAAGTGTTTGGACTCCACAATTCCACAGTCAGACAGATTGTGTGCAAATGGAGGAAATTCAAGACCATTGTTACCCTCCCCAGGAGTGTTCGACCAAAAAAACATCACTCCAAAAGGAAGACGTGTAATAGTCCACGAGATCACAAAGTAACCCAGTGTAATTTCTAAGCAACTACCGTATTTTCCGCACTATAAGGCGCACCTTCATTGAATGACCTATTTTAAAACTTTGTCCATATATAAGGCGCACCCGATTATAAGGCACATACAATAGACGCTACAGTAGAGGCTGGGGGTTACGTTATGCATCAATTAGATGGAGCTGCGCTAAAGGGAATGTCAACAAAACAGTCACATAGGTCAGTTCAACTTTATTAATAGATTACAACCCAGCATAGTTTAAGGTAAAACATGTAGTGCAATGTTAATATACCCCACATAGTGGGGGGGGGGACTTTTCCTCGATTCAATAATAATAATAATCACAATATAGTAACACTCGAAATAGTGCAAAGCGATAACAATATATCAATAACTCAACGTTGCTCAAACGTTAAAATCACACAACACACAAAATAAACACGTAAAGCTCACTTTACTAAGTTATTCCTCATCCACGAATCCCTGGAATTCTTCTTCTTCGGTGTCCGAATTAAACAGTTGGGCAAATACGGGATCCAACATGCCCGGCTCTGTCTCTTCGAAGTGGATGGAGAGATTACGTCTTTTCATAAACCGAAAGCACCAAGAAGGACCGCCTTTAAAGTCATTAATGCCAAGTTTGCTTGCTAGCGCGGTTGCATTAATTCGAATAGTGATTGTACTGACACTTATACCTGCTGCTCTCTGTTCAACAACCCACTGTTCGAGTTTATCCTCCAAATGTAGCCATCTCGCTTTATTCCCTCGGAAACTCTGTTTAGTCTTCTTTACTTGGCGTAGGTCATCTTGTTGCTTCCTCCACTTTCGCACCATTGATTCGTTAATGTTAAATTCTCTTGCTGCTGCTCTATTCCCGTGTTCTTCTGCGTGACTGATCGCCTTGAGTTTAAACTCCGCGTCATATGCGTGTCTCTTAATAAGAGCCATTTTGGGGTCTTTACATAAAAAACAAATGGAAATGAAATATATATACCGGTATATATCCAGCATGCACGCGCGTGTGTGGTGAAATGGGTTTCCCCGTGAGTCATCTTGAGGGGGGCGTGTCCTGGAGTAGTATTTCAGGAAGTGGTTTTCGACTGACTGGTACGTCGTTCAGTCAGTGAAAGGACTTCCTGGTTAGTGACGTGGGATACCGGTAGCTTTGCTGTGCGTGTACGTGAAACCGCTGGCTCAACAGGTAAGCACTGCTTGTTTTCCGATTTGCTTAAATGACTCTTTTTGAGGTAGAATCTTAGCTGTTTGTTCGGTTGTGGGTTTATAATAATTAATCTGTTTTGTTGGACTAAATATCGTTGATGTAACGCATGTCTCCGGCTCCTTGAGTTTACGAACCTGTGTGCTCGAATTACCCTTAGGGGTTAATCTAGTTTAGTTCCTTGTCCTGGGGGCCGGCCTCCCGTCCCCTAGGTGCCGTAGTTGATGCAACAAATCCTCAGATGCACCTTGTCCCTGCCACACGTGGAAGAAAAGGAAGTCGGCGGCTGCTTATCGTAGTTGCGAGACCTGTTGTGGCTCAATATTGGTCCATATATAAGGCGCACTGTCGGCTTTTGAGATAATTTGAGTTTTTTGGGTGCGCCTTATAGTGCGGAAAATACGGTAAATGCCTCTCTCACATTGGCTAATGTTAATATTCATGAGTCCACCATCAGGAGAACACTGTGCATGGCAGAGTTGCAAGGGGAAAGCCATTGCTCTATAAAAAGAACATTGTTGCTCCTCTGCAGTGTGCTAAAGATTATGTGGACAAGCCAGAAGGCTATTGTAAAAATGTTTTGTGGGCAGATGAGACCACAAAAGAGAATTGTTGGTTTAAATGAGAAGCATTATGTTTGGAGAAAGGAAAACACTGCATTCCAGCATAAGAACCTTTTCCCATCTATGAAATATGTTGGTGGTAGTATCATGGTTTGGAAACCCACCAACATCCTAGAGTTGAAGCTGTTCTGTATTGAGGAATGGGCTGAAATTCCTCCAAGCCGATGTGCAGGATTGATCAGCAGTTACCGGAAATGTTTATTTGCAGTTATTGCTGCACAAGGGTCACACCAGATACTGAATTCAAAGTTTTAAAATTATTTTGTCATTCAGATATGTAATTTTGGATCATTTTCCTTAATAAATAAATTACCAAGTGTAATATTTTTTTTTGTCTCATTTGTTTAATTGGGTTCTCTGTAGGTACTTATAAGACTTTTGTGAAAATCTGATTGTTTTTGGTCATATTTATGCAGACATATAGAAAATTCTAAATTCACAAACTTTCCAGCACCACTGTAAGTCTTATTTTTTTAGGAGGTTTATACAGAGAACATTGAGGGAGTACATAGAAATATATAGAAGTGTTATAATTATTTGCAAAGAACTTCTTATAGCTAACCATAAGAATCTTAAATGTTTTAAAGATTTAAGACTTGACTTTCAAAGAGTGACCTTTGATATAGAACATACTGGTACTTTGAGCCAAAGTGATAAATGCAAAAAATTGTTTGAATTCTTGGATTGTCCCTGGTACCATTTTATATAAACTCGCCAACATTTTCTTCTATATTTACTTTTCTGAAAAATCTATTTTCAACCTCTCATCGAAGGATATTGACAAGTACGATCATGTTGCTGCCTGTTAATTAATTTAATTTAATTTATTTATTTATTTGCATAAATGTGCTGCAGGTAATTTTTAGAATGTCACCTATATATAGTTAATGATGCATATCTTTTGATTGCATTGTCTGATTTTCAATTAACTTTGTGGATACATCAAACTATGCATTTTTTCCACAAGTTTGTGCTTATTATATCCACAAGTATCTTTTCACTCTTCAAGCATATAGACTGGAATCAGAGATCACCGGTCATCACCAGTGTTTTTTGATTCTCTTGAATCATACATACACTACATATAACACCACACAAACATGAAGTTTGCCATAAGTCCACTAAACATCATACATTATGTTCTATTTCTGCATGACAAAAATTCTCCGTGTCCGTTTTTAAGTTTCTGAAAGTTTAATTTTTTCCACTTAATTGCACAATATTTGGCAGAACCCAGAAGTATACTGAACCTTAAGAGACCCTGTTTGGCCTAGTGGTATTGCAAAGTGCAGCTTTTTATGTTTTTGCAATATATTTTACTTATATTAATAATATCTTTTTGAATTGATAATTATTATGGGAGCAATAAAGCTTAAATAGAAAGAACTTTGAAACCTTATGGAATGAATGTCATGGTTTGACAACTATCACATTTATCAATCATCCATTTCATATATTAACTTGTTAAAAATTTGCACAGCCTCAAAAACTCTTAGCTTGCACAACTGCTGAAGGAATTTTGTTTAATCCTGTTTATCTTGAAACAAATTTTTATTACATTGATTATTACTGATGTACACTGCGGTTACATAACTATATATACAATATGTTTCTGTCTTTGTTTAGTTCAGAAAGTGAGTCAGGTTCCCAATTACCCTGTGAGCAGTTGGTATCTCCTACTGCACTGGCAGCATGTATGCAGGTTGACTCCTGTTTTGCACCATGGCTTGTACCATCACTATGTGTGTCCCTGAAACTGGCCCACTTGGAGCTGCGGCTGTGCCATCACCTGGAACAGCTTGGTACAGGTAATTCCCACGCACACCTGACACTCCTCATTGAATACGTGGTCTACTAGGAAACCCGCATCAACTTTCAAAGTTCTGTGGTGTAGTTTAACTGTCTTCTTCCCTTGTGCATGATGCATGCATCCAGTCCAACTGTATTTCCTCACTTCCAGACTTCACTACCACATTCTGAGATTAGGGCTTCCAAGATGCCTTAGCTTAGTGCAAGATTTCATGCCTCTGATTTATTTGACAATAATTTATTTTTCTGCTTTTTATTTCCTCCATTAATTTTTCAGTCGCAAAAATAGTTATACTGTAAGGCATATACAAAGAAATATTGAACTGCTTACACTTTAAAAATGATATAACTTATAATTTTGACTATCTTGAATATTGGTGAATCTGTGAAATATTTCTAATTATGAAATTATTACAAATCAAATGCAAGATTATTCAGTTTGTTTTTAGATGCATTTACTCATTTTAAACTGTATATTTTAAAATAGAAAACTTTATATATATAAATATAAATCAGGGTGTGAAAGGTCCTAATGTTTCTGTTAGGATGTTTTTGTTTATTTTATTTTATTTACTTTGCGCCATTTTTGAGGTGCTTCTCATGCTCGAAAACTCACGAAATGTGGTACACACTTCAGAATGCCAGTCATCAGGGGCTTGCAAAGGATTGGTAACAGCTGGCAACAGGGCTTATAAATGAGGCTTTTAAACCAAACTTTTTAAGAGTCCTACAAAAAAAATTATAAATAAATAAATAAATATATATATATATATATATATATGTTTATATATATGTATATATATATATATGTATATATATATATATATATATAAAGAAAAAAATGTGTGTGTATATATATATATATATATATATATATATATATATATATAGAGAGAGAGAGAGATATATATATATATAGAGAGAGATATATATATATATATATATATATATATATATATATATATATATATATATATATATATATATATATATATATATATATATATATATAAAGATATATATACACTCACAAAAGTTGCTATGGTGTGAGTATCAATTAATGTGATGTCATGTAATCAGGGAGTATGGCATAGTTCCAGAATATCTGGTATAGACTTCATGGGTACATTAAATGATGAGGAACAGTCAAGTAGACATGCATATAGTAAATCATTGTCAAAGCACGTCCAACTGGCTTCAGAGACGTAGGCTAATTAACAAACCATTTTAATGTCTTTAAGATGTAGAGTCTTAAGAATGTAAGAGTCATCGCACATACAGTGCAAAGAGGAAGTGTGGAATAGTTCCACTGTATATCCTGCAAGGTTATCCTACTTCATGTTCAGTGATGCGACATTGTAACATACACATGCTAAAACTTGCTGTCGAAACAGACACTGTTTTTCCCTTGGTGCTTGGGTCCATTTTTGCTTATATCAGCTGTATTCCCTAATTTTTTTTTCTCCTTAGTTACATCCCAGCAGCTCCGTCCCTTCCTCCCAGACAGGAAGTTACCATTTGTTCAAGAGTATGCTGTAGTGTCTCTGCGCGAGCCAAAGGCATTTTTGCGAGAGTGGAGTGAGGGGGCTCAACTGGGGCAGGAGCTGCACATGTACTCCACAGTGCACTGCTACTTGGTGGACTACAGGAACCTCACTCTTTTGCCTCTCCTGCATCCGTTTAGCCTACAGGGCCATGCCACTAAAAAATACGCACATTCCGAGCAAACAGATCTGATGCTCCATTTCAATGTTTTCTTGGAACCCATGCTGATTACAGTGGGGCAGCACATTATACATACTTTGGACACAGCACTGAAAGCATGGCAACAGGTGAGACACACACACTCACATCATTCAATAAATATTTTGAATGGATGGCTGTCAGAATGTACACTAACCAAAAGTATGTGGACACCTGCACAATTACACATATGTGCCTTTTGAACATCCCATTCCAGATTTGGTACCCTTGTTACCTCTTATGTGAAGGGGGGTAGAATAATGTGTATGCATGTTATGACTACCTAGTGTGGTATTGGGCCAGTTAATTGTAAATGCTTTTGATAACCCTGTAAATTTGTATTTGGAGCATATGTCTTCATATTATATGTCGTTATATAGTCCCCTCCGAATGTATGGCAATGGCAAGGCCAGTTCTGTTGTTCTTTCTATATGCTGATGACATTTGGGTTTGGGATCAAAAGAAATTAAATTTTAGTTGTATATCACTTTTTAACAATTTATAAATTTAATGCGCAAGCTAGAGACGATGGCGGCAAGGAAACACTCGGACAAGATGAGGAAGAAAATTTGAAAGGAGCCAGACTCAAAAGGGAACCCATCCTCACATGGGTAACACTGCATAGTGTGATCATAAATAATTTATCTTTTATAACTTATACTACATAGTCAAACAGTGCAATTGTGTTAACAAGACCTAATGAGCAACTTGTGAATATAAGCATCAGAGCCATTTCTGAATTCATTATAGTTTATACTTCAAGTCTATTGTATTGAAATGAAGTTATTAACTGTTTGGTGGTGGAGAGTTGAGTGCAAAATGTTCTTAGCAATTGCAGTCCTATGGCTATCCAAGGAAGAACATCCATAGCTGTCTTTATGGTTTCTATGTGGTACCATCCATTTAAAGGGGGAGGGAGGGGGAAGATTGAAGGGGAAGAGAGAACACAGATTATTAGGTATATACTTCTGTAATGGTTTAAGAAAAAGTACATTATACACACAGTGCAAGCTGAGACTCTGACAAGACTAAGTATGACAGCATAACTAAACGGGAGAATCAGAAGATTACACAGACATGAGGGTGCCCTGGGACATAAGGGTGGCCTTTCACCAAAGTTTACCTTAGTATGTGTAGACCATTTACATATACAAACTGATAATGATCAGTCAAATATGAGCTGAGCCAGGAGAGGGCTGTTTGCTTAACTCCAACAACATTTTCTAGTCTATCAAGGAGAATAATATGATCAGTGGTGTCAAATGCTGCACTAAGGTCAAGCAGCACAAGCAAGGAGAGACAACCCTGATAAAAGGCCAGTAGTAGGTCATTTTCCACTTGAACCAGCTGACAGGGATTAAAGTCAGGTTTTTTTTAATCAGGGGTTTGATAACTGCTAGTTTACAGGATTTAGGTGCAACAGCCCAGCCTGCGGCTATCTCATCAGTTCTCATCCAGGTTTGAATGGAAGACACTTCATCACTCCGTCAGGCCATTATGTGTACCTTGTGATGAATGCACCACTTGTCTTCCAGCATTACATCAACAAGGTCCTGAGGGATGCCTTTGACCACTACATGTTTGTCTATCTAGATGACATTCTCATCTGCAGTCAGTCAGTGGACAAACATGTGGCTCATGTTAGAAGGGTTCTCCAGTTACTCCTATATAAATCACTTTCCCATGCTCAGTCAGTCACCTTCCTGGGCTTTGTGATATCCAAGGGCTGTCTGAGCATGGACCCAGCTAAGATCAAGGACACTTGTGGACTGGCTGTGTCCAACATCTCTCTGCCTAGTGCAATGCTGTGTGGGCTTTGCTAATATCTTTAAGCGCTTCATCTGGAATTTTAGCACTGTGGCTCACTGATAACCATCCTTACAGTGAAGTCCACAAGGAGGTTTGAGTGGAAATCAGAAGCCCGGGAGCTCAAGTGCCTCAGTCCTGCAACTCCCAGATTCCATGCTCCCCTTTGTGGTAGGGTTGATGTCTCTGATGTAGGCATAGGAGTAGTTCTTTACCAACTGCCATGCTCCAACCAGAAGTTAAACCTCTGCTACACCTTTTTGCATCACCTCACTCCTGCGGAGCATAATTATGCTATTGTGGACCTAGAACTCTTGGCAATAGCCTGGCCCTAGAGGAATGGAGACACAGGATGGAGGAATTAAAACACCAATTCCTGGTCTGGATGTCTATACTCGCCATTCCAGGTGGGCACTCTTCTTTGATTTTGTGCTGTCATCAAGCTTGATGCCATCTCCTGCCATTGGGAGTGCCCATCTTCTGAACACCCACCAGAAACTATAGACCCTAAAACAGGAATTGTTGCTCCAGTTCACTGGAGGTTGGAAACTGCCATTCAGGCTGCACTCCAGGGTGACCGCAACCCTGCTGGATGACCTCCAAGTAGTCTCTATGTTCACACCTCGGTCAGGGCTAAAGTGCTGTGATGGGGACATGCTTCACTATATGTGGGTTATTCCAGGGTCAGCCACACCCTGAAATTCCTATGTGGGCATTTCTGGTGGCCACATATTGACCAGGACATTCGGGCCTATATAGTGGAATGCCAGATCTGCTGTCACAAAAAGGAGCCCAGGGCAGGACCTGCAGGCCTACTTCACCCTTTACCCAACACTTTGCCTCTGTGGTCCCACCTATTCTTTATCATCAGGCTGCCTGCATCCCAGGGCAACATGGCGATATTAGTCGTGGTCGACTGGTTCGGTAAAGCCTGCAAATTTGTTTCACTACTCAAGCTGCCATGGAGACACCAAGACCATTGCTGCAGCAAGTAGTCTGGGTCCCTAGGTTACCCTCTGAAGTGGTATCTGACCGAGGCTCGCAATTTGCTAGCCAAGTTCGGATGGCCTTTTGTCAGCTACTAGGGGTGTCAGTCAGTCTGTTGTCAGGCTTCCACCCCAAGTCAAATGGCCAGACAGGTACTGTCTACAGGTACTACAGGTACTCTGAAGACACTATGATGTCTGGCCTCCTCCAACCCATCCTTCTGGAAGCTACTCTGAAACTGTAGCTTTCCAAACTACTAGCTACTCATAGTTTGAAGTAGTTAAGCTACAGTCAATTACCCTTTTATAAAGGGTAACACAAAAACACAATATAAAAATAATTCAGGCAGTTTGAATTGGGTGTTTGATGGAGTAAGACACGAAGTTTGAGTCTCCTGCTGATTTCAATTAAAATTGTAATTAATTAGCACTTTTTTGGTCATATAATATTTTGACTTATTCTACTTCGTTTCCTTATTTGTACTTTTAACTTTGTGGTTCGTTACAATGTTTGGAAAGAACTCGAAAAACCCGTGGTAGCATTCAGACACGACTGAGGCCTAGAGAGCGCCGCGAGCTCGTCTCCTCCTCCCCATGAATCCGCAGCCGTATCCGCATCCCCGAACGATGACCCTGATTTCGCCGCACTCAAACTTGAGTGGGTGGCTTTACTGAGGAAGGACATCGCCAATATTTTTAAAAAGGAGCTCCAGGAGAATCTCGGGGGTGCGCGGTCTACTATCCAGCTTGACCTGCAGGCCATGAAAACACAGCTGGCTAGTGATAAAGTCGCTACCGATGCTACCATATCAACACTGAAAGGTACTGTTGGGGAAGTGGGGCACGCACTCACCGGTTGCACCGATGATATAGTTCACAAGAAGACTATCGAGTCTCTCACTGTGACCGTGACTCAATTAGAGAATAAATGTTAGGATTTGGAGTCGAGGTCACGGCGCAATAACGTTAGGATAGTCGGAGTTCCAGAGGGCCCTGACACATGTACAACTGCTGCTGTAGAAGCCTTGTTAAAAGAGGCGTTTGGTCTGGAGGAGGAGCCAGTTTTGGACCGGTCCCACTGGACCCTTCAGCCGAAGCCCACGCCTGGTGAACGAATACAAGCTATTGTGTGCAGATAACATTATCACAGTGACTATGTTTATATTTTATGGCATTCGAGAGAGCTCCAGCAGATTAAAGTGAGGGATTTGACCATCTCCGTTTTCCCTGACTACATAGCCAAGATAGCCCGGGCCTGGGCTGGGTTTAACGAGGTTCGGCGTCAACTTCGTGATATTGAGGGCGCTCGCTATGGAATACTTCACCCGGCTCGGCTTCATATTACTTATAACGGTGTCCAGAAGGACTTTATTTCAGCGGAGGAAGCAGGAAACCATGTTAAACTCTTAATACTGGGGTGAACTGCATCACCTATATAGTGTAGTGTTTTTTTTTCTTTTTTCTTTTTTTTCCTTCTTATTTATTTATTTAGTTTATTCTTTATTCTTTTTTTTGCACTTGGCCTTCCAGCTCTACAGAATTCGAATTCTTATTGAAGATATTGTTGGTGCATTACTTCATCTAGAATTTGTGGACTCACTCCTATTAAATTCGCTTCTGTATTAATGTGCTTCTCTGTTTTGACGCTCTGACTGGGTTAGAGTTTATTTAATTTTATTATTTATTTCCTTCTTTTTTTATGTGCTACACTGTGTAATATTAGTTATAAGTCTTTAAAAGGTAAGGACATTATATATGTTAAAGTCAGTAGGGGACTTTTCTCTTTCTCTTTTTATTTATTTTTTTGGTTTAGGTAATTTTGTTTAGCTTACTCTTGGTCCACTTGGTGGACCGCTCTTGGTGGGAAACACTGCTGTCTTCCTTGTTTTATGGACACTTTGGGTGTGTTTGGGGGGGCCCTCTTCGGCTCTAATTGGCTATTTATATTCCTATGGTTTACTTTATTTAAATGGTTAGTAATATGGATCCCAGCATAGCTGGGACATGCCCGCCTGTTGGAATGTCGGAGGTATGGGTAATCCTATCAAGAGATCTAAAGTTTTTACACATTTGAAACGTCACTATTTTAATTGACAAAAGGTTTTCGTCCACTAATGTTATTGCTGATGCGAATGGTAGATATATTATAGTTGCTGGTACTCTAATGCAAAGACAGGTTGTAAATGTATTTGCTCCAAACTTTAATGATGTGGAATTTGCTAATAGACTGTTGAGCAATCTCTCCCTTTTTTAAATACTCACCTGTTGATTTTCGATGGAGATTTAAATTGTGTAATTGACCCAAACTTGGATCGGTCAAATCCCCGTACTCTGAATCAATCTGCAATGATGGAGTTACTGACACTTCCCAATTACATTTTTGTGCCTGTTCTAGACAGTTATTGAGTAGCCATGATGAATTTTGTTTCTCGTTTTTTTCTTTTCAATGAAATATTTGGGAAAGGGCAGGGAAGAAAGAAAAGGTAAATGAATCGCATGAAAATGAATCACATGAAAATGAATCACATGAAAATGAATAAATAAATTAAAACATAAAAATAAGTGAGAACAGTTATGAATTTATAATGTGCACATTAGGCTTTTTATCAAATTAACATGACAATTGCATTCACGTCTATGTGAGACATTTGACTCTCAAGTTGAGTGAGGGGGGTTACAAGAAAAAAAAGTCTATACCTGCCTCAAAAAATATTCACAGCATCCACCAGACACAGCATCAAAGCGATTAACTGTTTTATCCAAATCCACATGAATGGCCCTTTCAATACTTCAATCTCCGAGAGTCTCTCCTGTTTCATGGTGTTTCTCATGTATGTTTTCAGTCGAAGCAAACATGGGCACAGTCAAGAATAACTTGGAGGTTGCCAACGTTTACTATGGACTGTGGACTAGCTTTGACTCTCTGAACAGTGACAATCATTGTTCAAAACTCACTTCTCCAGTCGACATAGCATTGAAAAGTGACAATCTCCTCTTCTGGAAATCCATAGCGAAGACAAAAAAATGTCAGGTCCTCTTCGGTGTCCATATTCATGATTCATGATATTCATGATTCATGGACATTGAGGTCTCTGTCAACAGATTTTAAACTTTGGTCATGCCTACTTATGTCTTGCATTTCATCCGCAATGAAGGCAAAAGTTATGGCTTCATGCACTCGTCACTTTTAACATGACCGGCCATTATATCAATCAACTCATTCTGGTGCCTGCTATGAAAATAATTAAATGATCTCTCTCTGTTTTTTGAATAGCCAGTTAATTAGTTGGTTAACAGTGGCCCTTAAATCAATCAACTGTAAGAATTTCCCCGATTTTCTGATTCATCCGTTTCATTGTGACCATGAAGAGTAATTCCGGAGCGACAACAGAAGAGCAAAGTCTCCCTGTGGAGACTAACCATTCCAAATTGCAGCGGAGCTGATGGCTCCCATTGGGAATTCTCCTCTTCTGAAGTTTTCCCTAATAGTAATATTCACTACGTTAAATTTGTAAGTAACAGCTCTTATTTTGTTCTGCTGCCCCCTATCAATGCAGAGATGTACATATAAACACATATTAAACAATTTTCAATTCTGAAACTCCATGACTACAATTAATTGATGGCGATATGGGAGTGGGCAATCGCCCCTGTGCCCAACCCGCCCAATGTTGCCCATGGTCATACTTAAATACGACTCTTGGATGGCGTATTATAATCGAAGTATTACACAAAGTATTTTAATCTTTAGTTTGAAAAGATTAAATATAAGCGTGTAAGATTTATTTTTTGATTCTTTAAGGCACTTGAACTTTGGCAAATAAGGCCACTGGTAAATGTTTTTGTATTTATTTATTTATTTATTTTTTTATTGGAATCAGTCAGCATCTCATGCTCCATAATAAGGATGAGTGTGTTGAACTTGAATAATTAATACTTCCAATAGGCCAATAATATAATACATGCAACAATAAATTATTATTATTAGTAGTAGTAGTATGTGGGTTTTTAAATTTTTTATTTATTTATTTTTTTACGACTGATTAATTCATCATGAAAATAATAATAAATAAATAAGTTAATATAGGAACTTTTTCTCTTGTTACTCCCTTAAACAAGATGTTGAGAATTACAATCAGACTGTTGTATTCAGAACTTAAATCCCTCGGCATGCACTGATAAACTTATTGAATTATTTTATTTTATTTGTAATGTAAACATTGTGTTATGTTGCCTATTAACAACAAAGCAGCAGTAATATTCTCTGTATCAGAGAATAAACTCCAATGCTAATTTATTATGGTATTATTATTTTCCTGCCCCGTATATCACGTAACAAACTGTAGTTGGTCCCTTTATGTGTCCATCAGATGGTCACTTCCTGTCCAGGTGTCTGTGCAATGCATCAGAAATGCAAAGGGAATTGCGATTTCATTCGAATTTTGTCAGGCTCCATATGGCACCCCAAGGAAATTAAATAACTAACAGGATAATTGCTATTTCAATATGACAGGGTCATAACTCGTAAGTCATAAAAAATGCAATTGCAAAAGCACTTTGCCTTTCCATTTCAAATTTGGGAGACACTGTATGTCTGTGTAAACGAAAATGCAAACAGTAATACACAACTTGAATTTCAATTACATTGTTACAATTTATGCAAATAGGAAATGAAATTACAAATACAGCTTGCAAAATTGTCTGCAAAATACTTCCATATAGGTGAGAGACCCAGCAAACGATTTGAAAAGAGGAACTATGTCACAGGTCACACATTCATTAAAAATACAAATACAAGACAATAGATCAGAATTTCAGCTTTCATATCCTAACATTTACATCTAGATTTGTTAAACAACTCAAAACATAGCACCAGATACCCCAAAACAACAGAAAAATCTTGTGGTACAAGCCTGGAAAAGCATCATAACAGTTTGGTTATGTCAGTGGGTCGCCGGCTTGATGCATTTATTGCAGGCCAGGGATATGCAACCAAATATTTGTGCTATTTACTTTAAGCTGATCTGTTCCGATACTTTTGCTCCCCTAAAAAGGGGGGTGGTCTTTTATAAAAGGTGCCACATTCTAAGTTGTTTAACACATCTAGGTTTAAATATCATGAACTGAAATCTGAAATTCTAATCTATTGTCTAATTCATCTTATGATCTCAAACCCAAATCTCTTCAATGTACAGCAAAGAAGAGAGAGAGAATTGGTCTTGCATTCCAATACTTTTAGAGGGGAAAGTATTTTATGGGTTCACTATTCCACTGTCTTCCAATGGGCTACATAATTTGTCCAGACATCATTACCCAAAACCAACAATCATCCATAATCACAAAGTGACACATACATAGAGTGACACATTGATGCAGACACAAATTATACCTCACTTTGTTTCTCAGTCTCACCCCAGAGGCACTTTGTGAAACAGTACTGTGGTGAAATTTTGTTGATTGTTCTAGACCCAGTGTAATATTATGTATGATTATTCCAAGCACTGTGTACTATTATTATCTCAATAAGGTGTATGTGTGTATGTTTGTGTCTGTACTTAACATGCAGAACCTGAAACCAGAGGTCGAGGAGCTCATTTTCTGTCACTATGTAGTCTGTAATGACACACAGGAGACGCTATGTTTTGGTCAGGTGGATACTGATGAAAGTGTGGTACTGTCCAGTGGCCAAAGCCACCAGTATTGTTGGAGATCCCACAAAGCCCCACAGGTAATGGTCTCTCTCTGTTATTTACATTTAGCAGTTTTGTTATTCACATGAATGCATGCATCTAATACATGGTCTGATGAGAGTTTTTGGCAAAACCCAGAACAGTGATGCAAATATAAATTCAAATGTACAGAAACATGACCATAGAATTAAGGTTTTGACATATCTATCCTATTAGTATGTTTGATTTTAATTCCAAATGTCTGACTTTGAAAATGCGAAGTGAGCTGAAGAAAAGAGTCAATTATTTGTGTTCCTATGTCTGCCTAGAGGGGGCTTCCCTAATCCGGTACAGAGATTGTAACACTGCTGCTCTTGTCCTTGTTTGTCAATCTGATCTCACCCTTTTCCAATCACTTATCAATAAGATCCCAATGCACTTAAGCTTTTGAAGGAATTTCCACTTGGAGATTTTCATCTCCGCAGCTTCATGCCTGGCAGCAAAATGTTCATGCGCATTTTTGATGCTCAAGTGCATGTGGACCAAACACTCACTGAGTTCCTGCAGAGACCAGACCACATGCAGTAGCGACCCAGATACCCCATACTCCTGCAGTACCTTCCACAACAAATGTGAGGCAAATGATCATGTGAGGCACATTATCATCTACTGCAAATCCACAACAGCTTTGCAGCCATGAGCACTCAAAAGCTTTGCAAAAGCAAAGAGCTGATCTATGGTTTGCCTCCATTCTTCCTCCTGAATTATTGGTTTCTTGATTCCTTTAAAACATGTTTTGTATCTTGTTGTTCCTATTGAATTTGATCCAGGTGGATGTAAAACATCTTCACACCCCTGTTGAAATTGCTGAACAAAAGTATGATATAAAAAATTAAACCAAGATTAATCATATCAGCTTTGTTCGCCATCTTTAATGTGACAGCAACCATCTTCAAGTAAAAACAAATATAATTTCAATGTGATATAGCAACCAAAAAAAAAGAAATATAAAAAAACAAAAAAAGTAACCTGATTGCACGTGTGCTCACCCCTTAACTAATAGTTTGTTAAAACACTCTTTGCTTGTAATACAACACTCAGTTATTTTGAGTAAGAGCCTAATTAACAAAACATGTTGGTTTGTCAATTTTATTACACTCTGCCTTAATACAAATGCTCCAGATCAAATTGCGAGGCGATCTCCTGTGCACAGTCCTATTCAAGTTATTCTACAGGATTTCGATAGGATTTAGATCTGGACTCTGAATGAGCGATTCCAAAACTTTGATCATCATCTTCTGAAGCCATTCTTTTGTTGACTTTGGGTCTTTTATAATTCTGGAATATACTATTTTTCTTCATCTTCAGTTGTCTAATAGAAGCATGTAGATTTTGTGCCAAAATAGATTGGAATTTAGACATAAAATAATCCCAGCTGAAATGAAGCAACCCCATATCATGATTTTTCCACCACCATTCTTCACTGAGGATATGGTGTTCTTTAGCTGATCTTGGTGTTCTTTCTACCTTGGTTTCAGACCATAACCCATTTTGCCACATGGTTTTGCTAAATTTAGGCAGGCTTGGATGTTTTTGTTGTTGTTTTTTCTTTTGTGATAAAGGGCATTGATCAGTCCACCCTTCCTCATAGTTTCTCTGAATCTCATGGTTCGCATTGTCGACACAGACTTGTTGACTGGCTGTGCATAAAATCCTTACCCTGATATTTATTTTAAAAAAAATTATACTATGTATTTTTTTGTTAAAAAAGGAAATATATTGCTTTATAAGAATTTCTCCGCAGTATTGCTAGAAATTATAACACATTCTTCCAAACTGTCAAAATAACTAAAATTGTCTTTTGTCTGTGATGGTCAGATTGTGTCTTGTGTGGATGTGCATAACTCTGCCGATATGAGCACGGGATGAGTTAAAAAAATTTTGATTGTTCGCGGCTGTACGTTTTACTCATACCAAAAACCAACACAAAAAACCAAAAAAACACAAACCCCCCCTTCCTTCAACCAACCTTTTTTTTATTATTAAACACTCCCTATATATTTTTTTTTAAAACCCCATATTTACCAAAATAACTTAATATTAAATTTAAATAAAAAAAAAAATTTATATAAAATTTTTCTCCTCTTCCCTTACTTAAAAAAAAAAAATATATTTAAAAAATTTTTTTTTTTTTTTTTTTTTTTTTTCTCCAAAACTATTGGGATGTAGACTGAAAATAGGAAAGTTTGGAGATCATAAGATAAATATGAGAAGAATGTTTACGATTTTATTTCCCGGTATTTACAGTGGTGTGAAAAAGTGTTTGCCCCCTTCCTCATTTCCTGTTCCTTTGCATGTTTGTCACACTTAAGTGTTTCGGAACATCAAACCAATTTAAACAATAGTCAAGGACAACACAAGTAAACACAAAATGCAATTTGTAAATGAAGGTGTTTATTATTAAAGGTGAAAAAAAATCCAAACCATCATGGCCCTGTGTGAAAAAGTGATTGCCCCCCTTGTTAAAACATACTATAACTGTGGTTGTCCACACCTGAGTTCAATTTCTCTAGCCACACCCAGGCCTGATTATTGCCACACCTGTTCACAATCAAGGCATCACTTAAATAGGAGCTGCTTGACACAGTAAGGTCCACCAGAAGATCCTTAAAAGCTACACATCATGCCGAGACCCAAAGAAATTCAGGAACAATTGAGAAAGAAAGTAATTGAGATCTATCAGTCTGGAAAGGGTTATAAAGCCATTTCCAAAGCTTTGGGAATCCAGCGAACCACAGTGAGAGCCATTATCCACAAATGGCGAAGACATGGAACAGTGGTGAACCTTCCCAGGAGTGGCCGGCCGCCCAAAATTACCCCAAGAGCGCAGCGACGACTCATCCAAGAGGTCACAAAAGACCCCACAACAACGTCCAAAGAACTGCAGGCCTCACTTGCCTCAGTTAAGGTCAGCGTTCATGCCTCCACCATCAGGAAAAGACTGGGCAAAAATGGCCTGCATGGCAGAGTTCTAAGGAGAAAACCACTGCTGAGCAAAAAGAACATCAAAGCTCGTCTCAATTTCTCCACAACACATCTTGATGATCCCCAAGACTTTTGGGACAACATTCTGTGGGCCGATGAGACAAAAGTGGAACTCTTTGGAAGGTGTGTGTCCAAGTATATCTGGCGTAGAAGGAACACTGCATTTCATAAAAAGAACATTATACCAACAGTAAAATATGGTGGTGGTAGTGTGATGGTCTGGGGCTGTTTTGCTGCTTCAGGACTTGGAAGACTTGCCGTGATAAAAGGAACTATGAATTCTGCTGTCTACCAAGAGATCCTGAAGGAGAATGTCCGACCATCTGTTCGTGTACTCAAGTTGAAACGAACTTGGGTTCTGCAGCAGGACAATGATCCTAAACACACCAGCAAGTCCACCACCGAATGGCTGAAGAAAAACAAAATGAAGACTTTGGAGTGGCCTAGCCAAAGTCCTGACCTGAATCCTATTGAGATGTTGTGGTATGACCTTAAAAAGGCCGTTCATGCTCGAAAACCCTCTAATGTAACCGAATTAGGACAATTCTGCAAAGATGAGTGGGCCAAAATGGTCCTCCAGGATGCTGTAAAAGCCTCATTGCACGTTATCGCAAACGCTTGGTTGCAGTTGTTGCTGCTAAGGGTGGCCCAACCAGTTATTAGGTTTAGGGGGCAATCACTTTTTCACACAGGGCCATGATGGTTTGGATTTTTTTTCACCTTTAATAATAAACACCTTCATTTACAAATTGCATTTTGTGTTTACTTGTGTTGTCCTTGACTATTGTTTAAATTGGTTTGATGTTCCGAAACACTTAAGTGTGACAAACATGCAAAGGAACAGGAAATGAGGAAGGGGGCAAACACTTTTTCACACCACTGTATATGTAGATGTGTTAAATGGCATAGAACATAGCACATTTTTGTATCAGACCACCCAGGTTGTAGGCGAGCATAAATATTGGAACTTGTGACATGTTACAAACCCCTATTTTAAATTCGTCAGGAAGGGGAACGGAACATATAGAAGGACACATGAAACCCAACGACGATGCAAAAACATTTATTAACTAACAAAGTCATCCAGAACAGAAAGGAAACACATATCATGAAAAGGGAAAAAGGAACAAAAATGTTTCTAAAATACCTACCGAAACAGACCACAGTAGGACAACTCCAAAGTATTGAAGCAACCAAAATGAACAATAACTGCAATTAAGAAAGAAAGAAAAGAAAAACAAGATTTGTTTTCTGGTGAATCTCCTCTCTCCTGCCATGCCCCTCTTCAGCGTCCTTAATAGACTCGCTCAGCAACGCTGACAACGACACGCAGGTGCACAGGGGCAGACCTAAACAATCAGACACAGAGAGAATAGCAGGGTCATGACATCACATGAAGAAGAAACACGGGCCGTTACAGACTGACAGGTGTTTCTTGTTACCCAGGTGTGTCCTGCTAGATTGATTGTACAACAGTAAATAGCTCTGAAGATCTTCTCTTGGTTTTAGCCTTCAGTTTTACCTGTAAAGACTGCATTTGTTGTTGTAAAGGATAAGCTAACAAGATCAGAGAGCTGTCTATGGGAGAAAAGACGGATATCAGTCAGAGGCATTGTACAAACATTGGGCATTGTCAGTACCACGATTTGGAAAGTCCTGAAAAAGAAAGTAACCAAACACTAGAAACCAGCAGTGAACACTGAATGGGTCGGCCAAGGGAAACAACAGTAGCCGATGACAGAAACATTGTGAGAGCTGTGAAGGAAAACTCACTAATCTTTATTGATGATGTAACTCATGATGGTAGCAGCAGAATGAATCCATAAGTTTACAGGAGCATTTTGTCTGCCACTTTACAAAACAATGCATCCAAATTAATTCAGAGGAACATTTTCATGCAGCAAGACAATGATCTGAACCACACTGCCATCTCAACAAAGGACTTTATCAGAGGGGAAAGTGGAAGGTTTTAGGCTGGTCAAATCAATCACCAGACCTTAACCCAATTGAGCAGCATTTCGCCTATTGAAGAGGAGACTGAAGGGAGAAACCCCAGAAACAAACAGCAACTGAAAGAGGGTGGGTTAAAAGCCTGGAAAAGCATCACAAAAGACGAAACAACAATTTGGTGATGTTATTTAGTCGCAGACTCTATGCAGTTATTGCAAGCAAGTGATTTACAACCAAATATAAAATGTTATTTTCAGTACTTTAATTTACTTCAAGATTTATCTGTTCCAGTACTTTTGCTCACCTCAAAATTGTTTGCTTTGATGCAAAAGGTTCTATGTTTTATGTTAACACATCTAGATTAAATACCAGGAAATAAGCTGAAATCCTAAGCTCTCATCTCATATCCATCTTTTGGATGGATCATGTACATCTCAAACCCAAATGTCTTTGGTGAATAACACAAACAAATGAATTGGCCTTGCAATTCTGGTAGTCTGGGAGGGGATTAAATATATGGTGTTACTGTAGAAGTACTATAATAAAAGGGCACCCCATATCTTGTGGAAGAATGGTACTTACAAACCCTCTTGGTTCCACTGAGCTCCACCCTGAGTGCAATCCACAGTGGGCACAAGGTTAATCAGAATTCTAAGGTGTTTGAGGTTTGTCTACAGTCCAATATTGCTTCGTAAATTCCTGATAAATTATCCTCCTATAGGTACTTTTGTCGACCCATAGTGATCTCGTATGGGCTAAGACGACCCCCTTTGTGGGTGTGGACTGAATACTGCACAAAACAGCTGGCAAGACATCCACCCACGCCACCCCACTCTGGTGTGGCTTCAACAATCACTGTTTCAATTACTGATTTTGATGCTTGACCTGTCCTAAAGCCTGAGGCCTATATGGTCAGTGAAGCTTCCACTGAACTTAAACCTTCCCATAATTTCCTGCATGATTTGGACAGAAAAGTGAGTTCCACAGTCTGAATGAATGCATTCAGCGATCTTCGAGTGAGGGGAGAAATCCTTATCCAGTGATTTTTCGATGTTCACTGTTGTCCTTGTTTGGTTGGATAGGCTTCAACACAATGTGAAAACCTTGCAATCACCAATAACACTTCCCCTTTATCGTGACATGGGGAAAGGGTGATGTATTCAAGCTGCTAGTGTTTAAATGGTCCTGCAGGTGCCTGGGTGTGAGCTTCAGGAGATGCCACACTAGCTGCTTTGTTGTTAGCCTGGGACAGAGAAGAGCATTGTTGAATGCATGTGTGCAGAACTTAAGGTTCTACCATGTAGGAGAAAAATCTGTGAACCATACACTGAACACCCACATGTCCTAGACTGTGGATTTGTTTGGTGAAATATGGCAACAATGCCGACAGGAGTTCAGACACAATTGACATAATTGAGGCATGTATAATGGGCATGGCTGTAGCTACCAAAATGCATATCACCGCCAAATACTTCCAGAATCATGTACAACACAAAATATATATTGAATTCATGATCAGTCAGTACACACTCATCTTGTGTATCAGGCATTGCAGTCATCAATAAATTTGAGAGGTTGGTGATCTTGGCTCTTTGCAGGGTAATGTTGGGTGCTGTGAGAGCATCGAGCCAATTGCCCCATCAGGGCAGTCACTGTGATCACAAGAGCTGAGGACAACAGAGAAAGAACAGCGTGTGTACAGAGTTCAGTAAGCTGTTGTTAACGCTACTGGGCCACAGGCAGTAACAGCCATACTGCCATAAGAGAGCAGGTGATTTCAGACCAAAACACAAATGAACAGTTTCAGTTATGTAAGTGTTAGAATTTCCCCAGCCACACCAGAAATGACAGTGATTGTTTGAGTTACACACACACACACACACACACACACACACACACACAAAAAGCTTCTAGCCATCTCTATTGGAATTATTGATACTTGTGCATTCATGATCATTCACAGTAATTATCACATACGGTCTGTTATTCTGCTCATGCATAATTGGCAGCAAAGAGGCTCTCACAAACATATCTAAAAAGAATGTGCAGCAGGGAGAGGTGGAGGTAAAGCATCTGAGTATTGGGAGGCACATTGTACCAGCTGAATTATTTGCTCCGCTACCTCTGGCGAGATAATCCTGCAGAGAAGATCAGGCTGGTAAGCTCTGGTAGTCGCTTTCTTGAGTCAGCCGCCTTCTTACAGCACACACGCTCCCAATCAAAATCTTTTGCCATGCGATCTACTTGCTCAGGGCTCAGAGCCTGATGGTTTAGTATTTGTTAGAGATGAGGAATCTCAAATTATGTCCTTCAGTCCTCCATCAGCCTTAATGCCTTTTTATTTCTCTTAACTCTTAACTCTGTGCTATGTGTGGTTGACCGCAGAGCGTTTCAGGCCTGGAGAGTCTAAATGAACACAAACTCATGCTGTTCACAGAGACCTCCGGTTTATTCATGCAAAACAGGAGTATTTATACACATAGATAAGCAGCAGTGCATGGGCTGGTTTCTACTTGTGCAGCTGCTAGACAGATTCAGACAAAGCACACAGTCATTCTACAAAACAAGTCTTTTCAAGGTACAGAAAATACATGTGTCTGCTATAATAAAGGATGGCAGTTGATCAGCTTAACAAAAGAGGTAATAATGAATATATTCATCATAGGTTTTTGACAGCACAGATACACACTATTTTCATAGACTATGTTTTCGGAGTAGCTCATGATTTTGGAAGGATTTGGCAACAACGCGGTTTTAAATCCACTGACGGTAAACCGATCTCACATTCCACTCTGGGTACTCATTAATCTAAGTGCAGTCAGTTCGTCATTAATCAAGTCAATGGCTTCAGTTGTCACATTTGCAAGCATGGAGAGGCGGTAGTGAGTTACTTCTGCGATATTCCACATCTCCGTCATTCCAAATCTAGGAAAAATAGAGGTCCAGAATCGTTTGGCCTCTGTTGACACTTTATGTTCATTCGGGACTTCAGAAAGATCGAAAGCAGTATATAAAGCCCTCATCCTTTTTAGACTGTCTCTTTAATCATCATTGGGGCTACCCCAGTGGCTGTAGGATCATCCAGGGTTATCTGAATCATCAAGAGAGGATGACTAATCTGAAGGCCATGTCTTTGATATGTGGTTAAGACTTTTAATAGCTGGGTATACCTTCTTTGCTTTAGACAAAGGTAGTGTATGTTTTTCCAAAACCTTAATCTTGGCTTAGATTGAGTTAATGGAGCAGTGAGACTGCTGTCAAGTTTTTTGAGCAAAGATAGCGTTACATTTATTCACCAACCTAGCAACTATCTCTTTGCTCTCACACTTTTCCTCATGTATTAGGAAAGCATGCCACTGCTTGAACGCCTGCACCACTGCCTCAAGGTCTTTACACTTGATGCATTTATCCAAAGCAGAAAAACATTGCTCTCCACTCCACTCTGGTTGTTCTGGAAAACCAATACTTTACATAGCAGCTCTTACATAACAGGAACTGGTTCACCTAATCAGGTAGGTGGAGAGTGATGTCTGTCATCTGGGTCGTCACAGTGTATAGATGGAGAAAATTACCGTCCTGCCAGGATCACCAAAATTGTTGTAAATCTTTCTGGATGACCATAAAAATACTACAAATACAGAAGCAAGATAACTGAAGAATCGGGAGAGCAAGAGCCTGGTTATAATAAAAGTGATGGTTTATAGCCTCCATTATGACGACCTGGGTGTTCTATAGATAACCAAAAGTTGGAAACAGCAGGCTTTTATACTGATGTGTGTGTGTGTGTGTGTGTGTGCAAGAGGACATGCGTGCAAGAATATATAGATCAAGGCTAAGATAGGAGAAAAACATGAGCAAGCACAGAACATTATAGTTCCAAAAATCACATTTAATTGAAATTATCTTAAAATTAATAAATCATATATCCATTACCACATAATCATGGAAAAATAGAAAACATTCCCACAGTACATTCATGGTTGACAGCATATGAACAGTTCATGATGAGCTATAAACATCTGGGCAGGTTACAACTAGAAATGTTTGGACAGTTATCTAGTAGGAACCCTAACTGATACAGATATAACAATAGACCAAAACCATCTGGTGAAATGTGAAAAATTAGAAAATGAATTAGATGGCTTTGTGATGGAAATGAGGAAGTACATTAGCAGTCCTGTAGCATGGGAACGTTGATGTTACTTAGTCATGTTGTGACAACCGACTAATTGTGTATTATTTGGTGCCACATCCGTCCACGTACTGTAAGAGTAATTTACTGGACACCCCATCTGAGGATTCATGGCACCTACAGTGTCTTCCCAGGCTAACTAGCTACTTGAGTTACTGGTTTTTGTGGGATTTCATTTGTTCGCACTGTATGTGTGTGGGTTCCTCCCACTACCCAAAAACCAGTAGGCATGTAGTAATAGGCAGATTGGCTATGCTAAATTGCCCTAGGTATGAATGAGTGTGTGTGTGTGTGTGTGTGTGTGTGTGTGCGTGCATAGTGCCCTATGATGGACTGGTGTTCATTTTGCATTGAAGTCTCCAGGCTTTAGTTGGTTTTTCCTCCATTCAACCTGCCAGGTCTGGTCGGGTTTAGTTTTCCCTCTTACCATGGGCAGCTGTGGCTTAGTTGGTAGAGCTAGTTGTCCACTAATCATAGGGTTGGCGGTTCAATTTCCAACCCACATGACTCCACATGCCGAAGTGTCCTTGGGCACGACACTGAACCCCAAGTTGCTCCCGATGGAAAGTTAGCGCCTTGCGTGGCAGTTCTGCTACCACTGGTGTGTGCATGTGTGTGTGAGAATGGGTGAATGAGTCTTTACAATGTAAAGTGCTTTGGATTAAAGCACTATATAAGTGCGCCATTTACTATTTTACAATACCATCTATAACAGCTGCCAATACATAATTTGCATTACAGTACATTTGTCCACTATCTACAGATGTAATGCAAGTGCTGAAAAAACACTGTTAGCTGTGACCATAGATCAAATGTTTTTCTACATTTCAGTTGTTGTGAAATAAAGGTGATTCTGAACACATAAAATCCAGGATGTAAACAAACTCTCTTAGTGGTGATTCACCTGTAGTGTATTGGATCTCATTAAACCAAAGCAAAGTTGCCTGCACTGAGTACCATGCATATGCCCGTACATTTTTTTTCTCTGCCTTTCTCTCCTTCTCATGTATTCCCTCTTCTTTCCTTTTACTCGTCTTTCCCTCATCACTAATTTGGAGTAGGAATCATTGGTGGCCATTGGGTATGGTCTTAGCCTTAGATAGTGCAGAACATCCAGCAGATAACTCTTTGCTTCACAGGATCATATGATGCATGTGATTATGGTATTGCTTGAAACTTTTACAGCATTATTCTATTGTTTATATTTCAAAAAGGATGTCAGATGTCTGTCTTTGCAAATGTCATATACAGGAAATTAACACAAGTACACCTAACTTTGTGTGTGTACTTTCCACAGCTGCTGCATGTCTGTATTGAAGGCTGGGGTAACTGGCGCTGGTCAGAGCCCTTCAGTATTGATAATGTGGGGGCAATGCTCAGATGCATCCACAGGAAGAGCCAAATTGCCTCACTCATTATTAAAATCCAGCAGCTCAGTGGAATGCAGAAGCAGGTAGAGTATTCTTATACAATCCATTGCATAAAACACCATTGTTTGGCAAGTTGATGTACCGCTATCTTGCTAGGTAACTTGCTTGTCATTGCATTTATAATACAATTCCTCATCAAAGGCTTTTGCGCAGGGGAAGATTCTTTCTGTCCTTTTAAAGAAATCAAAGCCCCATTCACACTTGGTATTAACATCCGTCTCTGATCAGTGAGCGATTTACAATTACACCCTGTTTCTAAGATGCAATTGAGTGTACTTTCACCGATACTTGTCACTTTACATTGCATCGGACACAGGATCACTAACTAATAATTAGAACTAAACTACAACTAATAATACATTTAAACATGACTGTCATGACTTTAGTGTCACCGTCTTAAAAATCTAGCTTTAATCTGAGCTAATAATTTAACATTACTAGACGTTACTAAGCTAAGTACCCAGCTTGCATTCTGTATCACTAACTGCAGCGTATAAAATATTGTACTTGCTAGTCCAAAAAATAAATTGTTTATCTACATTTATGGAAAAAGATAACGTCAAGAAATGACTGATATTATATATTTAGTTAGCTAAGTACAACCCCAATTCCAAAAAAATGCGGGACATTGTATAAAATGTAAATAAAAACAGAATTCAATGATTTGCAAATCTCATGAACCCATATGTTATTTATAATAGAACATAGAAAACATCAAATGTTTATACTGAGTAAATGTACCATTTTAAGAAAAAAAAAAAAAGGTAATTTTGAATTTCATGGATGTAACAGGTCTCAAAAAAGTTGGGACGGGGCAATAAAAGGCTGGAAAAGTAAGTGTTACTAAAAAGAAACAGCTGGAGGTTAAATGGCAACAGGTCAGTAACATGATTGGGTATGAAAAGAGTATCTTAGAGAGGCAGAGTCTTTCAGAAGTAAAGAAGTCACCAATCGGTGAAAAACTGCATCTACAATATGTGGAACAATTTCAGAAGAATGTTCCCCAATATAAAGTTGCGAAGACTGAATATCTCATCATCTACAGTACATAATATGAAAAGATGCAGAAAATATGGAGAAATATCTGTGCTCAAGGGAGACGGGTGCAAATCAATATTGCAATATCGGCTTTGCCACTGCATTAAATATCAGGCATGATTCTGTAATGGAAATAACTGCAAGGGCTCAGAAACACATCCAGATCTCATTGTCTGTGAACACAGTTTGCTGTGCCATCTTCAAATGCTGGTTAAAGCTCTATCATGCAAAGACGCTATATGTGAAAATGATCCAGAAATGCCATTGTTTTCTCTGGGCCAAAGCTCATTTGAAATGGACTGAGGCAAAATGGAAAACTATTCTGTGGTCAGAGGAATCAAAATTTTAAATTCCATGTACGCCGCGTCCTCTAAACTAAAGGACCTAAGAGGAGAGGAACCATCCGGCTTTTCATCAGCTTAGTTCAAAAGCCTGCATCTCTGATGGTATGGGGGTGCATTAGTGTCTATGGAATGGGCAGCTTGCACATCTGGAAAAGCACCTGCTGCCTCCAAGTGTTTCTGGAGCTCTTTCCGAGTGGTCCTTGGCTCTTCTCTTCTGACTATTGTTTTCTGTCTTCCCGGTCAGAAATCTTAAGTTCCTGTGCATGGCCGGTTGATGACTGAGTGATATTGCTTAAACTTGCAGATAATGACCCCAATGGTGCTTACTGGAGAGTTCCGAAGTTTTGAAATATGTTTGTATCCGAGTCCATCAATATGTTTTGCAACAGTAAGGTTGTGAAGGTCTTGGGTGAGCTCTTTGCTTTTACCCATCATGAGATGTTTCTTGTGTGACACCTTGGTAATGAAAAGCCTTTTTATAGACCATCAATTTACTAACCCAGCTGATATTAATTTGCACAGATAGGAGGTATAATTACTTACGGATTTCAGCTGGTTCCTTGCCTTACCTTGCCTTAGAGAACTGCTTTTTCTTAGCATGTTCAATACTTTTTTCCTCTGTCATTCCGCTTTATTACACATAACTCTATTTATGGACTTTTCTCTATAATTCCGGATTTCTTGAGTAAATACTGATGTCTGGTGAAAATTTCATGTGAATAGCCTCATTGGAAATATATGTTCTGAAAAAAAAATGTTGACGCTTTCAATACTTATTTCCCCCACTATATATTATTACTGGGATAGTCGATGCTTCTGGTGTGCAGTAACACTGAAGGGATGTTGTCTGTGTAGTCAAGGGAAATTATGCCTCGATACATGGTACATACATATGCATATCTCTACACAGAAGACATATTGCCTCATTGTGAGACACAAGCAATAATCTAGTAACGCAAGCAGTGGGAAGCATCTCAGAAGCACTTTAACCTTTGAACACTGTTACTGATTATAGTTACCAGAACCCATTCTCTTAACATATGTCTTTCTCCCTCAGATTATTATCTGTGGAAGGCAGGTGATATGTAGCTACTTGAGTGATGTGATCGATGTGCAGTTGGTACAGCGCTGTGTTGGGCTGGAAGGTCAGGTGCAGATGCGAAAGCTGCAGTCTTCTATTGATCCAGGGAGCAAGTTACCTTCATATGTGCTGGAGGACTCTGAGGTGACTGGTCTCTGTGTGCGTCAACAAGAAGCCCAGGAGTGGTCCCAGGATGTATTTCTTGAACATACTCATGGAAACAACAGCTGTGTGCTTCAGGTATGGAATAGTGTGATGATGGATTGATGGTCTATCTGTCAAAAATGATAGATTGACCACTACTGGGGAAAGGCCATGTTTTCAATTCTAAAAGTGTTTTATCCATTGCCTATAGTATTTTTTTGCCCTAATGTTCTTTATGACATTTAATGACAAAGTATGATGAGAATATATATCAGGCATATATTTGAACATTTATTGTGGTTATATTCCTAAGGCTAACATTAGCTGCATTGCTAATATTAATTTAAGAAAATAACCACAATGAATGTTCAACATAAACAAAAGTTACACCGTTTAATTATATTTTCAGAATAAACACTTAAAAGCCTGCAAAACATATGTTTGAAAATGTCTACTGATATCTTACCTCAGTTTCTTAAACTTGTTTTTATTGATATAACGTGCGCCGCTGAAAGTAATGCTGCAATAAAGAGTAAAATAACATGCTCGCACTTTCAATAAGCGGTGGGGAGGGGAAATGTCCAAACAAATAACTAATCACATGTATATAAAGATTTCATTGTGATCTGTATAAGCAGATTTCATTTTTTTTTTTTGACTGGTTGGGTAAAAATTACCAAAATGGTATTCTATGGTATTCTATTTTTTGACTATATAGTACACAGTTATCGAAAGGAAATTATTTACAATTGCTCTATCTGGTGTCGCACCGATTCACAAGGTTTCTTCATAATATCGTGTCAGGGAGTTTTTTCTTACTATTGGAGGTTGGAGATAAATTCTGCAGATTTTATTAACCCTGTGATAAATCATGCTTCATTGCTGCCAATGTCAAATATATGCCAGAGTCACCTCTTCACTTGAAGATGAGACTGATACTATTTGCAGGTACTATTTATAAAGCTGCTAGATGAGGACCTGTGAGACACCCCCAACCTTCTGCACAGTGAGCCAGAGCCGTGACTTTTGAGCCATCATTGCCACCTAAACATGCAGTGGTTGTTTTTTTGTTTATTTTATCTAGAGAAGACACCACCTGGATCTATGGTATTCTCAAAGATCTACATGAAATTGGGCTCAGAGGCAACTTACCCGTCTTAATCTCCAAATATGAATAACCCTTTAAAACTTAGCATAGAAATAAGGGTCCCTCAAGGAAGCATTCTCTCAGTCACCCTCTTCAGTGTTAAAATCAACAGTATAAGTAAGGTCATAGAACTTCTGCAATTTATATGTTGACGACATACAGTATAATGTGAAATTCCCTAACGTGAGAAAATGAGAAGACTGGAATCAAGCTGGGTTTGAGCACACAAAGTGGCTTTATCTTACTTTCACTTTCTTTCTTGTTTTACTCGCTTTTTAGTGGTATAACTTAATTTTATTTACATACAGTCATGTGAGAAAAAAAAAGTACACCCAATGGAAATTGCATTCACAATTTCAAAATTGCATTTTTTAGATTTAGATTTTCCAAAACTACGTAAAAACATGTGTACACACTTTTTCCTTCTCTGGTCACTACATCCTGACCCAGTGCTGCATAAGGAGGATGAACCCGTCAAGATCGTTAAAGAACTCGTAGGACTGGTGTGTGATGACAAACTAACCTTTACTGTCTTAAAAAATTGGGGTGTGGATTCCAGTGTCCTTTTATGCTTCTATAGAGTACTAGTCAGATCCTGACTGGACTATGGGTGCATTGTGTATGGACTGGGAAGGAATTCTTATACATCTCTGCTAGATACAATACACCATCATGGAATACGTCTGGCCTTCAGGGCATTCAGGACTACTTCTATACAAAGTCTACAGACGCTGGGGAACCATCTCTCCAGAACAGGCAATTGAAACTGTCTTATAGTATGCGATTAAACTTGAGGCAAACCAAAATAACCCAGCTTACCAGTATTTCAAATGGCTCATCTTCATATATATGAAGCCAGACCTTAATATATCAGACAGTTTTGTATATACATTAAACCACATTTAGATAATCTGAATACCAATCTGGAAAACAGTCCCAGTATTGCCCTATTAGCCCTAGGCTTTGAAAGAAAACAACCAATATCTTGGCACTTAGCACAAAAAGGCAGCAATGATTGGGGATCATTATGGCAGCCCAATTTTGGAACAAAGCTCTATCTTTACAGCTGAGGCTTGGGCCCTTCTCCTAGTCCTGAAAAATATAGAGAAGGGCCAAGAGGGGAACTTCCTAATTGCCACTAACTCAAAATCTTGTCTCCAAGTGCTCAATTCCATAAAGACTGTCCACCCTATAATCGTCAACATTTTATCGAAAGTAGATTTTACAAAGGAAAACTTCAACATCCTCTTCTGCAGGGTCCTAGGTCACATTGGTCTGGCTGGTAATGAGAGA
Organism: Ameiurus melas; assembly: GCA_012411365.1. Classification (NCBI taxonomy): domain Eukaryota; kingdom Metazoa; phylum Chordata; class Actinopteri; order Siluriformes; family Ictaluridae; genus Ameiurus; species Ameiurus melas. Next base: position 14,103,752 of record CM022771.1, on the reverse strand, counting down.
GCAGACAGGGCTGCAAAGGAGGTCATCAACCTGGAAATCTCTGACTGTCAAACACCACCCTCTGATCTCAGACCATTAATAATTTCATATATCTCTAACAAATGGCAGACAGAATGAGGCAAATGCAAGAATAATACATTTTATGAAATAAATCACAGTATAAAAAGATTCTATCCTAACTTTAAGTCCAGGCTCAACCAAGTTATGTTCACTCGGTGCTGGCTGGGTCGTTCAAGACACACACGGGTTTCTACTGAAAGGTGAAGCAACCCTCTTAATGTCCTCCCTGCCAAATGCAGTAGGCTTTCAAACATATCCTATTGAACTGTAAAGCCTTTGATACCATCAGATGACAGTTTTATTCCGAGACATGTAACCTTGTGGGATCAAAAAGCAATAAACAAACAAACAACTTTTTATTCTGCTCATGAGTGATCATTGTTACTTTGAGCCGAGACTATGTATGCATAGTGGGAAACCGGTGAGTCAGTGGTTAGATATTACAGGCCTATGGTATATCAGGTGATGGGTAATGTGAGAAAAACTATGAGTAATTGACTAAAAGGGTGGGTGCCATGCAAATTCACAAAAACAGTTTGTTGTTAACTGTAAAAATATGAAGTCTGTCACCAGCTTTGGAGGACAGTTTAAGGTCTGACAATATACCATAAAAGGACTATTAATGTGAGTATTTTTTAGCAAAATAAAATATAATTTATTCACCATGTGACTTTGTTGAATGGTCTTTCCTAGTGTGTACATGTGCACAAGAAGGTATCCAGGTGTTCAAGCACCACACCTGGCAATAGGTGAAATAGAAATCTGTCTATGGTAATTTAAAGGCATCAAAAGGCACATCATACCATAGACATTCTCAAGATATAATTGTGTGTGCACGGAAGGAGTCACCCCTGGCGCACCCTGACCAACGTTGAGTATCATACTGCTGAGCAGCTAATCCTTCCACCACGATGGTTCCACTATGAAGTGGAAACTCGACACGAAAAGAAGAAGAAAGATATGTTTCAAGCAATATCAGTCTGTACTACAGTGGCAAGAAAAAGTATGTGAACCTTTTGGAATTTCATGGTTTTCTGAATAAATTTGTCATAAAATGTTATCTGATCTTCATCTAAGTCAAAGGTATTGACAAATATAATGCGTCATAAAATAAAATCACAAAATAAATTCTGATCCCTCATGTCTTTTATTGAGACAACCAAAAAAACCTAGTGCTTGTGGAAAAAAGTATGTGAACCCTTGAGTTAATGACATAAAAAAAAGCTCATTGCTGTCAGGTTTTAGCACATCTGGAGACTCGTTAAGAAAATGAGTTTGGAGGTGTGGACTACAGCTACTTTGACTGATAAAAACCCCTCAAACTTTTGGAGTTTGCGCTGCAAAAGAAGCACACGCTTATGTGAGCCATGCCTCACCAAAAAGAGCTTTCAGAGGATCTAAGATCAAGAATTGTTGATTTATATAAAGCTGGCAAGGGTCACAAAGTGATTTTGAAGACTTTAGAAATTCACCAGTCTACATTTAGGCAAACATTTTACAAATGGAGACACTTTGGGACTGTTGCTACTCTACCAAAAAGTGGGCGCCCAGTCAAAATGACACCAAGAGCACAACTAAGACTCATCAATGAGGTAAAGAAACAACCCCGAATGACAGCCAAAGATTTGAAGGCATCATTATAACTGGCTGACATCTGTTCATGAGTCTACAATACATAAAACATTGAACAAGTAGGGTATCTACAGCAGGACACCACGAAGGAAGCCACTCCTTACAAAAAAGAACATTGCTTCATGCCTGAAGTTTGCAAAAGTGCACATTGGCCAGTTCTGCCAGGAAGAATGGTCTGATCCAAAGCTACAGGAAGCACCTGGTTGAGGTTATTGCTGCCAAGGGGGGGGTCAACTAGTTATTAATTCTAAGGTTTCACTTACATTTTCCACTGCCATTCTGAATGTTGAATGAGTGTGTTCAATAAAGTCATGAGAGATCAGAATTTATTTTGTATTTTAGACACATTATATTTCTCAGTACCCCTGACTTAGATGAAAATCAGATCAAACAAACCCTGAAATTCCAAAAGATTCACATACTCTTTCTTGCCACTGTATATATCAATATATTCTCACATTTCTCACTATATATGAATATAGTACAGTAATAAAACTATCAAGTATACACAAATTAAGAAAGAGATGCTTGGTTTCCCTTTTAACTGGTAACTCACCAGGAGGGTTTTTCCATAGTGCCAGAGGGGGGGAATTGTATGTTTATCACCCTTTGGTCTTCCCTGTGCTGTCTTTGTTTTTTAGTATTGTATAGCACAATTCTTTCACGTGTTGCCTTTCTCTTTGTAGTTCCGCTCTACTAATGGGTCCTTGGTGTCTGTCTGTTGCACAATAATAACTCTGGAACCCAACTCTCATATGCAGCAGAGAGTGGTAAGTATACATCTATACATACACACTAGGGATATTACCAAATTTAAATACATTTATTCAGAATGAAAAGATAATGTGTTCTAACATGATGCAAATATAAATAGGAGGTGTACTGTTCATTGACCACCCCACCCCCCTCCTTTTTAATTTTAGCAAGCTTGGCAGAAAGGTTCACATGGAATCTAGTTGAGAGTAGAGGTGTGCATATTAGGACTGGGATTCCATGGGAGCAAAAAAAGGTCAAAAGAGAGGGTGATTTAAGCATGAGCAAGCAGTCAGTTATAAAGCTTGCAGGACAGCGCTCACATTCATTCATGCCTTCTTTGTAACTGCCTTGTCAGGTTTGCAGTGTTAGGCTAGTTTATTCATATTTTGGGAGTTAGAACCTAAATTTGGTAGAGAATATTGCAGGCAGGCACAAAAAAACATCATTGGATTAAAAAACTGTCATTTCCCATGTTTTTTCCTAAACAGATAGTCAGTCAGTCATATTGCATTGTACTCCTAATATAGATATAACTATACCCTCTAAACATAGGGTTTTATTTGTGTGCATTGACATGTGTTCCTCTCTGCAGGTGGTTTTCAGTCCTCTGTTTGTAATGCGGAGCCATCTCCCAGATGCTGTCTTCGTGCAGATAGAAAAGCGGAGTTTGGGGCAGAAGGAATGCCAGCTCATACAAGGTCAAGGGCAGGAGCAAGCTCTGTTCAACCTGGAGCCAAACATCACACATCACCTCACCTTTCAAGCCAGGTACATCACGAACACACACCTTCATTCACATAGGCCACTCACAAACACCTCACCTTATTAAATTCATTTAATTCATTCCTGTGTAGTTATATCCAGTCAGACAAGGCCCCTGACAACTTAAAGGGGGATTAACCTGTTGCTGTAGCACTATGATAACAAAATATTTAAAACTCAAATTTGAATTCATACAAAATAGCATAACTAATGTGTAGAAGCATTTCAGATTGTTCAAGGTACTTTACATATACATCTCTTCAAATCAAACAATGCAAAATCTTTGTGACACCTCAAGTCCCAGAGACATGAATAATACTTATGATCTTATAAATGTTATTGCACAATTTCTATAGCATATTTATAATCTTTGATAGTGTTGCTAATGTTTTCCCACAAATAGATTACAAATGTAAAGGGTAGGCTGGGTGTTTACTTGATGGTCTGTATTCTCAGGATAATATTTAATCAGGTTAAGATCTTTCTACCTGAGATAAATAAAGAGATGGCAAGAGAGTAATTGAGGACTCAAAGTTCATAAAGTAAAATTTTGCATATTTTAATTATAAGCTACCCACTTAAAGGTTGGGGCCTGTTGTTGAATTGTATAATATCTCTATAACCAGCGACAGTTAATGGGTAGCCATGATGAGCCGGAGGGGTGGGTTGTGGGTTCAGTTTTGTTTTTCTTTGTATAAAAAGAAAAAAATCTGTGAATATTTACTGCTGTTGCTCATTTAGTATTTCTTGGGAAATGGTGGGGAGGACAGAACAGAAAAGGCGATTTAGATAGGGTTAGCAGTTCATCAGAAATGTTTAATAAAAGAGAAACGTTTTGCAGAAATGTATAGCAGAAATGTTTAGCAGAATTGGTTTAGCAAAAATTGTTCAGTAGAAATGTAGAAATGTTTCATGGAAATGTTCATCAGAAGTGTTCAGCAGAAATGTTCAATAAAAATGAAACATAAAAAAAAGAAATAAATGCGATAAACGATAAACAAAAAAAAAACGTCCTTACAACTACTGCAAATAAACACTTGAGCAAAAGACACTAAATATGTGTTTGTGTTTTAATACCTAAAATAAAAGAAGTCATTCTGTACATACAGGCTTTTTCTTTATACTGAAAGCTCCAGAAACCGCAGTTTAACCCTCCAGGAATCGTCATCTCTTTGCCGGTGGTATCTCATAGCCTCGCCATGGCAACTAAGTGAAATGATCACACATGCAGAGTTCTTTAAGTTTAGATTCTTCAGCTGTGTTTGTCCTCTTTTGTAGACAATGAAATGCTAATGTTCATAACACTCCTGTTTTTGCCATTGGTTTAGCTTAGCCTGATTGTTAGCACAGCAGCGAACAGTTGGTGGCTCATCTCTCTCTGTTTTCCTTTTTTTGCAAACTCCAATGTGGCTTTCCAATTCCTACTGCTGAATGATTTGCATCTTGTGGTATGGCCTCTTTATTTCTGTCTTTTTCGAATGGTGGATTGTGATACCTTCACCCCTGCCGTCTGGATGTTTTTGATAGTTTTGGGGCTTTTCTCACAGCTCTCACAATGTTTCTCGGTTGCTCGGTACATCAGTGGTTTCTTTCTTTTTCAGAACATTTAAAATTGTTGCAGTGGTTATGTCCAATGTTTGTGCAATGCCTCTGATTGATTTTCCTTCATTTCTCAGCTTCAAAATTACTGGCTTTTCTTCCATATACAGCTCTCTGATCTTCATGTCAGCTTATTCTTTTTAATAGCAAATGCAGTTTTCATAGGTGAAACTGTGATGTATCTGATGCAAAATAAAATGTGCTATATTTTATGTCATCTAACACATCTACATACAAATAAAAGCTAAAATTCTATTCTCACATTCATTTTTTTAATCTTAAAGACAAATGTCTTCAGTCAGCAGCAAAAACAAATTAATTGGCCTTGCCTTTACAATAGTTTCAGCGGGGACTGTATTGAGGTTGAATGGTTTTACCAACAAAACTCTAGTCAGAAAATTAAACAAATGCACTCCAGAAACCTCGTGCCACCATTTGCTTTAATTACATTTTAATTACATTCATACGTTTAATTACATTTTTTTTGTATAGCGCTTTTTAAAACGGTCATTGTCTCAATGCAAATTTAAAGAAATATATAAACACGGGATAGAGATATTAAATTTGTGAATTTATCCCAATTGAGCAAGCCGGTGGTAACCAACGGACAATGTGAAAGTAAAGTTCCTTATGGTTTTATATGAAGTATGTTTTATATAAAACGCAAACTAACACAGTCTGCCTGGTGTACAGAATCAAAATAAAATAAATAAATAAATAAATATAAAACTGTCCACAAGATTACCCCCAAGGCTTAACTGTTTAAATAAATCAAACAGAAATACTATCCCATGCTAAGTTACTATTTGTTTAATTCTAGCTAATTTCCTGACCAATTATTTGTTGTTAAGACCATTAAAAGCTTAATATTTTGCCATTTTGTTCTTGGCCAGGTTTTTTTTTATTTTTATTTTTTTTATTTATTTTATTTTTTTTGGCCAAGGAGTGTACTGCTGTATCTGAGCATCCTTAGCAGGAAACACGCCCATAGTGGCCTATGTGTTTGTTTTGCAAGCGAAATAATGTACATCACAAAGTGGCTAGCATTCTCAATTAATCTATCTTCACAATGATGAATTGTGTAGTCTGATACTAAGGAGCTTTTTCTAGTTCACCATAAAACTGAACACTGCAATGTGTGCATAGTGGGTGAACATGTTTTGGGTGGCCTGCTTCTTGGTGGCCACACACATAAGGGAATCGTCCAGATATGGCATTATCCTTATGTTTCTTGCAGTTCTTGGGGTCTACTGCATACATCTTGTGAATATCTTTGGTGCTTTAGAGAGGGCAAAGAATAGACCTTTTGAATTGGAATGCCTGCCCTTGGATGGCAAAGCTAAGAAAACATCTGTGTTCTGGAGCAATGGGAACATGAAGAAAACATGAAATAATGCATCACCCAGATCCACTGTTGTGAACCAATCCTGTCATTGCACAGCAGAAAGAAAGCCTGACAGTACGTTCAGTTGGTTCTTTGGCTGCAGGCTCTCCACCAGTCTGGATCTTTGGCAGGTTCCATAGGGTTGTCCAACTATGCTGACTATACCCGGTGGAGGCCAAGAACCAGATGAGTGTAGAGCCACCTTGCATCCTGCCCTAAATGTTTCAATCAGTTCCATCACAGAGGCCCAACTGCTGCTGACTGGAGTGCCCAATCCAGTGTAAGCAACAAAAAATTCCTGTGTGTGCCATGGCATAAGTTATTGGTGCTTGAGTCACATTCAGTGCTGTGAAAAAGTATTTCTTCTGTGATTTCTGCTGTTTTTGTGTATATCAGGTACTAAATAGTTTTAGATCTTCAAAGGAAATACAACATACAAGGCAACCTGAGTAAACACACAATACAGTTTTTATTTTTTATTGAAGCAAAAAAAAAAGTTATCCAACACCTATGACCAATGTGAAAAACTAACTGCCCCCTTAAACTTTAAACTTAAACTTTAGCAGCAATAACTGCAACCAAATGCTTCCAATAACTGGAGATCAGTCCTTCACTTAGGGCTAGGATTTACTCCTGTGATTTGGATCATTGCCTTGCTGCATAATCAAGTTATGCTTGAGTTTCAACTTACGGACTGAAGAGCAGACGTTCATCTTCAGGATTTTCTGGTAGACCGCAGAATTCAAGTTTCCCTCAATTATTGCAAGTTGCCCAGGCCCTGAAGCAGCAAAGCATCTCCACACCATCACACTTCCACCACCATGCTTGACCATAGGTATAATGTTCTTTTTATAGAATTCTGTGTTTGGTTTACACCAGATGTAACTGGACCCCTGTCTTTCAAACAGTTCCACTTCCGACTCATCAATCCACAGAAAATTCTCGCAAAAGGTTTGAGGATCATCAAGATTACCAAAATTCTGACAAGCCTTAATTTTAATGAGCCTTAATGTATGCCATTTTTGACCATTGTCTTTCTGATAATACAGTCATTGACCTTTATTGATGCAAGAGAGGCCTGTAGTTCCTTTGATGTTGTACTTGGCTCTTTTGTGACTTCCTGGACGAGTAGTTGCTGTGCTCTTGGAGCACTTTTGGAAGGTTTTTCCATTTGGAGAATGGCTCTCACTTTGATCCTTTGGAGCCCCAGAGCCTTTGAAATAGCTTTGTAACTCTTCCTTGACTGATGTATTCCAATCATCATCTTCCTCATAATTTCTGGAATTTCTTTTAATTTTGGCATAGTTTGTTACTGGGTAAGACCTTTTAACCAACTTCATGCTGTTCAAGTGTTGATTTGACTGAACAGGACTTGCAGTAATCAGGTCTGGTTGTGTCTAGTCTAGCTGAACCCCATTATGAATGCAGTTTCATTGGTTTTGGCAAATAGTAACTGTATTGGATAATTTTTTTGCTGCAATAAATAACATTCTCATTTAAAAACTGTATTTGTGTTTACTCAGGTTGCCTTTGTTTTATTTTTAATTGTGTGGTGCGTCAGATGGCAGGCGATATTAGAAACTAAACTAAGTGATAAACAAGCAGTTCATAGCTAACTGAAAAATGTATAAGTTGCAGAGGATCTCTGCACCTTCGGAGGACAAAGGTGTTACTTATAGCTTTGACCGTAGTTACAAGCTTTAAGGCAGATAGCTCAAAAATATTCTTAAAGGCCAGACATGTATGAGGCATGAAGAATAAAGTGACAGATTGCTGTTGATGCCGTTGGTCAATGGTGTTTTATAGCAAAATAAATCATATGGTCTCAAAATTTTGTAGTTAGGTTTCAGCACAAGATGGTATCCATGTAATTAAATGCTGCTCTTGGTTTGGAAGAGTGAAAAGGAACTTTGCTTCTGTTTGAATTATGTGCACTTCATATAATAGAAAACGTCATAATTTCAACATGAGAAGGGTGTATATGTATGCAAGTAATGGCGGGGGAGTGATTGAGCATCGGCTGTGGACAGAAAGAAAGCGGGTCAAACAGGCAGGTGTTTGCATATGCGTGGCAATTCTCACCTGTGTGTTATTGAGTTTACTTATACAGTTGCAATAAAAATTATTCAACCCCCATTGCAAATCAGGTTTTTTGTAAAAAAAAAAAAAAAAGTTACAGACTCGGCACTTTGCAATGAACAAATCGAACAAAAGCAATTGAAATAGTTCAACACAACGAATGCTTCAAGTGGTTTCTCCAAATTCAATAAAAAATGCAACTTATAACAACTTCTCCAGAACCCCTTCATGGCAAGCATCTTTAGTACTTAGTAGAGTACCCTTTTACTGTTATGACCTGCTGCAAATGAGATGCATAGCTTCTGGCAGCTTTCCTGTGGAGCCAGTTGACCGAACACAAAAAAATTGAGGTTTGGGATGAGCTTGACATGGGAGTAATCGAGGAGTCCCACAGTGACTGGAGCAGCCCGGTGCTTTTGGTGCCCAAAAGCCTGTTTTTGTCTGGATTTTATAAAAGTTAATGCAGAGTCTAAATTTGATTTATATATGATTCATTGCATTGATGAACTGCACGATGAGTTAGGTGCGGCTCACTCTGTGTGTGTGAACGTGTGTGTGTGTTAAATGCGCAAGCTGAAAAGTGAAAAGTAAAAACAGAATAAAGAGCCCTTTAAAGTTGTCACAAGCTGGCGTCTCGTTCCTCGTTTCCCCTCTGAACCAAAAAAGTCATTGTTACAATTGTTACATTTATTTGTTTATATTTAACCATATAATTTATATTACCTTAGTTGTTGCTTAAATAATGCATGCAAAGGGTGGTTAGAATTTTATGGTTTTAATTTTTTTTTTTATTTAAGCATGTGCATTGATTTGTATTTGTATTACAGTGAAGAAGATGTTTCCCACTGTGCAGTACCGATCTCCTCGGCTCTAATCAAGCAGATTGTGAATAAAGCTGGCCCAGAGAAGAGTGAAAACCTTAACAAAATATTGGAACACTTCTATGGCCCCAGAGGTTCTGACTGGCCATCCTGGCCCTACACCTACAAAAACCCAGACAGGTAGACATATACACAAACTGACCCAGACATACACTGCATTTGCGAGTTGTGTGCTATTTTTTATGTAAGTGACCATATAGTGTATACTTTTTATAGCAAAATTTCCGGAACTAATTCAGATCATCATATATGTTAACTCTTCCTTTGCATGCATCTACAATGTGCCCTATTACACACGGTCATGTACATTCACTGAGCCCTGAAAGAGGCAATATACGTATGACCCATACGGACATAAACAGCAACACAGCAGCTTGTTTTGCAGATGCATGATGTTGAGAGAATTTAAAGCTCCTAACTGCAGTGAGCAGCAGCTAACATCGACCTCCAGCAATAATACAACCCCAATTCCAACTAAATTAGGACGGTATGGAAAGTGCAAAAAAAACAATCAAAAAGAGTCATTAGAAAATTCAGTTCACCATGTACTTTATTGAAAACAGATTATTAACACATTATTTGATATTTTACTTTGAATTTAATTTAGTTTTGAAAACATACTCATTTCAAATCCGATGACTGCAACACACTCAAAGTTGGAACAGTTGACTGTTACAGCTGTGTAATATCAATTTTTTTTAATAACAGCATTTTTTTAATAATAAGCGTTTGGGCACTGAAGACTACAGTTGTTTAAGTTTAGCATTCTGAATTTTCCCCCATTCATCCATTATACATTTCTTCAGCTACGCAACTGTGCTGGGCCTTTGTTGCCTTATTTTGCGCTTCATAATGCACCACACATTCTCAATTGGAGACAGGTCAGGACTGCAGGCAGGCCATGCTAGCACCCGCGCTCTCTTCTTACGCAACCGTGCATAATCCGGGCAGAATGTGGTTTGGTGTTGTCCTGCTCTGGATGGCAGCATATGGTGCTCCAAAATGTGTACATATATTTCTGCAATAATGGTGCCAGATGTGAAAGTTAACCATGCCATGGGCACTGACACACCCCCATACCATGACAAATGCTGGCTTTTGGACCTGACACTGATAACAGCTTGGATGGTCCTTTTCCTCTTTGGTCTGGAGAACACGACGGATGTTTTGTCCAAAAATTATTTGAAATGTTGACTCGTTGGGCCATAAAATACAATTCCACTGTGCTACTCTCCATCTCGGATGAGACCGAGCCCACAGAAGTTGGTGGCGCTTCTGTACAGTGTTGATGTATGCTTTGCATAGTAAAGCCTTAACTTGCAGTTATGGATGAAGCGGCGAATGGTGTTGACTTAAAAAGATTTACCAAACTAGTCCCGAGCCCACGTCAGGATATCCATTACAAACTCATGACAGTTTTTCAGACAGATCTCTGTGGAATCAGCGATCACATGTATTTAGAAGGGGTTTTTGGCCTTGCCCTTTACACACCGAGATTTGACCGGATTCCTTGAATCTTTTAATTATATTGTGCACTGTAGAAGGTGAAATTCCCAAAATCCTACCGATTTGTCTTTGGGGAATGTTATGCTCAAAGCGTTGGATTATTTACTGAAGTATCTGTTATCAGATTGGTAAGCCTTGAAGGATTAGGCCTTCTTTTTGGAGGCTCCTTATATACTATTATTAGATGATTGCCCCAACTGTTTCATTTTACCTTCTTATTTCAAATTGTCACATCACTATTAGTCCTAAATTGTCCCAGTCCCAACTTTTTTGGAATGTGTTGTATGCATCAATTTCAAAATAAACCTTCAAATTTACCTTGAACAAACTATGCAGTTCATTAGGTAAAACATCAAATACCTTGTCTTTATACGTTTTTTGTTTAAATACAATTCCAAGTACATTTAAAAATCACTCCTCTTTGTTTTTATTAGTATTTTCCATTCCTCAACTTTTTCACAATTGGGGTTGTAATGATTATGCTGGCAGGGGTGTCCCTCAAAATAGATTAACACCTCCATTCTAATCATAATAATAAAGAACATTAGAATAAGGGAAGGAATAGTGTGACTCACAAAATGTGTTGAATTGAAAGTCTGGTCCAGAAACGGGGGCAAAACATCTCGAGTGGAACTATTTACTATAGATAGATTAAAAACCATATTGCTTAGTTCTCACCATGTAGTAAAATATTGGATCTGTTAAAACCTGTATTGAAACCTGGTTCAACATCCCACTTGGAAATGCCAATAAGTATTCCAAAGATTAGTGCTGAGTTTATTTTTCTAACCAGGTGCCTGGTGTGTTTTTATCTATACAGGCTGGAGTCTGAGCCAGTAGCTCAGTGGGACAGTCCTATGCAGGTGCGGTTATGTGCTTGGAGAACAGGTTTGAGCACTCTTCTTGTGGAGTTGTTGCCTTGGGCTCTGCTCACCAACCATTCTCAGTGGGACCTCTGGCTCTTTGAGGCTGAGAGTATTGTTCTCCAGATTCCTGCTGGCAAGACCATTATCCCCCCAAACATTCAGGTAGTCTGGTTAAACTGACATAATAAATAGTTTTTAAAGGGTGTATATGTGTCTGTCTGTGTGCTCAGGTGTGTATGTAAGAGAAAGAGAGTGAGTGAGAAACAGTGTGTCTTTATTCGTTTATTATTTTGTAGGCTGTTCAAAGACCAAATGTCTCATGTTTCTGTGTCTGTCTGTTTCCATTTCTGTGTCTATGTATTAGAAGGCATTTCAAATAGGTCTTTATTGGCCCCACACTAATACAGTTCACAAGTCAGTAGCAGTGCATCTGCTGCATGATCTAACCTCACCACGCTGGACAGAGGTAGGTGGAGCTGAGATTCTAAGCTTGGATGAGGAGGGATATGTGGATGCTGACATCATTCTTGGAGCCCCACCCAGACAGAAGGTTTGTGAAAGAGACAACTTCTGTAATGGCTATTAGTGATGTTATGTCACATATCTGTGATTTAATAATAACAATCTTTATTTTTGTATCAACTTCAAAATCTTTTGGTTTGGTTTGATTTTTGGTTCAAAATCTTATAGTGCCTTACATATAAGAGTTTAGATCTTAGAATTAGGCATATTTAAAAAATCACTTAATCTACAAGTAAGTTAAAGACAATGATGGCCAGAGAGTGATGGACAGAACATTAGTGTGTTAAATCAGCCAAATATAATACAATACACAGGTGCTAAAATCATGTGATGTCTTATAAGCCTATAGGATGTCACATTGTGAGAATTTATGAAACCAATAAAATCGTGGCCAAAGTCTGTGGCAGACTAGATATGCTCCTTTAAGTAAGTGAAGAGAACTTTAACAAAATGCTTTTTCAAACGTCAAGTTTGAGCCTGAACAGCGTAATTCCTTAGCTGGGTGGGCGTTTTGCTGGGGGGGGAATCAATATTGAAATTGCTAACAATTACAACTTTGTAAGTATACAATAAAAGGAATGAACATCATTATCATGCATGCATGGTTTGGGTGGTCTATGAGTTATAGAAAGTGTAAATGATTTTTCTTTTGCAAAACCAGTAATATTAAGAAGTAAGTATTAAAAAGACCTAAACATTTATTGTATTTTTCTAGAATTGCAAACCACTCCATAAATAGAACCAACACTTTAAGCATGCAGTTTAACCCTCTGATAACAGAGAAAATTATGTTGATATTAATTCATTCACGCATTTTAGGAATCCATCACAGGGCACTATGCACAGATTCATTCACACCTAGGGCCAGTTTAGAGTCAGCAATCCACCTACTGGCATTTTTCTGGACATTGGAGGAAACCAGAGATCTAATGCAGAAACAGTGAAAACATTCAAAACTACATACAGACAGAATTCCAAGTTCAGTATTGAATCCTGGAATCCTGAACGTGTGAGGCAGTATTCATGAACAAACATTGTTCACCAAACCAACCATATGTTTCCTACAGTGGAGGAAATAAGTATTGAACACATCAACATTTTTTTCAGTAAATATATTTCCAATGAGGCTATTCACATGAAATTTTCACCAGACTATTATTAACTCAAGAAATCCGGAAATATAAATAATTCTCAACATTAAAGTCCATAAATAAAGTTATGTGTAATAAAGTGGAATGACACAAGAAAAAAGTATTCTAAACACTGAGAAAAACCAGTTCTCCAAGGCAAGAAACCAGCTGAAATCCATAAGTAATTATACCTCCTATCTGTGCAAATCAATATCGGCTGGGTTAGTAAATTGATGGTCTATATAAAGGCTTTTCATGGCCAAAGTGTCACACAAGAAACATCTCATGATGGGTAAAAGCAAAGAGCTCTCCTAAGACCTTCGGAACCATATTTTTGCGAAACATATTGATGGAATCGGATACAAACCTATTTAAAAACTTCTGAATCCTCCAGTAATGGTAAATGGTCTGCACTTATATAGCGCTTTTGTAACCTTAGCGGTTCTACAAAGCACTTTACACTGTCTCATTCACCCATTCACACACCAATGTGTGTGAGCTGCCATGCAAGGCACTAACTTGCCATCGGAGCAACTTGGGGTTCAGTGTCTTGCCCAAGGACACCGGCATGTGGAGTCACATGGGCTGGGAAACAAATCGCAAACCATAAAATTAGTGGACAACCCACTCTACCACCTGAGCCACAGCCAAACTCCAGTAAGCATCATTGGGGACATTATTCGCCGGTGGAAGCAACATCACTCCATCATCAACAGGCCACACACAGGCGCTCCTCGCAACTTTTTGGCTGTCGTACTACACACCATGTTTGGAGAAGAAATGGCACTGCACATCACCCTTAAAACACTATACCACTATACCACCGTGAAGTTTGGAGGTGGAAGCATCATGGTGTGGGGCTGTTTTTCATCGCATGGTGCTGGCAGACTTCATATAATTGAAGGAACAATGAAAGGAGCCCTTTAGCAGAAGATTCTTGAGAAGAATCTGCTGCCATCCACTAAGATGATGAAGATCTGGGTGGGCCTGCCAGCATGACAACGCAAAGCATACAGCAAAGGAAACTCTCTCAATTGGTTTCAGAGAAAAAAAAATTAAGGCATTAGAATGGCCCAGTCAATCAATGTTTAGAAGAATTGGTCAAAATGACACCTGAACATTGCGGCCAATTAATTTTGAAGCTTAGTCTTGAAGCTATCATTACAAACAAAGGCTTCTCCACTAAGTATTAAATCAATTTTAGTTAACGTGTTCAATACATTTTTCTTGTGTCATTCCTCTTTATTACACATAACTTCATTTATGGACTTTAATGTTTGGATTTCTTTGTGTGTGTTGATTTCTTGAGTTAATACCATAGTCTGGTGAAACTTTCATGTGAATAGCCTCATTGGAAATGTATGTACTGAAATTTTTTTCACACATTTTCAAACGATCATTGTCTCAAAGCAGCTTTACAGAAATATATAAACACAGGAAACAGATTTTAAACTCCCTAAGATGTTAAGAGTAAGAAACATTGAGAGGAACCAGACACAGAAGGGAACCCATCCTCATCTGGGTAAGAACGGATAGTGCAAAAGCAAAGAAAAGTTCATTATGGTTTTTATATGAAGTCTGTTTGTTGAACTAGTCCACTGTTCAAAGGAGACCCGAGTGCAAATCTGCATGTGGTAATTGCAGTCCCAGGGCCATAGTAGCAACCGTAACCCAGCAACCACAGTGAGAATGTCCATGTGGAATTGGACTTGATGAGATTCTCCATCCAGAGGCAGGGCATCCAAATGGATCAGGCAGGTCTGGAGAGCAGAAAGGATCAGGATCACCAGCATCTCCATAAAATCATGTGTAGCTTGACAGAAGGGGAGAGGGAGAGATTGTTAAGACTTTGCGTAAAAGCTTTGCGTAAAAGAAGGTCTACTCATGGTAAGCTTGAGTAAACAAATACGTTTTCAGCCTAGATTTAAACACTGAGACTGTGTCTGGGTCCCGAACACTATTGGAAGGCTGTTCCATAACTGTGGGCCTTTGTAAGAGAAAGCTCTTCCCCTTGCTGTAACCTTCACTATTCGAGGTACCGACAAATAGCCTACACCTTTTGATCTACGTATGCGTGGCAGATCATAGAAAACCAAAAGTCTGCTTAGATACTGTGGCACGAGAACGTTTAGTGCTTTATAGGTCAATAGTAGTATTTTATAATCAATGCGAGATTTCACTGGGAGCCAATGCAGTATGGATAAGATAGGGGTCATATGGTCCTGTCTTCTGGTTCTAGTAAGGATTCTAGCAGCTGCATTCTGGACTAACTGGAGCTTGTTTATGCTCCTACTTAAATGTCCAGACAGTAAGGCATTACAGTAATCTAGTCTAATGGTGACAAAAGCGTGAACAAATTTTTCTGCATCATGTAGTGACATTATATTTCTTATCTTACCAATATTTCTGAGATGAAAGAAGGCTATCCTAGTAATACTATCTACATGAGCGTCAAATGAAAGACTGGAGTCAATAATCACACTGCAGCACATGATTTTTACTGCAGCACATGACGAAACGGAAAGACCATCCAGAGTAACTGTGTGGTCAGAAAGTTTACTTCTAGCTACACATGGTCCTAGTACAAGTACTTCTGTCTTGTCAGAATTAAGCAAGAGGAAGTTAATAAGCATCCACCGTCTAATGTCCTTTACACATTCCTCAACTTTATTAAGCTGCTGTTGGTCATCTGGCTTTGCTGAAACACAGCTGTGTATCATCGGCATAACAGTGGCAACCAATTCCATGTTTTCGAATGATTTGGCCTAGAGGTAGCATATATAAAGTAAAAAGCAGCGGGCCTAAAATAGAACCTTGTGGAACTCCAAATTTAACCTCTGTATGCATGTAGAAGTCGCCATTTACATCTACGAACTGATGGCGATCGGTCAAATAAGATCTGAACCAGAAGAGGTCCGTTCCCTTAATGACAACGATGTTTTCTAGTCTGTCAAGGAGAAAAGTATTTTCTATAGTCTCAAAAGCTGCACCCAGGTCAAGTAACACAAGCAAAGAGAAACAACATTGATCAGAGGTCTTTTACTACTTTAACTAGCGCTGTCTCTGTGCTATGATGAGGCCTAAATCCATATGTCTGCCACTGTATGTCACATGATGACATAGGTGAGAGTGAGGTCAAAGGTCACTAGGAGCTGAAAGTGAGAGTTCATTGCTAACTGGGCTGTATTCCTAATAGTTTGTTTGTTTGTTTGTTTTTTAATAAACCTGCCTTAAATCATAATATCAAGTAGCTTGACTCAAACCTTCTGTCTCACCCCAACCCCCAACCCTCCAAACAGCTGTGCCAGTTCTGTGTGTCCTCCACAGTGAGGTATGGGATTCAGATCTTACAGATTGAGGATAAAACGATTCTGGTGAACAACACAACACGCACCATTAATTACAGACCACTGCTGTCTGAAGATCCTATTTCTACTCTTGACCAGGTAATGTGTACATACAGTTGCAATTAAGCAAAATTATTCAACCCCCATTGCAAATCAGGTTTATTGTCAAAATGTACAGACTTTCAGCTGTTTGCAATGAATAAATCAAACACAAACACAAGGTTCAAGTGGTTTCCCCAAATTCAACTGAAAATGCAACTTATAATGACTTCTCCAGTTTCAAAATGATTCAACCCCTTCATGGCAAGCATTTTTAGTACATAGTAGCGTACCATTTTGCTGTTATGACCTACTGCAAACGAGATGCATAGCCGGAATGGGGAATCTTAGCTCATTCCTCATGAGCAATGGCCTCTAATTCAGTAACATTCTTGGGTTTGCATGCTGCAACTGACTTCTTCAAATTCCAGTAGAGAATTTCTGTGGAGTTCAAGTCATGTGACTGTGATGGCCCTGTAGAATCTTCCAGGTTTTCTTCTGCAAGTTCTTCTTTGGTGAAATTTGAAGTGTGCTTGGGATCATTGTCCTGTTGGAACGTCCAATGATGCCCAGGCTTCAGCTTCCTCACAGACAACATGATGTTTTCTCAGAGGATTTCCTGATACTTCAATGAATCCATCTTGCCTTCTACACGCTGCAGGTTTCCAGTGCCAGGAGATGCAAAGCAGCCCTAAAGCTTCATCGAGCCACCACAATGCTTGACTGTGGACAGAGTGTTCTTACTTCATTCTTCTTTCTATCGACCTACCGCTGATCCATCATACCGAAAAGTTAAATTTTTTTTCATCGCTCCACAGAACAGATTCCCAAAACTTCTGTGGCTTGTTTATATGATTTTGAGCTGACTTTTCTTGTACTTTTGGGTCAATAGTGGTGTAAGTCTTGGAGTTCTGGCATGGAAGCTTTCTGCGCCTGATGCCACAAAGTCTTGTTGCTGGTCTTTTGCAGTCACTTGTGGGTTTTTCACAACTCACCTTCTCAGGAATTTGGTTTCTGCCCTGTCTAGGTATTTCATGTATTTTCTGCCTCTAGCCAGTTCAGTTATTTCATGTGTTCCAACTCAAGCACACCTGGTGGAACTAATGAAGCCCTTGATTATTTGCATCAGGTGTGCTTGAGACAACACCTGTTTTGCATATTTGTGCTGTTGTGAGGGATTCTATTCAAGGGGTTGAATAACTTTTAAATTTGATTGCAACTGTATACCCATGCTTCTTTTAATGAATAGGTATTTCCCATAGTCAACTATCTTAATGTCCCATATGCCACTCCCCTCTTACACTCTAGCCATATAGTCCCTCGCACACAAGTGTGTGGACACTGGGCCCTGGGTCAGAAGCTGGCACTCCTTCTAGGTGTGCAGTGCCTTGCTGGGATGTGTTGAGAGAGAGTCCTACAGAACATCTTGCCTCTCTGCTACCCCAAAAGCGAATTCTTCTCAGCTGCATGGTAGAGTCCAAGCAGGATGAGAAATTATGGAGCCTGCCAGTCACTGTGCGACCTGACTTTCCCAGACAAAGTATGGCTGTGCCCATACAGCAGAATGCAGACAACCCCCTCACCACCAGGTAGGACATGACTTCTCTATCTAGAATCTCTATCTTTTCTATCTCTTCTCTAATAATTTCACCTTGGTGCTTATGTGCACATGTTTTAGGGCCCTGGTTGTGACGTATATGGAGCATTTAGGAATCAACTACATAGCTGTGAGTGAGGACCCATGTCCCCGTATGCTGATCCATAATCGTTGTCCTAGAGCCCTGCTGCTGAAGGAAAACCTTAGGGGTACTGTGTGTATACATATATGTCTAGGAAAGAGACAACTCAGCCTTAAACATTCACATGCCTCCTTCAAAAAGAGTCACCATGAATGGATCTCTACTATGAAAAATCTTGCAACAATTTTAAATGCTCAGTATGTTATTAATGGCGTGTGTGTGTGTGTTTGCACATGTTATGTTTATCAGAGCCTGCTAGGGTAGAAGTGTTCTGTAGGAGGGTGCCCTCTTTGTGCTCTGTGCACCATGAGCTGTACTACCATTCCTCCAGTTTCCCTGAATGCAGACAGAGAGATGCACTGCCCACAGTGGTGCTCAGCATCGCCTCTGATCCACCCAGCCCTACGGCCACTTCTACCACACAGAAATGGACTGACGACATTGACATTAACAACCCTGGCACACAGGTATAAATCTCATTGATTATTTCAGAAGTAGCTTGCTGCCCCTCATTGATGGAGAGCTGTTTTTGTTTTGATTTGGAGTATACTTAATGTACTTAAATTAGCACTTAAAAAATTATAATAAATGATAATCTTGTGTTGTCTTTGTGCTTTTCTTACTATATGAAAATCCCCAGCAGGGTTTTTTTTTAGACTGATAGTACTCTTAGTGCATGACCTAGTGTACCAGTATCAGGATTTGGGGATCAGGTCAACTTCAGAAAGGATCTCTCCAGGTAGTACAGTGTGCATGCTGCTATATCCATAAAACAACTGAACGAGTCAAGTCATGTAGTGTGAAAGGGTCTTGAAAAGATTTTGAAAGTCATCTAATATGCGTTCAGCTTAAAGAGGTGAGAGGTCATAATATTTTTATTGGTGAAGCAACACAGGCAGCTGGTTCACAAGCTACAACAAGAGTACTTAATTTCTGAAATTAGATTTTTATGTATTGTTTGAGTTTGAGTTCAAAAGGTGAATAAGAGATGATGCATCAGACCAACCAGTCATCGAACAGGTTTGCCAAGGAAAACAACATCAGTTGATGACAGAAACTTTGTAAGAGCTGTGAAGAAACCCCCCAAAAACTACAGTGAATGACATCAGCAATTACCAGACAGGGGTGAAGGCATCACAATCCAACGTCGAAGAAGTTATGGATGCCATACCCCAAAATGCAAATCACTCATCAGCAGTGAGAGTCAGAAGGCCAGATTGGAATTTACAAAGAAATACAAAGATGTGTCACAAAAGTTCTAGAACCAAGATTGACTTCTAATCAAAGTGAAGGAAAGGCTAAAGTGTGGAGAAATAAAAGATCAGCTCAGGATCCAAAATAAGCAAGCTCATCAGTCAAGCACAAAGTAGGTAGTGTCATGACCTGGGTTGCATGGCTGCTTATGGGACATGTTCATTGGGAGAGACTTGGGATAATAATACTGCAAGACAATGACCCAAAACACACTGCCAAAATTACAAAGGACTTAATCGGGGGGGAAAGCAGAAGGTTTTAGACCGGTCAAATCAATCACCAGACCTTAATCCAGTTAAGCATGCATTTTGCCTTCTGAAGAGGAGACTGAAGGGAGAAACCTCCCCAAATACACAACAACTGAAAGTAGCTGTGGTACAAGATGGTACAAGATTTGATGTGGAAACACATCAAATAAGAAGTAGTTATTTTCTAATTGTGTTAGGGTTAGATTTAGGTGTAGCATTTCATTAGTTATCTGCTTTAATAACTGTATTGATTGAAGGTCCTCACAAGGATACTAGCAAACATGTGTGCTTGTGTTTTGTGTGTTCTATAGGTAACATTTTTGCCAGGTTTTGGCTGTCTGTATGTTACTGTAGCTTATCAGAGTGGCACTATTATCCTCACCCTTGCACCTGAGAGCTGTGATGATGCTGTGATCAGCCGACAGCAAAGGTACACAACGCAAACACCAAGATAATAGCCAAATAATACACCAAACGAAAATATATGTGCAGTACTTTAATATTATATTTTCACAGAAGCTACTACACATCACAAAAAAACATAGAAAGACATGTTAGCTAACATCATTTAAGACTGTGAGTGACCATATAATCAGTTTGTTCCTCAGTAGATATTTAATAAGTGGGTTTCCTTGTCTTTGTACCAACAATTGATGCTGTATCTATTTATCTCTTGTTTTTGTCTGTCTGTTTGCTTTATGACAGAGTGTCTAATCAGATGCTGTCCTTCCGAGTGATACTAAGTGAGGTTAGCGTGGCACTTTGTGATGACATCACGAGTCTGACTGGCTCAGTGGAGCTCTTGCGTTTGACTATGACTAAGGTTTTGGTAGTGCTGCCCTTACCAGAGCACACTATAGGTGACACACCCACCACTCATGGCCACCATATGCATATACTGTGTGGCAGCCTGCGGGTGGACAACCAGCTTTACAGCTGCTCCAGTTTTCATTTTCCTGTCCTGCTGTGTCAGGAGCAGTTATCAGACACAGATTCTTGGGTGGCCAGTAGCGACTTGGTCCTGAATCCCGCGGCTCTGGAGGAGTTACGCCAGATGTGCTTCCTATGTGTGGGCCTCACACTGTCCAGCAATGGGTACCACCTAGAACAGGTCAGCTTCAAGCTTAAACCAGCCCGCATCTATCTGGAGGACACCTTCATATACTACCTGAAAACACTATTCCACACCTATGTACCTGTTTCTACTGTGGGAAACAAGAGAGTGTCGGGAGACCCCAGTCTCATTATACCTGTGCAGGTTTACCAGTCAAT
This sequence comes from Ameiurus melas, assembly GCA_012411365.1. Lineage (NCBI taxonomy): Eukaryota > Metazoa > Chordata > Actinopteri > Siluriformes > Ictaluridae > Ameiurus > Ameiurus melas. The sequence continues at coordinate 14,082,676 of CM022771.1, read as the reverse complement.
GCAGACACTTGTTTGGCCTGTCCAACTACAGCGACTACTAATTGAGCCAGTCATTCTTTTGATCAGTATACATGCTTCTCTGAAGCTCTATATTGCCTCAGACCACACACCACTTTCCTTCTCCATTTTTGAAAGGGGGCCAATCTTTACCACTCCACGTCAACTCATACATGCACTAACATTGCACTATGCTGCAGGAACCCTTTTCAGAGCAGGTGTGTTGCTCATTCTGTTACACTGCATATGCTCACACATTCAAGCTTGATAATTTTTCTAATCTCTAGCTAGGAATACAGTAAAACTCTGCTGTTGTCTGATTTGCTCTTGTTCCAACAAGCTGAATAGTGTGTGTTCGTGTGTTTGGCCGGTCTGTGTAGGTTGGGTTGTGGGTTCCTTGGAGATCCTGGGCAGTCCTGCAAGCCTGGTACGTAGTATTGGAAATGGAGTGGCTGATTTTTTTAGGTTGCCATATGAAGGACTAACACGTGGTCCTGGAGCCTTTGTCAGTGGTGTGTCTCGTGGAACCAGCTCATTTGTCAGACACATTTCAAAAGGTAAAAGCACTTCCACTACTGCTTCCACACTTAGATAGGTATATTGCCTTAGAATTTTCACACCTTCTTCTACTAGTATTTAAAATGTACAAAAACTAATACAAAATACACACCAAAGTTGATGTCTCTAAACCCCCACAATCACACTTGTCCTTGTGTAGGCACTCTGACATCCATTACCAACTTGGCTACAAGTCTAGCACGGAACATGGACAGACTGTCTTTTGATGAGGAATATTACATGCGCCAGGAAGAGTGGAGGAGACAACTCCCAGAAACTCTGGGTCATGGCCTGCGCCAAGGCCTTTCTTGCCTGGGACTCAGCGTGCTGGGTCAGTCACCCTCACGCTAGCATATGCACACTCTCTTTCATTCTAGTTTAACCATTAGCTTATTCCACACTGACTGCAGTGTGTGTGTACATGTGTGTTTACATTTCTGTCTGTCTGTCTGTGTGCTTGTAGGAGCAATAGCAGGTATCGTGGACCAGCCAATGCAAACATTTACAAGGTCTGTAGAGGCCCATAGCACGGCTGCCAGTACCGCCCGTGGTGTCATCTCTGGAGTGGGGAAAGGCATTGTGGGAATTTTTACCAAACCAATCGGAGGTGCTGCTGAGTTTGTGTCACAGACAGGATACGGTGTGTGTGTGTGATTGCAGTTATATTTGAAGTACTACATATGTTTTATAGATGTTTGCTGTAAATAAATGTGCTATGAAGAGTTTGATTCATATTGGGGTGAAATTGTAATGTGGTCATTGCTTCAGAATATTGTAAAGTACATGTATATTTAGCACCAGCATATTATTAAAGTGTATGTATTTGCAGGTATTCTGCATGGTGCTGGGCTCTGGAACTTGCCAAAGCAGCTGTACCCACCTACAGAGTTAAAATCAGCAGATGGACCCAATAGTCATCTCAAATATGTTTGGTAATACATGCTTGTATACACATACATGCACACGCACACACATGCACACGCACAGAGAGAGAGAGAGTTAAATTGTAGTGAAAACACAAAGTTTTCAGAGAAAAAGAACATTTGGTTACAAAACCTTCTGTTTTTCAGCTGTGCAATCAAGTGCTTCTGAGATTGTAACTGTTGAACCCAGAAGCACTTTGTCCACGGAGCCCGATAAAGGATTTGTCTGTTGTATGCAGTATGCAAGTTTCTACTACCTCTATATTTGATCAGGTCAACTCCAGAATAATTATGGGCATCAATGCATTAGCAAAGATAAAATAAAATGACCAAACAAAAAATCAAAAGCAAATCTAAAAATATACAGTGAATTCATTATCACTTTAAATATTTTGAGCATTTACTTTAGTTTATATGCAGAATGTATTGTAATGGACACATTTGTGTTTGAGATCAAAAAATGTATATGAGAATAGACGATGGATTAGAATTTCAGCTTTCATTTAGTGATATTCACATCTAGATTTGTTAAACAACTTAGAAACTTTGGTGGCAGCACACCCAGTTTTTAGGTGAACAAAAGTATTTGAACAGGTAGTCTTAACGTCAATGACACTTAATATGTTTGTCTTCACAGGCAGGCAAAACAAACAAGAGTAGACATGCAGAGCTATTAATTGTTTAAGCAATGACTCTAAGAGGACAGACCTGAGCAACAAGGAACTCCTGTCAATCACATGTTCCAATATTTTTGATAATTTGAAAAATTGGTGAGTTTTAAATATGAAATGAAAGCTAAAATTCTGATCAGTCATCTCATATTCATATTTTGATCTCAAACCCAAATATTTGAAAAAAGGAGAGTGCATAGTGAGTTCAGAAAAGTATTTGGACCCCTTCAGTTTTAGCACTTTTTATTATTGTTATCGATCTAGAGTTTTAGTAGCTTTCAAATGACACCTGCCACACTCATTATGTTTCAGTCGAACAATTTCTCTCCCCAGAACAGAGAGAACATTTATCAAATTGAATAGCGAGCAGATTCATGTGCACATTGGGGTGGAATTAAGTGCTCTCATACCTTCCTATGGGAATTTTGTGTGATCTTTAATTTTAATGCAGCATATTATATGAAAAATTAAAGCTAGGGATAAAAGGCATAAAGAAACTCCACCTTTACATGGTTTACATTTTAGACAGGTCAAGCAGTAAGGTTCATAGTAGTCAGATAAGACAACAGCTTTCCACAAGTAGTCTACATTTTTACCAATAATTTGGTTTTAAATGTTTCACTGGCCTGTGGAAGGAAGAACAAGAATTTTACATATAATATGTAGCCAGTTGTACCATTTCAGTTTTATTATAGAAATTAAATTGATCAATGTACCTTTACTGTAGTAATATAAATCTAACAGAAAACATCATGGGCGGCTGTGGCTCAGGTGGTAGAGTGGGTTGTCCACTAATCATAGGGTTGGCGATTCGATTCCTGACCCACATGACTCAACATGCCGAAGTGTCCTTAGGCAAGACACTGAACCCCAAGTTGCTCCCAATGGCAAGTTAGCACCTTGCATGGCAGCTCTGCTACCCTTGGTGTGTGTGTGTGAATGGGTGAATGAGAATGTGAAGTGCTTTCAAACTGCTAAGGTAAAAAATAAATAAAAAGTGCGACCATTTACCATCATAGGGAGGGGAGAAACCCAGTGAATTCAATGTTTTTCCTTAGACTTCAGCTAATCCTGATTTTCACTCATAAGTGTTGCCATGATTAAACCAGGAAGACACCAACCTGAACAAATTTTAGATCATTTTGGACAACTTGGGGGAAAAAATCAACTGAATACTCAGTTATACCTTAAAGCTTTAGAAATGTCCTTAGCCATTAATCTACACACAATAATCCATAATGACAAAGCAATGTTTTTGGAACATTTTAACAGTTATTAAAAATCAAAAACTGCAATCTCTCATTTAGCTAAATATATAGACCCTTGGTTAAGGCAATCCAAAGTGTCTTGGTCATGTATATCCTGTTTATGTTTTCTAAAACTTGACTGGGTTTCACCTGTGGCTATTTCAAGTACACTTGGAATTCACTGTGGCAAATGGACATGATTTAGAAAGCTTCACACCTGTGTGTGTATAAGGTCCCACAATTCACTGTGCATGCCAGACTAAAAGCTAGGCCATGTCCAAAGAGAACCCCTCATAGACCTCCACAATCAAATTATGTCAAGACATGGATCTTGGCGAGAGTGTAAAACCATCTATAAACCTTTGAATGTTCACTGGAGCACAGTGAACTCCATCAGTGCAAAATTTGTTTAGGATCACCAGGACTCGTTCTAGATTAACTCAGTCACTGGGCTAGAAGGGCCTTGGTCAGGGAGGTGACCAGTATCCCAGTGGAAACTCTGATAGAGCTACATAAGTCACATAGATAGGAGAACCTGTCAGAAGAGCATCCATCTCAGAACTACTTCAGCCACGAGGCCTTTATGGGCAAGTGGCTAGATGGCAGCCACTACTGAGTAAAAGGCATATTGCAGGCACTTTCCCAGGACTCTGAGAGAATGGGGAAATGGTTTTTCTGGTCTGGTGAGAGAAAAATTTAACTTTGGGCTGAAAAAGTTAATTGGCTAATACCATCCCTACACTGAAGCATGGTGGTGCCAACATCTCTGGATTACACACAACTTCAGACTGGGATGATGGTTCACTGACCCAAAGCATATAGCCCCTGAATGTCCTTGTTCATACTTGAACACTGTAGGACATTTGTGGCAAGACCACAAATCCACATGTTATAACCCCTGCATTTCAGGAATACTATTTCCTAGGCATAGGAGGACATATTGAGTAACAGTAAGATAGACCAAACAAGATAGAACACTTCTTCACACAATGTCCTAATACATATTCTCAGAATAATGTTTTTGTGTCACAGAATTACGTTATGAATCAAATATTCAAATAAACAAGGAAAACGTCCCACAACATTCCATATACTGTATATAGGTAGTATAGTTTTATTTTAACATAATATTTTTTCAAAAGATAAAACATTACTTAAGTGCATAAAACTGGTTTCTAAATCAATATTTACAGTGGGGAAAATAAGTATTGAATGCATCAACATTTTTTTTAATAAATATATTTCCAATGAGGTTATTCACATAACATTTTCTCCAGACAGCAGTATTAACTCAAGAAATCCACAAATATAAAGAAATCCCAACATTAAAGTCCATAAATTAAATTATGTGTAATAAAGTAGAATGACACAGGGGGAAAAAGTATTGAACACACTAAGAAAAAGCAGTTCTCCAAGGCAAGGTAAGGCAAGGAACCCACTGAAATCTAAAAGCAATTATACCTCCTATCTGTGCAAATTAATATCAGCAGGGTTAGTAAATTGATAGTCTATAAAAGACTTTTTATTAACAAGGTGTCACACAAGAAACATCTCATGATGGGTAAAAGCAAAGAGCTCTCCCAAGACCTTCGCAATCTTATTGTTGCAAAACATTGATGGAATCGCATACAGACGTATTTAAAAACTTATGAATCTTCCAAGAACCGCCAATGGGGGCCATTATCCGCAAGTGGAAGCAGCAGCATCAACCGGCCACGTACAGGACAGTAAGATTTCTGACAGGGAGTCAGAAGAGTAGCACAAGGGCCAAGGATCACTTGGAAAGAGCTCCAGAATCACTTGGAGGCAGCAGGCACCATTGTCACAGAGAAAACAATAGGGAATGCACTCCACTGCTCACGCTCACCCCGCAAGACTCCATTACTAAAGAAAAGGCATATTGAAGCTCATATAAGGTTTGCTACAACTCATTTGGAGACGCCTATGAAATACTGGAAGAGTGTAGTCTGGTCAGATGAGCGCAAAATTTAACTTTGTGGCTGTTATACTACACACCATGTTTGGAGAAGAAATGGCACTGCACATCACCCTAAAAACACTATACCAACAGTGAAGTTTGGAGGTGGAAGCTTCATGGTGTGGGGCTGTTTTTCATCACATGGTACTGGCAGACTTCATATAATTGAAGGCACGATGAATGGAGCCCTTTACCAGGAGATTGTTGAGAAGAATCTGCTGCCATCCACCAGGATGATTAAGATGAGACCTGGGTGGACCTTCCAGCAGGACAGTGATCCAAAGCATACAGCAAAGGAAACTCTCAACTAGTTTCAGAGGAAAAAAAAATCAAGATGTTAGAATGGCCCAGTCAGTCACCTGACTTGAATCTAATTGAACAAGATTTAAAGACAATATGTTTAGAAGAATAGGCCAAAATGACACCTGAATATTGCGGCCAATTAATTTCTTCATACAGGAAGCATATTTAAGCTGTCATTACAAACAAAGGCTTCTCCACTAAGTATTAAATACATTTCTGTTAGCTTGTTCAATACTTTTTCTTTGTCATTCCTCTTTATCACACATAACAACACATAACATCATTTATGCACTTTAATGTTTGGATTTCTTTGTGTGTGTGGATTTCTTGGGTTAATACCAAAGTCTGGTGAAAATTTAATGTGAATAGCCTCATTGAAATGTATGTACTGAAAAAAATGTTGAAGTGTTCAGTACATATGTCCCCCACATATGTACATAGTACATATGTATCTCCTATTCATCTATGTATAGCAAAGTTGTAGTGTAGTGTCTGAATACTTGGATGACTTATCCATGCAAAATACTTCAAACTTCTGGTTTGAACAGCTTTGTTGCTTTGGCGGAATATTTGGGGTCATTATAATATATAACATTGGAATACCTTAATGTTTTTTTTTGTTTGTTTTTTTGCTTTGTGCTGCCATTGTCTCGTGTAAAAGAAAAAAAAAGATTACATATATAAATCTGTAATCACAGTATATTTGTTTCTTTATAGAAGTTGGTGAGGACCACAGAATTTTTATTTAGGCCGTGATAAATAAAAACATTTTATTTAAGGAGGGTGTACTTTCTTTTTCCTATGATTGTATATAACTGTTGGCAAAAATCTAGCAACCCCATCTGCACCTCTGGTGATCACAAGGTTGAGTATAGTATATTGTATAGTAGTTGGTATACCTAATATACTGGCAACCGTGTCTATGTTTTGTATACTCAATACAGTTGGAGTGTTTGATGGCTGGATTCTTACCGTGCATTTTAAAAGCTGAGTAGATGATTGCAGAGGAATATTCCCTATACTGTGTGCAGCATGCACTAATTTTATACACTACACAGTGAAGTTAACCTGTATTCAATTATTTTTGTACAAAACAATTCAAATAGCTGTTACTGCATTACTTTACTTGGGCTTAGACTTGTTGCAATAATTCACCAGGACTATTGGATGGATAATCCTGCTAATATTTTTGTGTAATATATTGATTGTGTATGTACTTTCTATATTTCATTTGCTGCATTTACTGGGTGTGTGCATGTGTTTTACTACAGGAAAATGATGCAGTCTGTGGGGCATCAGGAAGTACATATGGCACTGTGTGTGTGCATGATGAGCAGTTCAGGGCAGGAGCATGCTGGCTGCCTGCTCCTAAGTGGGGAGGTGCTTTTTATTGTGAGTGTGTGTGAAGACACACAACAGCAGGCCTTTCCTATTACTGAGGTACAGTGCCAACAGGATGCAAACATCCCTGAAAAACTCATGCTCACTCTGCAGCAGCATCGAGTTACCAGTAACAATGAGGTAAACTCTTTGTCCTTTTTTCCTGGCTACCTCACACACAATTATCCGTTTTCATTCTTTTCACTTTCCATCTCTCAGGGTGATGGTGTTCGTGAGCGCTTATCTGAGCAGCAGTACCGTTGGTTGATGGACTATGTAACGTGTGTGTCACAGTACTTCTCTCCTTCCTCGCTCTTCCAGCCACCAATCGTCATGTCAGCTGAACAGGCCCAGAGTATCACCAAAACATATCATTACCGTGCAGACCCTGCCTACATCCAGGTCTTCATCTGTAAATTCAACATGGTGAAGAATAAGGCACTAGGTATTGGCTTCAACTGAAAATATTTATATTGTCCTCTGGTGCACATATATAAGCATAGAATTAGTGAGTGTTAATCCAAGCACTGACTTTTACATTGACATCCACTGATCATCTGAGGTCACATGTCAGTCATATTCATCTCTGAGAGTTGTTTTAGATTTATTATTTCGATAGTTATATTTTCACTTCTAAGCAATTCAGAGTAAACATGAAAAAAATGGCAGTGGAAAGAAAAGAGGCAAAAGCAGTTGAACAAGAATTAAGAAAATGGAGAGACTTCAATACATTTTCAAATTAATTTATTGAAGATAAAACAGAAGCCTAATGCATTTAATTCATTTTTGTGTGTATCTCTTCATCATATTTCAAAGACACAGCAGCATGGACATAAACAGCCGAATGGATTCCAGATGTCTAAATAATAGCAAATTGTTTGCCTATTTAAATGTTTACATAGAAAATGAGCACTCTGTTTGTACATACAGTTATGACTTATGCATCATTCTGATTATGCCAATGCCATATTTTTATGCTGCAAAAAATGTTTGAAAAATATAGTTGTGTGAAAGTTCTATTTTTACATGTATGGTTGTGTCCAACTTGAAGAAATTTGGGTTATATTTTTTTTCTCTGACTGTGAAAGAAAATGACATTTTAATTTGGACCGTTTTTAAACCTTGTCAGCTGGTTCTTAGTCCAAAGGGGTTTTTTGTGTGTTTTATTTTTTTTTTTTAAAGAATATTGTTTTTCATTCAGATTAACCGTATTAGCCATTGCAGTTTGGGCACTTGATATGTATACATTTCTGTATTATAAATTCTTTATTCTAATTTATATATATATATATATATATATATATATATATATATATACACACACACATGCACATGCACACAGTATCCCATAAGTGAGTACACCCCTCACATTTTTGTAAATATTTGATTATATCTTTTCATGTGACAACACTGAAGATATGACGCTTTGCTACAATAAAAAGTAGTGAGTGTACAGCTTGTGTAACAGTGTAAATTTGCTGTCCCCGAAAAATAACTCAACACACAGCCATTAATGTCTAAACCGCTGGCAAGAAAAATGAGTACAATGTGTCAATAATTTGTGTGGCCACCATTATTTTCCAGCACTGCCTTAATCCTCTTGGGCATGGAGTTCACCAGAGCTTCACAGCTTGCCACTGGAGTCCTCTTCCACTACTCCATGACGACATCACTGAGCTGGTGGATGTTCGAGACCTTCCGTTTGAGGATGCCCCACAGATGCTCAATATTTTTTGGTCCATCACCTTCACCCTCAGCTTCTTTAGCAAGGCAGTGGTCGTTTTGGAGGTGTGTTTGGGGTCGTTATCATGCTGGAATACTGTCCTGTGGCCCAGTCACCGAAGGGAGAGGATCATGCTCTGCTTCACTATGTCACAGTACATGTTGGCATTCATGGTTCTCTCATTGAACTGTAGCTCCCCGGTGCCGGCAGCACTCATGCAGCCCCAGACCATGACACTGCAACCACCATGTTTGACTGTAGGCAAGACACACTTGTCTTTGTACTCCTCACCTGGTTGCAGCCAAACACGCTTGACACCAACTGAACCAAATAAGTTTATCTTAATCTCATCAGACCACAGGACATGGTTCCAGTAATCCATGTCCTTAGTCTGCTTGTCTTCAGGAATCTGTTTGCGGGCTTTCTTGTGCATCATCTTTAGAAGAGGCTTCCTTCTGGGACAATAGCCATGCAGACAAATTTGATGCAGTGTGTGGCGTATGGTCTGAGCACTGACAGGATGACCCCCAAACCCTTCAACCTCTGCAGTAATGCTGGCAGCACTCATACATCTATTTCCCAAAGACAACCTCAGGATATGACGTTTAGCATGTGCACTCAACTTCTTTGTTCCACCATGACGAGGCCTGTTCTGAGTGGAACCTGTCCTGTTCAACCACTGTATAGTCTGACAACCGTGCTGCAGCTCAGTGTCAGGGTCTTGGCAATCTTCTTATAGCCTAAGGCATATATATATATATATATATATATATATATATATATATATATATATATATATAAGTTTGTGTGTGCATCTCAATAAATGTTAATAGCGTGGAAAGCTTTTTTTTGGTAATTCAAAAAGTGGAACATTATATACATTACACACAGTGAAATATTTGAATCCTTTTTGTTTTTTTAAATCGATTATTATGCCTTACAGCTCAAGGAATCCTGTATCTCAAAATATTAGAATAAAGAATTTATAATACAGAAATGTTGACCTTCTGAAAAGTATGTTAATTTATGCATTCAATACTTGTTCAGGGCTCCTTTTGCACAAATTACGCTGCATCAATGCGGCATGGCATGAAAGCAATCAGCCTGTGTCACTGCTGAGGGGTTATAGAAGCCCAAGTTGTTTTGATAGTGGCCTTCAGCTCATCTGTATTGTTGGGTCTGGTGTCTCTCATTTTCCTCTTGACAATACCAGGTCAGGTGAGTTGGCTGACCAATCAAGCACAGTAATACCATGATCAGCAAACCAGTTACTAGTAGTTTTGACACTATGGGCACCTTCCAAGTTTTTTGACTTGCGAGCTACTTTTAAAATGACCAGTCAAGGAGATCTACCTACATTAAAAATGCAAAACATATTTATTTATATATATATAAAATGTACACATACACACTGCGTAAACTTTATATATACACACACAATATATATGTTCATATACCTTATATAACTGCATGAGCCCTTATGGCACACTACAATTCAGTACATTTTTGGTCATTACCTTACTCTGATGACTTGCACTGAATAGAATCAGCCAGGGTTGCACAGTCCGGACAGTAGCTGCTGGTAGCCAGCCTCAAGCAGACCTCCAAATGATGATCAGTCATTGTGGAACAGTATTTTGACTTAATAATCTACATGTGGGAAAAGGCTGACTCACATAAATAAGTAGAGCCAAATAATGCAGTCAACGAGGTTGCACATTTCCTCATGTTTGAGTACTTTTCCTCTGTGAGTAAGTTCCAAAACTGTCCATGAGGCCTGGACTTCAGCTGAAGGTCAGTCTGTAGTTTCAAAATCTCATCCTCCACTTCAGATGAGTTCAGGTGAAACAGCATTGCAATTTTCGATGCGAGTGAATCAACCACAACATTATCCCTAAATGGGTAACACATGAAAGTAGTCTTGAAAGTGTCTGTCAAACACTGAGCGACAAACAGCTGTCAATCGGCTCCATGTAGCGTGCAATGTTCAACTGCGCACAAGCCTTCCGCTGCGTCTCCAGATCTGACGCGAGGTTTTGGAAGTTCCCAAAATCATGGCGCTGCAGCTTTGAGGACAGAAGTTGCACTTTCCGTTTAAAGGCATTAACTGAGTTGATCATATTGACCACGGTTTTGTCTTTCCTTGCAGCTCCAGATTAATCTCATTTACCATGTTGGTCAGATCGGTTAAAAATGCCAAGTCCAGCAGCCACTGATCATCATTGAGTTGGGTGTATTCTGCATGTTTAACAGCAAAAAGAAACTCCCTTATCTCCCTAAATCCTCGGCCATGACTTCACAGCACCGTGTACCTTCAATCCAATTTTATTTGCATAGCGCTTTTTACAACAGACATTGTCTCAAAGCAGCTTTACATAAATATAAACACTGTATACAGATATTAAAGGTGTGAATTTATCCCAACTGAGCAAGCCACTGAGTGGCGACGGTGGCAAGGAAAAACTCCCTAAGATGTTTAAAGGAAGAAACCTTGAGAGGAACCCGACTCAGAAGGGAACCCATCTTCATCTGGGTAACAACGGACAGTGTGAAATAGTACAGTATGGATTTACATGAAGTCTGTATGGCCTTCGGAGCAGCCGCAGTCCCAGTAGTCTGGAATTGGAGAAGATTCGAGACTTGAGCTCCATCCAGAGGCTGAAATGATCTGGATCTCCAGTATCTCCATAAATTCGTGTGTGGCTCGGCAAAAGGAGATCATCAAATGATAGACGAGTCAATAATCACTCCAAGGTCTTTAACTGCTGTACATGATGAACAGAAAGACCATCCAGAGTGACCATGTGATCAGAATGATTACTTCTAGCTAGAATAGAGATGAATGGGAGATTTGATATTGGTCTATAGCTGGACAATTGGGACGCGTCAAGGTCAGGTTTCTTAATCAAGGGTTTAATAACTGCTAATTTAAGTGATTTAGGGACATAGCCAGTGGTTAGTGAAGAATTTATTATATTTAATAGTGGTTCAATTAATCCTGGACAAATCTGTTTAAACAAACATGTAGGTACGGGATCTAGTATGCAAGTTGATGAATTGGCTGAAGAGATTAATGTAGCTAGTTCGGTCTCTCTAAGCGGAGCAAAACACTAAACATTGATACTTCTCCATAGCTGGAGAGCTTTGATTGAAGATAATATTTCGGTTTAGTTTTTAAAGTCCCGAAACAACGAGTCAGCTGCGTCTACGAATGCCTCTTTTATCATCTTTCCGTCTCGGAATGACTTCTTGTGTTTAATGATGGAGTGACTCACCCGGAACGATGCTTCGGTGGCTGCCTTAGCATTTGAAGTCAGCCGTGAAAAAATGACTGCTGTCCGGACAACTATGATTTTAGTTCCTTCACCTTCCTCTTTCTCAGCTCGCATTTCGGAGGGAAGCCAGTCTCGCAGTTTTTGTGAACAGTCCTAAAGTGCCGCTCCACATTTCCCTTATTCGGAATACCAGATCAGACAAACGCACTTCGAATATGACCTCGTGAAAAGAAAATCATCCTCCCATTCCGTATGAAAGTGATAAGTCTTCGGTTTCTCGCTTGATCCCGCTACCTCACTCATTTTGTCCCCTTTCTTCAGTAGGAATAAACTGGGAAGTTAACTCAGTGATTTCGCTCGCTAGCCTTTAGCGCTGGCGTGTTTGATCGCACACGTGTGGAGAGAGAAAAGACGAGATCTCACACTGGCTGTCCTGTACATCAACGCTAACATCTATTTATGTTTTATTTTTTTGAATGGCAATCTACCTTTGCGACCGGTCGACGTATTGTGCACCCCTGCCGAAAAGCTTGTCAGCAGATGGAAGCATGAAGTGCTCTAAAAGCTCCTGGTAGACGCTACATTGACTCTCAACTTGAGAAAATAGTCGACCAACACTGACTGTGGAATCGTCACACTGTTCTTCAAGCAACTTAGATTCTGTGCCTCTCCACTCTTCCTCCAGACTCTGGGATCTTGATTTCCAAATGAGATGTAAAATTAACTTTCATCTGAAAAGTGTGTGTACTAAAACAGACTGTTTTGAGTTAATTGGCTGATCTCTTCTTAGGTCAACATTTTGAGATACTGGATTTTTTATTTGCATGAGCTGTAAGCCATAATCAACAAGATTAAAACAAAAAAAGACTTGAAATATTTCACTTAGTGTAATGAATCAAGAATATATGAACTCCACTTTTTGAATTAAATTATGTAAAAAATAATAACTTTTCCACAATATTCAAATTTTCTGAGATGCACCTGTATATGTATTTAGAACCTTACAAAGCTTATACCAATAGCCAGAATAATGTGACTAGGCCTTACATTGAAAACAAAGCCAGCAGGGTTTCAGGTTAATTGTGTGTGAACAGGTATAGTGAAACAGGAAGAAATGCTGATATTCCACATTGCAGTTTCACACTTTTGCATAAAGTCATGCATCTGATCATCAAGAACAACAGACTATTCACTGACACAGTTTGATTTTAAGATATTTTATCAGGTTAATCGTAGGGTGATGCTGTATTCTTGATATTTTCACACAACACAGTCTAAAAAACTTAACATAAAATAAACATACAGCAGTATTAAAATAAACAAGAAAAAAACAAAAAATTCTTGCTTGAAGGTTATTTCTAAACATTATATTGGAAGTGTTGTATGAAACAAGATATCATTTAAGGCAAGCAGGAGGAGCTGGTAACAAAGATTGCTCACTTTGAAACAAGGTAAACTATACTGTTGAATACTCATTGACATTTTGTACTTTGGCTGCAGAGAGTAGCTATAATGAACCTGTGCTGAAGACTGTGTTTTAATGCCTTAATGACATTCTCCGAACCAAGTTAGCCTGCTGATAATCTAAATCAGGCCCATAGGCCAAGGCCCTATCCTCCCTGCTCCCCACAATCGGTCTCCCCCAGAAACAAACTGGAGCCCATGGAAGTCACACAAACCAGCCTCATCTGCTGATGAAAATTAATGACAAAAACCTGGGTCTATGTTTTTACAGTGGAGCCAAAGGAATGTCTCCTATTCACTCAGACCTGAGAGTGTTATGACAAGGTGAGCCACAATATTACTCCCATAATTGAAAGTAAGCATATCTCTCAGTCTGTAAAGTTATCCTGGTGCTCCAAATTGCACTTCATCTCAGCTCTTGTTGATTCTGGTGTAGCTGGAAAATTCATTGATCAAACTACAGCTGAGATGTTGAGTTTCCCTCTTGTTCCCTTAACATGCTCACTGCACTAGATGGCTCACTGCATTTTTTTGCACAGCCAAATGCTCCCAATCATGATATCCAAATTCTAGCCAATAATTTGTATGTCAGGCTCAAAAAGTGCATATTTCATGAAAGATCTGTTAAGTTCCTAGGTTACTTAATAAACTAATGAGTCTAGATTGACGAGAACAAGGTAAAGGCAGTGGGGTCAATGATGTGATGTCTACTTATTTTGTCCATCTGTATTTTTTTTTATTAAAAAATTAAATAGTTTTAAAAAGTATGTGTGTGTGTGTGTGTGTGTGTGTGTATGTGTATATATATATATAAAAGAGAGAGAGAGAGTACATCTCAAATATATGGAACAACTTTTCACATTTTAGCGGTTTGGTTTTAGGCAATTTCTTTACAAGTAAAAATATAATGTTTGACCGTCTACTCATAACTTCTTCTTTGAAAACCTAATTTAAATTACTCAAAATATATTTTAACTTAACAGTTCTCATATTTGGCAAAATTTCATGGTTGTTCTATATTGCTGAACAAAATTCCAGTTCATCTCCATTATTATTTCTGTCTTAATCCATAGATTAATATTATCTGCAGATAATTGTTTTATAAAAAATTATTTGGTGTGACTGGAAAGAAAAGGCAATTTTAAGGCTTTTATTTTGAAAACGTTTTCAAGACCAGATTTGGAATTATACAGCAGCTTGTGAAGAACATCTGAACGTACAACAGGTCAGTACCATTGCTGGTGAGTTGTGACAAAACTGACCATCATGTGCTATGACATCAAAAAGCCCCTGAACAATGTGTTTTATTAAAAGCTGTATACGTCGATAATTAGGATTCCTCCGTTAGGAGGAAACCTATTGTTACTGTTAGTATTCTTTTTCTTCTTCGGTTTACTCCATTAGGATGAAACCTATTGTTATTTTTAGTCGTCTTCTCATTATTATCTCCTTACAGTGCCCAATAACTCAAGTTCAGAATAGTAAAAAAAAGTTTTGAAATTTGGCACATTGATCCTACAGGCCATGAGTAACACCACAAATGGCCCACATAAGCCTGTAGGTGGAGCTACAGGACACGCCCAAAGTCTATGTGATTTTCCCTCTGCAAAATGTCCAAAAAGTCCAAAATGTCTGAAAATTGGTATACATGCCTTATTTCTTATGGGGAACATAAAAGCCATTGGGACCCATAAAGTCCACCATGATAGATTTTCCAGTATATTTAAAGAATTTACTAAACCAGCTGATATATATATATATATATATATATATATATATATATATATATATATATATATATATATATATATATATATATATATATATATATATAAGATATATATTATATAAGTATTCACAGCCTTTGCTCAATACTTTGTTGAAGCACCTTTGGCACCAGTTACAACCTCAAGTCTTTTTGCTACAAGCTTGGCACACCAATTTTTGGGCAGTTTCTCCCATTATTCTTTGCAGGACCTCTCAAGCTCCATCAGGTTGGATGGGGAGTGTCGGTGCACAGCCATTTTCAGATCTCTCCAGAGATGTTCAATCGGGTTCAAGTCTGGGCTCTGGCTGAGCAACTCAAGGACATTCACAGAGTTGTCCTGTAGCCACTCCTTTGTTACCTTGGCTGTGTGCTTAGGGTCGTTGTCCTGTTGGAAGATAAACCTTCACCCCAGTGTGAGGTCCAGAGTGCTCTGGAGCAGGTTTTCATCAAGGATGTCTCGGTACATTCCTGCATTCATATTTTACTCGATCCTGACAAGTCTCCCAGTTCCTGTCGCTGAAAAACATCCCCACAGCATGATGCTGCTACCACCATGCTTCACTGTAGGTATGGTATTGGCCAAATGATGAGTGGTGCCTGGTTTCCTCCAGACATGATGTTTGCCATTCAGGCCAAAGAGTTCAATCTTTGTTCAATCTTTGGTCTGAGAGTACTTCACGTTCTTTTTGGCAAACTCCAGGCCGGCTGTCATGTACCTTTTACTGAGGAGTGGCTTCCGTCTGGCCACTACCATACAGGCCTGATTGGTGGAGTGCTGCAGAGATGGTTGTTCTTCTGGAAGGTTATCCTCTCTCCACAGAGACACGCTAGAGCTCTGTCAGAGTGACCATCGGGTTTTTGGTCACTTCCCCGACTAAGGCCCTTCTTCCCCGATCGCTCAGTTTGGCCGGGCGGCCAGCTCTAGGAAAAGTCCTGCTGGTTCCAGACTTCTTCCATTTATGGATGATGGAGACCACTGTGCTCATTGGAACCTTCAATGTTGCAAAAATGTTTCTATACTCTTCCCCAGATCTATCGGATCTGTGCCCCGATACAATCCTGTCTCGGAGGTCTCCAGACAATTCCTTGGACTTCATGGCTTGGTTTGTGCTCTGACATGCATTGTTAACTGTGGGACCTTATATAGACAGGTGTGTGCCTTTCCAAATCATGTCCAATTAACTGAATTTACCACAGGTGGACTGATCAAGTTGTAGAAACATCTCAAGGATGGTCAGTGGAAACAGGATGCACCTGAGCTCAATTTTGAGTGTCATGGCAAAGGCTGTGAATACTTATGTAAATGTGCTTTTGTTTTTTATTTGTAATAAATTTGCAAAGATTTCAAACCAAATTTCACGTTGTCATTATGGGGTATTGTTTGTAGAATTTTGAGGAAAATAATAAATTTAATCCATTTTGGAATAAGGCTGTGACATAACAAAATGTGGGGAAAAGTGAAGCGCTGTGAACACTTTCCGGATGCACTGTATGTGTGGGATACAGTTGCAATCAAAATTATTCAACCCCCATTGCAAATCAGGTTTATTGTCAAAATTTACAGACTTTCAGCTGTTTGCAATGAACAAATCAAACAAAAGCAATTGAAATAGTTCAACACAATTACTGCTTTGCAGCTTATAATGACTTTTCCAGTTTAAAAATTATTCAACCCCTTGAATAGCACAACACAACAGTACAAATATGCAAAACAGGTGCTGTCTCAAGCACACCTGATGCAATTAATCAAGGGCTTCATTGGTTGCATCAGGTGTGCTTGAACTGGAACACATGAAATACCTGAAATGGCTAGGTAAATAAACCCTCGAGTGACAACTGTTGGTGGCAACAGGCACTGAGATTTTAGTGAGAACCGTATGGTGTGTACTAAACGCAGGTTTCCATGCCAGAACACAAAGACGTACACTACTACTGACCCAAAAGCACAAGAAAAGTTGGTAAGTCTTGGTAAGTCTGTAACTTTTGACAACAAACCTGATTTGCAGTGGAGGTTAAATAATTTGACTTGATCTGTGGCACATACAAAGTGGACACTACAGTACGTTACCATGTGCGATGGCAACCTTATATCTCCAAAAACAATGACTTTAAAAAGAATACTAATTTATCTTTCATGCTAAAATAATCTGCTAGTCATAAAATGGATACTCCAATTCAATCACCAGTTCACATGAAAACGCTTGACAATGTTGAGTAACAAATCTGAGAAATGAGTGAAAGTAGATAGATTTATTTTGAATATTTGAAAAATGTATGCTTGGCTAAATGCTGTGTAGTCTGCTAGTGGAAACCCTTCTTTCTTTCTTGCCCTTTTTGACTATCAACAAAAATAAGAGTGACAGCCTGTGTCAGTGCAATAAAAATTTAAGTGGTACAGTAAAAGCCCATAGTGGCTTGAGAATCTGCATAAATGACAGCATAGCACATTACAAACATTACATATCTCTCTATGTAACTACTGACTGAAGTTTCTATTTGTAATAAACATGTAGGCTAACACAACTGTGGATATAGTACTTAGCAAGCTATGATCATGAAAATAAACTAAGATGAATAAGAACATTCAAAATAAATTAATCCTGAATCATTTCAGGTACATAAACACATCCATATCAAAGTTTCTACTATCGC
Organism: Ameiurus melas; assembly: GCA_012411365.1. Classification (NCBI taxonomy): domain Eukaryota; kingdom Metazoa; phylum Chordata; class Actinopteri; order Siluriformes; family Ictaluridae; genus Ameiurus; species Ameiurus melas. Next base: position 14,064,737 of record CM022771.1, on the reverse strand, counting down.
ATCTGTTAAAGATTCTCGGCTCCATTAAGACTCTTACCTGATGTGGTTTGATTGGTCCTGTGATAGAGAAGCATTCCCATTGGCTGCAGCCTGTAGGTATTATGTCCAATCAACCAATGAAAGTCAACATTGCGTAACCACACGCAGAATATCCGCACTATGTTTATTACATTTTAGTCTCATTTTTTCATCAACAATATTTTATATTGATAGTCACCGTTAGCATTTAATGACCTCAGTGTTGGCTCATCGTCGTCTCATCTTAGACATGGGAAAAAAAGGTCATAGACAAACATTTTTAATCAGTTTTGTTAATGATTTTAACACTATTTGAGTGTCTACATTCATATGAGCCATTAACCACTACTACTACTCATACTGTATGGACATTTACACAAAATATACCATAGTTTAAAGTTCAATAGCATTTGAAGAGAATGACTTACAGTCACAAAACCTGGAAAGTGTTCCTGTAGGTATCAGGTATGATACACACCTTTTAGATTTTTGTGTATATGTCCATACAGTATAAAAACATCACAATGTTTAGATATGATTTACGGTTTTTTAATTACATTTCAAAAATCTGAAAGGTGTGCATTATAACTGACACCTAGACAAACACTTTACAGTTGGCTTTATGACCAAGTCATTCCCTTAAAAAGCTATTGTAGTTAGAAACATGTATTATCATATGTAACTTTAGAGAGGGTCCCTTAATTTGCGCCTGTCTACGAATACAGAACATCCAACATCAAGCCAACTTTATGCCAGTCCGCTTTAATCCCACCACTACTCACACAACCAGCAGAATTTGGGGCCGGCCCAGAGTAACATGTTACAATAGCATCGGCAATCCATTGCTCTTCCTGTGAGATGTGAAGACTTTAATTTTAAGACCCGAAATTTAAGACCTGAATTTTTGCAGCCTGAATTTTTGAGGGTGAAAAATAATGTGTTGAAATACTATGTGACGAATAATGAAGATGGTATCTTAACAATTGAATATTTTGGAACCGTATTTTAGGAAGGTGTATATCTGTGCATTGAATTTTGAATGCTGGAATTTTATTTTCAATCAAAATATACAACCCAATGAATTGCAGAGGAAACTAATTCAAACATTGATATTGCTGTGGATTTTTACTTTTTTTTTTCCTTTACAATTTGTCAAATTTCTGGGCAGAAAAATTCAAGTATTTTTATTGCGATATGTTTTTATTAAATTTGTTATTCAACATTCCATTTTGCCTTGAGGACATTTTGCACTATTATACTTCCAATCAGCTCTAATACTCTAATACATACAGCCTTGCTAAAGGGACGACCAAAGTAACTGCTCAGAGGACCTAAGTGCTCTTGATGGAGCATGTGGTTGTATTAACTCAGACAAATATATTGTGGCTAGTCCATTTAATGATTTAAATGTGAAAACTAAAATCTTAAAATCAATTCTAAAATGAAAATGAGGCCAGTGAAGGGAGGCCAATATTGATGTAATATGTTCTCGCTTGCGGGTTCCTGTTAACAGAATAGCAGCAGCTTTTTTTGACAGGTTGCCACTGGAGTCCTCTTCCACTTCTCCATGACATCACGGAGCTGGTGGATGTTAGAGACATTGTGCTCCTCCACCTTCCGTTTCAGGAAGATGAAACCACAGATGCTCAATGGGGTTTAGTCCATCACCTTCATGCTCAGCTTCTTTTGAAGGCAGTGGTCGTCTTGGATTTCTGTTTGGGGTCGTAATCGTGCTCCCCAATGCAAGCAGCACTCAAGCAGCCCCAGACCATGACACTACCACCATCATGGTTGACACCATCTGAACCAAATATGTTTATCTTGGTCTCATCAAACCACAGGACATGGTTCCAGTAATCCATGTCCTTAGTTTGCTTGTTTTTACCAAACTGTTTGTGGGCTTTTTTGTGCATCATCTTTAGATGAGGCTTCTGTTGTGGTTAAAAATATACGTAAAACAAACACGAGGGAGACCTAGTATGAGTAATACGTAATTTTATTGAAAATCAGCAGTGAGATGCACGATTTGGTGGCAGGTGCTCGAATCCAAATCCAGCCCTTCCAATAAATGGGCACCTAGACACATAGAGGAGGTATTAGGTGGATATTGATGAACAGGATTCACATTTTGGGATTGACGCACTATGGTTTAATAGTCACAGAGAAGGAGAGTTAGGGAGGCGCACACACATAGATAACACACACACACACACACACACACACACACACACACACACTCTTGCGCATTCAGGGTCAGGCGTGCAGACATAGCACACACACATACACTCTCTCTGTCTCTCCCTCTCTCTCTAACACCCCCTACCGAAGGCCCGAACACACACACACAACATTAGAACTTTACAAGTATAAATAGTATTAAGATATTATAAGGATAATTTAATAATATTATGAAGTAGGGAGTACAGTAAACCACGTGCACGTAGTATAACCATATATAAAATAGAAATATAAAACAGATATGAAAGTAAATTATAAACCAGAAAAATAGGAAAAAAGGTAAAAAAAACAACAAAATAAAACGTACTCATAATGCAGAGGATAAAGATTCTTGTCCCGCGGGGATGGGTCGGGCGTGCTGTAGACATGGTCCTTGAATGTTTGGGAGAGAACCGTGAGGAGCTATTTATACGAATAGCTGCGTCACACTGCACCTGTGAGACCAAGGTCGTTGCTCCAAATTGTTTTCTTTTTCTCTCTCTCTTATATTCAATCCTAATGGTAAATTTTTGAGAAGTTTTTTTTTTCCTCATGGTAATCTTGATAAGCCTTTTTTGTAACCTCATGGTTATCGCGAGAGGCTTGTTTTTTTTCCTAATAGTAACTGTCTGAGAAGCTTTTTTAAACCTCATGGTGAATGTAGATGAGCTCTTTTTAACCCTATTGGTATTGGGATCCTAATCTTTCTGAAATTTATTGTTTTTTTACTGTGTACATAATCAGATCACTTCTGGGAATTCTCATTGGTGTGGATCTCGTGTGGTGGACTGAAATAAAAACTGGACCCTTGTTTTTCCTCACTCACGGCTGGTCGTCTTTTTTCCCTATCTCCACTTGGTTTTACGGATGTGAGTATTTGCTTCTAGGTCGAATTTTAATTGTCTTTGGATAATATGCAAAAATAGGCCCTTCACTTCCTTCTGGGTCGACAGCCATGCAGACCAGTTTGGTCTGATCACTGACAGGCTGACTCCCCCACCCTTTCAACCTCTGCAGCAATGCTGGCAGCACTCATACATCTATTTCCCAAACACAACCTCTGGATATGACGCTGGGCATATGCACTCAACTTCTTTGGTCGACCATGCCGAGGCCTGTTCTGAGTGGACCCTGTCCTGTTAGACCGCTGTATGTTCTTGGCCACCATGCTGCAGCTCAGTGTCAGGGTCTTGGCAATCTTCTTACAGTGAGGGGAAAAAAGTATTTGATCCCCTGCTGATTTTGTACGTTTGTCCACTGACAAAGAAATGATCAGTCTATAATTTTAATGGTAGATTTATTTGAACAGTGAGAGACAGAATAGCAACAACAACAAAAAAAATCCAGAAAAATGCATGTCAAAAATGTTATGAATTGATTTGCATTTTAATGAGGGAAATATGTATTTAACCCCTCTGCAAAGCATGACTTGTTACTTGGTGGCAAAACCCTTGCTGGCAATCACAGAGGTCAGACATTTCTTGTAGTTGGCCACCAGGTTTGCACACATCTCAGGAGGGATTTTGTCCCACTCTTCTTTGCAGATCTTCTCCAAGTCATTAAGGTTTCGAGGCTGACGTTTGACATCTTGAACCTTCAGCTCACTCCACATATTTTCTATGGGATTAAGGTCTGGAAACTGGCTAGGCCACTCCAGGACCTTAATGTGCTTCTTCTTGAGCCACTCCTTTGTTGCCTTGGCCGTGTGTTTTGGGTCATTGTCATGCTGTAATACCCATCCACGACCCATTTTCAATGCCCTGGCAGAGGGAAGGAGGTTCTCACCCAAGATTAATTATAGACTGGTCATTTCTTTGTCAGTGGGCAAACGTACAAAGTCAGCAGGGGATCAAATACTCCATGTTTGATTGTGTTCTTGGGGTCATAGGCTGCATTCCTCTTCCTCCAAACATGGCAAGTTGAGTTGATGCCAAAGAGCTCCATTTTGGTCTCATCTGACCACAACACTTTCACCCAGTTGTCTTTTGAATCATTCAGATGTTCACTGGCAAACTTCAGACGAGCATGTATATGTGCTTTCTTGAGCAGAGGGACCTTGCGGGTGCTGCAGGATTTCAGTCCTTTACGGCGTAGTGTGTTACCAATTGTTTTCTTGGTGACAATGGTCCCAGCTGCATTGAAATCATTGACGAGATCCTCCAGTGTAGTTCTGGGCTGATTCCTCACTGTTCTCATGATCATTGCAACTCTAGGAGGTGAGATCTTGCATGCAGCCCCAGGCCAAGAGAGATTGACAGTTCTTTTGTGTTTCATCCATTTACGAATAATCGCACCAACTGTTGTCACCTTCTCACCAAGCTGCTTCGCAATGGTCTTGTAGCCCATTCCAGACTTGTGTAGGTCTGCTTCTGTGGACAGGTGTCTTTTTATACTCCCTTTAAGAGTGTGCTCCTAATCTCAGGTCATTACCTGTATAAAAGACACCTGGGAGCCAGAAATCTTTCTGATTGAGAGGGGGTCAAAACACTTATTTCCCTCATTAAAATGCAAATCAATTTATAACATTTTTGACATGCGTTTTTCTGGATTTTCTTGTTGTTATTCTGTCTCTCACTGTTCAAATGAACCTACCATTAAAATTATAGACTGATCATTTCTTTGTCAGTGGGCAAATGTACAAAATCAGCAGGGGATCAAATACTTCTTTCCCTCACTGTATAGCCTAGGCCATCTTTATGTAGAGCAACAATCCTTTGCCATGAGGTGCCATGTTGAACTTCCAGTGACCAGTATGGGGGAGTGTGAGAGCGATGACACCAAATTTAACACACCTGCTTCCCATTCACACCTGAGACCTTGTAATACTAACAAGTCACATGAAACTGGGGAGGGAAAATGGCTAATTGTGCCTAATTTAACATTTTCACTTATTGGAGTACTCACTTTTGTTACCAGCGGTTTAGACATTAATGGCTGTGTGTTGAGTTATTTTGAGGGGACAGCAAATTTACACTGTTACACAAGCTGTACACTCACTACTTTACATTGTAGCAAAGTGTCATTTCTTCAGTGTTTTTTTATTTATATATATATATACATATATACATAAGATGTAATCAGATATTCACCAAAATGGGAGGGATGTACTCACTTTTACGAGCGGCTGTGGCGCAGTTGGTAGAGTGGGTTGTCCACTAATCGTAGGGTTGGTGGTTTGATTCCCGGCCCGGGTGACTCCACATGCCGAAGTGTCCTTGGGCAAGACACTGAACCCCAAGTTGCTCCCGATGGCAAGCTAGCGCCTTGCATGGCAGCTCTGCTACCATTGGTGTGTGAGTGTGTGTGTGAATGGGTGAATGAGACACAGTGTAAAGCGCTTTGGATAAAAGTGCTATATAAGTGCACATTTACCTTTTTTTGAGATACTGTGTGTGTGTGTGTCTGTGTCTATGTGTGTGTATATATATATATATATATATATATATATATATATATATTTCCATAAAGTCATCATTTGACTTGGAATGATGAGCATAAGCAAAAAAATATAATTTTATAATAAATATATAATTTTTTGTTTTTTTAATTATTTAGTTAGTTAGTTATTTTTTTGCTTATGCTCATCATTCCAAGTCAAATGATGACTTTATGGAAATCTGCATTTTGTCCCAAGGTATGAAAACTTGTTTAGTACTTTAGTATTTCCTCTTTCCTCACAGACAGGAAGTAAAACAGATCTGTGGATGTGGAGAAAGTAAAATACTTTGCTGAAGGCTTAATCACAGTACACAGAGCATCGTGTACTGACAGAATCTGAATGATGGCACAGTGTCGGTATGATTTATACCACTTAATAATATTTCTCCTAATGGTGGCAACAACAGAATGCGAAAGTGAGTTTGACATTTATCTACAATTGATCACTATTGCTTTGTATTATCATTATCTACGTATCTAAATATTTTATGAATATCTCTAATCTTCCTGGTTCTGTGGCTGGTTTGAATTCTTATATGATGTATTTTTGCACCTGTTATTCAATTTATCACACGTTATTTGCTTAACATACAGAGTATTACAATTTGTTGATGATATTTATGTAATTAAGATTCACCAAATATCAACAAAAACACTGATTACAAGTTGCTGAGGTCAGGAGTTAATCAGAATCGTAATGTAATACCTTGTGCTCTTTTATTTAGAGTCAAGGTCATCTCAGTAAGGACTAAACGCAGTGCATACAGACAGAAATACAGATATGGTCACAGTGGAGAAGTAGTTGCATTGCATATCATATTGTGCATTGGCTTAATTACTCTAAAGCTAGAGTATATTATTATGTATAATAATTTTGTTCATGCCTAAATGACTATATAGTGTATGTGTGTGTGTGTGTATGTATATATTATATATATATATATATATATATATATATATATATATATATATATATATATATATATAATTGTCTTAATAATAATTTATTACATTCTCAGCTTTTTCCTCATTTAAAAAAAATCTGTGAAACCGTGTGTGTGTGTGTGTGTGTGTGTGTTACTAATAAACATATAAACCTCCACCCATGAAGCTACATACGGTTTCCAAAATAAGTCCCTTAGCACTTCGGTTTTGTGAAATTTTAACTGTGGTATTTGACTTTCTGCTTCTCTTTCTCATATCCTGTTAACTACATCTCGGAGGCCTTTAGAGCAGCCCGAAAGAGCAAAGCATTTTACAATGCCTCAGACCTCAGGCCTGCTGCTCTTACTATACCTCTTAACAGATGCTTAGGTGACAATGAAAGAAAGACGCTCGTATGGTAGCTGTTGTAAAACTGAGGTCCAGAAGAGCCAGAGTGCCTGATAGCCAGCATGATTTTAGAATAATAATAATAATAATAATAATAATTTTATTTGATTGTGTTTGCATCAAATTCACCTGCTATCAAAATGCACATGCTGTCTCTGTTTCCTCTTTCTTGTATCCAGATTGTGACATTTTGGACAGCATTGATACAGTGCTGAATTCAGTAGTTACGGTTACATGCCCTTTAACACCATGGCCTGAAGTCACAGAGGTAATTTGGGAAGTTCTTCAAGGTGAAAAAGCGGAAAGAATTGGTTCTGTAACCAACTGCTCATCTTCCTGCACCACAGAAGCCAATAACAACAGAGCCCAGCAACATTTATGTAAAGTGAGAGCAGTTCAGGATTTACAAAAAGGAACTGGATCACTGATCATTAGTCCTGTGGAGATCACAGATGCAGTTTGGTATCGATGTACAGTGCAAAACAGATCCAGATCTTACTGTTCTCAAGTAAAGATTGGTGTCAAAGGTTTGTTTCTAAGCAAACTAAAATAATTTCGGTTTACAAAAATAATTTTTAGTTGTAGGTAGTAATAACGGTAGTCTTAATTATTATTACTACTATTAAGTGGGCTGTAATAATAATGAGTCATAATCATAATCATCATTTGTGTAAATAAAAAATTAAATACATTTTTTTTATGCTGCCCTGTTTCTCATATCTTTTCAGATGAGCCTCAACTTCAGACTTCGATTCAAGGTAAAGCAGGATCAGTGTGCTTTGTGTATTCAAAAACAAATCATAGTTTGGTTAATTTTACCAACTACATTTTAAAAGTACATCTGTAATAAAAAGAAAAAAAAGAAAAAACGATTGACATACAGTCTAAGTTTATCTGGGGGGTGTTTAAATTTAAATAGCTTTATTTATTAGATATAAAAATGAAAATTGGAATCTTCCTTTCAGATTATTTTAGTGTTATGTATGTGCTCTTACACTCATACTGCTGGCTTTTCAAAAAATCGACCATTATTTATTTAGGACAACTAGGCAGGGTCGCCAGGGGCCTGTACCATGAAGGTAACCTTACAAACTCAGGTTTACGGGATTAGTTTCGAGTTGACAAAACCAATCCAATCAGGGGGTATTCCAGGAAGCAGGTTATGTAGCCTATATAACCTCAACTTTCGGTTCCAAAAACGGAGGTAACTTTCAGGGTATGTAAGTTGCTTTAGCAATTTAATCGCTGAACATGACCTGCTCCGGAGCAAAATTTGCCAAGATTCGTTGTGAGGGTAGATGGACCCTCCTCTGTACTGGAATTGCCACAATCTTTAAGGGGGCAATGATACAGTTTTAATAATCACATATAAAAAAGCAAGAAAACAAAAAACAAATAAGGAATGCATTATATAAGGGGCGGCTATGGCGCAGTTGGTAGAGTGGGTTGTCCACTAATCGTAGGGTTGGCGGTTCGGTCTCTTTATCTTCATCAGACAGTGCAAACTAATAATAATGTTTGGTCTAGCAAACAGAAGCAATACCTGAAGACAATAATTATTTTCAAATGTGGCAGGGTGTGCTGTTGCAGGAGGATCAATTAATACAATGTGTCCATCAGCAACGGTAAGAAAATTAGGTTATGTACATTCTCAAACAAATACAACCAATATACAAAGGCACAAAGAACATATAGTAGGGGCACTACAATTAAGATTACAGTACACACAATATGCAGTAAAAAAAAATACTAAACATGCATAATAGACAAGTGAAACATTGCCAATAAATAGTTATTTTAAAATTCCTTTTTTAGACCGTGGCAGTGTTGGTCATCTTGATTGTTTAATTATAAATCACTTAAAGCACTGGAAACTTGGTACCCATTTTATAGACGGTTGGACCAATTTAGTTAAGTTACAATTTAGGAAGTTTATAAAATACCTTTTTTGTGTTTCATTTTGACTTGGCTCCTGGTTCTTCTTGGACAAGAAGGATTACACCTGATAAAATATAAAGCCTATTATTATTATTATTATTATTAGTACTATGTACAATGTTAAGAAATTGGTGGAGGGCTAAAACTAAAGGCATATCTATAAAATTTTACGGCATGGGTCTAATAGGATCAATGCTTAATTTAGCATCATAATGAAAAGAAGCTTTTCAGATATTTATGAACTTATACATTCATGCATTTACTTGATCCATTACTTTTTTCAAACCAACTCTCTGTATGAAGCAGCAGTTACTTTTTTTCTATTCCTCATAAGCATGCATTAAAACCTCCAACTCTGCTCTGCTGAACTGTGCAGCTCGCTTTTTTTTTTCGCCCTGGAGTTCCAAGGTACTTGAGTTCCAAAACTTGTGGAGGTTGATTGAACTCCAACCATTCTGGAACTGGAACCATACTCAGAGTAAGCAAGGCTAATCAACTGAGTGTTCAGGGTTTATGTGATGGTAAGTTAAACCTACTTTCTGGAAAGACACCCCCTTCAATCTCAACAAGGTGGTTTGGGGTTCGCTACACAGCTAACCTACTCCGAGCAGGTTTTTTATGGTGGGGGGTAAGAAAACTTAAACCCAATTTGGATCAATCAGCTGCGAGCAAATTGCTATAAAACGACTGACGATTGAGGCTCAAGGTCCCTTTCAAGAACCTTCAAACTAACTGTTCCTCAGTGGTATAATGCTCTTCCAACCTCAATCCGGACCACAGAATCTGTCACCATCTTCAAAAAACAGCTAAAGACCCACCTCTTCCGTGAACACCTAACCAACCCATATAAAAACCCAAAAAACCATACTCTGCTACTTGCACCTCTACTCTGCACACTTTGCTTCTTTTGGAACTCAATTAATGGATCTTGTATGTTAGCACAACTTGTATTGTTATCTGCATGATATCACTTTGCTTGTATTTTTTCTTTTGTAAGTCGCATTGGATAAAAGTGTCCACTAAATGAATAAATGTAAATGTAAATTTGATGCATCAAATGTAACCTTTTAGTAGTTGTAGAGGTGGCTTTGCCATTTGTGTAGCTCGTATACAAATAATAAAGTCACTTCAAAGGGACTTTGAAGTCACTTCAAACTTTTTAGGGACAGACACAATCCCCGGGGCTTTTCCTGATGACCATCTGTACAAAAAATATGGATTTTTGGCTGATGGTATAGTTTATTTGTGCTGGTTTCTTGAGCCGTATATTAGAAATCTGATACGCTGAAGCCGCACTTTCTGTACCGCAGACTTTATTTCTTGTGTGTATTGCTTTGTAGTTCTTTGCTAATGGTACACATTTTCATGTGGTGGCATTATTCCTAATTCCTGTCCTAATATATTGTCACAAATTGACTTATTTTTTGATATGTAATTAAAATAATTTATATTAAAGGAAATTACATGAAATATGTTGGGGTTATAAATTTCCAATCCGTTTATTCTCATTGTGAGCCTATGAAAGTAAACTTTTACACAATCAGCAACGAGCTTTGGCAGGCAACCGCAACGATGTGATTTTTGTGGTTAGTGTAGATTTAGATTCCTTATATGTTCTCATTATATTTAGTTGCTCACCTGCTTTTTTACATGTTGAATGCTATTGGCTGTTTGCTGCAAACATCTTACATGCACACTATGAGTAAACCTCTATTTATTGTAGTGATGTGTCGTTCATGATCGATTTGTTCATTTTGAACGAATCTTTAATATGACTTGGGAACAACGAGTTGTCTCAGAGAGTGATTCATTAATTTTTGATAGCGCATGCGCTGCAACATCCCCATAGGTTCTGTACATGAAACAGAAATGATTAGTTCAGCTCTCAAATCTTCGGGTTTGAGTCATTTGTTCTTCCGGTGACCGCCCCATAGGCAATGCACCATGCAATACCAGAAACAGAAATGATTCATTGAATCTCTCGAATCTTCGAGTCATTCGTTCATCACGTCACAACCCCAGCCCCATCATTTTACTGACTCAGATCTTTGAATATTGTTCAGCAAAATGAACAAATGTTTTTTCAAGTCGTTCATTCATCACGTCACAGCCCCATTGGCAGAATGGGGCGGGGTTGTGACATGATGAACGAACGACTCAAAGACGAAGACTCAAGGTGAACTAATCATTTCTGTTTCCTGTAAGGAACCTATAGGGATGTTGCAACGCATGTGTGGTCAACACAAAATGAACGAATCACTCTCTGAGACAACTCGCTAATCTGGGTTTACTGAGAAAATTGATAACCAGGGTCATGAAACCTGTCAACCATAATTTATCTGGATTAGATTTGTTTGGTTTTGTCAACTCAAAACTTACTCTGTAACCCTGTTCCCAGAGGCCTGTTTCATGAAGCAAGCTGAACAAGGCTTACCAGGCTTACCAGGCTTATTGGTACCATGATGGTACCATGATGCTAGTTATCAACTTTCTCTGTCAACTCAGGCTTTGATTCTTAAGCTATGATTAGTCCACCAGCGCATGCACATAAAAGAATGATTGCGGCACCGAACAGCCAATAGCGTTCAACATGGGGAAAAAAACCCCAGCATACTTCCGGTTGAAGAGCAAGAAATTATCATGCAGAAGTATGAGGAATTTAAACCCACACTAATCATAAAAAGCAACACTGTTGCAGCTGCCAAAGCTTGGGAACATTGCTGATGGGTGATTGATGATTGTGTAAATATCTAAATTTACTTTTATTGGCTCACAATGAGAATAAACGGACTGAAAACTTACAAACCCAACATATTTCATGTAAATTATTTAATATATATGTCAATTGTTTTAATTAAATATGTAAAAAATAAATAGCAATTTGTGAAAATATATTAGGGCAGGAATAATGTCACCGCATGTAAATATGTACCACTTCCAAAGAAATGCAAAGCAATACATACAGTCTGTGGTACAGTAAGAGTGCAGCATGTCAGATTTTTAATGTGCAGTTCAAAATGTCAACAAAGATGTAAGTAAGTATCTCTTTCATACAAGTAAGTATCAAGGAAAACCAGGCGATTTTGTTTATCCCTAAAAGCACTTTCTGAAGTGCTGCTCTTACAATTTGTCCTGAAAAGTTAAATTAATTGCATCACTTATATTTCACTTTGCTCACAGCTGATTGGTCCAAGTTGGGTTTCTGTTCTTTTACCCATAACAGAACCTTCCCCAGAGCAAAACACTGAACCACTTTCATGGTATCTAAAACCCAGGATTGGCACAAATAAAACTGAATCTTACCTGGCAATCCACCTAAACCGACTTCATGGTACAAGCCCCTGGTCAAAACTGATTAATGAAGAACTCAATCTCTCTAAGCTAGCTACACGTAAACAGGGGAGCGCAGTTACTGCTTCTATCTGACAGCCGATGCTAAAACTAGCTTAAACTAATAATCAAGCAAGCAACACTTACCAGGTACTGTTTACCCTGGGTGACTACTTGCTTTAGCCATTTCTTTGCAGTATCTTTTTGATTCCCTAATCATCGCCTGATCCAGGCATTATTCACTAAATAATCTCGCATTTTCCTCTCAGAATCTTTGCAAAATGTTTTCCAGCAAAAAAAAAAATGGTTCTTAAGAATTCTTCGAAGTGCTTTTAGCCATGCTCTTATGACATTTGTTTGTTTTTACCTCCTAGTTCTGTGTTGTCATGGGTCACCTGTTTTCTGTTTAGTTCCATAATTACTTTGACTATTTAGACCTTTGTTTCTGAATCTCTCTGTAAAGTTTTGTTACATGTGTATGTGCGTTATCAAGTTTAAGTGTTATAAGTGCTTTTCCCTTAATAAACGCGAAACCATAATCATACTGACAATACTTTACCAGCTGAATACTTTGTATCACAATACCAAGCAATTACAATTACATATACTAATTACATATCTTTTATAATGTAATTTTCAGATTACAAAAGCAATGAGATGTGTTGTTTTAGTGAAAATAGTATTAACTGCTGCACTGTATTGACAATAATACCGTTTAAAAATACAGTGGCATCAGAGGTATTTTGAAGCTTTAATAAAGTGGTACTACTGTTGTAACGGTATAGTGTGCAACCTTACTACAGAGATGAAGTTTGTACTTTATTTACTCTTTGTTTGCCATTGCCAGTGTTTGCAGAGTCTCATTAGATTTAATTCAGATTATTAGTTTGAAACAAAATCTTGGCAGCTGCAAACTATTTTTTTTTTAAACTTTCCTCATGCTGAGACCCTTACATTTGATTATTGAACTTTCTTGTTTTTTTTTTTTTGTTTATTTGTTTTTTAGAATGCAAAAGCCTTGACCCAGTTGAAGTAGTACAGAACTCAACATTGATGCTTCAGTGCCCTGTGCCCAGATCGCATCTTGGTGCCCAACAGTTAATCTGGGGGACTGTTGAAGTAGATGTGACTGTTCCTATAACCCGCTGCCCTTCACACTGCACCTCCAGTGGAGCCCATAAACCACTGTGTGAGAGAGCAAAAACAATGGAGAATGGGTCACTGACTATTAGTCATGTGGAGTCTACAGATTCTCAGTGGTTCTGGTGTGCACTTGCAGTGAATTCCACATTGTGTTATAAATTTAAGCTTACTGCCAAAGGTTTGTTCAATCTTCACTTGCCTAAATATGACATATACATGAGTTTTATGCTCTAAAACATTAGTACCATCATGTTTCACATATGACTTATAAGGGTGAGTCAAATGAAAACCTTAATAGTGTGACATACTCTCATTGAGCACTTTATTAGGAACACTGTACTAATACTGGGTAGGACTTCACTCAAAACCACCTCAATTCTTTGTGGAACGTATTCCACAAGATGTGCAGGATAATTTGCTTCTCCGACCTACATTGACCCTGTTAGCTCAGAAATTCAAACTATGAAAACAATTAAGCTATCTGACTTATTCTTTAGAAAAATATAACCGCCAAACTCCCGAAGATTTATTTCCAGTCAGCAAGACAGCAAATAAACTGAACTGGTACCTGGAATGCATGACACATGGAGATGTAGCTTGTACTGAAGTTCCGTTGGTTACATAGTTCTTTATATATATATTTCATTCATAGCACCATATCTAACTTTAACCAATCATAGACAGTTCCCCTTTTGCTACATCCAATCACAATCTTCCTCACATATCTCGGTTGCATATTTTCCCGTTATCTTCAACAGGCCCCAAGTTTTCCCATTTTGTGAGGCCATACATTTTCCATTATCTTTATCTTGATTTACCTTTCTCACGCAAACATCATTATTTGCATCATTACACTAAGGAGCATATATGTTCTTTGCCGTTTGCTTTCTCTTTATTTAACCTTGAGGCCTTGTTCCACCACGGTTGAGTGAATTGAATTACCTTTACATTTGTCTACTGTGTGCCTGTACCATGGGTGAGTGAATTTTCCACATTTCCTGTAAGGAATATGGGCTCTCATGTTTATTCTATATGCTTTTTATGGTCAGACTTGCATTCTTAAGTTTTCATGTGTTTTCTATGATTAGATGTAAGGCCAAATACCATCAACCCGTGTCATTCCAAGAAGAACTCTGGGCCTTCCATGAAGAAGAAAAGAACTGATGCATCTACTCAAGCACGCTTTACAGTCTTCGGGGCACACAGACTCCCACGTACCCAACTGCATCTAAGTGTACTCAATCTACCCAGATTCTCTAGAAGGTTAAAAATAAGACTATGTATCCCCTGAAATATTATCTGAAACCTTTTTTGGTAAAAAAAAAAAAGTAATGCTTCTCTATGCATTCTCCTGCTAATACATAAATCTTGCTTCAAGCCAGTTTCTGTGTGTGTGTGTGTGTGTGTGTGTGTGTGTGTGTGTGTGTGTGTTCTTTTAACTGCTCATGCGTGTGTGCCCTGGTATCAGTAGATCTGTCATGAGGCCCCTCTGCTCTCTCCGGCGCACCCACACACATACTGCACAGCTGTACATACATACAGTATCTCACAAAAGTGAGTACACACATAACATTTTTGTCAATATTTGATTATATTTTCATGTGACAACACTGAAGAAATGACACTTTGCTACAAAGTAAAGTAGTGAGTGTACAGCTTGTATAACAGTGTAAATTTGCTGTCACCTCAAAATAACTCAACACAGGCATTGATGTCTAAACTGCTGCCAACAAAAGTAATTACACCCCTAAGTGAAAATGTCCAAATTGGGCCCAATTAGCCATTTTTCCTCCCCGGTTTCATGTGACTTGTTAGTGTTACAAGGTCTCAGGTGTGAATGAGGAGCAGGTGTGTTAAATTTGGTGTAATTGCTCTCACACTCCATACTGGGCACTGGAAGTTCAACATGGCACCTCATGGCAAAGAACTCTCTGAGGATCAACCACAAGCGTGGTGTGAGTAGCTTGCACATGTGTATCTCACAAGTGGCTAGATTCCTTGGATTCGGCATGTGCTTAACTGTCTGACTTTTAACGATCTGTTTCTTTGGCTGTGTATGTCAACCATTGCTGAAACAAATTATCCGCACTCTGGTTGATCTCTTAGATCTGTTCTGTTATTGTTTTCCCTACTGCATGCCGTGATCTGTCTTTTCCCAACCTGGTAACATTTGCAAATCCTTTTTACGTCTTCTTGCTGTTGTACTTATCACTTGGGTACAGTTTGTTTGTGGTTTTTCTTTTTCCTAACAATTCTAATGCCTCATCAACTGTTAATCCAATTGTCACTACAGTCATACCTATTATTGCTAGTGTTGCTAGAGTTATATTTAATGTATTCATTGCTGAGTTTTATTTTTTGGTTCTGTGCCAATTGCTATTTATTGAACTTCTGGTGACAGAGGAAGTAGCATAATCTTGTGTCTTATTTCAGCCAATGTTTTCTCTATTCCTGGCCCCCACTATTCCTCTATTCATGGTCCCCACTGTTCCTCCAGGTTTTGGGGGCCCAGGGCTTGTTGTGCTCCTCCTTGATTTTGCCTCGGCCTGTCGTGCTCTGCATCCTCGTTCGAGGGCACCTCAAGTATGTTGCATGGTGCTTCTGGCTCTGGTTCAGGGGTTGTACTGCTGCTGAATTCGGTTGCTCTGTGAGTTGCTCTTCTGTTGTTGATTCTTCTCCTGGTAATTCCTCTGCTAGTTCTCCTGCTGGTGGCTCTGCTGCTGGTTCTTCTGCTACTGCTGCTTATTCTGCTACTGCTGTCTCCTCTGGTGGTTCTTCTGGTGGTGGTTCTTCTTGGTCATGGTCCATGCCAGTCTGCGGTAACTCTGCTGGCTCTTGCAATCTTTCCGGAAGTGGATTTGGGGCATTTGGATCATGTGCCTGTGTGCAGTGATTGAGGTGGTACCATTAGTTTTTACCTATTATCTTTACTGCTGTTGGTGTGACAAATATCACCTAGGCCCTGTTCTTCTCACATTGTTTCACCTTCTGCAGATCATTGTTAGGTTTGATAGTCCTTGCTTCTGTGGCTCCTTTTACCTGGGTCCTTCCAGCTGTTCAAGTAAAGGCCCTTTGTTGGGTCCTCTCAAGTATGGCACCGGCACTGGTTGACCTGTAAGCATTTCATGTGGGGATAGGTGTGTTATGCAGTTAGTCTGCATGCACATGCTTATTAAAGCTAACAGCAGGGCTTGCACCCAATTTAATTTGGTTTCTTTCCAGATTTTAGCCAATTTTGATTTTAGTGTCCACCATTCCCATTAATTGTGGGTGATATACACATCCAAAGCTATGCTTTTTTCGCAGGTCCTGCGGTACTTTCTGGGCTACTCTGTTCATAAAGTCTGCATCATTGTCTGAACTAATTTGTCTGGAATCTCAAAATGAGGTATAACTTCTCTACACAGGAACTTCACTAATGCATCTGCATGTGCTGTTGGGTGCACTTCCACCCATCTAATGTATCTGTCCACTACCACCACGATATAACTTTTTCTTTTTTTCCTCTCCAGAAAGTAAATTATCAGGTGTCAAAGTGGTCCTTCCGATTGTGGGATGTGTCCTATCAGAGCTGTGAAATTTTTCCTAATGCTGTGTTGTGCACATATTTCTTAACTTGTTAACATGTGGTCAATCATGGGGCCTAGAAATGGAGTCCACCAGGCTCTTTTGAGTCTTTTTACCACTTATCACCTTGCACAATGGTCTGAGCCATGCGGTGTCCTAAACAAGAACAGGGAAGCTACAAAATGTCCCCCTGGCCCTCGCCAGACTCCGGTGCTACTATTCTTCTTTGCTACCATTTCTTTCCAGTGTGTGATTTCATGGATTGAGGTTGTATTTTTACATTTCCACTAAGGATGCTAAGTTCGTCTCTGGTGGAGGCGTGTCTTCTGGAACCAAGACTGGCAGAAAGTCAGTATGATGTAATGCTGTCTGTTTGGCAGCTTCATCTGCTGCCGAATTCCCTTTAGTGATAAACATGCCATCTGATCTGTGGACATCACATTTAACAATAGCCAAATTGAATGTTAACGTTAAAGCATGTAACAGCTCAGAAATGGCTTGACCATGAGTCACAGGTGAGCTGCCATCTGCTCTATGAAAGTCACACTGGGCCAAAATTGAACTGTATAAATGGCACACTCCATATGCATATGCTGAATCAGTAAAAATTGTACAAAATTTTCCATTTCTTAGTTTACAGGCCACTGTGAAGGCCTTAAGTTCTGTCACTTTGGCTGAGCAAGGTTGACTGACAGGTAGGGCTTGGATGGTAATGAACAACGAAATGTCTGGGCAAGGAGCCCCAATCACATTACCTGCTACACATTACATTACCTGCTACATTACCTGCTACATTTGTCCCCCTAAAACACGACCCATCTACAAAAAAATGTCAGAGTAGAATGGGATGGTGGCTGATTCTCGAGATCTTGCGTGCCTTTAAATATTTGTTAGAAGTAACGTGACAGTCTTGTGGCTCACCATCTAATGGAGTTACCATTCTGTCTGCTCGATTTACAGTCTGGCATCTTTGGATTGTCAATTCTGGTGCAGGGAGTATTATGTAATTTCTTGTCTTCCGTGCATTAGTAATTACAATCGCTGGGCTTGTTAGAAGCGCGTGTAGGGCAGGGGTGGTTTATAGTGTAGTAGGGTGACCCATAATAATTGCAGAAGCTTTTTGATAAGTGAAAGCTGCTGCTGCTAATCCACTGTAACATGATGGCATACCCTGTTCTACATTGTTGAGGGCAGTACTAAAGTTGGCAATGGGCTGTTTACCTAGACCTTACTGCTGAGTTAACACGGCATATGAAAACATACAAATGAAAAGGCTTGCTATAATTGGGCTTAACCAAAGCTGGTGCAGAAATCACTTTTTTTTGTCTTTTATTTATTTTATTCATTTTCATATGATTCATTTACATGTGATTCCTTTACGTATGATTAATTTACTTGTGATTCATTTACTGATTTGCTACTCTTTAAATCCAGTTTTATACTGTAATATTGCAAAGGTCTTTCCAGATTAATACTTACTACACTGTATGAGATAACCCTAATAAAATTGTCTGAATTCTATAATATAATTTGTTTACCATGTTAGGTTTAAATCTTCTAAATCAGATTCGCAATTAAATAACATTACTCTGTTCCAATTCATATTCTTCAAAGCATTGGTATGTTTTGTTTACTTTCACAATCCTCCAAACGCCCACACCCAAATCACTTTGTAACATTTCAAATCTTGCTAACGCCTCTGGTGTCCAAACAAGGGATGCATTTTCCTTTCTCTAGTCTACTGCTCATATTAAAGCCCATAAACAGTCCATTTTTAGAGTGACATCACAGATCCACTGTCTACTATAGCCTACCATCCCCAAAAAGGAAAGCATTTGTCTTACTGTTTGAGGATATGGGGCAGTTCTTTTGGCCTCTATATGTGCTGGGGCAGGAGATCTATTCGTTCCATGCAAAATCCTGCCCAAGTGTTCCACCACTTCTTTACAAAACTGCAATTTGTCCCTACTGACTTTATGACTATTTTCTGCAAGCACTGTGAGAACCTTTTAATGAATCTGCTCTACATTGCTCTTTGGTTGGACTACAAATCAACAGATCATCCACGTACTGAAGCAGTGCACTTGCGATATTGATTGAAGCCAAATCTTCTGCTAACATGCAATTGAAAATAGATGGAATTTCACAGTACCCTTGAGGGAGGCATGCATACTTGTATTGTTGTCCCTTGTAAGTAAATGCAAACAAATGCCTCGAATCTGGGTGTAACGGTATACTAAAGAAAGCTGAACACGAGTCTATTACTGTGTACCACTTTGTATCCTCGGGGATGTTCAGCAAGAGAGTGTGGGGTCAGGTACTATAGGTATTTCTTTTTTTTATAAATATTTTTATTGGGAGAGATGGCACATTGGAAAAACTAACAAACAGACTTTAGTACACTGAGACCCAAGCATAAGAGGAGAAGAGAGAAAAAAAAAGAAGGCACAAAATAATTCTGCCAAAAGGAGAATAACAATGGGCAAGAGTAAAACATGTGAGTGAGATTGCAGGGAGAGGCGTGACATTTATCACAGCGGTCAATGACGGTGGGATAAATCTGTGACAGACGTGTTTTGGAGAAATGAATCCTGTGTAACACCTTAAACTGTATCAAAGAAAGACGAGCACAAACTGTGCTCTTGTGGATCTTGCTAAGGGCACCGTCCCACCAGTCTTCATGTAGTGTCAACCCCAATTCCCCCTCCCAAGCAACCTTGATTTTAATGATAGGTGAGCTGTCGTAGGATAAAAGTTTATTGTAAATTCCTGAAATACGAGATTTCTGAAGAGGATCAGACAAGAGAAAATCATCCCACAGTTGGCTTAGGGGTAAGGAGGGAAAAGTAGGAAACAGCGATTTTGCACAGTGTCTAACTTGGAAATAACGAAAAAGATGTGACGGTGGAAGCTGAAATTCGCTCGACAAATCTGCAAAACTACGAAAAGCCCCATCCTTATAGAGATCTTTGAAAGTTTTGAGACCTTTGTCATGCCAGATAGCAAATGTGGGGTCTGATATTGCCGGTTGAAATGAGTGATTTTTCAGTAATGGAGTTAAGGGAGACGCGGAGACGAATTTGAAATTCTTCCTGAACTGGTACCAAATTTTTAGAGCTGCACGAACCACAGGGTTGTCTGTAAAGCCAGAGAAGTTGGTAGAAGTGGAAGAGGTGAGCAGAGCCATTGGAGAGGACGAGCCACATGAATGTACCTCTAATGTACACCATGGGGAATGCGCTGGTCTCAACCAAAATAAGATTTTATGAATATGTGATGCCCAGTAATACAACTGAAAATTTGGAAGAGAGAGGCCAGCATTGAGCTTACATCTCTGAAGCATTGACTTACTTATTCTGGGTGTCTTACCACACCACAAAAAGCTAGAAATTTCCTGATCTATAGTCTTATTAAAAATCGCTTTGATAAGAATAGAGGGAGACATTGGGGAAAAAATAGGAACTTAGGCAGGATATTCATTTTTACTGTGTTAATCCTTCCTATCAGCGACAGAGGTAAAGACCTCCATCGTTGAAAGGCAGTTTTGATTTCAGACATCAATGGGGAGAAGTTAGCAGAGTAAAGTGAAGTCAGAGACCTGGTTATGTTAATTCCTAAATACTTAAAGCCAGAGGGGCTCATTCTGAAGGGGATATCAGATTGAGTCATTTGTAATGCCAAAGTATTAACCGGGTAGCACTCACTCTTGGAAACGTTAACTTTATAACCTGAAAACGAGCCAAATCTTTGGAGAAAGGACAGAATTCCAGGTAGAGAGTGACATGGGTTGGAAACATACAGTAATAAATCATCCGCATAAAAAGAAAGTTTAAATTCCATGCCCAACCGAGATATTCCAGTAAAAGAGGAGGAGGACCTCAGATAAATTGACAAGGGCTCTATAGCTAACGCAAACAGTAAAGGAGACAAGGGCAAACCCTATCGAGTGCCACGGGATAAAGTAAAATAAGTTGACTGGATACCATTAGTGGAGATACTAGCTTGCGGGGATGTATACAGAAGGCGTATCCAAGACATAAATGTGTCACCCAATCCAAATTTGTGCAATACTGTAAGCAGGTAGTCCCATTCAACCCTGTCGAACGCTTTTTCAGCATCGACTGAGATTACCACTTCGGGGGAAGTAGTAGAGCATTTGGAGTAGATAATGTTCAAAAGGGTGCGGACGTTGTAAAATAACTGACGCCCTTTTATAAACCCAGTTTGTTCTTCTGAAACTATAACTGGAAGAATTTTTTCCAAGCGACTAGCCAAAGCCTTAGCAAGAATCTTAGCATCTACATTTATCAAAGAGAGGGGTCTGTAAGAGCTGCAGAGATTCGGATCTTTGTCCTTCTTTAAAAGTAGATTTATGGAGGCTTGTCGCAAAGTAGGAGGGAGAGCGCCACTCTGCAACGATTCCCTATATACCGAGTGCAATATAGGAGACAGTTTAGATTCAAATCTTTTGAAAAATTCTACCGGGAATCCATCTGGGCCAGGAGCTTTATTGTTTTGCATGCTATTCACGGCTAGGTTGATTTCCTCTAAGGTTAATGGAGAGTCAAGATCTTTAGCAACTTCTGAGTTAATGGTAGGGAAATTGAGACTGTCTAAGAAAGCGTTCATATCAGAAGTCCCAGCTGGAAAGTCAGACATATACAGAGAAGAATAGAATGAGCGGAAGACTGAATTAATGGTATTGGGGTCCGTGTGGAGTATGCCAGATGAATCCTTTATTTGAGGAATTATTCGTGAGGCAGCTTGATGTCTCAATTGATGGGCCAAGAGTCGGCTCGGTTTGTCACCATGTTCATAATATGTGGAGCGTGAATGTAGCAGAAGGCGCTCTGCATCCACCGATGTAATAAGGTCAAATTCAGCCTGCAATACAACCCGATCTTTAAGTAAAGCAGAAGAGGGACCAGTGCCCAATTGCCTATCTAGTTCGTCAATTCTACGCGATAGCTCATGTAGTTTGGCCATACGAGTGTTGTTCAGATGTGCAGAGTAGGAAATTATTTGGCCCCGCAAGTATGCTTTTAGTGATTCCCACAGCAGGGAACAGGAAATAGGTTCAAGCTCGTTCTGATTGATTTCAATAAAATCGTCAATTGTAGTTGCAATGAATGTGTTAAATTTGTTGTCTGACAGGAGCAGAGTGTTAAACCTCCACGGTGTTGAATATCGAGGTTGGGGGGAAAGCTGAATATCCAGAGAAAGCAGGGCATGGTCAGAAATCACAATAGGGTGATATTTAACCATCGACACTTTGGAGATAAGTTTGGCGTCAATAAAGAAATAATCAATTCTAGAGAAGGACTTATGCACCTGCGAAAAGAAAGAATATTCCTTGATACTGGGATTATGGAATCTCCAGGGATCCACACAACCATTCTTAGACATGAAATCAGAAAGTGTACTCGACATTAGTGAGGGTGTCAAGGTCTTGGAAGAAGAACGGTCCAACCTAGGATCAATAACACAATTCATGTCTCCTCCAAATATAAGGACTGTGTTATGTAGTGAAGGGAGGCGCTCCAAGAGCTTATTCATGAAGTGTGGGTCATCAAAATTTGGGGCGTAAACATTAACCAGTAATACCGGGACATGCAACAATTTTCCTGTTATTATTAAGTATCTCCCATTTTCATCTGATATTACATTGGAGGATGAAAAGTGAATTGATCTACCAATTAAAATGGCAACCCCCCTGGCCTTAGAATTGAAATTGGAGTGAAATACCTCAGAAATCCAGGGGCATTTAAGCCGTGCCTGGTCTGTGGTGCGCATATGAGTTTCTTGTAGAAACACTATGTCCGCATTGAGCCGTTTCAGATGGGCAAATACTCTGGATCTCTTCATAGGACTCCCCATACCTTTAATGTTCCAGCTCACAAAGTTCACATGCGAGCAAGATTTTCCAGTATTAGTGGACATCTATCAAGTGTTTATGGCAGGAAGAGAATGAAAGTGAAGCCTTACCTCTGAGAGAAGGAAAAGGGGACAGGAAACAGGAGGGGGGAGAAAAAGGACAAAAACCAAAGATAAAATGAGAAAAAGTGAAAAGAAAAAATAAATACAATAAAAGTAAATGATAAACCAAAACAAAAGAAAACACACTCCAAACACACAGTGAAGCACCCCATCCCACCCCCCTCCCCATTGCACTTACACGTCCCCATCCCCAAACGATGGAGACCCCAGTGCAGACTCCACAAGGAGTCAAATCCCCAACAGGAAAGCTAACAGCTGTTGACCCGATAGTAATAAATCCCCAGGCCGGGCCCCTGCAAACTAAACGAAGATAAATGTCAAGGCACATAAACAGTCAATACTCCCTCATGTGTTGTAGAGTCAGTAGTGGTCCATTTCACTTCTGGAGACGGATTATTAGTGTTCTCACTTGATCAGTGTCTTAATAAACACCCGGCGTTCCTCCGGATTTAAACTCCCTCTCGATTTCCGTGCGGTGTAACGCGAGGCGCCGCGGATAAAGCAGACCGAACCGTATTCCCGGTATCTCACGGAGCTGGCGGCGGCAGTCATTGAAGGCGCACGAGCGGCGGGCCGCCTTCGCGGTATGATCGGAAAGATAGAAATGACCATGTCACCAACCTTCACCCGTTGTTGGGCTCTGGCGCGCCCGCAGGATGTCCACACAGTCCGTGTGGTAATGGAGTCGGGCGTTATAGGCGGGGCGCGTTTTCACCGGGTTTGGGCCTCGGCTGCAGAGTGCGATGACGCGCGGTCCAAAAGTGGCTCTTTGTTCAGCCAAAAACCTCCTTAAGCAGAGTGGAACCGGCTGCCGGTGTAGAGGCGCAGGTCGGTCAGCCTCCACCACGATCCTCACATTGTTGCGCCGTGATCTAGCCTCGAGATCCTCACACTTGTTTTCCACCCTCCCCAGCTCGGCAGATAGGCGCTCCACTTTAGCCTCTACCGTAGCGATGTCATCGCAACAGGTAGAGAGGCGAATTTCCATTTCCCCCACTGTATGCTTCAAAGTGCTCACCTCCGACTGGATAACCGTTATACTGGCCGATAATTCCGCCTTTATGGTCTGTAGCTCTCCCTTAATCGATGTTAAGTTTTCACCCAAGGCCACCTGGAGCTCAGATTTAAAAATGGCCGCCATTTCGCATGCGGAGCGCGGCGGGGAGCTCATCCTTGAAACCGGGGGGATAGCGGGCCTAGAGGGGTCACTACGCCGGGGGATGCAGCGTGTGGAGCAGCGCAGAGGTGTAGCAGCCAAAGCATTTGCGCCTTTGGATTTTGCCGGCATTTTAGACATTAAACTAGAAGTTTACGGTGTTAAACAAGACTTACAAACACAAATGCTACCAAAAACAGTGCCTATCATATAATATAAATAGTTGTTGCCGGAGCCCCGAAATTTGCGACCTACTCCATTTGTCACTCAGCCGGAAGTCACTATAGGTATTTCTGCCTGTACAACTGTGTTAACTGCACATAAATCATGTACAAGTCTCCATTTTTCAGAGTTGGGCTTCCTGACAGGAAATATGGATGTGTTACATGGTCTTTTGGTTGGGATCAGGACTGCTTCCAGGAGCACCTGAATTGTAGGCCTGATTCCTTCCCTACCCTGTGTAGTCAATGGGTATTGTTTCGGATAGGGAAACTGACATTAGGTTTAACCGCTATTTCACCTGTCCTGCTGATTTGACTAAACCTACATCTGTCTGATGTTTTCTCCACAATGTGTCATGCAAACTTTTCAGTAATGTTTCATCTTCTTCTTTATCAGCTTCTGTTGTGACTACTGGTGTATGAAGTGACAGCGTCATGTGCCTCTCTATCCATGTGTGTGTAGCTATCATGCTACCAACTCCCCTTTGTGAAATTCTTGTGTACTGATTGTCTGGTGAAATGTGTAGATATGGATTATTAGTAGGTTTCCACTCTCTGACCCATGCTGCCTCTCTAAGAGGACTCAAACCTTTCTGCTACAGTGAGAAAGATTTGTGGGTCACATGGTGGAAAAAAAAGAGGAAACAAGATGGTGTCAAGTGGCGGCACGTTTGTTTGTTGCTCTGAGAGATAGCTTGAGCATGACCAGTTCACTACATGTGAGCGGTGTTTTTAATGCCGTAGCTGTGTGCATATTTGGATTTACTTTTTATTTGCTTTGTCTTGTCTTTTCTGGGTTGGATGCAGCTTGAAAAATGTATTGTTTGCCTACGGTTTTTCTTGGTTTTGCTTTCTGCGTTGTGGCGCCGGGTCGCAGGGGGGCGCCGAAGGGGAGTGGAGTTGGTGGTGAAGTCGCTCTACTCGAAGGAGAGCATCCTGAGTTTCTGGTGGATTTTGATTGAAACTCTTGGGTTGGAATGGAGTTAAAGCTACGGGTGAATTTTGCTGGGCTGTACTTTTCGCTGTGCACCTCGATTGGAATCTCCCCTCGTTGCGATGGAAATGGGTTGCTCTCATTTCCAGATTGTTTACTTTGGGGGAGGAGTGAAACAAGCCATCAGCGGGCTGTGGTCATTCAATTCCAGCCTTTGCTCTTCACCTCTGGTACAACAGAAGTGTGACGTTTAAGCTGTCTTATGGCTCTGCAAAACCATCTGGGGTCTCAAGGAGCAGCTCTTTTAAACTCGCCAATTATTCACCACCACCTTCACTGCAAACTGCCTAAACATAGACTTTTGCTTTTATTGCTGCTATTCATTTCTGGGAATGTTCATCTAAATTCAGGCCCAGAGCAAAATATGTTATGACACCCCTGAAAGCTTTAAATGCAGAAAGGGCCTGGGATTTTGTCATTTGAATGTTCGTAGTTTGGTTCGTAAAATAGATATGGTTCGTATATGGGCAGTTTCAACTAATGCTGTGTTTTTGTTTTAAGTGAAACTTGGTTAAACAAATCTATTCTTGATAAGGATGTGACTATAGATGGGTACAACTTATTCAGAACAAACTGACCTAAAAAGGGTGGAGATGTTGCAATATATGTGAAAAAGTTAGTTATTTATTGTAAATGTGGTTGTCTCAAAGTCAATAAGTAGACAATTTGAATTATTGGCTCTTGACTTAGAAGTCTCTAAGAATTTTCATATCATGGTTGTTGGTTGTTATAGACCCCCTTCAGCTGACAGTAGTACTCTTTCTTCTTTGAGGGAGTTAATAATAATAATTTTATTGCTGCTAGCTCCCTTTATGACACATTACATAATCCAGATTCCAGCTCTCCCACTGTATGTCCTATTGATCAGTCACTGGTAGCTCAATCATTTCATTTTAAGACAGTAAAGGTACCAGATATAAGGAAGACTTTGAAAGATCTAGATCCAAAAAAATCATCAGGTCCAGATAATTTGGAACCATATTTTCTAAAAATAGCTGCAGAATTGATAGCCAATCCAGTTGCATATTTAATTAATTTTTCATTAGCTAGGAATCAAATACCAACCATTTGGAAATCTGCCAACAGATTTCAAAAAGTTGTTTCAAAAGTTGTTAATGACTTGGTTAAGATCTTGGACAATATGTTGCAACAGTATGGTGCAGCACTGTTTATTGATTTGTCAAAAGCTTTTGACACAGTGGACCATAAAATACTTCTTCAAATACTCACCTCTGTTGGACTATCAGAACAAGCAGTGGGATGGTTCAACTGTTATTTATCAGGAAGAACACAATGTGTGAAAGTAAATAGCCATACATCTATCTCCCTAAACATTTCAAAAGGGGTGCCTCAAGGCTTAATTCTTGGGCCTCTTCTTTTTATCATTTATACAAACAACCTCTGCAATAATATAAAAAATACAAATTATCATTACTATGCTGACAACACTGTTCTCTATTGTTCTGGGTCCACGTTAAGTCAAGCAATCATAACTTTACAATCTGCTTTTAACATCTTGCAATATAATCTGGCAACTTTAAAATTAGTATTAAACTCTGAAAAAACTAAGGTCATGACTTTCACTCTGGGAAAATTAATGGAAAACTCTATCCAGACTATTTGTACACTTTCACGTACAGAAATCGAAGAAGTGTCGCATTACAAATACTTGGGCATTACTATTGACCAGTCACTGTCTTTTACAGTGCATGTCCAAGATTTGGTTAAAAGGTTGAAATTTAAGTTGGTTTTTTTTTTTTTTTTTTTTTAGAATCAAGTCTTGTTTATCTTTTGAAGCAAAAAAAACAACTGGTAAATGCAACATTTTTGTCTGTCTTGGACTATGGTGATATTTTATACATGTATTCTACCTCCCAGTGTCTTCTTGCTTTGGACACAATGTTTCATGGAGCATTGAGATTTATTACAAACTTAAAATCTCTCACTCATTACTGTTTGCTGTATTCTCAGGTCGGATGGTTCTCCCTTTCCATTCGGCATTGGATGCACTGGCATCTTTTTATTTATAGGGCTGTGTTGGGAATTCTTCCTCCTTATTTGAACACTTACATCCTCCCGAGGCTTGTAGGGACATATCACATACGTTCAAGAGATTTATTTTTATTGTCTGTCCATAAAGCTTGTACTAACTTTGGAAAAAAGGCTTTTCATTTTGCAGCACCATCTGCATGGAATCAGCTTCAGAAGGAATTACAGTTGAAGGAGTTGGTCTCACTATATTCTTTTAAAGGTTTTTGAAAGGACCTTGCCGAAAGCCAGTGTGTTTGTCACTGTTTTTTAAATTGATTAAGACCCTGTTTTTTTATGATGACATTGTTGTCCAAATATGATGAGTGAAAGTGTGTCTATGTGCTTATTTGTGTCTCTGTATTTATTTGTAACCGTGCTGCTGCCACTTGCCAGGACACTCTTGTAAAAGAGATTTTTAATCTCAAGGAGTTTTTATCCTGGTTAATTAAAGGTTTGAATGAATGAATGGTGCCTGTCCTTTAGGTCATCTTTCAAGAGTACCATGGCAGCCACTACTTGTGGTCCTGTTACACCTCAAATCTGTTTACACCTCAAATTGTCTTTGTTCCATTATCTCATTCCATCTGCTCATACTCTTCATTCTTACTGTCTTGATCAAGGTACATTATACAGGGCAGGGGGCTTCTTGTTTCTCTGCAGTCTTGTCACATTGCTTGTATCCACATCTTCCATTTTAGATAAGTCTTTTTTTGTAGTTCAGATGAATCTGGTCCAGTATATTCCAGCTAGTACATTGTATCATGTCTCGTTTGTCTGTTTGGTTCTGTCAGTAGGTGCGGTCCCACTGAGGTTTCATCTGGAATGGTTACCCACAGTCCTGTGGGGCTGCAGTGTATTTTTGCTTCTAGTTCGCACAGAAGATTTCTGCTGAGTAGGTTCACTGGGGACTTTGGTGAATATAGAAGTGTTGCCACTGTTGTGTCTTCAACTGTTAGCGTTTGGGGCTCTGTGAGTCTGAATACTTGTGTTCCCAAGAAGCCAGTGGTTTTTATCGAGTTGTGAGTGAGGAGGAGACTGGAGCCTTCCTGGCCTATACATGAGAATGTGGCACCAGAAACGGGGCTGGTTTCATGCCATTGATCGACATCATGAATATTGGTTCTTGTCTTGTATGCAGTATGGTGATGTACTGCATGTGCTCCCCCTCTGGCTTACCTGGGCATCCTCAACTCCTGTTGATTGTGAGTCCCGACCAGGGTTCCACAGGTTCTTGCCATTGGTTTAGGTATGGAGGTCCTTCTTGCTGGTCTGTATATTCTGACTGCCTTGGCTGGTTCTCCCATGGGCAAACCTGGCAATTGTGTGTCCTTTCTCTCCACATCCCCAACATTCCATGGCCTGTGAGCTGGGGGCCTGCTGCTTTCCTTTGCCCTTGTTGTGGGGCCAGCACTATATCTGATGGCATTGGCTGGCCAGACTTTTTCAACTTGCCCCTGACAAAGCCTTGTTGAGCCCTAGGGGCACTGCTCCTTTCTCCCGGATTTAGATCATGTCTGGACCAGACTAAATGAATGTTTATCTGTTTCGCTGTCATTGCTGGCCTTACTGGGTTCTTTCTTTTGTACCTTTCAGCGAGCAAATTAATTTTATCTACCATTATTGATACAGTAGCTCCTCTTTCTCACTCGTGAGGTCTACTGTAACTATTGCAGTTACTCCCGAGCAATAGTTGTACTGGCCAGGTTTATCTTGAAATGGATCTACTAATGGTATGTTGTCTTTGTTATCTGGGTCTTTTATAAATTACATTAAAGGTATAGCAGCCCTAGTTGACCTAGGTGTCAAGAGCCTTCTCAGCATTTCAGTCCAATCAAGCTCAGGAAATTCAATTTGTAAATCATCTAAATTGGCCCACCTATTTATACACCACAATTTAGCTGCAATTAACCCATCCGATTTCCACCTTTCAACCGCACTTTTGTCTTTTAAATGTTATTTTATCCCAAAAATGTGTTGTTATTCTAGCCTCAGCAAGTAGACTGTTGTGCAATTCACAATCATGTGTTTTGTTGTGTTATTAGTTCTCTCGCAGCCCAGAAGACACAGAATAGACGACCAACAGAGAGTACAGATCAAGGCCAGATTATAAATGATCCCCACGGTGTACAGAAATCGTTTTAGTCTCCTGGCTACAGTCTCTTTCCGTTGCTCTACCATTTAGTCCTGTGTCTGAAAAGTAAATAACATAGAATTCATTCATTATTACCCTGTTGCATATTATGATAGGAAAATACCCTGATACGGCATTCTTTGGCGTAACACTGAGAGACTAACAATTTTGAAGATGAATAGGCTGATCTTTTTTTTTGGTTCCTATCAGGCTTAAAATTGTGCTTATCAATGGTTCCCCAAAGTATCTTGTACACACTATAGTACAATCAACATCTGATGGTATCAAGCTAAATATAATCTGTAATCGCTGTATCCTAGAGTGTATTTTTCTAACCTGACTAAGTCAAAACCCACATTAGTTTTCAGAAATTGCAGCATTATGTTCTTACTTTCATATGACCAGCAAATGGTCAACTCCTCATATTCTACATGTTCTACCCTTATTTCAATGTACCATAGTATTGCTATAAATTGTTCAGCATCCCACTGTTCCCATATAATACTTGTGATTACTTTTACAGCACAGAATTGTGCTTTTCCTATTCCTCTCTTAACCCTAAATTGCTTCTTATATACTTGATCAACAAGATATACTGGTTCTGAGATCTTACCAAACTATACCTTGTGATGTATAGCCCGTCTGCCTACACTATAGTTTCAGTTAGATCGTAATCTGGGTTTTCTAACCGGAGATGCACTACTGGATGATTAGGGACTACCACACAGTCAAATTCTGATACGCTCCTTACACTGTTGTCTTCCTCTATGCCTATATATCTTGGCACCAACAAAAGTCATTTAGAGATTTTTCCTTCGACCTGAACCTAGGCCTCTGCCGTTTTTCTATTCTTATTTACTATACTATGTAAAATTTTCACTAATTTATGATCTCTAAACTTCTCTATAGGCTGCCAAATGCAAGATCATCAAACACCCTTTCTCGTTAAGTCATCCTCGACATAATTAATATCTATAAACCTTTACAGTTGGAATGTCCCTTCTCTCAGAGTTCTGAGGTGGTTCTGGTAATGGTACACATAAGAGATCAAATCCTCTTTGGACTAGGAGCTGATATATGAGCCCAACTGAGAATGAGGTTCTAGGTACTCTTTGCACCTTATAGGAGTTATACAATTCTTTAAAACGATTTGTATTAGATAGAGGTGATTGTGGGGGAATCAACCGGTAATACACCCGCATCTACAGGTTTATACAGTATAGTCTGTATGCACACACATTTCATGACTATGTACTCATATATGCTTTACACAGAACCATTTGCAAACCTATATGTCCCCTTTTCTGTCTAGTCTTTATATTCTACAAAAAATACTAAATATGTTCCTTAAGTTTTAGTTTGTAATTTAATAGGTTCTTTTAAGAAGGGTCATGTAAATGATCCGTCCCAAAAGCTGGCCTCCCCACCTTCACAGACTACACAAAACTTCTGCCAAAGCTTTGATTTAACAGGTGTTCTGCTTACCTTGTCCTAAGTTTGGCCAAAGTTGCCTGGTTTGGATGTCCTAGCTGGTCCCTGTCTGTCGGGGTCCAGCGTACCTGTTAAACCCTCCTGACTGGCTTGCCAAACTGTAAAAGCAATTAAATTGGAAACATTCCTTTGAGATTCTGGTCCACATTGACATGATTGCATCATGCAATTCCTGTAGATTTGTCATGGTTGCAAATCTTCCATTCTAACACATCCCCCAGGTGTTCTATTGGAAGATCCAATGGGAAGATACAATGGGAATGAGTGAGAAGGCCACTGAATAACATAGAACTCACTGTCATGTTCATGAAACAAGGTTGAGGAGACTTTTGACATGGATACATGGTCCATTATCATGCTGGAAGTAGCCATAAGAAGCTGGGTAAATTGTGGCAAAGAAGTGATGCACATGATCAACCACAATACTCAAATAGGCTGTGGCATTCAAGTGATGGTTGACCCGTATTAACGGGCCCAAACTGTGCTAAGAAAACATTCCCCACACTATTAAACCACCTCCACAGTGAAGGCCCGAATCTAGCCTATTACCCAAAGACAATTAAAATTAGAAGCAAATACTCACATCCGTAAACCCAATTGAGATAGAAAAAGAGACAATTAGCCATGAGTGAGGAAAGGCAAGGGTCCAGTTTTTATTTCGGTCCACCACACGAGATCCACACCAATGAGAATTCCCAGAAGTGATCTGATAACTGGAGCTTAAGCTCCAGTATTTATAGTAAATGGTAAATGGTTATGTACAGAGAATATTACCAATACATTTCAGAAAGATTAGGATCTCATTACCAATAGGGTTAAAAAGAGCTCATCTACATCTACCATGAGGATTAAAAAGGCCTCCCCAACAGTTACCATTAGAACAGAAAACATGCCTCTTGTGATAACCATTAGAGTAGAAAACAATCCTCTTATGATAACCATTAGATTTGAAAACAGGCCTCATATGATTACCATTTGGTTTGAAAACAGGCCTCTCATGATTACCATTAGGTTTGAAAACAGGCCTCTCATGATAACCATTAAGTTTGAAAACAGGAGAATGAGAAAAGAAAACAATTTGGGGCAACGAGAGAGAAAAAGAAAACAATTTGGAGCAACGACCTTGGTCACACAGGTGCAGTGTGACGCAGCTATTCATATAAATAGCTTCTCACGGTTCTATACCAAACATTCAAGGCCCATGTCTACAGCATGCCCGACCCATCCCCGCGAGACAAGAATCTTTATCCCCTGTATTATGAGTAAGTTTCTTTTACCTTTTTCCCTATTTTTCTGGTTTATAATCTACTTTCATATCTGTTTTATATTTCTATTATATATATTTATAGTTATACTACTTGCACATGGTTTACTGTACTCCCTACTTCATAATATTATTAAATTATCCTAATAATATCTCAATACTATTTATTCTTGTAAAGTTCTAATGTTGTCTGTGCATTCGGGCCTTCAGGAGGGGGTGTTAGAGAGAGAGGGAGAGACAGAGTGAGTGTGTGTGTGCTATCTATGTGTGTGCGCCTCCCTAACTCTCCTTCTCTGTGACTATTAAACCATAGTGTGTCAATCCCAAAATGTGAATCCTGTTCATCAATATCCACCTAATACATCCTCTATGTGTCTAGGTGCGCATTTATTGGAAGGGCTGGATTTGGATTCGAGCACCCGCCAACAAATCGTGCATCTCACTGTCGATTTTCAACAAAATTACCTATTACTCCTAGTCGGTCTCCCTCACGTTTATTTTATGTATATTTTTAACCACAACATTTCCCCCTCTGAGGCTATAAAGCCTCATAAACTACCTTAATTAAGTGGGTATTTGTGTAGAAACTGGTTCAGCTGCACCC
The DNA here is from genome assembly GCA_012411365.1 of Ameiurus melas. Classification (NCBI taxonomy): domain Eukaryota; kingdom Metazoa; phylum Chordata; class Actinopteri; order Siluriformes; family Ictaluridae; genus Ameiurus; species Ameiurus melas. The sequence goes on along the minus strand of CM022771.1, from coordinate 14,031,865 downwards.
CATGGCCGTCCCCCGCTAGCTGTCGGAGGATTACTGTAATGAAGCCATAATTCCTGCGCTCATCCTCGTCACTGTCATCAAATGGGTCCCATGGTAACCACTTCTACGCTACACTGATCAGGATAGGAGCTGAGGAGGGTCTGTAGACCCGGTGGAAGACGTGCTAGCATTGTGCGCCCCGGGGCTTCATAGTAGATTGGCAGCTGGAGAACGGGCCTTAGGACCCCCCTACGTCCACTTTGTGCCGGCCCTATGTAGATGTACCTAGCCATAACCCTTAACTTCTACTTGTGTGTGTGTATATATATATATAAAACTACCTTGATTATACTGTTCTACCTACGTTGATTGACTGAGTTCCCCTACTTATTTATTAGTACTTCTGTCACTATGGTCTAAGTATGAGTGGCCACTACAATAACTACTTGATTGGATCTACACGTCCCTATCTTTCTCAACTGGGCCTGTCAGCCCATAGTTTTGTATTTGTCGGGACCTGCAGAGTCTTGCTTCCCCCCAAAAAACAACACCCCAAACCTTTGCAATCAGAGGTGGGCGAAAACCTGACCTTCTGTCGGGAAAAATTCCCACCTTGCCAGCACTATGTGCTCGATAGCACCTTTATACCTCTGCCTGAGTGCATCACACCTTGTTATACATCATATGTTATGGGTCATATCTCAAACATTTTATAACAAACCAAATTGACAGTTTCTCTGTATGCTGGTTGTCTTCGGCTCAAGCAATTTACGTACTGCAGAGAGCCACCCTTTGGGGAGAGGTTAGGCTAGCACTTACACCCAGGGTATGGCTCATCACATCTTCTTCTCACCCCTCAGGGTTTAGTAGATCTGCAACACAAATAAACACCACTATATATGTCCTGTTTTCCTCAGATAGGCCCATATTGGCCACTACCTTGTAAAAATGTCCTTGCACACCCTTGCACTGTCCTCGTCAGACCCGTCTCATGTCCTCATAGTCCCTCATGGTCTCGCTGGAGTCGCTGCCTTCGCTGCTCATTGTCTCCAGTCGCATGGTCTCAATCACCACCCCCCGTTGAGGCGGTAACGACTCACCTGTAACAATGTACTGGCCGGAAAAGGCAACTGAGGACGACACCAACCGTCGTGCACAGGGGATCACACAGCAGGCCACCAGACCTGAAAGGATAAGGAGGGTGAACAGGGACACTCCCAAGCGGGTCAGGGCAGCAGTCCAGTCTCCAGAAAGAAACCAGGAGAGCCACGGTGGAAGGTGGAGGCTAGACCCAAAGCCGGAGTTAGCCACCTGCTCCACTTGGAGGTCCTGTAGTTGACCCAGGACCCTGGAGAGAGCTCCCTCGGCACCAGTGTGCAAAGGGATCGCAGCACAGCACTCGGGACCAATCATTGCACAGACGCCCTCTTCAGGGGCACGCATCTGGTCCAGGACAAAAACGGTTCTGAGCAGCCATAAGTGAGGTGGCATGGAGCTGACCACGGACCAGTCCGAAAGCACTCACTGAGTAGTTAATGAAGCGTTGCTAATTGTACCACATATAATTAATCCAAGCCACATTGTGGTTGATCTGCACTGACGGAAACAAAATTGATGCCACACCACTGCCAACAGCCTCCATGGCTCTGTAGCGACCAGGAACGCCAACGGGGGTGCCCCCAAAGTCAAGATGGATGGTCTCGTCAGCGGCCCAGTCAGAATAGTTTGCTGCACCAGCCTCACAGACATACTGAGTCCACAGGGCTACGTCGCGGCGTGCACGAGACCGGCCAGATGACGGTTGGTCAGCCACCAGCAAAACCCGGGTCTTTCCGTCCAACCTTACTGGGGCGCAGCACCCCTGCCATTCTGCAGGCAAAGTCTGGTGTACTCGTTGGCCCCCACAGAACCAGAAAACATCCGCCAGGGGAACAGTACCAGTACTAAGATCAGGCAGGGGAATCGTCACACCGGTTGCGCTACTGACATCAGACTGAGGCAGTCTATCTAGTTTTTCAACAGCCCGCCGCATAATCTGGGCACGTGTGCCCTGACACTATCAGTTGACCACTCTGCCTCAGTGGGCTGCCTTCTATTGACTAGGCCTGAGGTCAAAGGTTGTACATTGGTGGTGTCGTGCCGTAGCGGTCCCTTACCTGGTTCAGTGCGGAGGCAGTGGTTTAAGTGGTACCAGTAATTCCTCCCCTCAACTTTCACAGCCGTGGGGGTTGCAGCGACAATGGTGAAGGGTCCCTCTCTGCGTCCCGCGAGGGGGCTCTTCCTCTTGAAGTTACGAATATATACCTGGTCCCCGGGTGCCACTAGACGCACTTCCTCTCGTACCTCGTTCTCTCCATGGACTGCCTCATGAATCTGTGAATACAGATGCCTATGGATTTGGGTGAGGGTTCGTACATATTCCTGCATTTCGTCCTCCAATTGTGCCAACGGCGGCCCCATGTATGGGCCTCGGGTGAACGCCATGGGCATTGGGCGCCCAGAAAGCATTTCATGAGGCGTCAAGTGTGTTATACGATTGGTCTGTGAACGCATCTTCATCAACGCCAGTGGTAAGGCTTGGACCCAGTTTAGGCGAGAGCTCTCGCATATTTTTGCCAGCTAACTTTGTAGTGTTCCGTTCACACATTCCACCATGCCCTGGGATTGAGGATGATATACACAACCTAGCTTGTGATCTATCCCCAAGGCAGATGTAATATTGTCAATGACGTTATTCACAAAGTGGGTGCCGTTGTCCGAACTCAGAAAACCAGGGATTCCGAATCGGGGAATGACCTCAAGACATAAAAATTTAGCAGCTGACTTCCTCCTTGGAAGTCGCCGTTGCCTCTACCCACCTGCTAAAGCGGTCTACTATTACTAGAATGTAGAGCTTCCCCTCTTTCCTGTTGTCTGCTACCATGTACACATAATCCATCATTATATGCCGGAAGGTAACAGGCTGGGGCTATACACAACCCTTCTATACACAACCCTTCTAGTTTTGCAGCTCCACTAAATGGGCCACATTGTCTTCCAGTGGATGCCGCAGTTGACTCTCCCCAGGCCATCATCTGAGTAGGTCCCACGGCAGCTTTCTTTGCTGCCTCATCTGCCAGGGTGTTTCCTTTAGTAATAAAGGAATCATCCGTCTTATGTGCCCTGCATTTCACCACAGCTAGTTTTGTGGGTAATGTCATAGCATATAATAAATCTGAAATCACTTCCCCGTGGGTCACGGCAGACCCATCTGCCCGCAGGAATCCCCTCTGAGCCCAGATTGGTCCAAACACATGGCAGACTCCATGTGCATATGCCGAGTCAGTATATACAGTGCAACTGTCATTACGGCCCAATTTACATGCAGCTGTTAACGCCCGTAGTTCAGCTAGCTAGGCCGAGCAGGGCTGGGGAAGGGAATCACTCACCACCTCAAACGTCACTGGGTTTCGTCGTGCTTCTACTACTGCCAACCCAGCCTTATTGCCCATATTGGTACGATAGCAGGACCCGTCCACAAAATACGTATGCTTAGCATTATCAATAGGGCAGGTTTCCAAATCTGAATGCGCTTTCAAAAATTTCTCTGATTCTGCTTCGCACTCATGGGGCACACCCTCTATCCCTCTTATAGCCGGATTCACTGTGGTGCACCATTTTATGGTGAGCTCTGGGGCTGACAGAATGGAGTCATACCCCGTTCGACGGGAGTTCGTTATCACAAAGGTTTGACTAGTTAGGAGTGCATGTAGTGCATGGGTCGTATATAATGTAACTGCGTGCCCCATGGTGATCGATGATGCTTTCTGGTAAGCAAACGCGGCTGCTGCCAACGAACGATAACAGGGTGGCATTCCCTTTTCTACGTTATCAAGAGCAGTACTGTAATAGGCGATGGCCTGTTTCCCCATGCCTTGTTGCTGTTAAGACGGCTGACGCGTACCCTTTTCTTTCGGATACATAGAGGTGAAATGGTTTCCTATAGTCTGGATTAGCCAAGGCGGGAGCGGTCATTAAGGTTGTTTTGATATCTGCAAGCGCGGCTAGAGCTTCAGGAGTCCAGACAAGGGGGGCATTTGGCTGTGATTGGTCTGCTGCTTTAATCATGTCCTGGAATGGTTGCGAATTCACATATCCATGGGCGACTGAACCCCGCCGTTCCTAGAAACGCCAACATCTGCCGCACAGTGGTTGGCTGTGGGGCCTTGCGTATGGCCTCTACATGCTTTGGCGCTATTGTACGGCTTTCCTCCTCTAACACACTTCCTAAGTATTCCACTTTTTGTCTACAAAATTGCAACTTCTCTTTACTTACTTTGTGGCCATTTTCAGCCAACATTTTTAGGACTTTTAGCGCGTCCTGTTGGCATTGTTCTTTGGATGCACTACAAATCAAAAGATCGTCGACATACTGCAAGATTGTGCTACAGCACTCCAGGACGGAGAGATCTTGAGCCAGTACTTGATTGAATATAGATGGGCTTTCACAGTATCTTTGTGGAAGTCTAGTGTAGGTGTACTGCTGCCCTTCATATGTGAAGGCAAACAAATGCTGTGAATATGGGTGCAGAGGCATGCAAAAAAATGCTGAGCACAAGTCTATGACAGTATACCATTTGGTCCCTTTTGGAATGTTCGACAATAGGGTGTGTGGGTCTGGCACTACTGGTGTTTCAGGTATCACGATTTGGTTAATGGCCCGCAAATCATGTACCAGTCTCCACTTCTCTGAGTCGGGTTTTCTAACCGGAAAAATGGGAGTATTGCACTGGCTTCGAGTGGAGATTAGCATCCGGCCTTTACCAATCCGTAGATTGTGGGCCTTATGGCTTCTTTAGCTTGAGCTGACAATGGATATTGTTTCTGGTAGGGCAACCTTGCATTCTTTTTTACCTTAATCTGAGCAAGGTCGGCGGATTTAACAAGTCCTGCGTCGGTCGGATGTTTTATCCAGAGCTGTTCGGGAATAGTTTTCAGTATTTCCTCATTGTCCTGATCCTTTACTGCCTTAACTGCCATTTGCCGACCGCCTTGGTCCATGCTCGCGCACATGCAAACACTAGTGGCCACGGAGGTGTCAACTGCCGTTGTTGAGATTCGCACAAACTTTCCATCAGGTGACTCGTGCAAAGATGGGTTGGTAGTTGGTCTCCACTCTTTCACTTCCTTTGCCTGTCTTACCATTGACCCTACATCTTCCGGTTCAAGGCCTTTGGTTACCATAAGAGTGACATGGGGCGTCATCCCTTCCAGCTGGTACCAGTTTGTGATTCTCTCTGGGAGCTTGATCATAGCTGCCACTCCCTGTGGGCCACTTATTATATCCAGGGTTTTAATGTCCATTACTTGTCCCTGTTCCATGTCTTCCCAAAGTTGAGCGTATTCCTGGTCTTGTCCACCATTGTCATATTTAATAGTGCAGTGTAAAGGGGCCTCCACCTCTGTACAATCTGGCCACATGTACTGCAACCATGGTTTCCACTCTGTATATCGGTGCCAGAGTTCCAAATTAGATGGATTGGCCACCTACAACCAGTATACCATCCTCACATTACGGACGGTGCTATGTGGTTCGTGTACCAGTAGGTATTGTGTGGCTATTGATTTGGGGAAAGTCACCCAAATCCCACTCGCCTTGCACTGTATCTGAGCCCCTAGTTTACACAGGGCATCACGTCCCAGTAGGTTAACAGGTGCTCCTGGTGAATATAACAGAGGAGCTTGTATTGACATGCCATCCAGAGTTAGTTCTTGAAGCTCGGTGAATCGTAAGGTCTGTATTTTTCCTGAGAAGCCCATAGTTTGAATTGCCTTACAGGTGAGGGGGAGCTGTGAGCCTTCTTTCCCTATGCTTGAGTATGTAGCTCCAGTGTCGATCATAAAAGGTGCTCGCAAGGTGTTTCCAATCGTTACTGTGACAGTTGGCTCTTGTTCTGGGTGCAGTGTGGTGACTGACTGCATCAGCTCCCCCCCCGACTTCTCTAGGCCTCCTCAATTCTGGCTGGGTCCCGGCTCCCCATAAGGGCCATACATGGGGCCACCTGGGGGTACTGGGGGTAGTGGTTGCCACTGAGGTGGCATTCCATAGCTCTCTGGCACTCTTGGTCCAAGCACCTGGCCTCTTCTTTCAGCTCTATCCAAGCGATCTCCCCAAGTTGGTCGTGGGACGTGTGGACAATTTCTCCTGAAGTGTCTAGGGTCACCGCATCCCCAGCACCCTGCAACGGTCATATTTGGTCTCATCCCCTGGTACATGGGGGCCCTCATATTATATATATATATAATCCATCTGGGAGGGGTGCAACATAGTAGTTATGTGTGGGATCTGTGGTTGCGGTTGGGCCTGGTGTCCACAGGCCTGCAGCTGAGGGTCAGCCTGTGCTGGGTTTGCCGTGTGTGGATGGGGTACCATTAGTGCCGCTTGTTTGATGTGTTCTCTCCTCCGTTCCTTCTCTTCCTGTTTAGTCCTGGTCAGTTCACCAAGCTGTAATGAGTTGGCTCATTAGGGTTTCAGTGGCCTCTTTAGCTTCTTTCTTCAGCTTTCTATGTTGCTCCACGTGATGGGTTACATGTGCCAGAAATGTAGCCCATTGCGTTGAGCCCCACCACTTCCTCTAACTTCTGCTGCACTTCCCCGGGGAGGGCCTTCTTCAGTAGCAGTTTAAACAGTCCCACACTTGCCACTGAATCGTCCCATTTGGCACCCGTTTCATTCCTCCATTTGTCTTGAAACTCTTGTATGAAGGTTATCACGTTCTCTTCACCTGTCAGTTTTATACTTTCAAGCTTCCCAGGGTCCATTTTAGCCGGAAACATGCTCCTCCTTTCTTGTCGGTATAGGCCAAATGGGATGGCGTCGGCCTTGGGGTCGTCTATCATATCCAGGTGTTCAGCCATATCGAAATAGTGGGAATGCATTATGTACGGAGTCATTGGGATACCAGATTGGAATAGTGTTCTGGCTTCACTCATCTCTGTCTTCATCGGGTGAGTGGCCCCTAAGTCCTCCTCCTCCCTGATGTCCTGTACACCTTTTCCTTCATTGCCTTCGCTCTCAGTCCCTGTTTGTTCCAGATCCATGTCTGAACTCACTTGCTTCTTTGTCTGTGTGTGGTGTATTAGGACCTTTGTGGCATTACTCAAGCTTTTTACGTGTGTACCTAATGACCGGTTCAGTGTTCTCCTTGGCCTCTGTGACTTCGATTCTTCCAAACAGGGCTTGTGCGCACATTTAGTTTTCACAGCTTTCTCCAATTCATCCATCTTACCCACGCCGTATGATATCCAATTTTCAAGCCGTCGAATCCTGCCCTCCAATTCCTTATCCAATTCGATAGCATATGGGGAGAGCACCACATACCCTTCTATACGGACTATCCGCCCCTCACTGTCTCTCGGCTCCCCTTTTTCTCCTCCCTATGTGTGTGGAACCCCTTGTGCTCTGTTTTCACCCTCGTGCCCTCTCTTACTCCTACGACCTTCTTGATTTTCACTGGCCCAGTGCTCCTCTTCGTCCTGTATTTCCTCCAGTTTCTCGTCTCTTTGCCTGCGCTCCATCAGCTGTGACCCTGGCCTCGGGGTGCTAGTGTTGGTAATCTCCTCGTACCCTGGCCACCTGGGAGTCTGAGTCCAGTCCTTCATGTACTCCAGTAGTTCCCTGTTCCTCTCTTAGGTTCCTACATGTGGGAGTTCCAGCCGCGGGCTTTCGCTCTCGACCGGGGTCTCATCCTCGTGTCCGGCAGCTCCGTCTTCCTTTTTGACATGTTCCCTAACCTCCCCCATGGGATTCCTTATTCTTTGGTATCCGGTGAATGTTCCTTGAATGTTCACTTCGGTTTCCTTCCAGTCATCTTCTCTGTTCTCCAGCTCTTGCATCATATATCGCCCAGCAGGTGGGGTGCTTCTGACAGGTCTCACCGGAGGGCGGTACTGTGGGTTATATGGAGGCGGGGTCTTGGATTCCCCCTGCCCCTCCCTTGGTAGAGCAAGTCCCCCCCGTCTATCCCTGTTTCCGCCTTGGCCCGTTCTTTCTGAATAGCTTCTTTTATCTTTTTTTCTAGGTTTGCTTCCCTTTCTTCCTTCTTCCGTACCACTGGCTCTGCTCGTTCTCTCTGCCATCTGTCCTTCTCCTTTTCTTCCGTCCCAGCATTCACAAACCAGTTCACTACCTCCTCTGTCTTCCCACATTTCTCCTTCACTCTCAAGCCTTTTTTTCTGTTCATTCCATACAGCTAACCTCTCTTTCATTACCTGGCATAGCTGTTCATCGAAGGTACCTTCCTCGGGCCATTTCCATACACCACTAGTCTTCTCACTCCATTTTTTACAATAATGCCTAATATCTTTCTCATCTGGACCGTGTTGGCTAATCACCCTCTCTATCGGGCTCACCCCATTTGTACACTTGGCCATAACTCTACTGTAGGTCTTGTCTCACATGTCTCAGCCCTTAAAAGTCTTTTGCACGTGCCCCTCCCCTAAGTCCCATTGCAGTTATCCTCACAGCCAAATATTTGCCTCCTACCTTGTCCTGCTGATTGATCCTGATCCGGCCTGCTTTAGACTATCTTGCACTGATTTATGCCTGTTTTTCCCTTTCCATCCGTACTCGGTCCAGCTGTCCTAGGGGCTCACATCCACACAGGGTACATACATATCAATGCCAACATGCATTGCATACGACGATTCAATTAATCCTATGGTTCTTAAGTCTAAACTTTGAGCGCCAGCTGGTAATTGTAGAAAGTCTGTGTCCAGTCCAAATCTTCAATGGCAGAAACAAAGATTTCTTCAGATATTCTATCTGAGGAGCGCACACACACTGCGGGAGGCCTTCCTCAAAAAAAAGAATGTTTTGTCTCCGCTCACACGTGAGCTCACATACACAAGTTATATGTACACTATTCACACACCATCACACTTATTTATATTATTATACATGCTCAATTGTGGTTTCAGCCATAGAAAATAAACGCATCATTCTCCAAAACTAATTTTCAAAGCTTATCACACATATATCTCCTTATGTATGGAGCTCATGTTGAGAGCACTTAATGAATACATTTTTCTCTGTCTCCAAACCTAAGTTTCAGAGCTTCCAATTTATCACACATACATGCACACATACAGCATATTTATAAACACACATATATTACACATTACACACCGGGCATGCTTCTCTTGTCAGGTCCTTTCCCTGAGTTGCGTGACCCGAACCTGGGCCCAGGATTTACAACCCTCTCTATCCAGACCTGGATTTTACTATACTACTATACTACTTTATCCAGCGGTATTAGGGGTCCCCTCTCTGAGCAGTCCTGAATTTTACTTTACTACATTCAGCGGTATTAGGGGTTTGAGGCCTCTCATCCAATCCACCTGTTTTCTATCGCAACCCTGAATGGTTTCTCTAATCTAAACTACTCCCATCCAGCTGTATTACAGGACTTTTTCCCACCTGCTTCCTATCCGGCCCTGAATTTTTCTACATTCAGCGGTATTGCAGGACTTTTGCTCACACAACACACATACACTTTCATTAAAACAACCTTATATAATCTGATTACACTTCTCTTACCTTTTCTCACTCACTCAAGGCTCTTTTGTAGACCAATTTAGCCCGTCTTCCCACCCCGGGGCTTCCCACTCGTGGCAACTGTCACAACTCGTGACGGAGCGGGTGAAGGAAGGAGGTAAGCGCACTTAAGAACAAGTGTAGTTTATTTACAAGAGGCAGGCAGACAAATCCAAAACGTAATCCAAAGGCGTAGTCAGAAAACAAGCGAAGGTCAGGCGAACGGCAAACAGGCATAAACTTGGGGCAAGGCAGATATCAACAACGTGGCACGGAAAACAGGGTCGAGAAACAAACATAAGCATAAACGTGAACTATGACTAAGATCTGGGAGCGGATAACCCAGCGTGAACTATAACTAACAAGGAACTATGTTTACTATGTTTAATTAACCGCACCGTGTGTAGTACGGCGCGTAAAATATATAAACCGGCATGAATTAACTTAAACAGATTTCAGCTGGGAGTAATACAGACACACGTGGGGATACAACCTATGACAGACACGGGGCGGGGTCATGACGAATATAAACAAAACACACGTGCCCTCCCAGCCATTGACAGAAACGAAAACAAAGAGCACATGTTCAAATGTCACAACACGCATGCGCAACAGCGCGAGAGCATGCTGCTTCAAGAGGGAACCATGACAGCAACAGATCACTAAGACAGAACTTTAAAGTAACAGGCTTCTGTAATACCTTTTTTTCCTACACGGCTTATCCGTTGCTTAGAGAGTGAAGTCCCATAGGAGAGATCACGGACACAATATAGATCTTAGCCCAGTCCCGTCTGGGTCACCAAATGAAGGCCCGAATCTAGCCTATTACCCAAAGACAATTAAAATTAGAAACAAATACTCACATCCGTAAACCCAATTGAGATAGAAAAAGAGACGATTAGCCATGAGTGAGGAAAGGCAAGGGTCCAGTTTTTAGTTCGGTCCAACACGAGATCCACACCAATGAGAATTCCCAGAAGTGATCTGATAACTGGAGCTTAAGCTCCAGTATTTATAGTAAATGGTAAATGGTTATGTACAGAGAATATTACCAATAAATTTCAGAAAGATTAGGATCTCATTATCAATAGGGTTAAAAAGAGCTCATCTACATCTACCATGAGGATTAAAAAGGCCTCCCCAACAGTTACCATTGGAACAGAAAACACGCCTCCTGTGATAACCATTAGATTTGAAAACAGGCCTCTCATGATTACCATTAGGTTTGAAAACAGGCCTCTCATGATTACCATTAGGTTTGAAAACAGGCCTCTCATGATTACCATTAAGTTTGAAAACAGGAGAGTGAGAAAAGAAAACAATTTGGGGCAACGACCTTGGTCACACAGGTGCAGTGTGACGCAGCTATTCATATAAATAGCTCCTCACGGTTCTATACCAAACATTCAAGGCCCATGTCTACAGCATGCCCGACCCATCCCCGCAAGACAAGAATCTTTATCATCTGTATTATGAGTAAGTTTCTTTTACCTTTTTTCCCTATTTTTCTGGTTTATAATATCTGTTTTATATTTCTATTATATATATATATATATATATATATATATATATATATATATATATATATATATATATATATATATATATGCTTATACTACTTGCACATGGTTTACTGTACTCCCTACTTCATAATATTATTAAATTATCCTAATAATATCTCAATACTATTTATTCTTGTAAAGTTCTAATGTTGTCTGTGTATTCGGGCCTTCAGGAGGGGGTGTTAGAGAGAGAGGGAGAGACAGAGAGAGTGTGTGTGTGTGCTATGTTTGCATGCCTGACCCTGAACTCGCAAGAGTGTGTGTGTGTGTTATCTATGTGTCTGCGCCTCCCTAACTCTCCTTCTCTGTGACTATTAAACCATAGTGTGTCAATCCCAAAATGTGAATCCTGTTTATCAATATCCACCTAATAGATCCTCTATGTGTCTAGGTGCCCATTTACTGGAAGGGCTGGATTTGGATTCGAGCACCCGCCACCGAATTGTGCATCTCACTGCCGATTTTCAACAAAATTACCTATTACTCCTAGTCGGTCTCCCTCACGTTTATTTTATGTATATTTTTAACCACAACAACAGTCTGGACTGTCGACACAAGGCAGGTTGGGTCCATGGATTCATTCTATTGGCACCAAATGCAGATGCTACCTTCTGTGTGCCTCAGCATGAACAATTGCATTGAATGAAATGCTTTTGCGACACCAATTTGAATAAACAATGCAAAATTAAACAAATAAAATAAACAAATAAAGCTTTTCATTTGACTCCCCTTTGTATCTATTTTATGGCAGTGATTCACATGATTGTTGTGATCTAATTTCATTTGCATTTTTCTTCAGATGATGCCTCTCCTAATCTGATAATAAAAGGTAAGACATGTCTTGGTTATATATTTTTTCCACATATATTACATATTATTATTATTATTATTATTATTATTATTACTACTACTACAATAGCAGTTAATATAATAAGAAAACAGTAATTTATTTCTGAATTGGAGCAGTTTCAGGGTTGGTATTGTAGATTAAATATCTAAAGAGATAAAACAGACTTTTTACTATACATTTGAATAGACATTATTCATCCTGCTTTCAAAGGTGGTGCATATTTGCCAGTTTCATATGTGGAAAATATTTAAAACTGTGTATACTGTTTTTATGTGGATTGGAAAAAATCATGTTTTTGAAAATGCTGATGTCACAGCATGATGGTGGTTATGGTTGTGGTTTTGCATAGGACTCTATTTATCATGGCTGCTCAGCAGGTTGTTCACTTATGGCACATGTGTCAAACTCAAGGCCCGTCATTTTATGTGGCCCGCGAGTGCTTAATTGGTCTTTAAAAAAGTTTGTCTTAAAATAGGTCTATGTTGCTTTAAATCGTGCATTGACCATAAACTACATTTCCCACAATGCATGGCGATTATGTTACCCGCGAAGTGACAGCATCCCGCCACTAGATCGCAGTGTCCACATCAGTGTTTAATTAATGCGACAAGTGAGATTGAGCAGATTGAGAAATATCCACAAATGATCCCAAAATGTCAAGGAAGCGAAAGATTGATTGTTTCATGAAAGATGGGAAAATATGTTTGTGCTTCAAGGAGAAAAACCGGTATGTTTTGTGTGTTATGAGGCGGTGTCGGTCGTCAAAGAGTACAATCTACGTCGGCATTTTGACACCAAACATGGAGCCAAGTATGCTAAATTTAGCCTTCGAGAAAAACAACAATTTGCCAAACAATTAAAAGGCAAACTGCGATTGCAACAGAATGTGCTCACAAAAGCCACCACCAAAAACGATGCGGCAGTGAAAACTAGCTTTATTGTAGCTGAAGAAATCGCCCGCGCTTCAAAGTCTTTTTCAGAGGGTGCCTTTTTGAAGCAGTGCATGCTGAAGGTGTGTGAGCAGGTGTGCCCCGACCAGATACAGACTTTTCAAAATCTCAGTTTGTCAAGAAACACCATCGCAAACCGAGTCAAGGAGCTAGCAGGAAACCTGCCAACACAGCTGGCCGAAGAGTAGTCACGCAGTTACACAGCTTTTTCATTAGCTGTTGATGAAAGCACAAACAACACGGACAGTGCACAGCTATCCATTTTTATTAGAGGCGTGAAGTCGGACCTCTCTGTCACCGAGGAGCTCTTGGATGTAGCTGCCATGCAAGGGACCACAACGGGATGGGATATTTTTGAAGCGGTGGAGAAGTCTGTAAGTAAAACTGGATTGCCCTGGGAAAAGTTGGTGGGATTAACTACAGATGGTGCACCGGCAATGTATGGAGGAAAAATAGGCTTGGTTGGATCAATGAAGGAGAAAATGAAAAACAGTAACTGTCACACGCCTCTGATAGCTTATCATTGTATTATACAGTGGTGTGAAAAAGTGTTTGCCCCCTTCCTCATTTCCTGTTCCTTTGCATGTTTGTCACACTTAAGTGTTTCGGAACATCAAACCAATTTAAACAATAGTCAAGGACAACACAAGTAAACACAAAATGCAATTTGTAAATGAAGCTGTTTATTATTAAAGGTGAAAAAAAATCCAAACCATCATGGCCCTGTGTGAAAAAGTGATTGCCCCCTAAACCTAATAACTGGTTGGGCCACCCTTAGCAGCAACAACTGCAACCAAGCGTTTGCGATAACGTGCAATGAGGCTTTTACAGCGTCCTGGATGAATTTTGGCCCACTCATCTTTGCAGAATTGTCCTAATTCAGTTACATTAGAGGGTTTTCGAGCATGAACAGCCTTTTTTAAGGTCATACCACAACATCTCAATAGGATTCAGGTCAGGACTTTGGCTAGGCCACTCCAAAGTCTTCATTTTGTTTTTCTTCAGCCATTCGGTGGTGGACTTGCTGGTGTGTTTAGGATCATTGTCCTGCTGCAGAACCCAAGTTCGTTTCAGCTTGAGTACACGAACAGATGGTCGGACATTCTCCTTCAGGATCTCTTGGTAGACAGCAGAATTCATAGTTCCTTTTATCACGGCAAGTCTTCCAGGTCCTGAAGCAGCAAAACAGCCCCAGACCATCACACTACCACCACCATATTTTACTGTTGGTATAATGTTCTTTTTATGAAATGCAGTGTTCCTTCTACGCCAGGTATACTTGGACACACACCTTCCAAAGAGTTCCACTTTTGTCTCATCGGTCCACAGAATGTTTCCCAAAAGTCTTGGGGATCATCAAGATGTGTTGTGGAGAAACTGAGACGAGCTTTGATGTTCTTTTTGCTCAGCAGTGGTTTTCTCCTTGGAACTCTGCCATGCAGGCCATTTTGCCCAGTCTTTTCCTGATGGTGGAGGCATGAACGCTGACCTTAACTGAGGCAAGTGAGGCCTGCAGTTCTTTGGACATTGTTGTGGGGTCTTTTTGTGACCTCTTTGGATGAGTCGTCGCTGCGCTCTTGGGGTAATTTTGGGCGGCCGGCCACTCCTGGGAAGGTTCACCACTGTTCCATGTCTTCGCCATTTGTGGATAATGGCTCTCACTGTGGTTCGTGGATTCCCAAAGCTTTGGAAATGGCTTTATAACCCTTTCCAGACTGATAGATCTCAATTACTTTCTTTCTCAATTGTTCCTGAATTTCTTTGGGTCCCGGCATGATGTGTAGCTTTTGGATCTTCTGGTGGACCTTACTGTGTCAAGCAGCTCCTATTTAAGTGATGCCTTGATTGTGAACAGGTGTGGCAATAATCAGGCCTGGGGGTGTGGCTAGAAATTGAACTCAGGTGTGGACGCACCGTTATAGTATGTTTTAACAAGGGGGCAATCACTTTTTCACACAGGGCCATGATGGTTTGGATTTTTTTCACCTTTAATAATAAACACCTTCATTTACAAATTGCATTTTGTGTTTACTTGTGTTGTCCTTGACTATTGTTTAAATTGGTTTGATGTTCCGAAACACTTAAGTGTGACAAACATGCAAAGGAACAGGAAATGAGGAAGGGGGCAAACACTTTTTCACACCACTGTACACCAAGAAGCTTTGTGTGGAAAGGTGCTGGGGATGGATAATATAATGACCACAGTAATGAAAACGGTGAACTTCATTCGGGCGCGAATCACCGCCAGTTCCAGCTGTTCTTGCAGGAGATGGACTCGGAGCACAGAGACCTGCCCTACCATACAGAAGTGCGGTGGCTGAGTAGGAGCAAACTCCTTGAACGATTTTCTGAGCTTAGGGAAGACATTGCTGTTTTCATGCAGAGTAAAGGAAAACCCTTGTCTGAACTGTCAGATCCAAACTGGCTGTGTGATTTTGCTATCCTATGTGACATAATTGAGCATCTTGCCCAACTCAATTGTTGTTTACAGGTTTATGCAGACAAATGTTTACTCCTGCAAGGCTGTGTGCAGCCATTTATTTTTGTAAAATGCTACATCTGTCACACATGTTCTTAGCAGCTGGTTGGTTGTATGTTATTCTGACCCAATCGACTGTGTCAAAAATGTTTTAAACAAAGTTAATGTCATAACTTGTGTTTTGATCATATTTTTCTTTATTTACTTGAATAGTTTGATCGTTGATCAGTGGAGTAATGTGGGTTTATTAACCGGAAAATTTTAAGGATTATTGTTATAGTAACAGACCAACAAGCTATGCAAATGGAGAGCAAAGGACATTTAGAATAAATCAGTTCATCACGCAGGACTGTGACTCGCCGTGTGCAACTGATTGACGAAAATATAGCCAACGAATTAAACAAAAAGGCGGAATCCTTTAAATTATATTCAGTAGCACTGGATGACACAACATAAAAGAGATTGCTCAGCTCCTAATTTTTATCTGAGGAATTATTGACAGTTTTGAGAAAACGGAGGAGTTTTGTACAATGGAGTCCCTGAAAGGTAAAACGTAGGGAGAGGACTTGTAAAAGGTGTCTGCTGTCATTGAGAGAATGAAGCTACCTTGGAGTAAACTTGCTAATGTCACCATGGATGGATCGCCAAATTTAACTGGAAAAAACATTGGGCTGTTGACAAGAATCCAGGAGAAAGTGAAAGAGGAAAACCCTGACCAGGATGTTATTTTCCTTCACTGAATCATTCATCAGTTATCTCTGTGTAAGTCTATATTGCAGCTTAAACATGTTGTGAATCCAGTCGTAAAACTTATTAACTTTATACAATCAAGGGGACTTCAGCATCATCAGTTTATTACGTTCCTGGAGGAAACCGATGCGGATCACCAGGACTTACTTTACCACTCTCATGTCTGCTGGTTAAGTTTGGGTGAAGTGTTTCAACAAGTGTGGGAGCTCAAAGAGGAGATCGTCGCATTTTTGGAGTTAATTGGGAAATCTGATGAATTTCCTGAGCTAAGCGACAACAACTGGCTTTGTGACTTTGCATTTGCTGTGAACATATTTTCACACATGAATGTGCTGAACATCAAGCTAAGGGATGTTCAGTTTGTGAATGACATGTACACAAATGTTAGAAAGATCAGTTTGTGCATGACATGTACACAAATGTTAGAGCCTTCAAATCCAAGCTGACTTTATTCTCCAGACAAATTTCAAGCAACTCTTTCTTGCGAAATGCGAAAAAATACAGCAAATCACTGGATGACCTGCACAGAGAATTC
Organism: Ameiurus melas; assembly: GCA_012411365.1. NCBI lineage: Eukaryota > Metazoa > Chordata > Actinopteri > Siluriformes > Ictaluridae > Ameiurus > Ameiurus melas. The sequence continues at coordinate 14,015,186 of CM022771.1, read as the reverse complement.
TGCCATCGGTTCTCTGATTTTGAAAAAATTTAAAAGTGACTTCAGCTGGTGTCCTGCACCACAGGTGCACCATAGCAGCACCACAGGAGTACAGTAGCTGCCATTGAAACTGACTGATCTTCAGTCTGACTCCGTCTTAAAGGAGAAGTTTAACTCTCTAAAACTGAATGACTTTTATGGTTCACTTAACAAAGCCATGTTTCCAAACCTCCGGAGGACGGCACAGAAGATGGTGACATTGTTTGGCTCGACCTACGTATGTGAGAAGACATTCAGCGTCAAGAACATCAACAAAGCCCCTCACAGATCCAAGTTAACTGACTAACACCTCGGATCTATCTTGAGAATTGCCACAACAAAACTAACTCCAGACTTTGCACTGGCAAAAAAAGGGAGATCAACAACACTGTTCCCACTGAAACTGAACACGAGTTTCTTTACTGTGTTATGAAATTATCTCATTTGGAAAACAATTTGTACAATGAGCCTTGCATATTCATGCTGTTAAAGGCCAAATCCTTTCATGTAATGGCTTTTAAATGTCATTTATATTAGTTCACACAAGCACTCCATCCAGCTGTTCCTGGCCCAGACCCTCTGTAAAGTTTTTTAACCCATTGTGGCCCGCGAGTCAAAAAGTTTGCCACCCCTGGTCTAGATTCAGATATGGTTCAGCTGAATGCTATTAGGCTTAAGCATAAGCCATGACGGAGAGCGCTCATGCCTGTTGGTGGAATGTTATGAAGCCGATTTCCCCATCTGTTACTCATCTGAAAAGGATGAGGATGATATGTGGCTGTCCCTGGAAAACTACATTAAATGGCCAAAAATTGTGGACAAAGGAACATCACACCTTCTGTATATGAGCTTGTTTGACATCCCATTCCAGAACCATGTGCATTAATATGGAGTGCTGTCATCTTGGAAGATGAGCTAACTGCAAATACCACAGACCGAAACATATCTGTATTCCAATGAGAAGGGCAGGAGTTTCACATTCTCTGCAAGCAATCCTGTCAGTAAGGCGAGGACAAAGGGCACATCAGCCTGTTAGAATTTAGATCTGCCCAGCTGGCCCTCAAGTTCTTCTTACCTTTTTCTGTGATATAATTTATTTTTTTAAACATTCTCCACCCCACATACCTCCACAAGTGGGCATACCAGCAGTTAGCCTCATACTAAGTGCCTTAGTCACCAGGTCAGTCCAAGGGCGTAGAGGTCTCACTGTCAAAAATGCTCAAATGCCAATGAGAGGTGCATTTTTGCCCTAGGATGATGCAGCAGATCTGGGAAATTAACCCAGTCAAACCTGTTTGCCAATGCTGAGTATGGATCTTACTGGAGCTGAAGAATGGCCCAGGAGGAAGCTACCAGCCTACTGTACATGACTGTACATGTTCCCATATCTGTCATTGTTTCTGCCCACAGTACATAGCATTCAGCAATCAAACTGCTTCCAGTACTGCTCTTCCACTACTGTTCTAGACTTGTGGTTGGAACATCCTGGAAATATCTTTCATCTTAAAGATTTAGATTGCACATATCACCAGCTATCTGCATCCATGGGTTTGATCATTAAAATTACATGCATGTAGTTCCTGCTCCAATGTTGACAATTTTATCTTTAGAAGAAACTACCAAGAAGGTTTTTTTTAATAGTACCTAGACCACCATGATTGACCAGGAAGCATAGTTAAAACAATGTAGGTGCTTTTGATTGGCAAAGACACACACACACACACACACACACACACACACAACAGCACAAACAAAGGCTTGGTGGTTAGCCACAGAAATCGGCTAACAGTAGAATGGTGAACACAAAGGAACCTAAACCAACTGTGGGTTATACCCCTCCTGTAACCAACTCTGCAGCTTTGCCAGCTCTACATCTTTCCTCATGCACCTGGCATAGCTCCTTTTGCTGAAGCTTCAAACAGCCTAATAACTTGGTGTAGTCTCTGCTGTGTGCACCTCTCCTGACGTGACCCCAGCTGGCTGACTGCACAATTCTTGTTGTAGTACTTTGCCAACTGTCGATTCTGTTCAACATGCTCTCATTCATTCATTCCACTTTTCCTGGTGGGGGTCATGGTGGCAGCAGGCTTAGAAGGTAATTCAAGACTTCTATGTCCACAGATTGCAGGTCCTCCTGTGGGCTCCCCAGAAGTTCCCAGGAAAACTCTGAGGACCCTCAGTTCCAATGCCTTCTGACCTTATTCTTTTGGTCACAACCTACAGCTCACAACTATGTGAGAATAGGGCATAGTTTGAAAAGTAAACAGAAAGCTTCATACATAAACTGAGCTCCTTAATGCTCACTGTTCTCATACAGAGATTAGATACTCACATGACCCCTCACAAAGCTGTGCATGAGTTGGTCAAAGAGCTGGTCAGCTGTCCCATGCCCTGGGCAGATCCTGCATTATTCCTCCTGAATTCTAGGTTGAACTACCGGACAAACACTAATTTCCAGAACAATGGCATAGACATTTCCTGGCCGAGGAGTGTTATTCCCCTATAATTGGAGCACACCATCTGGTTCCCTTAAAAAAAAACAAAAAAACAAAAAAAACACCACCATACTAATTTTCCAGTCCAAGGGCACTGACAGAGATCTCCATGCAACATTGATCTTGTGCAGTGACTTTTCTGGCTGAAACTCAGTTATCCCTCCAGCCATGCCACCACAAAGGTGTCTAACAGACTTGGTTATAATACTTTACTGTTATCTAATTACTTTTTCTGATAACGCAGTAATGGAACACATTGCATTTTAAATTTATGTAATTTGATTACAGTTACTAATGTCAATAAAATTGTTACTTGCATTACAAATTTATTCTTAAGTTAACAATATTAAGTAAAATGCATTTTTAAAATAAATCACGTTTGCCCCAAAGATTTTTTCTTTAGCCCCAAATAACCATGTAACTGAACATCAGTAAAAGAAGACCGGGTTTACAGACAGGGTTTACAGGAAAATACGGTGAAACACTCATGTCTTATTGGCTGACAGCTCTCAATTCTGCCAGACGTTAACTCACAATCAGTGTGAGGGGAAAAATGGATAGATGCCGATTTTTTAAAAACTGAAACAATAATATCCTCTCATGCTGAGCAGGAAAACAAGGTGTGTAAATGTCTGTGAGTTCCAGTTTATGTGAACATGATATTAGCAGAGCATAAGAAAAGATTATGTATTTTGCATGACACACAGCTAAACCCATACAATGATAGCTTGGCTGTGCCTCCCTTCGGCTAGCAACACCAAACTAGCCTAGTTAGAAAAGTTTTATCGGTCTGGTAGTCCTACAAACAGTTAAAACACCTGAGGCATGTTTTATGATAAATGCAACTTTTTCCGATCATGTTATACATTGATGCGCACTAAAATTATTGAAACAACAACGAGTTTCACTTTGTAGTGTATTTTTGTAGGTTTGAGATGTTTTGAAAGTTACATGAAATTAAAGTAGTTAGAAATCTTATTTCTTTTTACATGCAGTAATCAGAAATGTAATCAGATTACAATTTTAAAGTAGTAATTAGTAATCTGTACTGGATTACATTTTTTGAGTAACATACCCAACACTGGTGTCTAACTGCCATAATAACTTGAGCCAAAGAAATGGACTGAGATTTCTGAAACTCATGAAGGGAGGTTTTGTTCACTGGTTTAAGGAGTTTTGTAAAATGCTCCTTCTAATGCTCAAAAATGTCACCAGTATAGGTCAACAATCCTTCCATGCTTGCTTTGCAAAGCTTGTATATGATCTTGTCTTCCCTTCCTGAGGCACCGAATAGTTTGCCAGTATACTTTTGGGGCCAAGCAAGTCATTTTCCATGGCCTCTCCATACTTCTCTCATGCTCAAGCTTTAATTTAATTTCTGCTTTTTCCACAGCCCTTCTGATTCTCCAATAACTCTCTCTTCAATCAGCACAGCCCTCCATTACAATTACTCAGAAGGCCTCTTTCTTAAATTTAGACTTTTAGTCCCTGACCTAGTGAACTAGCATGAGGATGCATCTTTTTTATTATTATTTTTTTTATAGAGACAAATCACTTCTGTAAGTGTTAGGAAAAACTGCTCCTGTAAGAAGAACTGTTGTGTTTTCATTGGTGATTTTGATCCCAGATATATCTCAGAGTGAGTAGAGTGACGAAGAGCATGGGATGGAGTGATTAAAAAATATATATATATATATTTAAATGAGAGATTTGTTTCCAGAAGTGCTTAACTAGTGTACAGTCCCACATGGCATGCATGTAATCATCTGTTGTATTTGGTGTGGACTGTGCGATGTCTGATTCCCCATAGCAAATTTTATACATATTATTTTGTATTGTGTCAGGTGCACACTGGTGGGCAGGACATTGGCAGGACATGTTCTGTAAGGTCTGTGGCCCAAAATCTTCTCTGGGCGTGATTGCTAGGTCACCCTTCCCCCCGCCCCCTTGTTTTTTTTTTGTTTTTTTTTAAACATGGTATAATAGTTGCAGAGTTGAATTCGGATATTATTTCATATATTTTGGATAGGACTTTAGGTGGTGGTGGAGATCTAATGTGTTGTCTTTTAGGTTGATATTATAATGGATCTGAGTAGTAGAAATTCAAAGAAATTTATTTTGTAGTCCAGGCTTCTTGACTAGACATGGAAATTATTAAATTCAGTTTCAATAAAATTTGTATTTTATCAGTAATATTTGTATAGTGCTTTTAACAATGGACAATGTAACAAAGGAGCTTTACAGAAATATGTCAATTCAGGATATAACTTTTGAATTTATAAATGTATCCCTAAGCTAGAGGCGATGGTGGCAAGAAAAAACTCCCTGAGATGATATGAGGAAGAAACTTGAGAGGAACCAGACTCAAAATAGAACATCCACAGCTGGGTGACAATGGATAGTGCAATTATAAATAATTCCATTCTAGAACGCTGTACTACATGGTCAAAAAGAGCAATTGTGTAAATTGGAAATTCATTATACTGTAGTTCTCAACTATTCACTGATGGAAACTTGAGTGCAAAACTGTCTGTAGCAATTGCATTCCTAAAGCTATCATAGCAATTGTAGTCGTAAGTAAATCTGTTTTTATCAATGGCATCTTCATGGTTTTTAAGTGGTACCATCCACAGTAATCTCATATATTTTTAGGCTGTCCATGTGGGGCCATATTCAGCAACAGCAAGTGATTTCCAAATGCTGAAAACTCCAACCAACCACTAGTAGGGCATCAGAATGGATTAGTCAGGTCCAGAGAGCAGAAGGGGTCACTGGTATCTCAGGAGTACCATGTGTAGCATATGGGGAATGAGCGATACACAATGAGAGAGAGAGAGAGAGAGAGAGAGAGAGAGAGAGAGAGAGAGAGAGAGAGAGAGAGAGATTATTGGGTATGCTAATTGTCACATAATGGTTAAGGAAAATGTACATTGTGTGTAGAGTGCAAGCAGGAAAACTAGCTATGACAGTATAACTAAAAGGGAGAGCCATATGTTAACACAGACTTGAGGGCACAACTGTGAGACTGTGTAAGCCCTGAACACTAATTTGAAGACTTTTCCATAACATTCACTATTTGAGGCATCAACAAATAGTCTGTTTTTACAAATAGTCTGGAGTAGGTGTGGTGGATCACAAAAGTGCTTTAATATAATAATAATAATAATAATATAATAATAATAATAATAATAATAATAATAATAATAATATATTTTTTTTCTTATCCACACTGCCATTGCAGTGTGGATAAGATATGGTTGATTTGGTCATATCTTCTGGTTCTGGTAAAGACTCTGTCTGCTGCATTCTGGACTTACTGGAGTTTACAGTATTTATGCACCTACTGTACAGTTAGACTTTTTTACATTTCGGCATAAAACATCATCAGATTTTCCCACAAGTCCTAAAAGTAGATAAAGAGAACCCAATTAAATAAATGAGAGAAAAATATTATCATTGATATAATTATATTATAATTATATATTGAGGAAAATGATCCATTATTACATATCTGTTAGTGGCAAAAGTATGTGAACCTTTACATTCAGTATCTGGCATGGCCCTTGTGCAACAATAACTGGCATTAAACATTTCCGGTAATTGTTGATCCTGCATGTTGGCTTGGAGGAATTTTAGCCCAACAGCTTGAACTCCGGGTTGTTGGTGGGTTTACTAACATGAAATGCTGCTTCATATAACATTTCTATTGAAATAAGGTCAGGACTATGACTCTGCCATTCCAAATCATTAACTTTATTCTTCTTTAACCATTCTTTTGTAGAACGACTTGAGTGCTTAGAGTTGTTGTCTTTCTGCATGACCCAATTTCTCTTGAGATTCAGTTCATGGATAAATGTTCTGACATTTTCCTTTGCTATAATTTAGGATAAAATTTTCCATCAATGATGGCAAACCGTCCATGCCCAGATGCAGCAAAACAGGCCCAAACCACGATACGAACACCACCATGTTTCATAGATGGGATAAGGTTCTTATGCTGGAATGCAGTGTTTTCCTTTCTTCATACATAATGCTTATAATTTAAACCAAAATGTTCTATTTTGGTTTCATCCATCCACAAGGCATTTTCCCAATAGCCTTCTGGCTTGTCCACATTGATCTTTAGCAAACTGCATATGGGCAGCAATGTTCTTTTTGGAGAGCAGGTCCTCTTTTTCTGTGATCCTCAGAAATCTCCTTTGTTAGTACCATGATAAACTTACACAAATGTTTTGTAAAGACAAGACTCTAATTTCACCTTCAAATGAACAACTAATCCTAGAGGTTCACATACTTTTGCCACTCGCATATATGTAATATTGGATCATTTTCCTCAATAATTAAATGACCAAGTATAATATTTTGTCTCATTTGTTTAATTATTTTCTCTTTCACTACTTTTAGGACTTATGTGAAAATGTTTTTGTTTTAGGTCAGATTTATACAGATATATAGAATGTTCTACAGGTTTCACAAACTTTCAAGAATCAACGTAATATCACCATTGAATGGACATACAATTGTTTTAAAAAATGTATTTACAATAATTAAACATCAATTTTCATCTGCAGTTTATGGCTTGGGAACATATTTGTTTGTATTGACCGTGGGATTGTCAATGTGGCTTTTTCTAAACAGGACCATGGATATAGACTCCTCTAGAGCTATTATTATTTTTATTTTTCTTTAAGGTTCTGGGGGCTTTTGGAGCTCAAAATCCCCTGAAAATTTACAAACATTTTGGAAGCGGCCAAAGTTGGTACACTGTGGCAGGGGGGCTCTACAGTGCCTCCTTGAATGCAATCTGAAATCTTGGATACATACTAGCACATATATGTATGAAACTTGATACACGTATAGATAGCATCAGGCCAAACAACCGGAAGTCAGCTATTCAGGGTTGTTTAAAAAAATACTTGCTCTGGAGTTTGACGTACTCTGCCTAGGGAATTCATCCAATTAGCACCAAGCTCAGTCAGTCTGAACTCAAGACATGGACAATGCAAAATTTTGAGCAGATCTTTGATATCTCGAACGGTTTGGCTGTGGTATTGAAACGAATTTAAGGTGAGAAAAGGCAAACAGGAAGTGTGTTATAACTTTTACATACATTGACTGATTTGGATGAAACTTCAGCTGTATGTTCATAGAAGGAGGCCGATCACATGGATGCAACAATTGTGAGTCAAAGTCATAGCGCCACCAACTGGCAGCAGGAAGTGTGTAACTTTTAAAAATGCCATGAAATCACCCTCTTATTCATACCAAATTTGCTTCAAACTTCGTCTGAATAATGTCAAAACACGGTAGATGTTCAAGATTCAAAAGTATGTGTAAGTTACAAATAAGCAGATTAGTGCTATCTGGTTTAAATGCTTGTCTTTTGGTGATCCAGAATCTATTACAATATCCCATTTCAGACACCTACTAAAAATCAACATAAGTACCCGAGTAAGCCAACTCTAAATAAAGAGAACTTTCACTGAGTAAACATTGATGCAACATTTAAACTTAAGTCCACCTATGTTAATATAAAATTGTGGTGCATAAAATAATAAGGGTTAAATTTGTATTACTGTCATAATCAACACGTTAAAAGGCCTATAAATTGTGTTAGTTAGGGGATGGGCTGTGTGTGTTAGAGGAAAATTATTTGTTTGATGAGGGTTCAAAGTTAATTTACACTGGTAAAAATACAGTTGACAAACCAATTTCAAAGCAGTTTTCAGACCTGAAGTTTATGGTGACATCTGTGTCTACTACAACGCTTACAATATACATCCTGTTAAATACATAACGATGTCTACAAAATGTTGCTTACTGTCAAGCATAGTTCAGTCACTATATCATGCTTCAAGACTTGAAGAGATTCGAGAACAATGTACCTTTTCAGTCTTTCAGTCTTACTCATTGTTTCTGCTCATTGTATAACTTCCTTATCACAACTTTGCTACTGCTTACTGAGTAGAATCTGAAACAAAATGAATGTTGACTTTTTTCATACTTGCAGCTGAAGGTGATTCACATGCAACACAAAGACCACAGGAGCAAACAAATAACAGCAATGGCACTATTGCCAGTTCTAATGCCACAGTGATGATAACCTCAACGACCTCTACTTTTCTTCTTGTGGCCATGCTGGTTGGAGTGTACATCTGTTTCAGAAAACAGAAAAAGAAAAGCACACAGAAAGGTCTGAACATTTTCCCTCACTGTCTACCTGTTGTTGCTGTTCTATTGTTTGCTAATAGTATAATTTAAAGGACATATTTCAAGTCTCTTAATTTTAATATTAACTGACTAGAATGATAAGATACACATACAAGCTACTCAATAAGATATGCATTAAAACACACAAGTCATAGGTCACTGATGATGTCTCCTTATTAATAAGAATAATTTGAACTTTATACAGTTTAATAGAATGCTGTAATAAGTTGCTATTGTCACTCATATCTGGACCTAACAACAGTTTAGGCCCAGCTGTCAATGGGTGCAACAGAAAGTTAACAGAAGATCATTACTTTATTGTGTTTTTCTTGTTAAATAATTGTAAAAACTGTAATAAATTTGTAGTGTTTGAAATCTGAAATATATATATATATATTTTTTTACAAGTATATATATATATATTTTTTTTTTTTACAAGAATTTTACATATCTAGTTCTACTAGACAGAATGAAGCATATACACAGATCAGCCATAACATTAAAACTACCTGCCTAATACTATATAGGTCCCACTTTTGCTGCCAAAACAGTTCTGACCCCTCAAGGCATGGACTTCACAAAACCTCTGAAGGCATGCTGAGGTATCTGGCACAAGTATGTTCGCAGCAGATCCTTTAAGTCCTGTAAGTTGCAAGGTGAGTCCAACATGTATCGGACTTGTTTGTCCAGCACATCCCTCAGATGCTTGATCAGATCATGATCTGTGGAATTTGGAGGCCAGTCAACACCTTGAACTCCGTCATGTTCCTCAAACCATTCCAGAACAATTCTTGCAGTGTGGCAGGGTGCATTATCTGGCTGAAAGAGGCCACTGGGGAATGCCATTGCCATGAAGGGGTATACTTGGTCTGCAACAATATTTAGGTAGGTGGTATGTGTCAAAGTAACATCTACATAAATGCCTGGATCCAAGGTTTTCCAGGAGAACATTGCCTAGTACATCATATTCTTTCCCCTGGCCTGCCTTCTTTCTATATCACATCCTGGTACCATCTCTTCACCAGGTGATACACATGCACTCTGCTGTCCACATGATGTAAAAGAGAACATGATTCATCAGACCAGGCCACCTTCTTCCCTTGATTGATGGTCCAGTTCTGATGCTGACGTGCCTATTGTAGACACTTTCTGCATTGGACAGGGATCAGCATGATCACTCTGACTGGTCTGTGGCTACGCAGACCCATACTCAGCAAGCTGTGATGCACTGTGTGTTCAGGCTCCTTTATATCATAACCAGCCTTAAATTTTTCAACAGTGCTTCAATAGCTCTTTTGTGGGATCGGACCAGACAGGCTACCCTTCGCTCCCCATGTGCATCAATGAGTCTTGGGTGCCCATGACCCTGTCGCCTGATCACTGGTTGTCCTTCCTTGGACCACTGTTTTTTGATCATTTAAATTGTGAAAATTACTACAAAGTGTCAATTTTATGTGCCATTGAATAAAGTGTATCAACTTTATTAATAGGCTCTGTTTCAAAGAGCATCAAATGTTTGCTTGTCCAAATATGTCAAAAAAACAACAATTTCCATGGGGTGTACTTATTTTTTCACATGACTGTATGATTAAACATTATTTTTTATCACAGATCCATTTCATGCACCATATTTAAGTAAGATGAATGTGATTTTCATGTCTGATGAATATGCAAATGAATTGTGAATACAACCAGAATTGACTTTCATCAAATCGGCCGTGTTGCTGTATTTTAATAGTGTGAATTGCCAGTTAGTAATGGGAGGTTCACAATATTAGAGTCAGGTGTGTTTGTTTTGACAGTTTGGCAGTTCAGACAGGTTATCATGGTTATTATCAAGATGCAAACACAGTTTATATGTTTTTCTTACATATTAAATAATGCAAAAAAAAAATTCTTTCTTACACAGTTGAACTTGAGAATCCATATGAAGTTTTTGAAGAAATTGTACACAATGGTAAGTATTTTTCACAAAATCATTTGCTAGATATACTAGATGACCAAAAGTATGTGGACACCTCCAATTTCCTTCTGTGCTTGTTGAACATCTGATTTCAAAACCATGGAGTATAGTATGGGGTTGGTCTCCTTGTTGTTTCTATAACAGCCTCCACTCTTTTGAAAACATTTTCCACTAGATTTTGGAGCATGGCTATGGGGATACCTATTCAGGCATGAGAGCATTAGTGAGATCAGGCATTCATGTTGGACAACCGCCTCATGCAAAGTTGGTTCTCCAATTCATCCCAAAGGTGTTCAATCGGTTTGAGCTCAGGGCTTTGTGCAGGCCACTCAAGATTTTTCACTCCAGCCTTGGCACACCATGTCTTTATGGACCTCACTTTGTCCACCGGGGCATTGTCATACTAGAACATGTCTGGGCCCATTAATTCCTGGAAAATCTTAATGTTACAGCATACAAAGATATTCTAGGCAATTGTGTGCTTTGTGGCAACAGTGTGGGTGTGATTGTCAGGTGTCCACATGCGTTTGCCCAAATAGTGTATGTGGTAAACTTTGCTTATGAATATACTGAATGTATTTACCCATTGCAATACTATTGACACAGAAATATTTCCTTTTTAAATATTTAAAATTTTTTCCATAAATATTCCTTTTCTCCCCAGATATTTTCCAATATTCTTCAGTCCAGTTTGAACCAGCAAGCTCATATACATGTAAGTTTTTGTGAATATCATTTTACCTTTAGCTTCACATGAACATTAATACTGTCATGTATAATTCAATGAAGAATATACGATGCATTACATTTGGCAAATTAAATGGAATTAAGATTTTACTTTCCTTCCATGGTCACTTGGCAGCATTGACAAGTTAAAGTGGTCATTGTTGTTTGCAGTGCAAAATGTGACTGGAAGAATGAAAATAAGGGTTACTTTTAGTTAGTTATTGTACAGTGCCTTGCGAAAGTATTCGGCCCCCTTGAACTTTTCAACCTTTTGCCACATTTCAGGCTTACAAACATAAAGATATAAAATTTTAATTTTTTGTGAAGAATCACCAACAAGTGGGACACAATTGTGAAGTGGAACGAAATCTATTGGATATTTTAAACTTTTTTAGCAAATAAAAAACTGAAAAGTGGTGCGTGCAAAATTATTCGGCCTCTTTACTTTCAGTGCAGCAAACTCACTCCAGAAGTTCAGCGAGGATCTCTGAATGATCCAATGTTGTCCTAAATGACTGATGGTGATATATAGAATCCACCTGTGTGTAATCAAGTCTCTGTATAAATGCACCTGCTCTGTGATAGTCTCAGGGTTCTGTTGAAAGCGCAGAGAGCATCATGAAGACCAAGGAACACACCAGGCAGGTCCGTAATACTGTTGTGGAGAAGTTTAAAGCCGGATTTGGATACAAAAAGATTTCCCAAGCTTTAAACATCCCAAGGAGCACTGTGCAAGCGATCATTTTGAAATGGAAGGAGTATCAGACCACTGCAAATCTACCAAGACCTGGCCGTCCCTCTAAACTTTCAGCTCAGACAAGGAGAAGACTGATCAGAGATGCAGCCAAGAGGCCCATGATCACTCTGGATGAACTGCAGAGAACTACAGCTGAGGTGGGAGAGTCTGTCCATAGGACAACAATCAGTCGTACACTGCACAAATCTGGCCTTTATGGAAGAGTGGCAAGAAGAAAGCCATTTCTCAAAGATATCCATAAAAAGTTGGAAGATGGATTCCAAACATGTGGAAGAAGGTGCTCTGGTCAGATGAAATCAAAATCGAACTTTTTGCCCACAATGCAAAACGATCATCACCCTCAACACACCATCCCCACTGTCAAACATGGTGGTGGCAGCATCATGGTTTGGGCCTGCTTTTCTTCAGCAGGGACAGGGAAGATGGTTAAAATTGAGGGGAAGATGGATGCAGCCAAATACAGGAGCATTCTGGATGAAAACCTGTTGGAGTCTGCAAAAGACCTGAAACTGGGACGGAGATTTATCTTCCAACAAGACAATGATCCCAAACATACAGCAAAATCTACAAAGGAATGGTTCACAAATAAACGTATCCAGGTGTTAGAATGGCCAAGTCAAAGTCCAGACCTGAATCCAATCGAGAATCTGTGGAAAGAGCTGAAAACTGCTGTTCACAAACGCTCTCCATCCAACCTCACTGAGCTCGAGCTGTTTTGCAAGGAAGAATGGGCAAGAATTTCAGTCTCTCGATGTGCAAAACTGATAGAGACATACCCCAAGGGACTTGTAGCTGTAATCGCAGCAAAAGTGGCTCTACAAAGTATTAACGCAAGGGGGCCGAATAATTTTGCACGCCCCACTTTTCATTTTTTTTATTAGTTAAAAAAGTTTCAAAAATCCAATAGATTTCGTTCCACTTCACAACTGTGTCCCACTTTTTGGTGATTCTTCACAAAAAATAAAAATTTTATATCTTTATGTTTGAAGCCTGAAATGTGGCAAAAGGTTGAAAAGTTCAAGGGGGCCGAATACTTTCGCAAGGAACTGTATATATGGGTCGTGAGTTCATACATCATACACAGATAAAGTAGTGCAATAAGATTACATCTATTTGAATGAGAGTTGTAACTGTATGTTACTACTGTTACAGTTGTTTATAGGCAGGACATTCATTTAGAACGGTGATAACTGACTGGAACTACCTGTGCATTAAACAGTTTTAATGCACACTGTGTTATAGACAGACTGTGGTATAATATAAAAGATTATATAAATTTTTCACTAACTGAATTATCAATTGTTTTCCAACAGTTAACAAATGAAAAGAGCCATTCAGACATCCCAAAATCCCATTCTGTTCAAGATTTGTTTCCGCTGCTGAAGTAATCCCCCCTTCATTTACTCACTATATATATATATATATATATATATATATATATATATATATATATATATATATATATATATATATATATATTCAGAAACATACCAAATATGTCTAAAAAAAAGTGCATTTTCTTTGTCTAAATAAAATGAAATACCTGGTTGTAAACTTATATATCAATGAATGTACAGCAGAAATGTTCAATAAAAATTAAACTGGACAAAAAAATTATCAGTGAATTTTGTGATTATATATAGTGTGTTGCATTACATTATAGGATATAAATGTTATCACTATTACGCAAATCAAGAAAAATCCTAATGGTGTTTATATTTAATCGGACAAATAAACTCAACATTGTCAACTAAAGTAAATTTTATATATATATGTGTATATATATATATATATATATATATATATATATATATATATATATATATATATATATATTAAGACTATATTAAGCAAGGTGTCATCTGTTTTTTACATTATGTCTAAGAGCATTTCCGAGCCAATCACTTTAAAACAGAAGATATTGCTATCAGTATATAGCTGACTGGTGCAGAATAGTCATTACTAAAAATATTCCAAACTTGTTACATTGGGCAGCACAGAGAAATTCAGATGGTTTGTGGGATTCATATTTTTAAAAATATTAATTAAGTTTGAGATATAGGTCCATGAGTGCTACAGCAGTATCAGCAGTAAGATAGTGGGCGGCTGTGGTAGAACAGGTTGTCGACTAATCGTAGGGTTGGTGGTTCGATTCCAGCCCACGTGACTCCACATACTGAAGTCTCCTTGGGCAAGACACTGAACCCTAAATTGCTCCTGATGGGCAAGTTAGCACTTTGCATGGCGGCTCTGCTACCATTGCTGTGAGTGGATGAATGAGACACAGTGTAAAGCGCTTTGGACATGATATATAAGTGCACCATTTACCATAGTGCCTCTTATAGCCATAAGATGGTAAATAATAAAGTCTAGGGTATGCTTATGAGTGGGACCAGACACATGTTGCATAAGATCAAAATCTAATATACTTACAGTCATAGGATATGTGGGCACATAGATGTGAATATTAAAATCTCTAATAATTAAAATTCCTAGAAAGTATTTCCCCAAGTCTCATCAACAATTTAGATGTTAGATACATTATCTCTCAAAAGTGAGTACATCACTCACTTACATATCTTTTCATGTGACAACACTGAAGAAATGACACTTTGTTACAATAAAAAGTAGTGAATGTACAACATGTGTAACAGTGTAAATTTGCTGTTCCCTCAAAATAACTCAACATACAGCCATTAATGTCTAAACTGCTGGCAACAAAAAGGAGTACACCCATAGGTGAAAATGTCCAAATTGGGCCCAAAGTGTCAATATTTTTTGTGGCCACCATTATTTTCCAGCACTGTCTTAACCCTCTTGGGCATGGAGTTCACCAGAGCTTGACAGGTTGCCACTGGAGTCCTCTTCCACTCCTCCATGATGACATCACGGAGCTGGTGGATGTTAGTGACCTTGTGCTCCTCCACCTTCCGTTTGAGGATGACACAGATGCTCAATAGGGTTTAGGTCTGGAGACATGCGTGGCCAGTCCATCACCTTCACCCCCAGCTTCTTTAGCAAGGCAGTGGTCATCTTGGAGGTGTGTTTGGGGTCGTTATCATGCTGGAATACTGCATACTGTTCATGCTCTGCTTCAGTATGTCACAGTACATGTTGGCATTCATGGTTCCCTCAATGAACTGTAGCTCTCCACTGCCGGCAGCACTCATGCTGCCCCAGACCATGACACTCCCACCAGCATGCTTGACTGTAGGCAAGACACATTTGTCTTTGTACTACTCACCTGGTTGCCGCCACATACGTTTGACACCATCTGAACCAAATAAGTTTATCTTGGTCTCATCAGACCACAGGACATGTTTCCAGTAACCCATGTCCTTAGTCTGCTTGTCTTCAGCAAACTGTTTGCAGGCTTTCTTGTGCATCATCTTTAGAAGAGGCTTACTTCTGGGATGACAGCCATGCAGACCAATTTGATGCAGTGTGAGGCGTATGGTCTGAGCACAGACAGGCTGACCCCCCACCCCTTCAACCTTTGCAGCACTGCTGGCAGCACTCATTCGTCTGTTTCCCAAACACAACCTCTGGATATGACACTGAGCACGTGCACTCAACTTCTTTGGTTGGCCATGGCAAGGCCTGTTCTGAGTGGAACCTGTCCTGTTAAACCGCTGTATGGTCTTGGCCACCGTGCTGCAGCTCAGTGTCAGGGTCTTTGCAATCTTCTTATAGCCTAGGCCATCTTTATGTAGAGCAACAATTCTTTTTTTTCAGATCCTCAGAGAGTTCTTTGCCATGAGGTGCCATGTTGAACTTCCAGTGACCAGTATGAGGGAGTGTAAGAGCGAGGACACCAAACTTAACACACCTGCTCCCCATTCAAACCTGAGACCGTCTAACACTAACAAGTCACATGACACCGGGGAGGGAAAATGGCTAATTGGGCCCAATTTGGACGTTTTCACTTAGGTTGCCAGTGGTTTAGACATTAATGGCTGTGTTGTTATTTTGAGGGGACAGCAAATTTACTCTGTTACACATGCTTGTACATTGTAGCATAGTGTCATTTCTTCAGTGTTGTCAAATGAAAAGATATAATTAAATATTTACAAAATGTGAGGGGTGTACTCACATTTGGCTACATAATGTCCAAGTTAAAGGGAGAACCAAACTCGCAGTCAAACACGGGAAAGTCAGAAGCAGAACAGCAGTAAAAACAAGAATACTATTAATAACAAGGGTAAACAAACAAAAACCAAAACACTGTGTCCTAATACACAACCACACAGAAATCCACTTCCACCATCCTCCTTCTCTTCTCCTCTTCCTCTTTAAATACGGTCACCTTTTAGTGATGTCATCATGGGAGACACGGAGCAAAGCAGGCTAGGGCAGACTGGAAACTCTGAAAGGGATTAGGACCTGACACACAAAACATGGCACAATACACACAAAACAAGACTTCCACAAGTTATCGCGAGTTGTATCAGCTGTATCTCATATCAAAATCTAAACTACTATTGAAGAATGCTGACTGTTCAGATAATTTTATGTCACTATTATTCTTAATTAATCAGTGTTATAATACTTTTAGTATAATTTACTTATCATTAATTATTTTACTAATAACTTCAATAGATCTAGGTCTGGGAAAAAGAGGACACATGGTCACCCTAACAACAGTATTTCAGAGAACAGTTTGTGTTAATTTCTAACAAATTAACTTTGCACAAAATTTATTTGCGTATGCACCAGGAGGTGGCACATGTGAGCCATAACTGGCAAGAGAGAACCAGAACTATAATCAAGCAGCTGTCTATATTGTGTTATGTCAATATATATATATATTAAATATGCCGAATATGTTAAATGTTTTTTATTGAAGGTTGGGTTAGGAGGGAATGTGTGAGAAAGGAGTATGGTTGAGGAGAGTGGAAATCGGATGCTCAGTTGATGTGCCATGGAGGAAAGCGAGCAAGGCAGAGTGTGAGCAGGCTTGTGGTTGGCAAGGCTGGGGCTTGAACTCTGGTTGGCAGCATGAGCGTTCAGAGCGTAATTGATGAGCCATTGGGAGGGTGAAACAGGGCTGGGCATAGCAGGATGTGAGCAGGCAGACTGGGTGAGCTGTGGACCTGGAACACAGGGAAAACACAGAGGAGAGCAATAGGATTAAGCAACAGGAAATCACTAGACAACAAACACGGACCAAAAACATGAGTAGGCCTGCTGTGTTACCGCCATGGAAGCCATAATGATCTATCGATGAGTGGTTGAAGAATTGGGGTTTATATACACTGCTGATTGGTGAGTTGATGAGAACCAGGCGTATTCAATTATTCCATCAAGGAAAGGTGCGCAGTGGAGTGCTATGCCAGACACACACACACACACAGAAACAAGAGGGAGAGAAAATACTAGAAACAAAAGGAAGTGGAAAAACAGGGAAACACGGGGAAATACACAGGTGGTTGGGTGCAGACCATGACACCATCACCTCTAGCTTGCTCATTAGGGGCACATTTATATCTATCTGGTTATCTGTACAGCTGCTTTGTGGCAATGTACTTTGTTAAAAACACTAAATAAATTTTATTGAATTGGGTTGAATGGTGGTTGCCTGGTTCAGATTGTTGATGGCTGTGGGGTTGAAGCTGTTCCTCAATCTGGTGGTGCAGACAATGACGCAGATGTAGTGCCTTCCAGAGGGCAGGAGGGTCAAGAGATGGTAGAAGGGGTGTGTAGGATTTTTGGAGATTTTGTTCTGCTGCTGATGAGTCATTGAGGGCAATCCTCTCTGCTACAATGCAGCTGGTATATCATATTGAGATATAGTAGGTATTACGACCCGGTCTAGGGTCGAGGTGTAACACAAAAGAAAGTATAAATAAATAAAAAGTTAGACACATCTTTCAAATCTTTGATATCTACAAATTTAATGATTACAAGAAAGAAAGAAGGATAATCCAAAACAAACAATCACTAAGAAAGCCAATGTCTTCAGGGCTGGGCAAGGCCAAAATAACAAACAGAACCGTAACTAACTTGTCCCGTATCACTTTAAATTACCTAAGAAAAAAAGGGTAGTTCAAAAGAAAATACAGAGTTTTACCTGACTCCCTAACTAAGGTAAACACAGCGAACAAAAGATACACCCAAAATAAATGGCACCCAGTCCATACTGCTTTCGTGATTAGTAGAAAAGTGTTATTTACAAACGGAAGATATTTACAGTGGAAGATGTACAATGGAGGCCTACACTCAGCCACAACTAAAAAACAAAAAGGGGGAATGGGACAACATAGATTCTACCACTCAATCACAACACAACAAGCAAGCGATCTCACAAATATTTGCTATTCAAAAGTATGCATACAATCACAGACACATCCTCATTCCTGCCGACACATCGTTCTTTTTAATCAACGCCCAATTTTCTCCTCTCCAATCCTGGTGCAGCACGTCGAATTTGTGCGGTGAAACCTGTGAGCGTGAAACAGGGGGAGGGAGAGAGAGAGAGAGCTCACACACACACACACACACACACACACACACACACACACTATGTCTCCTGACGTAACATAGGTAAGCACGCTCTCAGTACTACCGTGATATAAGGTGGTATGTAGGTCCTTGTTTTAGGTTTAGGCTCTCTCCTGTAGTCAATCATGAACTCCTTTGTCTTGTTGGTTTGTCTTGTTTTTGCTATATGCTGAAGGCATTTGGGTTTGATATCAAAAGATGAATAGATCAGAATTTCAGCTTTCATTTTCTTTATATTTACATCTATATTTTCATTTACAACATTTAGCAGATGCCGTTATCCAGAGTAACCTACAGAAGTGCTTTGAAGTCCCTATCAATAAATAGGTCCTGATAATGCTTCACTATGTCATAGACTAAGAGTACTCTTAAAAAAAAATCTTTAGTTAGCCCTCAACTGTTCATACATATAGGGAAATTCGACCAGCTAGGTGACAGAAAAGAGAAGATCCTTGATGCATGTCTTCCTTGTATCCTGAGAGATGGTGGGAACAGTTGAGCAGAGCTAGATGATCGGAGAGAGCATGGTGCAGTGCAGGGTGTGATAAGTGTTTTATGTTAGGTGGATTCTGGTCTGTTTTTGGCTTTGTTGACAAGCATTATTTTAAATCTGATGCAGACATGTACTGTAGACTCCATTTTCTGTCACAATAACCTCCACTGTTCTGGGAAGTCTTTCCACTACATTTTGGAACATCTGTGGTTGTGTGGATTTGTGTCTATTTTGCAATAACAGCATTTGTAAAGTCGGACAGAGTTACAGTGGTGGCTGTCTTGAAGCACTTGGGGACAATGCTCTAGTCTATGACACAGACATTGCATTGATGAACACATCTGCCAGTTGTGCCACAGAACTCTTCAGCACATGTCCAGGAATCCCATCAGGCCCTGCTGCTTTCTTGGAATTAGGATATGGTTATTTTAATGATTATGTGCTGATTACATTATAATTATATCATCATTGAGTATTGATTGCATTAGATTATGATTAGTATAGGAGTAAAAGTATAGAAATGTTTATTTGTATTTGCAGAGATTTTTTTATTTTGTCTATTTTTCTATATAAACTTTATAAATTATGCTTCATGTTTATTTAGTGGTAGTTTAGTTTAAATTCAACTCAATGTTATATGTATAGCACTTTTACACTCACTGAACACTCCATTTGGAACACTATAATAATACTGGGTAGGACCTGCCTTTGCTCTGAAAACAGCCTCAGTTCTTGAAAACATTCCTTTGAGATTCTGGTCCATGTTAACATGACTGCAACATTCAATTCCTGCAGATTTGTAAAGTGCATTTTCATGCTGCAAACATCCCAAAGGTGTTCTATTGGATTCAGATCGGGTGACTGGGAAGGCCACTGAAGAATACTGAACTCATGGTCATGTTCATTAAAGCAGTTTGAGACAACTCAAACTGGTGCATGATTGGTATTAACAAGCCCAAATTGTGCCAAAAAAAAAAACATTCCTCACACCATTACACCACCTCCACCAGCCTGGACTGTTGATAGAATGCAGGTTGGGTCCATAGATTCATGCTGTTGGTTTCAAATTCTGACCTTAGCATTTGTGTGCCTCAGAAGAAATCAAGATTCATCAGACCAGGCTACATTTTTTCATTGTTCAACAATTAGGGGATTTGACTAGGTTTAAATATATGGTAGTGCAGTTTAAGAGTGATCACTGCATACAGTATCTCACAAAAGTGAGTACACCCCTCACATTTTTGTAAATATTTTGTAAATGACACTTTACTTCAATGTAAAGTAGTGAGTGTACAGCTTGTGTAACAGTGTAAATTTGCTGTCCTCTCAAAATAACTCAACACACAGCCATTAATGTTTAAATCTCTGGCAACAAAAGTGAGTACACCCCTAAGTGAAAATGTCAAAATTGGGCCCAAATTGGGCCCTTTTTCATGTGACTTGTTAGTTTTACAAGGTCTCAGGTTTGAATGGGGAGCAGGTGTGTTAAATTTGGTGTCCTCGCTCTTACACTCCCTCATACTGGGCACTGGAAGTTCAACATGGCACCTCATGGCAAAGAACTTTCTGAGGATCTGAAAAAAAGAATTGTTGCTCAAGATAAACTTATTTGGTTCAGATGGTGTCAAACGTATGTGGTGGCAACCAGGTGAGTAGTACAAAGACAAATGTGTCTTGCCTACAGTCAAGCATGGTGGTGGGAGGGTCATGGTCTGGGGCTGCATGAGTGCTGCCGGCATTGGGAAGCTACAGTTCATTGAGGGAACCATGAATGCCAACATTTACTGTGACATACTGAAGCAGAGCATGATCCCAGCATGTATTCCAGCATGATAATGACCCCAATCACACCTCCAAGACGACCACTGCCTTGCTAAAGAAGCTGGGGGTGAAGGTGATGGACTGCCCAAGCATGTCTCCAGACCTAAACCCTATTGAGCATCTGTGTGGCATCCTCAAACGAAAGGTGGAGGAGCACAAGGTCTCTAACTTCCACCAGCTCCGTGATGTCGATATGGAGGAGTGGAAGAGGACACCAGTGGCAACCTGTGACGCTCTGGTGAACTCCATGCCCAAGAGGGTTAAGGCAGTGCTGGAAAATAATGGTGGCCACACAAAATATTGACACTTTGGGCCCAATTTGAACATTTTCACTTAGGGGTATACTCACTTTTGTTGCCAGCAGTTTAGACATTAATGGCTGTGTTTTGCCATTTCTTTTGGGAGTGGTCCTATTCGGGAAATACACTGTTTTATCTTTTAGGTTAGGAAGCTCTCAAACTAAGAATGCTTTTGTTTATTATTTTGGCCTTGACCCACCCTGAAACCTTGAAAAAAGCCTTGTTTTTCCATGTACAGTTGTATATACACTTGCCTATTTTACAATATACCATAATGTTTATTGGAACCTGTTGGTGTTTGTAGTTCCTGGCTGCCCTTATTAAGAGATAATTTCCTTTGAATCGCAAGTCGTAACACAGCAAACACAAAATGAGTTCAGTAAAATAACATTTATTTAGTAGTATGCTAGTACACATACTAGCAAACAAGAATTGGTAACAACACTATTAATTTCTTGTACAATACCAGCCACAGAACCAGAATTTGGACCCTACAGTGGCCGATTCCTCTCGTCAAGCTCGGGAAGAAGTCACACCAAAACCAAAGTTCAGTGAAATCTTTTTAGTTTAATGCAGAAATTATCATATTATATACTCAGAAATGGAGGAAGAGTTAGATCATTGTTTGACTTAACTAGAAACAGAGAGCTAATTGTTTCAGAACAGGGATAGAGACTTCTGTGTACTCGGATAAGAAGATGTAGAGAGAGAGAGAGAGAGAGAGAGTTATGTGGAACTTATCAAATACACAATAGAAATTGTGGTGAATGTTGTGAATGAGTAGATATTTTGATGAGAAAAATATAGTTGAACTATAATTCACTTTTCAGTGATATAAAACATTTTTCAGCTTTTTTGGTTTCTGATTCTGAAGCCACATCTAACTAGTCTGCTAGTTAAACCACATCTAATGCCTGGGCATCCATATGCTCCAAACACTTTCTCATCCATCATTTTTAATGAATGAAGACCATTCAGGCTGTTGCACTTCGATCAGATTCAACTTAATATTTCAGTCTAAATCTGCCAAACAAGTGAACCATACCTGCTTTGCCGTCACTGTACAGTCTAATAAACGTACTGCCTGGCTGTGGCACATGTTGCTAATTCTACAAATTCATTCAGTGTAGCTAAATGTGTGATTCCAGAATGTGTAACTTCTTGCATGTAACAAAATCCTGTACCCACACTAGCATTTCCTTGGTCACAATGTTACATCTACATGCATATTACACTGTGCGCTTCTCAAGGTATGGATAGACTGTGATACTGAGAGAAGGCGGTTGATACCTTTGGAGGCTAAATTGCTTACAACAGCTTTAAACTCTTTCTTTACATTGTGTGTAAAACAACCACTTGTTGAGATCACTGTTCAGGAATTTATTTAGGATTTTCAGATAAATTAATCAGGATTAACAACTTGGATCTCCTTGTTTTGATTCATTATTCTTTTTCTTGCCTCTTCTTTTGCTCTGTATCTCTGTCCTTCTTTCTTCAAACTTCCTAGTTGGGGTACTCCCTGGAGATTCCTGTTAAAGCTTGTGCCGCCTCCAAAGACACTCTCAGCCTCCCCACCACCTCCTGATCACCATCGATTCTGACAACTGAGGGAAAAAACTCAAAATGAATTTATGAGGATTATACAGTCATACCCTCAATATAATTTTAAAAGGCTACTTACTATCAATTTGGCACTCAATTACATCATTTCCTGTAAGAAGCAGTTCTTGTAAGTCCAAGTAGGCATGGCCAACCTCCACACATTCATCTTCCTCATTGACCGGCTCACTGACCACAGTGAACTTTAACCTAAGAGGGGTGGGGGGGGGGGGTATTTTGTATTAGTATACTCTGGATTATTTTTTGTTTCCAACATTTGTCAAATTAAGTTCCTTTTATCCTTGGCTATGTATCCTATATCAGTCTCATCACTTTATGCTAGGGAAGGGTATAATCCCCATCGCTCCATTTCACTTTGTCTCAATGTATGTTTACCTGCCCTGTTTAGTATCAGTCCTTTCCAGTATAGTATGGAGGTATTGCCTAAAAGGGGCTGCCTCCATGGAGTCAACATGTATGACTGAGAGAGAGAGAGAGTGAGAGAGAGAGAGGTGAGGTTGAGGGAGTGTAGATATAACAAGTAATAACAGTGATGTTGATAAGATCTGACTGGTTGCACCAACAGGCCTTAACAAGATCTAATATGAGTTCCTTCTTTTGCATTCACTCTCACAGTTTCCACTTTTCTTCTAATTATTATTTTCACTAGTAATTATTCCCCATTGGGGACCTGGGATAGAATTAGTCGCTAGCACCCCCTTGCTCATCATAAGAGGCAAGAAAATAGGGCAACTTATTAGGCTGAGAGTTGCAACCTGTGTCAGTGGAAGAAGAGATCCTGGTATTGAGGAATAAGGCACCCTCCAGCTGTCCCAGCTCAAACACAGCTGGCGACTGTGTTTGTTTCATTTCAACGGGTGGTTGGAAGGACCCATTCCAACCAATTGGCAAGACAATACTTGCCCTGGGAATTTTACAATAGTTTAGAACAATTTGCAGATTTCCAGAAGCAGTTGGCTGAGGGTCAATCAAATAATGCAAACCCCTTATGTGCTTGCTAAAGTATATTATTCCTATATCTTTGATGCATACCTGGTGGATTTTCACAGTTCTGTACTTCCCCTTGTTGGGCTCCAAGGTGGGTGAAGAATAGGGATTATGAAACAAAACTACGTAAAATATGGCAATAAAAATCCAACCACTAAAACAATTGTTGGACCAAGAATTGGATTGTGAATTAGGAAATAGTTACTGCTTTTGTATTTTTTTCCAAAAGTGATAACTGGCAGGGATATATTCTTACTTGGTCCCTATTCCCGGATATGACACGTTCTAAGTTGTACCCATGCACTTTATAGAAAGAAAGATATGTCAGGAATAGCAGGGATTGTGAAGGATGTCAAGAAGATAAGATCTAGACAGATACTGGTGGAATGTTCAAAAAAGTCCAAGCTGAAAATCTACTACATGCAAATATTAAAGTCGGCATGGTTATAAAAAACTTTCATCTACCTCTAAATAATAGTAAAGGAGTAATCCACACTAGAGTATTAGAGAACACGGAGGACAATTAAATAACTGCAGAAATTATGTCACAAGATGTGATAGATGTGGAGAGGATTACAATCAAGAAAGATGGTCCATTATTAAAACAGGAACTTGCATCCAAACTTCAACAGACACCATAATCTGGAAAAGATTCAAATAGGATATTACGTGTTCCTGTTGAAATGCACATACCCAACCTGCTCAGACATTTCAATTGCCAGAAGTTCAGACATGGATCTACTGGCTGCAAAAATTAACCCACTTGCTATAACTGTGGAGAGGACACGTGCTCTCATAGCTGTAGCCTCTCTCCAAAAGGTGGAAACAAGGGGCACCCTCTTGTTCTACCCAATTGAAACTGTATAAGCAAATACAGTAATACAATGGAATTGTCGCAGTCTTAAAGATAATTTTGCAAAATTGCAGCTTTTAGCTGCGGTATTTAATCCTCAGGATTACTGCCTACAGGAGACCCATCTTACCCCAAATTGCAAAGTGTTTCTTAAACAATTAACATTCTTAAATGCCTATGGTCCAAGTATTCTACACCCATCTAGTGGCTCATCTATATTAATAAGACATTATGTCAACCACAGTAATATTGCAGTAGATACCAACCTACAAGCAATAGCATTTTGACTAACATGACCATTAGCATAGTTTCCATTACTTTGTGCACTAATTATATAACTCCTTATTTTGCTGTAACATACCAAGACTTGGACAAACTTGTGAGACAGTTACCACTGCCCTATATTCTCATGGGTGACTTCAACAGTCACAACCCTTTGTGGGGAGGCAAACATCTTGATACAAAGGGAAAGAAGATAAAAAAAGCTTATTAATGAAAATGACCTATGTTTGATGATTCAAATACATTTTTGCATCTGGGTCACCGAATCTTCTCTGATTTGACTTTTTGTAACCTATGGATTTTTCATGGCATGTCTGGGATGATGTGTGAAAGTGATCACTTTCCCCTGATCATACCTTCAACAGAAGCAGATACACAACAAAGACCCCAAAAATGGAAACAACAATAACAAAAAAAGTTAATTGGAACACCTTGATTACAATAGCTGATGAGACTATTCCAAAAACGCAAAAATGTGTTTTCAATTGAAAATGGTTTTAGATTCTCTAAAATTCTGTATGTATACACTTCTGTCTTCTGCAGTCTTTGCCTCATGACCCGGAACTGTTGGATAAAGGTGGATAGAGTTCTCAAAGAAGGTCTGGTCAACAACGTTCTCAAAGAATGAACATTTCTAGGCCTTCTCTGGGATAATAAAATGACTTCCATCCCTCATTATAAATTCACAAAAAAACATATAAATTCAGTAAGGAACAGTGCTTAAGAGCACTGAACAGTAAAGCAATTACAGTACTAGCAAAAACCAAATGGGTTCAGATTGCACTGTTCTCCTGCAGCTAAACAAACTGGTCTGCTTCCAATTTGATTATGGGAGTATAGTTTATGGCTCTGCAAGAAAATAGTATCTGCAAATGCTAGATACTGTACATCAATGATTGATACTTGTTTTAGGAGCTTTTAGGACATCTCCAGTTCAAAGCTTATATACAGAAGCAAATCATCCTAGTTCAAATTAGCCCCCCAATACGCAGTTAAGATAAAGACAAATCTACACTACCCAGCTCATAAACCAACCTTCTACCCGCAATACTGTCCTCTGTATGAGGCCAGACGCAGCTATATCAGACCCTTTGGAATAGGCATCAGACCTCATACAAAAATCTTGGGAATAAATCTTGACACAGACTTATTTCTGTCCAATTCCCCCTTAGAGATTGTAAAAGTTATGCATTAATCTTGAACATGACCTGTCATAAGAAGGCTAAAACTTTTCTGCTTATACAGTGATAAGAAAAAGTATTTGCCCCTTCTTGATTTCTTCTGTTTTTGTGTAGATCTCATATTAAATAGTTTTAGATATTAAAACACTGGCAACCTGAGTAAACACTATTTTTGTCACGATACCAAAAATCTAGTAGTTGGTACCGATACCACCAAAAGTACACGATACTCGATACCAAAGACGATACCACGGTGTGGTTTAAAAAAAATGTTTAAAAAAACTCCTGGTGGACATCCTCCTCTGGCTGATACTGGCAAAAAGAGAAAGAGCGATATTTTAGTTATCAAACATAGTGTCTGAAAATGACTAATAAAACAGTGGAGGCTAAGTGAAGTGCTAAGGTGCACTCTTAAACACACACACACCCTCACATCTTACACTCTGAATGCAAGCATTAGTTTAATTTAACTGATATGGTGGCAGGGCAAAAAGATTTATTAAAAAACATTCAACATTTCAATAATTATTTGTGACATTAGGTTACATTTTGCTGACAGGACAAAGGCTGAATGGCGATGCATTGTAGCCCATTAGGCGGTAATTTATAACATGGAAATGCATTAGTGTCGTTAAAAAATAACTGCCTATTGCAAACATGGAGCATAACGTTAGCTGGTTTCATGGCAATGCCAGTTGCCTCAAACAAACATAATATGGGGCCTGTGCTTCAGGATAAGGATTAAAATATTTACATATGTATGTACATATGTTTGTATATGATGTTAATATGACTTGAAACTCACTCACCTGGAATTCTTTGAAGAGATCGGGTGCCTGTCTTTCAGGTGCTTCGCCAAATTCGAGGTGTTTCCATCCTTTGTTTGAAATGAACAATGGCATCGGTTGCACACCAGCTTTGAAGCATCAATTATATGTTTGTTGTCATCTGTGTCGAAGGCGAAGTATTTCCATATTTGACTCTTACCACCTTTCCTCTCAGCGAGTCTGGGTGGAGCTAAACTTGTTGCAGTCGTTTTTCCTGTGTGCTTGTAGTTGTTCTTTTTATTCTTTAGCATGTGTTGACTGACTAAAAGACTTACACTTGTATGCTGCCTCAATCAGTTCTCTAAGAATTGCATTGTCGGTACTTCATTACCAACGATACCCATGCAACTGCAGAAAAACAAGTACCATCACATTTTAAGAATGTTGGTACCGACTTGGTACTGAAGTATCACTTCTCGTGACCTCCCAAGTAAACACACAATACAGTAATTCATTTATTTATTATTGCTGAAGCAAAAAAAAAGAGAGTATCAAACGCCTTTCACCCATGTGAAATACTAATTTTAAATCTTAAAATTTTAAATTTTAAATTTAAATCTGGTTGTGCCACCTTTAGCAACAATAACTGCAACCAAACACTTCACATAACTGGAGAACAGTTTTTCACTTACTTCTAGGACTAGAATTTTCTCCTATACTTTGGATCATTGTCTTGCTGCAAAATCCAGTTGCGCTTGAGTTTCTGAAGATTGGACATTCATCTTCAGGAGAGTGTCTCCATGCCATGCTGCATTGATGCAGTAATTCATAAAAAAGGAGCAAATATTGAGTGTGTAAATTAACAAACATTTCAAAAGGTCGACATTTCTATTTTATAAATTCTTTATTCTATTATTTTGAGGTACTGGATTTTTTTTTACTTCCATGAGATATAAGCTGTAATCAACTCCATGGGATAGGCTCTGTCACAAGTTCCCATTTGAGCAGCGCTGTGGAGCATGTGAGCGTGCATGCACGAGCAGGTGCGCGAGCACCTGCTTTTCCCTTGTGGACAATCGTGACATTTCGACACGTCCCTCCCCATCCTGTCATTGGTTGTTGTTTCATCTGTGTCTGAATTGCCCTCAGCCGTCAGCCATTACAATGCTGATTATGTCCGTATATATACCACGCGCCTCCCAGCACACAACGTGGAATATTGAATGAGTTAGATGAGTTTGATTTGAATTAATGCATTTGATAGTGAATGCGTTAGACATAGTCATAGTCCATGTTTAGGTTTGTTAGTTTAGTTCACGCTGGTTTCTCCGCTACCAGTCCATTGCTGTAGTTTGTTTCATGTTTTGTATCTTGACCCTGTATCCCGTGACCACGACCTTGATTCCTGCCTAGCCCTGTGTATGACTGTTTGCCGATCACCTGACCTTTTGCCTGTTACTGGATTAAGTTTATGGATCACGTTTTGGAATTGTCTGCCTGTCTCTCTCCTAAATAAAACTTGTTCATAATGCGCTTGCATCCATCCTATCTTCCTCACGTCACGAGACGTGACCGAACATTCCGCCACACCATGGATGCAGCAGGAAGACAGGGGAGACATCGCGCTACAATGAGAGTAGCAGCCAAGAGATCCCGGGTACTGGAGGACAGTAGGCAATTTATGTTCCACATGCATTATGAGTGGATGAACCACCACGTGTATGTTAACACGGACAACCAAGCTCTGCTCACACCCAAGCCTGCTGACCCAGTTGACCAAGTTTGGTTCATGTCCAAGCCCGCTGACCCAGCTGACCAAGTTCCGATCATGTCCAAGCCTGCTGACCTGACCGACCAAGTTCCGCTCATGTCCAAGCCTGCTGACCAAGTTCTGCCCACACCCAAGTCTACCGACACAGCCGACCAAGTTCTGCCCATGCCCAAGTCTACCGACCCAGCTGCCCAAGTTCTGCCCATGCCCAAGTCTACCGACACGGCCGACCAAATTCTGCCCATGCCCAAGTCTACCGACACGACTGACCAAGTTCAGCTCAAGCCCAAGTCTACTGACCCAGCTACCCAAGTTCTGCCCATGCCCAAGACTACCGACATGGCTGACCAAGATCCGCTCAAGCCTGTGGTTCACCTGGCGACTTCAGACCCCCAGCCTAAGACCTACGAGGAGGTCTCAACTCCAGAGCTACAGCCTGAGATTAACCTGGTGACCTTGGTGCCCCCGTATGAGGTCGTCTCCCACCCTCCCTCCCCTTTCATGGTTCTCGTTCAGCCTGCCCACTCTGCTAGGGACGCTGCTCAGCACTCCTGTTCAGTCGAAAGCATCGCTCAGCACTCCTGCACCACTGGGTACGGCGCTCTGTTTCCCTGCTCAGCTAAGGTTGTTGCTCTGCCTTCCTGCTTGGCTGAGGTCGTCTCTTTGCCATCCTGCTTCGTGGAGGATATTGCTCTGCCTCTATGTTCCGCTGAAGACGTCGTTCCTCTTCATTGCTGCACGCAGTGTCCTGTATCACTCCCCCTTCCTGCACCACAAAGGACATCGTTCCCCTCTCCTGCTTTGCAGAGAGCTTTGTTCCTCTCCCTGGCCTCGCAGAGACCCACGCTCCTCTCCCTGGCCTCGCTTCGCTTTCCTGCACTGCTGAGGACAACGCTCTGTTTCCCTGCTCCACCGAGGACTTCGCTCAGCCTGCCTGCTCTGCCGAGGACATCGCTCTGCTTTTTTGTTTTGCCAAGAATGCCGTGCAGTCTCCTGGCTCTTCTTGGGACATTCTGCCCAGGAAGCCGGGGCCGCCAATGAAGATGGATGTTTCATGGCACTCCAGGAGAAGTGCCTTTGGGGGGTGTTTTGTCACAAGTTCCCCTTTGAGCAGCGTGCTGTGGAGCATGAGAGTCCACGAGCACTTGCGTTTCCCTTATGGACAATCTTGACATTTCGACACATGCATTTGTTTGTTTCTGTTATGTCTCCTTCCCGTCCTGTCATTGGTTGTTGTTTCATGTGTGTCTGAATTGCCCTCAGCCGTCAGCCATTACAACGCTGATTATGTCCGTATATATACCACGCGCCTCACAGCACACAACACGGAATATTGAATGAGTTAGATGCGTTTGATTTGAATGAATGCATTTGATAGTGAATGCGTTAGTCATAGTCATAGTCCATGTTTAGGTTCGTTCATACTGTTCAAACTGCGCTTTCATCCGTCCTATCTTCCTTACGTCATGAGACTTGACCGGCTCAAGGTTACCCGTGACCCTGAAAAGGAGTAAGCGGTTGAAGATGGATGGATAAGCTCTAATCATCAAAATTAAAACAGCTTGAAATATTTCACTTTATGTGTAATGAATCTAGAGTATATGAAAGTTCCACTTTTTTAATTAAATTACGGGAAAAATGAACTTTTTTATGATATTCAGATTTTTTTCAGATGCACCTGTATATTCTTGTACATCATTTTGTAACTGAAAATTAAGGAAACCTAAAATATGATGCCAATGGAAAAGCACTCACACCGAGGTCAATGGATGGTTGCCTAGTATTGCATATAATATAAGTTAAACTCGAACACACCACAGAGACAAATGATGGTTGATTTGCATATACATTCTGTGCTTGCATGAAAAGACCAGTAAATTCTGTATTTGTAATCAAAATTGGAAACATGACCATGTATCACAGAAAGTCAAAGCCCATATCACTGTACTGTTCAATGAGCTTATAACTCTATATCAGATTACTAGATCCCTCTGTGGAAACTGAGAAACTGAACAGGCCTGATTTAAGCATTCCAGCAGAAATTGATGACACCAGGAGAGAGCTCCATGTCAACCCATGTCACCGACAGTGAATGAGATCATGGAGGCTATCAAAGTAATGAAAAGTGAAAATACCATGGGGATGACCAACTAAACCCATAACTATTCAAGGCTGATCCTCACATGGCTGCCATTGCACTTCACCCACTCTTCAAAGCAATATGGCCATTAGACGTTATTCTACCAGATTAGAGAAAAGGCAACATTATACAGATACATAATAATAATAACATGATTTTGTATAGTGTATATAAAAGTTCTTAAAAAAAAAAAAACGGAGACGGGCAACCTATCTGCAACAACTGGAGAGGGATCACTCTGCTATCTATTCCCAGCAATATTTTATGTAGAATCATTAAACAGAGACTAGTTCCAGAGTTAGACACAGTGCATGGAAAGGAGCAGGCAGACTGGACTGGGCAGAACATTCACTCTAAGAAACATCTTAGAACAGAGCACAGAATGGCAAAAGCACCTGTACATACATAGGGGGAAATAAGTATTGGATGTGTCAACATTTTTTTCAGTAAATATATTTCCAATGAGGCTATTCACATGAAATGTTCTCCAGGCATCTGTACTAACTCAAGAGATCCGGAAATATAAAATAATTCATGACATTAAAGTCCATAAATAAAGTTATATGTAATAAAGTGGAATGACACAGGAAAAAAGTATTGAACACACTAAGAAAAAACTGTTCTGCAAGGCAAGGAAAGACAAGGAACCAGCTGAGTTATGTCATCATTATGTTTCACACAGAGTGCCACATCCAGTAAAAGATGGACAGGCTATGGAGATATTTCCACCGAATAGGAATGAAAGTCAATGCAAAAAAAAAAAAACTGGTGTGAATAAACAACAAGAGGGAGGAAAAAAGCTGTAGAAGAAGAAATAGATGCAACAGAGACCTTCACTTATCTCGGCAGTGTGGTCACTGAAAGTGGTGGGGTAGAAGAGGGCATTAGCCACAGACTAAGCAAAGCCAGACAGGACTGTGCCAAACTTGCTCATGTATGTAAGCCAAGACAATACAGCAGACAAAGATCAATCTCTACTAGACTTTTCTCCTTGGTGGAGCAGAAAACAAGAGACTGTTGTGGCTTATGGCAGAAGCAGCCAACGTCACAACATTGGGGTAACTGCACATGAGACCATTTCAATGGTGGATGAAAAGTTGGGGATTTTATCCTCAGATGAAACCTCAGAGTAATCGGTGCCACACTTCGATGCCTATGTGCTCTGAGAATTTGGAGGTGTCCCCGGTTTGTAGCCTTGCATTACACTCTAGGTGTATCTACTTACTGAAAGACGGTAATGACAGACACCTCCCTCACAGGCTGGATCAACTCATGTTTCTGGAGTGACCCTCATCTGGAGTGGCATATAAATTGCCTAGAAATGCAGGCCATGTTTCTAGCACTGAAATTCTTTCTTCCTCAATTGAGAGGTCACCATGTGTTAGTTGTGACAGACAACACAAAGGTGGTCTTATATATCAACCACCAGGGAGGATTTTGTTCAGGCCCTCTGTTCAGGCCTGCACAACTAATTCTTCTCTGGGGAGAGTGAAGGTTTTCTCAGTGACTGCAATATATATTCTGGGCAAATGGAATGTGGAGGCAGACATCCTGTTGAAGCAGGGGCTGAGGCCCAAGGATTGGACGCTCCATCCATAAGTGTTGGAGTTCATAAGACCGAGATTTGGCTAAGCGGAAGTGGATGTGTTCGCCTGCAAGGAGACAACACACTGCCCACTGTAGTTTGCTCTCACTCCACCCACACCATTGGGGTTGGACACCATGGTTCAAACTTAGCCGAGGTCCCATCGGTACGTTTTTCCCCTGATCACTCACAAGCTCTAGCAAGAGGTCCCCAAGACTTATTATGTCTGCTGATAGTAGCACCTTATTGACCAGCTTGAATATGGTTCTGAGAGTAATATCCCTGCTGGACGACACTCCTTGGGTGATACCCCTCCATAGGGTTCTACTGTCTTAAGCCAGAGGATTGATTTATTACTTTTGGCCAGAACTATGGAAACTGTGGGGCATCAACTCTTAGATTCTGGTCTCGCAACTGAGGTTGTAGAGACCATGTTGAACACTAGAGCACCATCCAGGAGGAAATTGTATGTGGTCCAGTGGAGACTTTTTGTCTCGTGGTGTGTGGAATGTCAGATGGACCCAGTGAACTGTGCAATAGCTACAGTCCTGGAATTTTTACAAGGACGTTTCTCAGCAGAGTTGACTCCTTCTACATGAGGGTCTACATGGCAACTATTTTGGCCAGCCATGCCCCTATCTCTGTTTGGCAACATCCAATTATGTTGAGGCTTCAAATGGTGTCAAGTGGCTAAGGCCCATCTGCAGACCACGTATACCTTCCTGGGACCTTTCTGTGGTCCTGGAATGTCTGTCAAGTGCCCCATTTGAGCCCTTAGAGTCAGCCTCAGAAAAGCTACTGACTCTAAAGGCAGCTCTTCTGCTGGCCCTGGCATCTCTCAAGTGAGGAGGAGATCTAAAAGATCTCTCTGTTGCCCCTTCCTGCCTTCACTTTGCCCCTGGATTAGCCAAGGCCTTCCTATATTCTAGGCCAGATTATATTCAGAAAGTGCCTGCTGCCCAGCCAGTAGTGTTGCAGGCTTTCTGCCCTTCTCCATTCCTCACACCGGAACATGAGAAATTGCGCCTACTGTGTCCATTAAGGGCTCTCTGTACTTACATCCACCACTCTGGCCAGTGGCATAAGTTGGAGCAGCTGCTAGTCTGCTTTTTCGGCAACAGTAGAGATGATGATGTGTTGAAGCAGCACATCTCTAATTGGATAGTGGAAGCAATCTCTATCACTTATGATGTGCATGGTCTCGCTAAACCTCTGGGCATAAAGACTCATTCCACTAATCGTGTCACCTTCTCAAAGGCTTTGTCCAAAGGGATTAACTTACAGGATGTGTGTGCTGCTGCAGGGTGGTCTACACCACACACATTCATTCAATATTACAGACTGGATATACATTCCACCCCGGGCTATAATGTCTTGCAGTGGCTGTCAGGCTCAAATCTTTTTATGCAAGCCATACCCTCCGTATGACAGAGTGGGTATTGTCATTCCCACAGCATGGAGCTCACACAACGTTGAGTTAACGTCGGGTTAACACATGTAACCCGGTTCCCTGAGCAGGGAATGAGACATTCCGTAACTTTGTCATAATGGGCCATGCCTGTGAATTGAGTCTTCGTTACAGATAACAGAGGCTTACGGCATGGTTCACAGTACCATTTTTATAGTGGCAAGAAAAATTATGTGAACCTTTTGGAATTTCATGGTTTCCTGAATAAATTTGTCAGAAAATGTGATCTGATCTTCATCTAAGTCAGGGGTATTGACAAATATAATGTGTCTAAAATAATAACACAATATGTCTTCATGTCTTTCTTGAACACACTCATTCAACATTCAAAATGGCAGTGGAAAAAGTATGTGAACCCTTAGAATTAATAACTGGTTGACCCCCCCTTGGCAGCAATTACCTCAACCAGGTGCTTCCTGTAGGTGTGGATCAGACCTGCAGATCGTTCAGGTCGGAATTTTAGCCCATTCTTCCTGGCAGAACTGCTTTAGCTCAGTCGTATTCTTTGGACGTCTCATGTGTATGACTCTCTTCAAGTCATTCCATAGCATCTCTATTGGGTTGAGGTCTGGGTTCTGACTTGGCCACTCCAAAAGTTGGATTTTGTTTTTCTGAAGCCATTCTGTTGTGGACTTGCTCCGGTCTTTTGGGTCGTTGTTCTGTTGCATCACCCAAATTCTACACAGTTTCAGCAGACGTACAGATATTCTCACATTATCCTGAAGAATTGTCTGATATACTTGGGAATTTATCTTCACCTCAATGATTGCAAGCTGGCCAGGCCCTGATGCATCAAAGCAGGCCCAAATCATGTGTAACCCCTTCCTGGCGCCGGAAGTGTAATATTAGAGAAGGTTACTACAGTAAATGGTTTTAATTAACAGGATCCTGAGTATTTAGCAGTTGGTGGTGAATTTGCAAACCTCTATTTACCAGATGTTATACTATAACAGGCAGAAATGTATGTAAATGATTTAATCCCAAATAGCGCGGTGCCTCCACTGAAGAATTACCCCACTCACACACTATGAGCAATATTATTATTCCCCAGAAACAAATATTGAGTATAACTAGGCCAAATATATATAAACCTTATCAAAAAGAAAAGTTCAGTAAATCCAGGTAGTATGTATTACAAAAATAAAAACATTTATTATGCTAAACAAAAAAAAACCTTCAAACTGTATTAGAAACAAAATTTAGACCAGTAACTCAGACACTCCTTTCTAATTATTGTTGGGGCCCGTGAGTTGGTGCGCATACAAACAAAACCCTTCTCAGGGTTACTCTGAGGAGGGGTTACTCACGCCTCTGGAACAGAAGAATTAGCCAACAGGGACACGAGCTGAGAGAATGAGTCCGCTGCATGCAAGGTTCCAGAAGGTTAATTCAGCGACGCAGGTTCAGCGGTGACGTCCCTTTTTAAACAGCGTAGTAGCTACCGTGCTACCGAGCACAGTTCAGCACAGTTCTCCACAGTCCTCGTCCTTCAGTTTCACAGTGAAACTGCGACTGGCGGTTACAGCTGTCCGTCCCTCACGAAGACATTAGCGTAACGTCCATGAGTTACAGTTTGTACTTAGCTTTGTTTTTCCCAAGCTAGTGCAAAACAAACAAATGCAGATAAGCTAGCTGCACTTCACCTTACAGTTCACCAATTTACTGAGCTGATAGTTGCTCTCCGTTTCGCTGAATAAAATTATATTTGTGCCACTACTGTAATAGAAGTTTAGTCTACAAACATCACCTCTGCGTTAAAACTGGTTCTCTTTTTTCCCCGCTCTCGTCCCGCCTGTCACTCCCTCTCCCGTTCGCTACCTCTCCCCCTCCTTTCCTTTTTTTCCTCTTTTCCCCTCCCCAACAAAGGTGACCTCTGATTGGCTAGGAGTTTAATTAAACAGGCAACCCATTGGCTTGAACTACTCCAATGGAAACAAATTGCAACGCATTCAAAAACAAAGGACCATGGGAAATGTAGTCTCAAATGAATCCACCCAAAAATGCAGCAAGCACACCATTTATTCAACTACATTTTTGGGAGGTGCCTACACTCTCCCCCCACCAAAAATCCAGCATGCCCCCATGCTGGCTACACTAATTAGAACTAGTTAACTAATTACTATGGTTACCATAATGGGTCAAAAAAAAAAACAGCCTAGTGTACACCACCATGCATGATATGATGCGTTTCTCCAGGTTCACTACACTAGCTCCACAGGTACATCTTCAGAAGTGGTGGTAACTCACTACACTGCACACTTCTGGGCACGCTCCTAGCGTTGAGTAAGGAGTGTTGGACTCTGTAAGCCTTGCATCATCTCTTGGCTTAACACAGCTTTCCTCTGACTGGTTGGCTATCAGATCTTCAAGGTAATGGCCATACTCTGACTCAGAGTCTGAAGAGTACTGCTCTCCCAGGGGGATATCAACTGGAGGATCATTTTTTTCAACATTAGGAGTCTGCTTCCTCTCCTTCACCGTTCTGCGCCTGAGAGCTCTTGGAGAAGGAGTAGGTTTGAGGTCAACCTCAGGGCTTAATCTTACTTATTGTCCTAAGGGCAAAAGATGATTGCGGTGCATGACTTTGACGGGTCCTGAACCACTTACAGGTGTAAGACGATAGACGGGAAGATCAGACATTTGACTCTCAACCACATAAGGGGTTGCACTCCAGCGATCTGCAAGCTTTTGTTTTCCTTTCAGGCCTAGGTTTCGAATAAGGACTCTATCTCCAGGATTCAAACAATGATAACGCACCTTCTGGTCGTATCTCTCTTTGTTACCTTGGTTCAACTTGGCAGAAACAGCCTGGGCCAACTGATAAGCTGCTTGTAGTTCTTTTTTCATGTTAGCCACATATTTCAAGTATGAAGTTGCCGAAGTTCCATCAGCTGACACACCAAAACAAACGTCCATGGGAAGTCGGGCTTCTCTACCAAACATTAAAAGGTAGGGTGAAAACCCGGTCGCTTCATTGGGTGTACAATTGTATGCGTGTACAAGATGAGCAAGGTGCTGACTCCATCTTGACTTTTGACTAGGCTTAAGAGTTCCTAACATGTTCAAAAGAGTTCTATTGAACCTTTCAGGTTGAGGGTCACCTTGTGGATGGTATGGTGATGTTCTTGATTTCTTTACACTGAGCATGGTCAACATCTCTTTCACCAACTGACTCTCAAAATCTCTGCCCTGGTCAGAATGGATGCGATTGGGAAGGCCGTAGTGAATAAAGTACTTCTCCCACAATGTCCGGGCAACTGTTATGGCTCTTTGATCTCTAGTTGGGAAAGCTTGAGCATAACGTGTAAAATGGTCAGTTATTACCAACACATTACTCACATTACGGGAATCTGGTTCGGTTGTAAGGAAATCTATGCACACAAGGTCCATGGGCCCCGAGCTTGTAATATGTGACAGAAGCGCTGCTTTCTGTGGCAGGGTTTTCCGCTTTATGCAGCGTT
This sequence comes from Ameiurus melas, assembly GCA_012411365.1. NCBI lineage: Eukaryota > Metazoa > Chordata > Actinopteri > Siluriformes > Ictaluridae > Ameiurus > Ameiurus melas. Next base: position 13,977,788 of record CM022771.1, on the reverse strand, counting down.
CACACGTCTTGCAATACGCCTCCACATCTAACTTCATGCGTGGCCAGAAAAATCTGTCAGAGATAAGGGCATAAGTCTTGTCAAAGCCTAGATGTCCATTATTATCATGCAAAGACTTCAGAACGATGCTATGATACTGTTTGGGGAGCACAAGCTGTCGCCGTGATTGCTGGTCCGACTGTCTGACTGTTCGGTAAAGTAGACCTTGTTCAATGGACAGTTTCTCCCACTCTCATTTCAGAAGCGTAACATCTGGGTGACTTTTCAGCATTTGACTTGCTGGGTTGTTTTGGCTGACAGCTAGCCATGCCTCTCCAATACAGGGGTAATTTTTCTGAGCAGTTTGAAGCTCAACTGAGCTGAAACTGGGCATATGATCAGTGATTACTGTAGTAGCTTGAGAGAATGCTTTGGGAACTGCTGAAACGGATGCTCCTATGTGGTTAATGACACATGACAAGGGACGTCCACTTCGTGTGTGCCATGAAGCATTCTGACAGAGAGCTTGTACTCCTGCAACTGGAATCTCCTGCCAGTCACCATCAGGTGTTGTGCCGTCATGAGGCCGGCGAGACAATGAGTCTGCGTCAACATTCTGCCGACCTGGTCTATACTTCAGACTAAAGTTGTAGGTGGATAGGGCCGATAGCCAGCAATGACCAGTAGCATCCAGTTTGGCTGACGTCAGGATGTACGTCAGTGGGTTGTTGTCAGTTCTGACTTGTACAGTAGCCCCATAAAGGTAGTCATGAAGTTTATCCACAATTGTCCATTTGAGAGCTAAAAACTCCAGTTTGTGCGCGGGATAGTTTTTCTCAGATGGAGAGAGACTTCTGCTGATGAATGCAACTGGGCGTAAACCTTCATCGTATTGTTGGTATAAGACACCACCTAGCCCCTCCAGGCTAGCATCTACATGCAATACATATGGCTTCTGGGGATCAGCAAACGTTAACACAGGTGCTGTAGTGAGCCGGGTCTTGAGTTCTTGGAAGGCATTTTCACATTACTCAGTCCACCGAGAGCCAAAGGGTTCCGAAGGCTTCAAATAAGTCTTTTCAAGTGGTTTGGCGTTTGTACTCGCTCTTGAGAGACAGCGAGGAGGATAGCCTTGGAGAAGTCCATTGAGTGGGCGGCAGAGCTTGGAGAAATCCTTCACGAAACGGCGATAGTAGCCACAAAATCCAAGAAAGGATCGTAGTTCCGTCACATTCTGGGGTCTCGGCCAAGAAATGACGGCCTCTATCTTGGATGGGTCAGTTGCTATGCCATCCTGTGATACCACATGTCCAACATAGTTGACAGAAGTCCGTCCAAACTGGCACTTGTCGAGTGATGCTTTTAGACCCTATTCTTTAAGCCGGTCAAGCACTTTAAGCAGCCGCTCCTCGTGTTCTTTGAGTGTGTGTCCAAACACAATAATGTCATCCAGATACACTAGCACCTCCAGAAAGTTCATGTCACCAACTGTGCGCTCCATGACTCTTTGAAAAGTAGCTGGTGCTCCTGAAATCCCTTGGGGCATGCGTTCGAATTGGTAGAAGCCTAATGGACAAATAAAAGCAGTCTTCTCCTTGTCAGCATCTCCCATGGGTACTTGATAATATCCGCTCTGCAGATCGAGGACACTGAACCATTTACTCCCAGACAAACAATGAAGCGCGTCTTCAATCCTTGGGACCGTGTACTGATCTGGTACGGTTCGGAGGTTAAGAGTTCTGTAATCCACACACATTCTTACTTTGCCGGACTCCTTGGGTACGATTACAATGGGTGATGCATAGGGACTATGCGACTCAGAGATAATGCCCTTGGCCTGTAGTTCCTGTAGGTGTTGGCGTAAATCCTCGAAATCAGCAGGTGGTAAGCGCCGTGATCTCTCTCGAAAGGGTCTTGCATCCTTCAGTCTGATCTCATGACTGGTGGTTTTGGAACAACCTACATCCCATTCGTGACAAGAAAATACCTCTCTCCGTTTCAGCATTTTCTCACAGAGACGACGTTTTGCTTTTTCTGGTATAGGAGAGGCTCCAAAGTCAAAGGATGCTGGATCCAGTTCACTTGCGACTTCCTCAGCACACTGACCACTAGGTAGAGGAACTGGGGTAACTGGGAAAATGTGGGCTAGTGGGGTTCCACGTTTCACAGTGACTTTCTTGTTTGAGAGGTTCTTGATCGTCACAGTAATGCGCTTACTGGAAACCACTGTTGCAGGATGAACCTCAGGCCTCACCCACAACTCAGGTGAAAAGTTGTCTGTAGGCTGATCTACCAATGCTAGTTGGCCTGTGAAATCACCATGAAATTTGGGAGTGCCAGTGACTTTAAACACCTGTCCTGGATGCAAAATGATAGCCTTCCTTTGGGTAAACCACACAGTCCCATGCTTATTCACATCTTCTGGAGTGTCAGACTGAGTAAATGTCCCGTAAGCTTCTCTGAGGGCGGGGTGTATTGCCAGAGTACTCATGAACTGATCTCCTGCTTGCTCCTTACAGTACTGAAACATCTTTTTCACCAACTTGGTGTTCGTCCCCACCAATATGGCGACATCTTTATCTTTCTCATGGTCAGGGCATAATAAAGCCAAAGTGTCTATTGTCTGTGCTATTCCACTGACAGCAGATGAGAACTCAAGTTTTATGGACAGGTAACCATCGTATGGGTACTGCTCAGTGCTTAAACCCCATAGTTCCAGTTCATTGAGTGGGTGGATAGGTACGTGTTTGAGGTAGGTGTCATAGAAGCTGCGGTACAAAATAGTTACCATGGAGCCACTGTCAAGGATAGCTTTAGCATAGATGCCTTCTATTTGGACAGGTGCAATGGAGCAGGGTCCAACTAATCCCTCAGGTAACAGTTTTGTGCCTGCCATCACAGGGTGTGACTTTTGGGTGGAATGTATTTCAAGCGGAGCCATGCACCGTTCCTTCACCTGGCTCCTTGAAAGTTTTCCCTGGTGCCGGTGTACTTTGATCAGTTTCTGAGTAACTTTTCTTAGATCCTCAGGCTCTTTACACTCTCTTCGTGTATGTCCGTCCTGCCCACAATTGTAGCAGAAAACACCTGGCTGTAATGGTCTGAATGGTGCCACGGTAGATGGTGCATCAAATTTCTCAGGTTTCAGGGTAACTGGAGTGATGCTCAACAGTTTGGCCACTTGAGAAGACAACTCCTTCACTTCATTTCTTAGGCTGCTAAGCTCAGACGAAACTGAAGTTGGTGGTACAGTAATGGGGGCAGCAGTAACAGTTGTTTTCACTCCCTCGCTTTTGCTAATTCAATTTTCTTCCTCTCGCACTTCTCGCATTAGCTGGGAGATGGTAGGGGGGTTTTCCAGAGTGTGACTCATCCATACACGGAGCACAATCATGTCATGAGTAAGTGCACCTTTGACTAGCTGTTCCATCCGAACTCGGTTCATGTCTGCAGCTTTAACTCCTCCTTTAAGGAGGGCACGATGGAGAAGTTTGTCAAGGCGATTCAGGAAATCAGACAGTTTTTCTCCAACATTCTGAAATGTGTTTTTGAACTTGACCAAGATGTCATCTCCGTTCTCTGTAGTACCATATGCTGTGTCAAGAGCAGATAAGTAATTAGCCGCTGTGGCAGTAGGAGTGCTAATTTTCAAGAAGCGAACAATGTCAGCAGCTGGTCCTTTTAAACTCTCCACTAAATGCTGTCTCTTAGCAGCATCAGTACATTGCCACTCACTCATCATTTGTGCTGCCTGCTCCATCCAGGCTTCATATTCTTCCTCACCTTGAGGTACAGGTTTCATTCCTGAGAATAGTCTAAGTTTTCTGTAGCTAGGTCCATCAGTAGACACTTGGTTGCATTTGTCCACTAATTTGCCAATAGCAGTCACTAAATCCAAATTCACATCTGTTTTTGGAGCTCGACTTTCTGCTACAACAGCCTGAAAATCCTCCATAGACTTGCCTTCCTTTTCAAGTAGTGACATCAGCTTAGTACGGAAAGAATCGTTTCCCCGGAGCAACATTCTGAAGGTTGGCGTTCAACAAGGTGCACAGTCCATGGTCCAGCCTCACCTTCAATACCTATTTCTGGAGGTATAGAGTCAGGGGATAAGTCAAAGCTAGTCTCCACTAAGATGAACAACTGAGTGCCAGTAGAGTCTCCACGTCGATCACCTATCTTGGTACGACCAAAGACTTTAACTGTGTCTAGGACTTTATCAATGGTCTCCTTGCTAGTGTATAGTACGAGACGGATTGACAGTCTGCTACAGACCCCACTGAACTGCTTGAGAAAAGTCCATGACTAAAATACACTACAGGTACTGAAAGATTTACTGACCGGTGATGTTTCAGGTTGTGTTAAAGGTTACTGACTACAAATAAATAAAACTTTGCCTATCTGGTAAACAGAGAGAATCCCAGCGGTGCCTCCAAAAATGTAACCCCTTCCTGGCGCCGGAAGTGTAATATTAGAGAAGGTTACTACAGTAAATGGTTTTAATTAACAGGATCCTGAGTATTTAGCAGTTGATGGTGAATTGGCTAACCTCTATTTACCAGATGTTATACTATAACAGGCAGAAATGTATGTAAATGATTTAATCCCGAATAGCGCGGTGCCTCCACTGAAGAATTACCCCACTCACACACTATGAGCGATATTGTTATTCCCCAGAAACAAATATTGAGTACAACTAGGCCAAATATATATAAACCTTATCAAAAAGAAAAGTTCAGTAAATCCAGGTAGTATGTATTACAAAAATAAAAACATTTATTATGTTAAACAAAAAAAACCTTCAAACTGTATACATGTATTAGAAACAAAATTTAGACCAGTAACTCAGACACTCCTTTCTAATTAAGAAACAACAGGAACAGTACAGTTTGGATTTTACCACTTAAACCCTTTTTTAACTGTTCAGAACCTTCACCAAGCGCTTGGGTTTTCTGTTGGGGCCCGTGAGTTGGTGCACATACAAACAAAACCCTCCTCGGTTCCTTTAGTGAACGGCGAATAAAACCTCTCCGTTACTCACGCCTCTGGAACAGAAGAATTAGCCGACTTGGACAAGAGCTGAGAGAATGAATCCGCTGCACGCGAGGTTCCAGAAGGTTAATTCAGCGACGCAGGTTCAGCGGTGAAGTCCCTTTTTAAACAGCGTAGTAGCTACCATGCTACCGAGCACAGTTCAGCACAGTTCTCCACAGTCCTCGTCCTTCAGTTTCACAGTGAAACTGCGACTGGCGGTTACAGCTGTCCGTCCCTCACGAAGACATTAGCTTAACGTCCACGAGTTACAGTTTGTACTTAGCTTTGTTTTTCCCAAGCTAGTGCAAAACAAACAAATGCAGATAAGCTAGCTGCACTTCACCTTACAGTTCACCAATTTACCGAGCTGATAGTTGCTCTCCTTTTCGCTGAATAAAATGATATTTGTGCCACTACTGTAATAGAAGTTTAGTCTACAAACATCACCTCTGCGTTAAAACTGGTTCTCTTTTTTCCCGCTCTCGTCCCGCCTGTCACTCCCTCTCCCGTTCGCTACCTCTCCCCCTCCTTTCCTTTTTTCCTCTTTTCCCCTCCCCAACAAAGGTGACCTCTAATTGGCTAGGAGTTTAATTAAACAGGCTTGAACTACTCCAATGGAAACAAATTGCAACGCATTCAAAAACAAAGGACCATGGGAAATGTAGTCTCAAATGAATCCACCCAAAAACGCAGCAAGCACACCATTTATTCAACTACATTTTTGGGAGGTGCCTACACATGTTTCCTCCACCATACTTTACGGTTTGGATGGTGTTTTCATGATGATATGCCGTGAACTTTCTATACCAGATGTAGTGCTGTGTGGTTTTTCCAAATAGTTCAATCTTAGTTTCATCAGTTCACAAAACATTTTGCCAATACCACTGTGGAGTGTCAATGTGCTCTTTTGCAAACTTCAGGCGTACAGCAATGTTCTTTTCAGTAAGCAGTGGCTTCCTTATAGACGTAATGTTGCACAAGCTTCAGATACCAGTTACACGTGAGGATGCTTCCCACAATGTGGATCTCACACAATGTCTTGTTCCCTTCTCAGGGAATAGGGTTACATGTGTAACTCAGACGTTATTTACCAGGCTGGCAAGCAGCATTTGATGACCACTATAATAACAAGCAATATTACACTAAACATTATGATGAATCACTGTATTCCTGGTTACTGTACTAGATTCTTTATTATTATAATTATTATTATTATGATCCATACATTTTCACAAGGCAGGGTACACCCTGGAAGGGGTGCCAATCCATCACAGTTGACAATCACACACCCGTTCACACACCCATTCATACACTACGGACACTTTGGACATGCCAATCAGTCTACCATTCATGACTTTGGATTGGGGGAGGAAACCCCCACAGCATGGGGAGTACATGCAAACTCCGCACACACAAAGCGGTGGTCCACCAATCTGCAAAAAACTGCATTTTCAATTTGTGGAACCATTTCAGAATAATGTTCCTCAATGTAAATTGCAAACACTATGAATATCTCATCTACAGTACATAATATCATCAAAAGATACAGAGAATCTGGGGAAATCTCTGTGCGCAAGGGACAAGGGCGAAAATCAATATTGGATGCCTGTGATCTTCGGGCCCTTCGGTGGCACTGCATTAAAAACAGGCATGATTCTGTAATGGAAATCACTGCATGGGCTTCACAGCAACCATTGCTGGAAAAAGATGGAGATGGACTGGCCATGTCCTCAGGAATGAAGACAACATAGCAAGAGTAGCACTCCACTGGATACCAGGAAACAAAAGAAAGCGGGAACCGCTACGCACAACAAAGACGCACACCTTGGAAGCAGAAGCACAAAGTCAGAGCGAGACATGCTGTGAGCTGGAGTTAGTACAAAATTGGGAAAAAACTGTAATAATTTGTTTGTTCCTTATGTGCCATTAAAGGACACGGAGAGGTTGGGTAGGTAGGTAGCGGTAGATGAATAGAAGTTATGTTGAAGAGTAAAGCAACTGTCTCACACCGGTAACCTCTGAAATTTACTAGCCAATAGATTAATTGATAGCTAGCTAACTATGTTGTTAATGATGGCAAGGTATTGTTAGAACCACTGGTGGGGAAGTAATGAAGGACATCTAAGTGTAGATTAATATCTGATAGTTAATTATTTGAGTTAGCTAATTAGCATTACTTAACTTTCTCTACTTAGTTAGTTAACTTCATTTAAGTTCATCACAACTGTTTCATATATTAACAGTCCTTGCTAGCTCCTGTCACTGAAACCAGTGACTTGGCTCCCTCACTCTTTGGCTCAATAGTAACAGAACAAACATTGTGATATGGTTAACATTTAAAGTGAGAGACAGCTCTGTGCCAAAGATAAAATACATTTTCTTGTCCTTTCATTGATGTCTTAATGGGATTTTATCATGTAAATGTGAAAACAAAACTTTTCTTGCATTCTTCAAAACTAATCTTGCATTTTGTGAAGGCTACATTGGGAAGCCATCTCAAAATGGGTTAGTTAAATGAAATATAGCTTGTTTTTTTCTGTAATGGCTTCTGATTGCACATGAGCCTCCTGAAAATTCATTATTCATTATTTTCAAACCAGGCTTTTTTTCATGAGGGTTGCAATCTTCAACTGCAATCTTCAACTGTACCTCTGCTGAAGTTGAAATGTATTTCTTCTCCCTCTGTTGGTTTTTCAAGAGACATTGGGGTTTCTGTGGTTTCCATTGGAATGCCTAAAAGGCGGTACTCCACATAAACTTGCTGCACAGCTTGGTCTAAAGCAACGCTTGAGGAAGGGTCAAACAAAAGTGATAAGATCTCAACTTTAAGTCTGTTGCCCTGAAAGACCAAAAGAGACAAAATCTCAGGTCTGACGATTGAATCCTTTAAAACAAATTTTGCAGAAAAAAAACTATTGTTAAATATTTTACACTCTTAAATTGACCTAAATCTTGGCAACATAAAGTCCTCTCTGAAACTATTGGGACGGCAAGGCCAATTCATTTGGTTGTGCTATCCACCAAAGTCATTTGGGTTTCAGATCAAAAGATGGATATGAGAGGAAAGTTTAGATTTCAGCTTTTCTATCCTAGTATTTACATCTAAATGTGTTAAACAATATAGAACCTTTTGAATCAGACCACCCAATATTTAACTGAGCAAAAGTTCAGGAACAGATAAGTCTTGAAGTAAATTAACATAAATAAACACTTCATATTTGGTTGCATATCCTTTTCTTGCAATAACTGAATCAAACCTGTGGCTCACTAACAACACCAAATTGTTGGTTTCTTCTTTTGTGATTGAAAGGAAATTTCTCTTTTTATCATCTTATATTTTATATTATGTACCCTCTTACATTATGAACTGCTCTCAAATATATGATGAATGAAACCATTTAGTTACCTCTTTGAATAAGCTGATCAACTGCTATCCTTGATTATATTATTATGTACTTCTGTGTCAACATGACATGGGACTTATTTTGTATCATAACTATGTGCTGTGTTTTTTGACAAAATCTGTCTGACACGTGGACCAATAGAAACCGTCCACGCATTGCTGTTATCAATGTGTACAATGTGTATAAATTCTTCTGCTTTGAATGAATAAATGGAAAGTCTCTTTTGAACACGCTCATATCTGTCAGTGTGTGTGTGTTCATTTCGGACTCTCCAGGTGCCTGACTCTGCAGCAAACCACACTTTCTAGCTCATAGCAACATAGAACTAAATGTAACTCCAAGTGACTAGAAGGTAATGGTAAAACAGGCTGGAAAGCATGATGGAGATAGAAAAGGCATACACAGTAGATTCCTGTGGGTTGAAATCTAACAGTGATGCTTTTCCAGGCTTTTACTGTGGCCTGTTTGTTTCCGTGGTTTCTCCCTTCAGTCTCCTATTCAGGAGGTGAAATACATGCTCAATTGGGTTAAGGTCTTGTGTTTGACTTGGCCAGTCTAAAACCTTTGTTATGGGGCTCAACACTAGGATGTATAATAGCGTCTTTTAGGGAATGTTTGTTCGAGCGGACAATATATGTTATGGTATGAATCCATAGCACGTGCCGGCAAGCAGCTGGGAAACTCAGAAACATTGTGGTGTGAACAGAAGTTAAAACACAAAATGGCCCAGTCAGTGACTGAACATGGAGGAAGTAACTATTTCTTTTAGGAGGCTTACTCCCTTCTTAGCCTACTCTTAACACTCCTGCTTAATGGACTTAATGGACTCCGTGAAGTCCTGAACCTCAATATTGCTTTTCAAAACCCAAATCTCCATCTTCACTTTTCTAAATCTACTACTCAAAATTCATGTCTCTTAACCTAAACCTTAATATTTACTTTTCTATATCTGAACCTCAATATTCGCTTTTCAAAACCTTTTATAGGGCACCTTATAAGAGGCTATTATTGAGGCAGCTGTGGCTTAGGTGGTAGAGTGGGTTGTCCACTAATCCTTGGGCAAGACACTGAACTCCAAGTTGCTCTTGATGGCAAGCTAGTGCCTTGCATGACAGATGAGATCATCAGGCGGAGATCATCATCTGAGATGAGATCATCAGGCGGCCACAGATTTGCCTGAGTGGGCACCTGCACTTTTACATTGGATAATCAGATTGTGGATAGCTTCCTCCAGGCCCCAGCGCAGGGGAGCCACTATTTGGTGAAGGGAAATTATAGGCTTGTGGGTGTGTTCCTATGAGGGTATGCCCCACTGCCTAGAGAACACATCTGGCTTAAGATTTTTGGAGCATGGCCTATAAGACAAGACAAAGTCAAAGAGCATAAAGAACAAAGAGCACCTGACCTGCCGGAGGTTCAGGCACTTGGCCTCCTTTATGTAGGCCAGATTCTTGAGATCCATCCAAATAAGGAACTGGTGATCAGTCCCTCCACTCCTGTAATTTCACAAAGAGGAGTCCACAGTTCCCAGAGTCATAACTCCTCTCCAGACGGTAGTAGTATGTGAATGGATGTTATAAGTCATTGACTTCTATGAGCTGAGCACAAGGATTTGGCATATGCGGCACATGGGCTGATGTCAATTTCTCCTGCAGAGTTTGGTCAGTTTGCTAAGGGGGGACCACCAAAGTGCTAAAGTTTCGAATGAAGTATTGGAAAAAAATTAGCAAACCCCAAGAAGCACTGTACCAGCTGGACTGAGGTGGGTTGTGGCCGCTATGCAACCACCTTTAACCTTTTCTAGGTCCATGCTAAGTCCCCCTTGGGACACAACAAAGCCAAAGAAGGAGATTGCAGTATAATTGAATTGTGACTTCTTGGGTTTGAAGTTCTGCAGGAGGAGCTGAAGGACTGGGCACACATGAAAATGTTCCTCCAGCGAGCTGCTAAAAATCAAAATATCATCCAGATACACAATATATGGTATGGAGTGGATCCAAGAGACAGGCCAGAAATGGCAGGGCCACCGAACATTGGCCACCAAATAGTTCAGCCAAAAAATTAGCACCTTGAGTGGGGCATGAACTGGGTAGGTTGTGTGCAACACTCCATAATGCTAGCTACCGCATGGCTTGGAAACTCAGAGCCTATGGCTCAGCACAAAAGCACTGTGCCATGAACAGGGAAAAATAATAGAAAATGGGTCTATTGGCAGCCAATATTCACTTTTCTGAAGATTAACCTTAGTATTCATTTTTGTAAATCTGAACCTCCTATTCACTTCTCAATATTGTGAATCATTAACTTCCTTGGTCAGAGCAGCATGACACCATTCTGCTGGCTGGCACAGAACTATGTTCCTCATGCATATTGAAGCAATTGAAGGGCTCTTTACGCTGATTACCTTCATAAGACGGCTGTATAATAGAAGCCTGTTCAAGTGGCCGCAGATTCATCTGAGAGGGAGGAAGTTGCATTACAACCTTCAACATTTTCCCTCTGATAAAGTCCTTTGTTTAGTCTGCAAAATTTTAACTTCTGAATTCATTCTGCTGCTGCCATCATAAGTTGCATCATAAATAATGATTAGTAAGCTGTTCAAGAAGCAACCTTGCATGCCCAAGCCATGACATTACCTCCACCATGTTTTACAGATGAACTTCTATGTTTTGTATTATGAACAGATCCTTTCCTTCTCCAGACTTTGGCCTTTCCATCACTTTGGTGGAGGTTAATCTGATGCTGAATGGTTTGTATATTGTGGCATGGCCTCTATATTTCTGCTCTCAAAGTCTTCTTTGAGCAGTAGATTGTGAAACCTTCACCACTGCCCTGTGGCAGTTGTTGGTTATGTCACTCACTGTTGTTTTTGGGTTTTTCTTCACAGCTCTCATAATTTTTCCGTCATCAGCTGTTGTTTTCCTTGGCCAACCGATTCAGTGTTTGTTGTTAAGTACACCAGTGACTTCTTTCTTTTTTAGGGCATTCTAAATTGTTGTACTAGCTATGCCCATTTTTTTCTGCAATGCCTGTGATTGTTTTTCCCTCTTTTCTGAGCTTCAAAATAGCTAGCTTTTCTCTCATAGACAGCTCTGTGATCTTCATGTTGACTCATCCTTTTTAGCAATAAATGCAGCAGTCTTCACATGTGAAACTGAAAGCTAAAATCATAGAGGATCAGAGCTATTTATTGTTTAAACAATCAATCTAACAGGACACACCTAGGTAACAAGAAACATCTGTCTTTTCCCTCGCCTACAAATTGGGTGGTCTGATAGAAAATGTGTTATGTTCTATGTGTTTAACACATCTGCATATAAATGTATGACCAGGAAATAAAAACCTAAATAAAAAATTTTCATGTTCATGTTTTTATCTGTGTTTTCAGCCTACAGTAAAAACAAATTTATTGGCCTTGCTGTTTCAATAGTTTCAGAGGAGACTGTATGACATAATGTGGTACATTACAATGATGAATTGCACATAGAATATATGTAATTTTGTGGTTACATTTAAAAATAATTAATTCCTTATACTAAATGAATGAATTTAAAATGCACTGAAAATTTTTCAGTACCTCTTTGACATGCCTTTGAGGCTGGTGAATGACAACATCACTATCACTGGAGGTGATGGATTCCGAAGACTCTAGAACTTCACTGTCCATTTGATCTAGTCAGGTAAAGAGATATTTATTTACTGATAAAATGTAAATAAATAAATAAATAAATAAACAAACAAACAAATAAATAAATAAATAAATAAATAAATAAATAAATAAAGATGATATAACAAATGTAAATAAATATTATTGCTTACTTCTCAGAATTACATACTGGGATTCTTCTTCTCCCTTCTCCTTGTCTTCCTGTTCCATTAGGAAAAGTGAACTACAGTGAATGGCTAACTAGTGGATGTGGTGCAGAAGAAATATATGTTTATATTTGTACCTGTGAATGATGTCTTGAGCTCATTTGCTTGTCACTAGCTGAGGTTTGATCAGAGTCACTCATGTTCAGACTGTGGTTGAATGACCTTCTATGACAGGTTGGGTTATAAATTGGAAACTGTATCCATTTAGCTCCTGGTTCTCTTGGAGTTGACTTGTATGCAGGAAACTGGGGTTGTTGAGATCTTGCAGGTCTATGCATTTTGAATAGTAGATTGGAAGGCCCTGGCTAAAGCAAGAGATTGGGCCTCATGTATAATATTGGACACGGATGGATTTATTTGTAAATTGTTTGTAAGAGCACTTACACAAGGAATTTGGTATTCATAAAAAATCCTGTACATTCAGAAAAATGCTTGCACCCTCCTCGTGCTCCTGATTTTGTGTAAATTTGCACTTAAGAAGATTAACTAATGTAAACCTTGAGGGATCATCTTTAAATCATATAATTCGCATGGATTACTGCAGTTATACAGTATATAGTATATATACAATATACAGTCCAGTTTCAACAGATTATTTATTTCAATTATAAACACAAATATAATTAACAATGTGTAAATCCCTGTTGTTTCATATTAATGGTATTAAGGAAATATAAAATATGAAAAAAGTAAGAAAACACTCCAACATAAATCCTTAATTTTAGACAAGTCATTCAATTAAGAACAAATGCCACCAAATAGTCCTCTCCGAAAGTATTGTAATGGAAAGGCCAATTATATTATTTTTGCTATATAGTGAAGACATTTGGGTTTGAGATCAGAACATGTATATGAGATGATATATTTGAATTTCAGTTTTAATTTCCTGATATCTACATGTAGATTTGTTGAACAACTTAGAACATGGCACCTTTTGTTTGAACCTACCCATTTTGAAGTTGTCAGAAATATTGGAACATGTGACTGACCGGCATTCCTTGTTGCCCAGTTGTGCCCTGTAAGACTGATTGTTTAAACAATTAATAGCTCTTTTAATCTGTCTAATATTGCTTTTAGCCTTCAGTTTCACCTGTGAAGACTGCATTTGTTGTTAGAAAAGGATAAGCTGACATGATCAGAGACTCTATGGGACAAAAAAGCCATTTTGAAGCTGAGAAAATAGGGAAAGTCAATCAGAGACTTGCACAATCATTGGGATAAATGATTAGCCAGTATCAAAGCCAGTACAACAATTTGGAATGTCCTGAAAAAGAAAGAAACCACTGATGTACTGCGCAACAGACATTGAATAAGTCCCCCAAGGAAAACAACAGCAGCTGATGACAAACATTGTGAGAGGTGTGAAGAAAAACCCAAACAACAGTCAGTGACATCACCAACAATATACTGTACACAGGCAGGGGTGAAGGAAAATAAAAGCTGAAATCATAAACTCTTGTCTCATATCCATCTTTTGATCTCAAACACAAATGTCTTTGGCGTATAGTACAAACAAATTAATTGGCCTTGCTTAACCAGTAGTTTTGGAGAGGACTGTATGATCTTTACCTTGTCTTAGTTTCTGTGAGGGCTCAGCTTTTGAACTGCCTTTGAATGAAACTGAAAGCAACAGACAATATTTTGAACAGTGCTCAAATGTCAATTTGCTTCTTACATGATGGAGATGTAAGAAGGATGGCCTGTGATAGATTGGTATACTGTGTGGGATGAATCTGCTGCCTTGTCCCCAGTGTTGAGGGAAAATGCTGTGAAACTATCTGACCAGGACAAAGTGATTATGTGTGAATGAACGAATCAATGAATGATGGAATAAACCTGCTGTTCTGTTGCAATTCCAGTAAACACTAGCAACTATTATGTTTCACAAAACATTGCTTTTCGTATATCTAGTACTATCTAGAGTTAGAAAACTGATAGCAAAAAAGAGACAAACATACTCTCAGTTTTGCAATTGACCTCGGTGATGCTTGAGTTTTGTCTTCAACGTTTTTGAGCCACTTTCCATCTCTCTCTATTTTCCCTTTTTGTGTTGGTCTGAATAGGGCCTCAGGTGATTGGAATGGGTACCTCCACTGGATATGCACGCTCACTATGCCTCTAGGAACCCCTGCAGGGTCCCTCAGTACATAACAACCTGAGAAACAGATTTACACATGAGAACACAGTTTCAAAAGTTTTTTTTCCTGCTTCGGTACTCTAAGTTTGTTTTCAAAAAACTCAACACGTAAAGTCTAGCGCAAGTTAGTTGTATTTTCTTTGTTTAGCTTTATTTTGAGTCTTTTCAGTGTAAGGCTTACTTGTAGATAAAGAAACATCTGTATTTATTCTCTTCAGTGACCTTGTTGACAGCCATTTATCCATGTTTGAATATGTTGTATGGTAGCATGTATGCAGCAAAAATATGTTAGATAAATTGGTGGGTTATTCTTAAACAAACCAATCAGCGAGCTCGAATAGTAAAATCAGTTTAATATTTATTTCTCATTATTTAATTATATTTTAAATTATGATGTAACCTTATGACTTAACTATGACTCTATTAAAAGTTCAATCCAATTCAATTTTATTTGTATAGCGCTTTTTACAACAGACATTGTCTCAAAGCAGCTTTACAGAAATATAAACAAGGTATACAGATATTAAAGGTGTGAATTTATCCCAACTGAGCAACCCACTGAGTGGCGACGGTGGCAAGGAAAAACTCCCTAAGATGTTTAAAGGAAGAAACCTTGAGAGGAGCCCGATTCAGAAGGGAACTCATCCTCATCTGGGTAACAACAGACAGTGTGAAGTAGTACAGTATGGATGTAAATGAAGTCTGTATGGTCTTCGGATCAGCCGTAAAAAGTAATTGGCAGCTCCACTGCAATACCGTCTGCAATACCCACATTTTGAAAATCACTGTTCTAATGCGTACTTCCAGCATGATAATGCATCATGTCACAAAGCAAAGGTCATCTCATACTGGTTTCGTGAACATGACAATGAGTTCAATGTTCTTCAGTGGCCTTCCCAGTCCCCGGATCTGAATCCAATAGAACAAGTTTGCAATGTGGTAGAACAGGAGATTCACACCAGACCATAATCTTAAAGGAATGTTGGAATGTTGTGGAATCCATGCCACAAAGAAATTTTATCTAACTATCTAAATGCATACCATATATACTCAGCAAAAAATGAAACTCCCCTTTTTCAGCAGACTGTATTTTAAATACAAGCTTTATAGATCTTTATTGCATAAAATGTTTAAACAATGTTTTTCATGCTTTTTCAATGAACCATAAACAGTTATTTCACATGCACCTGTTGAACAGTTTACAGGAGGTGGGCAAGCACACAGTTACAATAACTTAGGACACTAAAGAGTCCTTTCTACTGACTTGTTTATGTGTCTCAGTTGTAGAATGTTTTTATGTTAATTTGTTACTGAGTATACAGTGATGAGTGAAAAATGAGTATAAAGTGCCCTGCACTAATATTGGCAGCCTTGGTAAATATGAGCAAAGAAGGCTGTGAAAATTGTCTTTTTTGTTTATCCTTTTGATCATTCGTTCAAGAAATTCATAAAAATACTCTACTCTCATGGATATCCAACAATTGCAAACACAACACTGGTTTATCAAAAAAAACACATTTGTTAAATATAGTTGTGCAATAATTATTGGCACCCTTTTAGTCAATACTTTGTGCTATCTCTATTTGCCAAGATAACAGCTCTGAGTCTTCTCCTATAATGCCTCATGAGGTTGGAGAATACATGGCAAGGGATCTGAGACCATTCCACCATACAGAATCTCTCCAGATCCTTCAAATTTTGAGGTCCATGCTGGTGGACTCTCAGCTTCAGCTCACACCACAGTTTTTTTTTATGGGTAAGTCAGGGGAGTGGGGTGGGGTGGCCATGACAGGACCTCAAGTTGATGGTGATTTTGATGTATATTTGGATCATTGTCCTGCTGGAAGGTCCAACCACAGCCATTTTAAACTTTCTGTTAAAGGCAGTCAGGTTTTCATTTAATATCTATTGATGCCATGTATTCTAACAAATTGTCGAGGTCCTTAGGCAGAAAAACAGCCCCAAAACATTAAAGAGCCACCACCATATTGAACCATGGCCATGAGGTACTTTTGCATATGGCTACCTCTCTGTGTGCGGCAAAAAAAAACCCTGGTGTTTACTGCCAAATAGCTCTATTTTGGTTTCATATGACCATAGAACCTGATCCAATTTAAAGTTACAGTACTGTCCGGTAAAATGAAAATGCTTGAGTTTGTATTTGGAAGTAGATGCCTTTTTCTTGAAACCCTTTCAAACAACTTGTGGTGATGTAGGTGACTTTGGATTGTAGTTTTGGATACTTTCTGACCCCAAGATGCAACTACATTTGGCAATTCTCCAGCTGTGATCCTTGGAGATTTTTTGGCCACTCAAACCATCCTCCTCACAGTGCATTGTAACAATATAGACACTCATCCAATTCCAGGTTAATTCATAACATTTTCAGTAGACTGGGGTTTGTAAATTATTACCCTGAGGTGGAAATGGGCATTTTCAATTTTCTTATAGCCACTTCCCATTTTGTGAATATCAACAACCTTTTGCCATACATCACAGCTATATTCTTTGGTCTTAATCATTGTTATGATTGAGTAAGGGAATTTGGCCTATATGTTACCTCATATTTATAACCCTCTGCAACAGGAAGTCATGGTTGAACAATTTCCTGTTCCTAGTCACCCAGGTGTACTAAAAAAATTTAAATATCAAATGTATTATTCTCATATGAATTCACAGGGGTGCCAATAATTGTTGCACACCTATATTTAACAAAGATTTTTTTTTTTGCTAAACCTGTGTTGTGCTTGCAATTGGTTAATATCTCCTCCATGAGAGGAGAGTATTTTTGTGAATATTTTAAACAAAAGATTTAAATAATAATAATAATAATAATAATAAAATTATATATATATATATATATATATATATATATGTATATATCTCACCATTTGAACAAATAACCAGAGAGATTAGCAAAGGAGATGTGTCCGCTGCTGACATTATCCCCCTTTTCAAGATTCTGAAATGTTACACAGCAAAGAAGCTGACAGTGACCATGGAGTTAAAACAACAACAAAAAACTTACAGGAGGCAGTACAAAAACACTTCAGAAATACCACTTCCAACCATAAGGTGAAGTCAGCTAAAATGGGCCATCATGTAAATGGGTCGGATAAGGTTGGAGTGTCATAGCCTTTTAAATTTTTACAGCCAATCACAATAACCGATCTTACATTGTTGCTACAACACTAGTTGATATAACAATAGTCCAAGGTTCTTAAAGTGGGTGGTAAGTGGGAGGTAAAATTGTATGGTAAGTGAGCATGTAAATTTCATTCCTAATAAGGGTGATAGAACAATTATAAGTAAGCTTACCAATGAAGCAAACAGTCTGTGAACAATGTTTGTACAGGCTCTTTTAAATAAAACATTTAAATTTAAAAAGAAACTTGGATTTTTGTGAAAAAAGTCATTTTAGGTAGTTTAGCTGATACACACACACACACACACACACACACTCTTACATAGAAATTACACAGAACTTGAGGGTGAAAAATAGGTTCATAAGCCTAGATATATATCCATACAAAATCCTTTTTAATATTTTGCATTGCAGACAGTAAGGCGGAGAGGACAGGTGAAGAAAGGAGAACGAGAGAGAAGAGAAAGGGAAAGAAAGATGTCAGTACAATCAGTGGAGAAAGGACAGAATGAGGCGTGCCATTAATGAATACCAGGGGACATTCCAAAGACCACTTTGCATAGGCCCATTAGTGGAAAAGTTGCTAGCTCTGGCTATGCATCTAGGAAGAAGCAGTACCTGCCAGTAGAATCTGAGAATGAACTGGCCAGTCTTATCAAGCTCCACTCCAAAACAGGCTTCCACCTAACCAAAAGAGATGTCCAGGCAATTGTATTTAATTATGCAAAGACCAATAATATCAAAGGCTTCTCTGAAGTAAAAGGCACTGCTGGGTATTACTGGTTTCTAAATTTTTAAAAAACGGAATCCAGACCTCAGCATTAGGACAGCAGAGGCCCTTTCAGCAGCAAGAGCAGCAGGGCTGAACCCTGGTGTGGTAGGAAAGTGGTTTCAAAACTATGAAGACCTGCTGGAGGACCTTTCAATCAGAGATGTTCCATCACATCTTTGGAATTGCGATGTATATGGCCTGCAAGACCAGTTTTGCTGTACCTGTGTGGTTGGGGCGGTGGGTAAACCCTGTGCATAGGTAACTGCTGGGGAGAAAGGAGAGACCACGACAGTCCTTGCAGCATTCAATGCAGCGGGAACATTTTGGGTGTGCTGTTGTCAGTGCAACTCATGGCACCATGAGAGCTGTGGAGAAGACGTGCCTTTCTGTTAAATGAAATATATTTTCAGTGTCGTTGCTATTGCATACTGAACACAATAGTGTCGGCTGTTAAAATGAAAAAGATTTCAGTCGAAATGACCTGTGTTGTTATCTTTTTTATATTGGCCCATTTTAACTGAACAGCTGGCCCATTTTGCCTAAACGTTGTGTTGTGGCTCAAGAGGGTACCTGCAATTATAATTTTTTACAATTATAATTTTTTACACTTTTAAAAGAAAATTATACTGAAGAGACCCATGCTAATTTATAAAAATATATCATTAGATCTCATGCATACCTTATTTGATGGTATTATAAATCATTTACCGAAATGTGGCCCATTTTAGCTGACTTCACCCTACGTACTGTATCGCAATGGTCCTTGCTCCACGATATAAGGACAAGTTTTTTTTATGCTGACACGAAATGGCAACATTCTAATTGCGGAGATTAAGAAATTCGGACAAACTGGAGAGAGAGAGAAGATAGGCAGAATATAGAAGGTACGTTTCTATCTAAAGAAATATAATATTCAATATAATAGGCTATTCAATATTTCAGAAGTCTGAAATAGTTTAGTTGTTATAAAAACACATAGGCCTAATAATTTTTACATTATGCTTTATTTTTAAATATCGTACAACAAAAGAAGACTCACATAGACACAAGTTAAACAACAACAGCATCTTTCTGCCATGTTCACCAAAATTGTTCAAGAAAATGGGACTGTAACGGAGAGTGCGAGTTTGTCCGTGTACGTTACGTTAAGAGAACGTTAAGAGAACA
The DNA here is from genome assembly GCA_012411365.1 of Ameiurus melas. NCBI lineage: Eukaryota > Metazoa > Chordata > Actinopteri > Siluriformes > Ictaluridae > Ameiurus > Ameiurus melas. The sequence goes on along the minus strand of CM022771.1, from coordinate 13,958,277 downwards.
CTTACGTATTGGGCCACTAATCAAAGCCATCTGCCTGTGTTTGTGCAAGTGGTGAGAAAATACTTGTCTGCGCCTTGTTCAAGCATAGACAGTGAAAGGACCTTTAGCTCTGCATCTGTATGAACGAGAAAACAAAACAACTAAGCTGCAATAAAGCAGAGATGCTTTTGTTTGTGAAGAAGAACATCGGGCACAAGGCGGGGTACACCCTGGACAGGGTCCCAGTTATCGGCCGATATCAGCCTGAATATTCAGTTATCAGCATATTGACAAATATAATGTGCCTAAAACAATAACACAAAATAAATTCTGATGTCTTTATTGAGAACCACCCAAAAAAACTCATAGTGCTAGTGGAAAACATATGTGAACCCTTGAGTTTATGACCTCAAAAAAGCTAATTGGACTCAGGTTTTAGCACACCTGGCATCTCCTTAAGAAAAAGAGGTTGGAGGCGTGGACTGCAGCTACTTTGACTGATAACACAAGAAACACATGCGCATGTGAGCCATGCCTTGCCAAAAAGAGCTTTCAGAGGATCTATGATGGCAAACTGTTGATTTACATAAAGCTGGCAAGGGTTACAAAGTGATTTCAAAGACTTTAGAAACAGTTAGGCAAACATTTTACAAATGGGAACACTTTGGGACTGTTGCTACTCTACCAAGAAGTGGGCGCCCAGTCAAGTTGACACCAAGAGCACAATGAAAACTTATCAATGAGGTAAAAAAAAACAGCTACAGGAAGCGCCTGGTTGAGGTTTTTGCTGCCAAGGGGGGGTCAACCAGTTATTAATTGTAAGGGTTCACTTGCTTTTTCCACTGCCATTTTGAATGTTGAATGAGTGTGTTACATTTACATACATTCACTTGGCAGACGCTTTTAACCAAAGCGACTTACAAATAAGCAAAGCGAAGTGTTCAATAAAGACATGAGGGATCAGAATTTATTTTGTGGTATTATTTTAGACACATTATTTGTCAATGCCCTTGACTTAGATGACGATCAGATCACATTTTATGACAAATGTATTCAGAAAACCAGGAAGTTCCAAAAGGTTCACATACTTTTAAAGTAAAGAAAAAGTGTGTGAACCTTTTGGAATTTCATGTTTTTTTTTTATATAAATTTGTGTCATAACATATAACAAGAAGGGGCGCACAGTGGCTTAGTGGTAGCACGTTTGCCTCACAACATGAGGCAAACATGTTTGCTTCATAACATATAACAAGAAGGGGTGCACGGTGGCTTGGTGGTAGCACATTTGCCTCACACCTCCAGGGTCTGGGGTTCGATTCCCTGGGGCCATGTGTGTGCGGAGTTTGCATGTTCTCCCCGTGCTGTGGGGGTTTCCTCCAGGTACTCCGGTTTCCTCCCCCTGTCCAAAGACATGCATGGTAGGCTGACTGGTGTGTCTAAAGTGTCCGTAGTGTATGAATGGGTGTGAATGTGTGTGTGATTGTGCCCTGATGGACTTGCACCCTGTTCAGGGTGTACCCCGCCTTGTGCCCGATGCTTCCTGGGATAGGCTCCAGGTTCCCCGCGACCCTGAAGAAGGAGTAAGCGGTAGAGGATGGATGGATGGATGGATGGAACATATAACTAATATATATATATATATATATATATATATATATATATATATATATATATATATATATATATATAAATATAAAAAACAAAAAATCAAATTTTTTTTTAGACACTTTGCAACAATGTAAATTAGTGAGTGTACAGCTTGTGTTACATTGTGAATTTGCTGTCCCCTCAAAATAACTCAACACACAGCCATTAATGTCTAAACCACTGGCAACAAAAGTGAGTACACCCCTAAGTGAAAATGTCCAAATTGGGCCCAATTAGCCATTTTCCGTCCCTGGTGTCATGTGACTTGTTAGTGTTACAAGGTCTCAGATGTGAATGGGGAACGGGTGTGTTCAATTTGGTATCCTCGCTCTCACACTCCCTCATAATGGTCACTTGAAGTTCAACATGGCACCTCATGGCAAAGAACTCTTTGAGGATCTGAAAAAAGAATGGTTGCTCTACATAAAGATGGCTTAGGCTATAAGTAGATTGTCAAGACCCTGACATTGAGCAGCAGCAAGGTGGCCAAGACCATACAGCGGTTTAACAGGACAGGTTCCACTCAGAACAGGCCTCACCATGGTCGACTAAAGAAGTTGAGTGCACGTGCTCAGCGTCATATCCTGAGGTTGTGTTTGGGAAATAGAAGTATGAGTGCTGCTAGCATTGCTGCAGTGGTTGAAGGGGTAGTGGGTCAGCCTGTCAGTGCTCAGACCATACGCTGCACACTGCATCAAATTGGTCTGCATGGCTGTCGGCCCAGAACGACGCTTCTTCTAAAGATGATGCACAAGAAAGCCCACAAATGGTTTCCTGAATACAAGCAGACTAAGGACATGGATTACTGGAACCATGTCCTGTGGTCTGATGAGACCAAGATAAATGTATTTGGTTCAGTTGGCGTCAAGCTTGTGTGGCGGCAACCAGGTGAGGAGTACAAAGACAAGTGTGTCTTGCCTACAGTCAAGCATGGTGGTGGGAGTGTCATGGTCTGGGGGTGCATGAGTGCTGCCGGCACTGGGGAGCTACAGTTCATTGAGGGAACCATGAATGCCAACATGTACTGTGACATACTGAAGCAGAGCATGATCCCCTCCCTTCGGAGACTGGGCCACAGTATTCCAGCATGATAACGACCCCAAACACACCTATAAGTCTACTACTGCCTTGCTAAAGAAGCTGAGGGTGAAGGTGATGGACTAAACCCTATTGAACATCTATGGGGCCTCCTCAAACGGAAGGTGGAGGAGTACAAGGTCTCTAACATCCACCAGCTCCGTGATGTCATCATAGAGGAGTGGAAGAGGTCTCCAGTGGCAACCTGTGAAGCTCTGGTGTACTCCACGCCCAAGAGGGTTAAGCCAGTGCTGGAAAATAATGGTGGCCACACAAAATATTGACACTTTGGGTCAATATTTGGGTCTCACTTTTGTGAGATATTGTATACATTTTTGTAAATATTTGATTAAATCTTTTCATGTGACAACACTGAAGAAATGACACTTTGCTACAATGTAAAGTAGTGACTGTACAGCTTGTGTAACAGTGTAAATTTGCTGTCCCCTCAAAATAACTCAACACACAGCCATTAATGTCTAAACTGCTGGCATCAAAAGTAAGTACACCCCTAAGTGAAAATGTCCAACTTGGGACATTCTAGCCACCCTACTGCATAGCCCAGACGTGAAGAATGTGAGAGATTGTTGTTGCATGCAGAGAGTAACCAGTACCACTCAGATATTCCTGCAGCCCCTTTAATGTTGCCATTAGTCTCTTGCCAGCCTCTCTGGTAAGTTTTTGTCTTGTCCTTTTATATAATTTGGAAAGATGGTGATGCATTAAATTTCATATTAGCATCATAACTTAGAACTAAAATAGTGATGCAGTTGCTGAGACAGGCATCTATGGCACAGTTTAGCATTGCACAATACATGCTACTCCAGCAATGACTCTTGTCCAGTCATCCCAGTGCAAGTAATGTAAATGCAAATTATCGACAGAGAAAAAGTCACAGTAGGTACTCTTTATTTATGAGAAGCTATATACAGTGCTGTGAGAAAGTATTTGCCCCATCATGATTTCTTCTGTTTTTGTGTATATCTCATACTAAATTGTTTCTGAGATTAAAACATAATCTATGATAAAACAAAGGCAACCTCAGTAAACAAAAAATACAGTTTTTTAAAATGATAATGTAATATATTTAAGCAAAAATATTCAGTCCTGTGTGAAAATGTATTTGCCCCCATAGTTACTAATTCCCAAAATATATAAAACTGTATTCATAATGGGGTTCAGTTAGACTAGACACAACCAGGCCTGATTAATGCCAGCCCTGTTCAATGAAATCAACATTTAAATAAAACTTTTTCAACAGCATGAAGTTGGTAAGAAGGTCTTACCCAGTAATACATTATGAGAGAAATTCCAGAACTTATGAAGAAGAAGATGATTGAAATACATCAGTCTGGGAAGGGTTACAAAGCTATTTCAAAGTCAAAAATTCCTCCTAGAGCACAGCAACTACTTATCCAGCAAGTCACAACAGAGCCAAAGACGACATCAAACGACCTGGATTGATTGAGTTGAAACTGGAACTGTTTGGAAGACAGTGGTCCCATTATATTGGATGTAAACCTAACACAGAATTCCTCAAAAACATCATCATACCTACAGTCAAGCGTGGTGGTGGAAGTGTTATGGTGTGATGATCCTTTGATGCTTCAGGGCCTGGGCAACTTGCAATAATTAAGCGAAACATGATTTCTGTTCTCTACCAGAAAATCATAAAGGAGACTGTCCAGTATTCACTCCATAAATTGGAATGATGTCCACAACTGGATTATTCAACAAGCCAGTGATTACGTTTACATAGACAGCAATAATCTAATTATTGAACTTAATCTGAGTAAGATAATAATGTGATTAAGGCGTTTACATGAGTCGCTTTTAGAATACTCCTGTCATGTTCCCGTTTTACATGTTTTATAACATAATTAGATTAACAGCTAGCGTCATTACGTCACATACTCTTCGTCTTCATTATGGTACTGTATACAGTTTTGGCTGTTTTTATAAAAAAATTTTACGAATGCTTTAAGTGCTGTTAATTATTTGTCATGCTGTATGTGCTAATAGACGACTGCTTGAAGCCATGGGCTGCGTTTCAAACCGCGTACTTACTGTCTATATAGTAGCCGAGATAAATGTAATTTTCCCCATTACAGGCTTATAGAAGGAAAGTATGCGGTTTGGGACGCACCCGAACTCTCTTGTTCACCGTAAAACCGCCGTGTGTGATCATGTCCTGTCGCAAAATGCGGTGAAAACTCACACGACGTTCATTATGTGATTAAGGTGTTTACATGTCATTGTGTTTAGCATATTGGAAGTGCCGCTCATGTGTGATCCATGTGTAAAATCATGCCTATTTATAGGCCTGCCATGATCAGGTGACGTGGCAAGTAAGTGCATCACGTGATATAAATTTGGCACCTGTGAACCGCGACATCAGCCTTTATTATCTTCAGCGAAAGACTGCATGTCAGTTGTTTGTGTAAAAGAAACAAAAAGATGCTTCTTTTCCTCGCTATCATTTCTCAAAATCTAAGAACTTTTCTATCCCTTTAAAAAAAGAGGAGATAAATAAGGAATGAGCGAGAGAGAAAAATATGAGTAAGAAAATTCAGGAAGTGTGTTATGGCTTGCTCCCGTTTCATCACGAGGAATAGAGAGGCTGCGCATGGTATTGCCTACATTATGCAGCTCGGCTCGTGACTTGCGCTCTTCTCGGAAGCCAAAGCGAGTTGGGTTTCGGAGCCTCGAGGATTTGGGCCGGCCGCTACCGGGACAGTTAGCCGTCTCAGGTTTGGGGATCTCTTATGGATCCGAAAGAGGAGCCAGAGATGAGCGCTGCTCTGTCTTCTGGGTTCGGCTCTCTGCTGGATATTGGAGCTTGTGTCACGGTGACTCCTTCCACTATAGAAAGCTAAAACTGAAAAAAAATAAATGAAAAGTAAAAAACACACACAAAAATAATAGTAATTATTCCTCTCTGACTCTGAGGAGCCCAAAGGATGTGCTAAAAACTGAGAGCAGCATATAAAGAGGTGCTTGAAGTGATTTACTAAGGCTGGGTGAACCTTTTTCTCCCCAGTGAAAATAAATCCCTCACACTGCAGAAACTCCTCTTTCTTCCAGAAGTGCATTACAAAATATCAGGCTTCTGGGGGAAAACCAATCATAAGCCGTATTTATAACTCCATGATGTTGGATTATTCAGATATTGTGGGGAATGAACAGCATGGGTATTTAGCTATGCTGAAGGTGGAGGAGGCACTTGCGAGCTACCTCTCTCCATCAACGGCAGGTAATTAGGGGGACTTGCTTTGCCATCCAAACCACCATGTAAGGCCACTATGGCATTGGTGGGAAAGGCCTATGAAGTAGTAGTCTTGCTTGTGGGTCACTGCAGACAATGACAGTGTTGCACTGCCTGATCTAGGCAATAGACCTGTCACGGATACAGACATTGGGCAGTGTGGGAACTACTGCCAAATGTGTCTCCATGGGCTCTGTCTACCGTGGAAAAGGGTTACCGGGTCCAGTTTATAGCTCGACCCCCCAGGTTCAGAGGTGTGCTAATCACAGTAGTCAGCACAGACCAGATCCCGACGTTAGCGCAGTAAGTAAGATCCCTCTTGGACAAAGGGGCCATAGAACATATACCTCATTCCCTGAGGGAGGGAGGTTTTTCCAGCCATTATTTCCTGGTCCACAAAATATAGAGGATTATGTGGCCAATTTTAGATCTACGTCATCTGAACTATACTCTTCTGACATACAGGTTCAAGGGGCTGACACCCAAACTTATCATTCCACAGATTCAGTTTGAGGACTGGTTTGTGGCAATAGATCTAAAAGGTGCATATTTCCACATAGAAATTATGCTATCTTTATCCCCTTGCACCTTCACAAAATGCATGGATGTTACTCTGACTCCATTGTGACTCCAGGGCATCTGTGTACTAAACTACCTGGACGACTGGTTAATTCTAGCATGATATAAGGAACTGGCGGTTCAACATCGAGATGTTGTTCTTGCCCACATGAAGAGCTTTGGGCTAAGGTTGAATCTCAGAAAAGTATGCTTTCTCCAGTGCAGTGGACAACTACAATGAGGGCGTTCTATCCCCAACATGCATAGGGTCAACCCTATCAACACTGAGCAAGATAAAGCTGGATCTTGGGAGACTATTAGCGCTTATGGGCCTAATGCACAGGAGACCGTTCAGTGGTGGCTGAGAAGTTGGGGGTGAAACCTCAAATAATCCAAGGGCGAAACCTCAGAGAATAATCAGTGTCACACGGCGATGCCTACGTGCTCTGATAATTTGAGTGTCCCCGGTTTCTAGCCTTGGGTTACACTCTCGGGGTGTCTCCTTGGCGCAAGATGGTAATGACAGATACCTCCCTCACGGGCTGGAGCACGGTCCTAGACAGCTGTCCAGCTTACGGTCTCTGGTGTGGCCCTCATCTGGAGCAGGTTGGCTCTGTCCACAAGTGGTGGAGTCCATATGGCGAGTTTTGGCCAAGCGGGATGGCATGTGTTCATCTCCGAGGAGACAACACATGGCCAGCTGTGGTTCGTCCTCACCCCTCCAATTAAATGCTGATGTTAAAGGTTAAATGTTAGAGCACCATGCACAAGGAAATTGTATGCACTCAAGTGGCAGCTTTTTGTCTTGTGGTGTGAGGAACGTCAGCTAGACCCAGTGAACTGTGCAATAGCTACAGTCCTGGAGTTCTTACAAGAGCGTTTCTTAGTGGTGTGGGCTGCTTCTACAATCAGGGTTTACATGTCCACCATTGCGGCCAGCCATGCCCCTGTTGATGGAGCCTCTGTGGGGCAACATCCTCTAACGTCGAGGTTCATGCGTGGTGTCAGGCGGCTGAGGCCCATCTGCAGGCTTCCTGGGACCTTCTTTGGTCCTGGAAGGTCTGTTAGGGGCCCCATTTGAGCCCCTAGAGTCAGCCTCTGAGAAGCCTCTGACTCTAAAGGTATCTCTTTTGCTGGCCCTGACATCTCTCAAGCGAGTAGGAGACAAGCCTACAAGCTCTCTCTGTTGCCCCTTCCTGCCTTGACTTTGCCACCGGATTAGCCAAAGCCTTCCTGTATGCTATGCCAGATTACATTCCTAAGGTGCCTACATCGGCTGCCCACTCTGTGGTGTTCCAGGCTTTCTGCCCTCCTCCATTCCCCACACCATAACAAGAGAGAATGCACCTGCTGTGTCCAGTAAGGACCATCTGTACTTACGTCCACCGCTCCAGCAGGTGGCGTAAGTTGGAGCAGTCGCTGGTCTGCTTTGGTGGTGACAGTAGAGGTGATGCTGTGTCAAAACAACACATCTCTAATTAGATAGTGGAAACAATCTTGATTGCTTATGAGGCGCACGGTCTCGTCACGCCTCTGGGCATAAGGGCTCATTCCACTAAGGCGGTCGCCTCTGCGAAGGCTTTGTCCAAAGGGGTATCCTTACAGGATGTGTGTACTGTTGCAGGGTGGTCTGCGCCACACATTTCATTCATTATTACAGTGTGGATTTTTATTCCACCCCGGGCTCTAGTGTCTTGCAGTGAACCTCGGGCTTGGGTCTTTTTAAAAGACTGTACTTTCGGTATGACGGAGTAGGTTATCTCATTCCCATAGTGTTATGATAAACGTAACATCAAAATTCCCTTTAAAAGGGAACATCAAAATTCCCTTGAAAAGGGAACAAGACGTTGCGTAGCTTTGTCATACCAGGGCAGGCCTGTGAATTGCGTCTTCGCTTCAGATAATAGAGGCTGATGGTACGGTTCACAGGTGCCATATTTATTTAATGTGACGTGCTTAATTGCCACATCACCTCATCATGGAAGGCCTATAAATAGGCATGATTTTACACAAGCTTCAGATACCGGTCACGCGCGAAAGGTACTTCCCATAGTGTTATGCTAAACGCAATGTCTCGTTCCCTTCTCAGGGAACAGGGTTAAATGCGTAACCCAGACGTTTCATGTTGTATTTTGTTTGAACATCTAAAACTATTTAGTAGCAGATATACACAAAAACAGAAGAAATCAGGATGGGGCAAATAATTTTTCACAGCACCATATTAAATAATGAGAAGCTATATATCAATATAGCCCATCTTTCCTTCATCATCATCAAGCTACTTTAGTTTTAGTAATTTTAGCATCAAGGAATCTTCAAAGCATTGCTGGGATATTTATGAACGACTGATTTGTTAGTTTCAAAACTTGTTTATGTGCCCATAAACACATTTGTTATTTTTGTAGTCTTTCATAAGCTCTATTCATATTTGCATTGCAAGTAATCTACTGTGTTTGTTTATCAATAGAGTAGTAAATGTCAAAACAGCTCAGTTGAAAGGAAATAAGGTAGAAATAAGAGTGTCTATTTAAGCATAAAAAATTGAGTCAGAATTGTTTAGTCAATATATAGGCTATAGGCTATTATTATTATTATTAGCTATAGGCTTTTATTATTTTACGTCTTTTATTATTTTGTATATATTTATTTAATTTGTGTTGCAGTTAGTGCCTACTGTGCAATATATTTGAAAATAAATAGTAAAACAGTTTAAAACTGGATTTGTCATTGTGGTCATCCAAAGAAAGTATGCGGGCTGCTCAGATGACATTCATGGGCTGAAAAACAGTCCCACTCCAGCCTTGTACAGTGGCACACTTTTTCTTTACTTTAAAAGTATGTGACCCCTTTGGAATTTCATGGTTTTTTTTAATTAATTTGTCATAAAATGTAATCTGATCTTCATCTAATTCACGGGTATTGACAAATATAATGTGCTTAAAAGAATAATGCCCAAAACAAATTCTGATCTTCTATGTCTTTATTGACCACAGTCATTCAACATTCAAAATGGCAGTGGAAAAAGTAAGTGAACCCTTAGAATTAATAACTGGTTGACCCGACACCCCCCCCCGCCCGCCCCCACCCCCCTGGCAGCAATAACCTCAACCAGGCGCTTCCTGTAGCTGTGGATCAGACCTGCACATCCTTCAGGAGGAATTTTAGCCCATTCTTTCTGGCAGAACAGCTTTAGCTATGTCATATTCTTTGGACATCTCATGATATGACTTTCTTCAAATCACTCCATAGCATCTCTATTGGATTGAGGTCTGAGCTCTGACTTGGCCACTCCAAAAAGGTGGATTTTGTTTTTCTGAAGCCATTCTGTTGTGGACTTGCTCCGGTGTTTTGGGTCATTGTCCTGTCGCATCACCCAACTTCTACACAGTTTCAGCAGACGTACAGACATTCTCACGTTATCCTGAAGAATTGTCTGATATACTTGGGAATTCATCTTCCCCTCAATGATTGAAAGCTGGCCAGGCCCTGATGCAGCAAAGCAGGCCCAAATCATGTTGTTTCCTAAACCATACTTTACGTTTGGTTTGATGACATTATGCCGTGCCCATTCTACGCCAGATGTAGTGCTGTGTGGTTTTTCCAAATAGTTCAATCTTAGTTTCAACAGACCACAAAATACTTTGCCAATACCGCTGTGGAGTGTCAATGTGCTCTTTTGCAAACTTCAGGCATGCAGCAATGTTCTTTTTAGTAAGCAGTGGCTTCCTTCGTGGTGTCCTGCTGTAGATACCCTGCTTGTTCAATGTTTTGCATATTGTAGACTCACGAACAGAGATATTAGCCAGTTCCAGTGATGCCTTCAAATCTTTGGCTGTCATTCGGGTTTTTCTTTACCCAATTGATGAGTCTTCGATGTGCTCTTGGTGTCATTTTGACTGGGCACCCACTTCTTGGTAGAGTAGCAACAGTCCCAAAGTGTCTCCATTTGTAGAATGTTTGCCTAACTGTAGACTGGTGAATTTCTAAAGTCTTTGAAATCACTTTGTAACCCTTGCCAGCTTTATGTAAATCAACAATTCTTGATCGTAGATCCTCTGAAAACTCTTTTTGGCAAGGCATGGCTCACATAAGCGTGTGTTTCTTGTGCAGTGCAAACTCAAAAAATTTTAGGGGTTTTTATAAGTCAAAATAGCTGTAGTCCACGCCTCCATACTCATTTTCTCAACGAGACTCCATGTGTGCTAAAACCTGACTCCAATGAGCTTTTTTGAGGTCATTAACTCAAGGGTTCACATACTTTTTCCACAAGCACTATGAGGGTTTTTTTTTTGTTTTTCTCAATAAATACATGAAAGATAAGATCATTTTAGACACGTTTTATATACAGTGGTGTGAAAAAGTGTTTGCCCCCTTCCTCATTTCCTGTTCCATTGCATGTTTGTCACACTTAAGTGTTTCGGAACATCAAACCAATTTAAACAATAGTCAAGGACAACACAAGTAAACACAAAATGTAATTTGTAAATGAAGGTGTTTATTATTAAAGGTGAAAAAAAATCCAAACCATCATGGCCCTGTGTGAAAAAGTGATTGCCCCCCTTGTTAAAACATACTATAACTGTGGTTGTCCACACCTGAGTTCAATTTCTCTAGCCACACCCAGGCCTGATTATTGCCACACCTGTTCACAATCAAGGCATCACTTAAATAGGAGCTGCTTGACACAGTAAGGTCCACCAGAAGATCCTTAAAAGCTACACATCATGCCGAGACCCAAAGAAATTCAGGAACAATTGAGAAAGAAAGTAATTGAGATCTATCAGTCTGGAAAGGGTTATAAAGCCATTTCCAAAGCTTTGGGAATCCAGCGAACCACAGTGAGAGCCATTATCCACAAATGGCGAAGACATGGAACAGTGGTGAACCTTCCCAGGAGTGGCCGGTCGCCCAAAATTACCCCAAGAGCGCAGCGACGACTCATCCAAGAGGTCACAAAAGACCTCACAACAATGTCCAAAGATCTGCAGGCCTCACTTGCCTCAGTTAAGGTCAGCGTTCATGCCTCCACCATCAGGAAAAGACTGGGCAAAAATGGCCTGTATGGCAGAGTTCCAAGGAGAAAACCACTGCTGAGCAAAAAGAACATCAAAGCTCGTCTCAATTTCTCCACAACACATCTTGATGATCCCCAAGACTTTTGGGACAACATTCTGTGGACCGATGAGACAAAAGTGGAACTCTTTGGAAGGTGTGTGTCCAAGCATATCTGGCGTAGAAGGAACACTGCATTTCATAAAAAGAACATTATACCAACAGTAAAATATGGTGGTGGTAGTGTGATGGTCTGGGGCTGTTTTGCTGCTTCAGGACCTGGAAGACTTGCCGTGATAAAAGGAACTATGAATTCTGCTGTCTACCAAGAGATCCTGAAGGAGAATGTCCGACCATCTGTTCGTGTACTCAAGCTGAAACGAACTTGGGTTCTGCAGCAGGACAATGATCCTAAACACACCAGCAAGTCTACCACCGAATGGCTGAAGAAAAACAAAATGAAGACTTTGGAGTGGCCTAGCCAAAGTCCTGACCTGAATCCTATTGAGATGTTGTGGTATGACCTTAAAAAGGCCGTTCATGCTCGAAAACCCTCTAATGTAACTGAATTAGGACAATTCTGCAAAGATGAGTGGGCCAAAATTCCTCCAGGATGCTGTAAAAGCCTCACTGCACGTTATCGCAAACGCTTGGTTGCAGTTGTTGCTGCTAAGGGTGGCCCAACCAGTTATTAGGTTTAGGGGGCAATCACTTTTTCACACAGGGCCATGATGGTTTGGATTTTTTTTCACCTTTAATAATAAACACCTTCATTTACAAATTGCATTTTGTGTTTACTTGTGTTGTCCTTGACTATTGTTTAAATTGGTTTGATGTTCCGAAACACTTAAGTGTGACAAACATGCAAAGGAACAGGAAATGAGGAAGGGGGCAAACACTTTTTCACACCACTGTACATTTATTCAACATTTATTCAGAAAACCATGAAATTCCAAAAGGTTCACATACTTTTTCTGGTCACTGCATGTATATACAGTGCATTCAGAAAGTATTCAGACCCCATTGCTCATTTGATTTGATTCTGAATATAATCTGAATTTTTTTACCAATCACACTTTTACAACAACATGAAAACAGGTTTATAGAGATTTATTAAAAAACAAAAACTGAAACCACTTATTCACAAAAGTATTCAGACCCTTTGCTGTGGCACTCCAAACTGTGGTCAGGTTTGTTTGGACATAGTTTGGAAAAAGCCCATATTTTACACTCAGTTGTCAGGACAAAAGCCAAGCCTTTGATCTATGCAATCAAATTGTGGCAAGTCATAGAACAGGACAAGGATATAAAACAATATATAAAGCTTTGGGTGTTCCAAGGACTACAGTAGCCTCAATAAGTTTGAAATGGAAGATGCTTCGCACAACCTAGAACCTTCCTAGAGTTGGCCATGGTCCAGAAAAGAAGGGTCTTGATCATGGAGCTAAGAAAGAACCCAACAGTCACTCTAAAAGTGCTCCAAATGTCCTGAGCAGAGATCATATAACCTATTGGAGACCTGTCTGCAGCACTCCATTAATCAGGCCTTCATGGCAGAGTGGAAATATGGAAGCCACAGTTGAGTAAAAGGCATATGACAGCGTAAATGCACCATGTGGAAAAACATTCTCTGGTCTGATCAGACAAAAATATAACTGTTTGGGCAGAACAGTAAGCACCGTGTCTGCTGAAAAACAGGCACTGCACATCACCTGGCTAAATCCATCCCTATGGCAAAACACTGTGTTGGCAGCATCATGCTATGAGGGTGATTCTCAGAGGCAGGGACAGGAAGACTTGTAACATTTGAGGGATTCATGGCTGCAGCTAAATACAGGAACATCCTTGAAAAAAATGGCACAAATTCTGACTGGGGTTACAGTTTGGGGCAAGTCTCTGAGGTGGTTTTCACACAGGACACTTTGCTTTGGTTCAAATCCAAGTGCAATTGTGCCCCCCACAGCACTTGTCTGGTTTCAGACCCACTTGATACTATCATACCCTGGTGCAAACCCTGAGTGTCAGAGTGTTTAGTGCACTTAAGCTACCGGCAGTGCAACACCATGCATTTCTGAGGTTATGACTTTGTTTACATTGCCATGTGTGATTTTGTGTTGTTTTCTGACCTGTCTCCATCGCCGTAGTGTTTTATTGTTTGTTTCCCCTCACATGTCATGTTCGTTCTCATCTGTTGATTGTTTCCCCCTTGATTAGTTTATGTATTTAAACCCCTTTTGTGTCTTTGTTTCCTGCGCTGTATTCTTAGTGTTTACTGTTTAACTGTACATAGCCTTTTGTTTCTGCGTTCGCCATTGTGATTCTTGATCTTGTTTTGTCTCTGGGTTTATGTTTTTGGATTACCCCGATATTGCTACTTGTAGATCGCCTGACTTGTGCATGTCCCTGGTTTTTGCTACTTGCTCTACATTTTGGAATTGTCTGCCTGCCTCTTTTCAATAAAACTTTTATGGAATATACATCCATCTGGACTCACCTTGCATGACAGAATACTGAGCTTTCACTATGGATGCAGAAGGAAAGCACAAAGTGCTACACTGGGATTACCATGAAGGTATTTGATTCCATGTAGTTTCCCCAGTAGCTTGACATGGATTTTCTGGGTCCCTCCCCTGAATGGATTTTCCCTTTATTGGCAGTTTTATTTTGGGAGCCTGTTTGACCCCAAGCCCAAAGAGGGACAGTGGCTGGGGTTCATGTTGTCCATCAGCCCAGCTCACCAATGGTTTTAGCTCTTGATATCCACAGGTAGCCTTGGCCTTGGAAGTTTGTATATCTTTTTTGGAAAAGGGGATCTTATATTTATCTTAGACATGTTATTGGAGAGGGCCAACCTGACAGCCAAACTCACTCCGCCATTCACCATCTTCTATGAGGAGAGGGCTGGAGATGTGGCAGCCTCCCCTGCAGAGCTTCAGCTTGAGACATATGAGGTAGTCTTCCCTGCAGAAGTCCAGCCCAAGGTCAACATGGTGGCCTAACCTAAAGAGCTCTAGTATATCCTGCTCCAGCCAGAGGCTGACGGTGTAGCCTCCCATGTCCTGTTCCTGCCTGAGGTTGATGATGCTGCCTCCCATGACCTGCTCAAGCCTGAGACCAACCTTATGGCCCTCCAAGTCCTGCTCCTGTCTGAGGCAGATAGCAAGGCCTCTCAAGACCAGTCCATGCTTGAGGTTGACATTGTGGTCTCCCAAGCCTGATTCCCACTCAATAATGTCAGTGAACCTGTCCCAGCCCTACCACCTGACCATGGCAAGCCTGTCACAGCCTCATGTCTGCTGCCCGGCTCCTCTGGGAACAGTCTACAATATGGACATTATTGACCTCTGTACCTTGAGTTTGGCCTGGACATTTTCCCCAGTGGGGCCAGATCACTGGGGGGAGTTTTTGTAGGTGCTTCAAGAGAAGTGCCCTTGGGAGGGTTCTATCAGTTTAAGCTACCAGCAGTGCAACAGTGCATGCTTCCAGGTTATGACTTTGTTTACACTGCCATGTGTGATTTTGTTTTGGTGTCTGTCCTGTCTTTTCCCCTGTACTGTTATTGGTTGTTTGCCTGACATGTCATGTTCATTCTCATCTGTTTATAGTTTCCCCTTGATTGGTTTGTGAATTTAAGACTCTTGTGTATCTTTGTTCCCTGCACAGTATTATTAGTGTTTACCACATAACTCCACAGAGCCTTTTGTTTCCACATTTGCCACTGTGATTCTTGCTTGCATTTGGTCTCTTTTTATTATTTTAGTGCTATTATGCACAGCAGATATTGTGCGCATGCCCAGTCCGTATGACAGCTTTCACATTACCATATTTTTCATGCATTTTTCATACATCTAGATGTGTTAAACAACTTAGAACATGGCACCTTTTGCTGGAACCCACCCATTTTTCAAGTGATCAAAAAATATTGAAACATGTGACTAACAGGTGTTTCTTGTTGCCCAGGTGTGCCCTGTTAGATTGATAGTTTAAATAAACTGTAAGCAGCATAGGTGGTCCACAGGGGACTATACTTGCCCCCATTATTTTCACTTTGTACACTTCTGATTTAACATATAATTCTAAGATGTGTCAGCTGCAAAAGTTGAGTGACACTGTTATTGTGGGGCATGTTAATGAGGGGATGAAGGAGCAGTACAGAAGCCTGGTAAGATAAGACAAAATAAGACAAAAGAGCTTATTTTGGATTTCGAGAAGCTCCTGTCACCATCCAGGGTGAGAATATCGAGGAAAATCTACAAGTACCTGGGTGTCGATTTATGTGACAATTTGGATGGGAAGTTAACGTGTATAGGCTGTAGATCAAGGACCAAAGCCAACTATATTTCCTAAGATGATTGGGGTCCTTTGGGTGAAGGGCTGGCTGCTGAGAACTTTCTGTGTGTTTGTGATGTTGAGTGTCATCTTTTATTCTGCCGTGTTTATTTATTTGTTTATTTGATTAACTACACTGTATGTTATTTTATCAGTTGTAGCTGCAGTTAAAGGAGTCCTGAAAGGTGAAGGTGCACCCTCAGCACCAATACATCCAATGTCCTTGGTCATACCTGCACTGTAAAAAAAAAAATTTTTACTTTGCTTAAAATTTCAAGGCAACTTGCTGCACAGCTTTTTTGAGTGTACTCAACTTTTAACTAAAGATGTTCACTTTACTTAATTTGTAAGTTTTTTTTAAACAATAAAAACTCCATCAGCTGAACAAAAGAGTACAAGTTGGAGACATGTGACCTTACTCAGTAAATTGAGTTAAGAGAACTGCTTTGGTTAAAAGTTCAAAAAAGCTGTGCAGCAGGTTGCCTTGAAAATTTAAGTTAAGTCAATTTTCTTCTCAACTTTTCTTACACTGTGTTGTTTTCACTCAACTAGTGTTGTCTGTAGATGTTTTTCCTTGCTTAGCCTGCATCACTGTTTACTTCAATGTTTGGTTATAGTGATAAACCCCTCTTGTTGAGTTTTACATTTAATATATGTTATTAGTTTACTTGTGTTTAGGAAAATGCTGTGGTTTCTTGTATTTATATTTTCAGAGAGTTTATATTTGTCACGTTCTATCCAGCAGATGCCACTGTGGCTCGTCTTTGGACAAGCCACATGACTTTGTTTTGGTTCACTCACTTCCGGGTTGAGCGCTAGCTTAACCACCTTGATTTGTCACAGGTGTTTGTAGTTTAAGTAATGATTATGTTCTCTATTTAAGTGCCGTGGTTACAGAGAACTTTGTTCGGTATTATTAGTTGTAGCGATCATATGGTTTGTCTTGATGCCAAGAAGGATATTGTCATGCCACTTTTCCTGTTTCCGGTTTTCCGGTGATGACCGCGTTTACTTTGAGTTTTGCATTTAGGTTTAGTAAAGAGTCTGATCTGCACCTGCATCCGCCTCCAACTATGTATCGTAACAATATTTTCACAGAGTCTGTATTTTTTTTATTGTAATCATTAATTATATTCATATATGTTCAGTTTGCTGTCATTTCATGTTGTCTTTTCATTAGTGTGACAATGTACACTAGGCTTTCATCACATATCACATTTTATTGGACATTGGTATCGGGGCATCTCTAATGAGTATGATTATATGACCCTAGTATTGGAATGATACTTTATACCAGGACCAGTATCAATGAATCCCTACTGCAAATCTACTAACAGGTCTGAATTGCATACTAGTTTTGTGCATCTTTTATCTTAGTAAATACTTTTTAACATAAATGTAACATAATTTCCTTTTGTGATGCAGCTTATGACAATAACCATGATGAACATGAAATTTTTTTAAAGAAAAATCTTGTCAGTGTGTTTAACGTTGCTGAGGAGGAAATCGCTAAACCTTTTACAGAGATGTTTTGGCTCTCATGTGCCAGGTTATAGGCACAGTATAATTATATCTAATGAATACAATTTTTAATCTTACAGATTTATATAAAATACTCAGGCAAGAGTATGTGAACAATGGTACTTTCATTGATGCTGCTTCTGCACACTCATTCAAAGTCACATATAGAATAGGCAAGTGTAGACCTGTCAAAAAATAAATTTGGGCAGTGTTGGAATCATGGGTGCATCTTGTCTCTATTTATTATAAAGACAAGAACAGAGCTCACTTGTTGAACCTCATGTAGGGTCATTTTCCTGTTATATTGCACTTACCTTTAATTGGCCTGCCTGTTATTATGGGCTGCAGTGGCACTGATGTCTTGGCCAGATAAGTAGTATGACTCTGGCATTTGCTGTCATCCATCATGTATACCCATAGGCTGCTCACCTTCAGGTATTCAATTAGATCTTCTGTAACAACTAATGGGTAGGTAGTAGAATTTGAAAACACAGGGTCTGTACAGCTCGGTACTTTGGGAGTGTAATGAAGAGGTAGACCATATAGGTGATGAATTAAATAAGCATCAGTATGAAGTCCTTGCCAGCATACTCCCACACAGCGTTCCAGTACCACCACCAACTCATTGCATAACCCTCCGCCATACTCAAATATTTCCTGCATCAGCAATGGAAGAACCACAGGTTGAAAATAAATTAATTTGATTAATTTGTTCATTACCTACTACTGCTACCATAGGGCTGATAAAGTATTATGTGGCAAGTTTGTCCCAAAGATAATTATCCTGATTTCCATAAAAAAAATTTTTTTAAAGACGAATCACTTTATACTACCTCATAAGTCAGTTATAACTTATTAATTATGTTGGCTTGACAGAGCCAATATACTGCTCTTTATAACCTTCCTCTTCTTCTTCTTAATCAATCTGAACATTTGTACAATTTTTGACATTCGACACAGACATAAATCCCATATGTACTAGGGTGCTTGTGATTTTGGGAACGTTTGGAATTGCATTTGGTATGTAGCAATGCTCCAAATCGCATTTTCCCATATATGAATACATGGGGAATGGGTCCTTAGTCCAGCCTTCACATGATTTAAGGCCTTGTTAATGCAGATATACTGAAGATAATTAAACCTGCTTTGGTCAACCTGGTACATCACTTTAGTCACTCCCTGGAGTATGACAGTAACCACCCAGCAACACCCTAACAACCAACTGGAATACTCTGGTTAATGGGAATAATGCTATGGAGTTTAGATCTCGTTTATCCTCAACATAAACAACATAAATAAAGTTATGTGTAATAAAGTGGAACGACAGGAAAAAAGTATTAAACATAGTAAGAAAAATCAGTTCTCCAAAGCAAGGTAAGTCAAGGACCCAACTGAAATCCATAAGTAATTGTACCTCCTATCTGTGCAAATTAATATCAGCTGGGTTAGTAAATTGATGGTCTATAAAAAGGCTTTTCATTTCCAAGGTGTCACACAAGAAACATCTCATGATGGGTAAAAGCAAAGAGCTCTCCCAAGACCTTTGCAACCTTATTGTTGCAAATATATTGATGGAATCGGATACAGACGTATTTCCAAACTTCTGAATCCTCCAGTAAGCACCATTGGGGCCATTATCCGCAAGTGGAAACAACATCACTTCATCATCAACCGGCCATGCACTGGAGCTCCTTGCAAGATTTCTGACCAGGCAGTCAAAAGAATAGTCAGAAGAGTAGCTGAAGCAGGAAGCAGCATCAAGCAGGAAGCAGCATCCTTCGAGCTATCGCTATTACATTATTTTCTTCTTACATTACATTAATTTTAGTTAAGTTCAGTTATACAAATATAACTGAAACTACTTGTTACAATTAACAATTGTAACATTGCACTGTGGCTAAATTTGATCTGTTTGTACAAACAGCCACGACTAGCTTGCGATTAGCTTGTAGCCCGTAGCCCGCTGGCATCACCTACTGCTAGCCTTGTTTACATTTTCATATTTAACATTTACCGCTGTTTTTTGTTTAAAGAACAAATATGTCTACTGTCTCTTCACTTTTGAGTGCAGATGAGGACTCGCTCGAGCTTCACATGGTGCTGCTGGAACTGGAGGATGTGGAGAAGCAGATCCGCGGCCTACTCGACCAGCAGGCCCAGCTGCAGGAGCGATGAACTGCGCTGGAAACATCGCGTGCCTCTGCCTACACATCCAAGGTAAGCACACAGCGTGGTATTTCCACTCCTAGCCCTTCTACGCCATGTGTTTCTCTGTGCAGGGACCGTGCACCTAGGAGTTTCCCAGGCATGGTCTCCCTCACGCCGGCGCCAACACACCTCGGGCCTCGGGCGGTGGAAGGCGCGGGCTGGACCCCAGGCGCAGGTATCTGGGATCCTGAAGAAGGACGAGCGCATTGGAGCAGTTGTGCTGCATGCGGGGACGAACGACACCAGGCTGCGGCAGTCGGAGGTTCTGAAGAGGGACTTCTCCAGCCTGATCGAGACGGTACGAGGCAGATCACCCACCGCGAAGATCATTGTCTCTGGACCTCTTCCCACATTCAGACGTGGAGCAGAAAAGTTCAGTAGACTTCTCGCTTTCAATGATTGGTTAGTCTCTTGGTGTAATAAGCAGAATCTGGTGTTTGTTAATAACTGGAATCTGTTGTTTCATCCTGATGGCCTGCACCCCAGCACCCTCGGAGCGGAACTGCTGGCTGACAACATCTCCAAGGCGCTACATTCCAAGTGATTGCCTACCATAAGTACATCTTCCGACAATAACAACATTCAGTATAATCAATGCTCAATTAATAATCCAACCTGTAAGACATACTATAGAGACTGTGTCTGTTCCCCGAGTTATACAAATATATAGAAAATCTCAGAAAGTCTGTCTTCGAAACCTAATTAACATAAAATTAAATCATATTGAATGCACAGCCAGCACTTTTGATCTGAAGCTAGGATTATTAAACATTAGATCTCTTGCATCTAAAGCTCTTATTGTTAACGACATCATTACTGATCAGGAATTTAATTTAACGTGTTTAACGGAAACTTGGATTAAACCAAACGAGTATGTAGCATTAAATGAAGCCAGTCATCCTGAATACAGTTATGTACATCAGCCTCTTTCAACTGGTAGAGGAGGCGGTGTTGGTCTCATCCATAGTCAAAATCTAGTCATCACACAAAAACCTTATCATAAATTTAATTATTTTGAAATTCTTTACACCAGTGTAAACTATGTAGCCAGAAACAAGTCAATTTCTCTATTTATTATTTACAGACCCCCAGGGGCAATTTCTTAGAGAATTTGCAGACTTTATCTCAAACCTGGATGTGTCTGTAGATAAAGCATTAATCGTCTGAGATTTTAATATTCATTTTGATAACCTGGAAGACCCTCTAAGAATAGCGGTTGTGTCGATCTTAAATTCAGTAGGGATTAATCAGAATGTAATCTGGCCTACTCATAATGGTAGTCACACTCTAGACCTCATACTAACATACGGACTAAGTATAGAAAATATTGTAATTTTTCCACAGTCTGAAGTTGTCTCAGACCATTATCTTATCTCATTCATAATACATATTGATCATAATATTTCCACCTCGCCTCACTACCGCGTTAAACGTACCTACACATCTGCACCAAGCTTCATAAATATCCTCGCAGAAACATCAATTAGATTTGGATCACCGTCAGATCACATAGAACTCGATCAGGCGATTGAAAGCTTGGAGTCAACACTCCGCTACACGTTAAATAGAGTGGCTCCACTCAAAAGAAAAATAATTAGAGAGAAAAAATTAGAACCCTGGTTTAATGATCAAACGCGAACCTTAAAACAGACAGCTCGACAATTAGAATATAAATTGCGTCAAACCAAACTGGTGATATTTCAAACAGCCTGGAGGGAGAGTCTACTGAAATACAAAAAATCTCTTAGTGAAGCTAGAAAAATCTATTTCTCCACCTTAATATTAGATAACAAAAACAATTCTAGATTCCTTTTCAACACGGTAGCAAAATTAACTAAATAAAACCACTACAGAGAGAAACACTCAATCATTACATAGCAGTGAAGATTTCATGAAATTTTTCATTAATAATGTTCAAAATATTAGACATGAAATACATGCCATTAAATTAAAACCGGACAGTACTGTAACAAACCCATTACATGACAATGTAGCAATATCAGATCAATGTTTAGAGTGTTTTGCGCCGCTTAGAGAGACCGAACTAGCAACATTAATTTCTTCAGCCAATTCATCAACTTCCATACTAGATCCCGTACCTACATGCGTGTTTAAACAGATTTGTCCAGGAGTAATTGAACCACTTTTAAATATAATCAATTCTTCACTAACCACTGGCTATGTCCCTAAATCACTTAAATGAGCAGTTATTAAACCCTTGATTAAAAAACCTGACCTTGACCCATCCCAATTGTCCAGCTATAGACCAATATCAAATCTCCCCTTCATCTCTAAGATTTTAGAAAAGGTTGTAGCAAAGCAGTTATGCTCATACTTGGATAGGAACAACATTCATGAAATGTATCAGTCAGGATTTAGACCTCATCATAGCACAGAGACAGCGTTAGTTAAAGTAGTAAATGACCTTCTACTGACCTCTGATCAGGGTTGTGTCTCGCTGCTTGTGTTACTCGACCTTAATGCAGCTTTTGATACTATAGATCACACTATTCTCCTTGATAGATTAGAAAATGTTGTTGGCATTAAGGGAACAGTCCTCTCCTGGCTCAGGTCTTATCTGACCGATAGTTATCAATTTCTAGATGTAAATGGTGATTTCTCCATGCGTACTGAGGTTACTTTTGGAGTTACACAAGGTTCTGTTTTAGGCCCACTGCTTTTTACTTTATATATGCTACCCCTAGGACAAATTATTCGTAAGCATGGAATTAGCTTCCACTGTTATGCTGATGATGCACAGCTGTATGTTTCAGCGAAGCCAGAGGACAGACAGAAGCTTAGTAAAGTCGAGGATTGTGTAAAGGACATTAGATGTTGGCTGTTAACCAACTTCCTTTTACTTAATTCTGATAAAACAGAAATACTTTTATTAGGCCCACATGTAGCTAGAAGTAATCATTCTGATCACATGGTTACTCTGGATGGTTTTTCTGTTTCATCATGTACAGCAGTTAAAGACCTTTCAGTGATTATTGACTCCAGTCTATCATTTGATGCTCATGTAGATAATACTACTAGGATAACTTTCTTTCATCTCAGAAATATTTCTAAGATAAGAAACATATTATCACTACAGGATGCGGAAATACAGGTTCATGCATTCGTCACCTCTAGATTATACTACTGTAATGCCTTACTGTCTGGATGTTCCAGTAGGAATATAAATAAGCTCCAGTTAGTCCAGAATGCTGCTGCTAGAGTCCTAACTAGAACTAGAAGATACGACCATATCACCCGATCTTATTCACACTGCATTGGCTCCCAGTAAAATCTCGCATTAACTATAAAGTACTTTTATTAACCTATAAAGCACTAAACGGTCTCGTGCCACAATATCTAAGCAACCTTCTGGTTTTATATGATCCGCCACGCCTACTTAGATCAAAAGATGCAGGCTATTTGATGGTACCCCCGAATAGTGAAGGCTACAGCAGGGGGAAGAGCCTTCGCTTATAAAGCCCCACTGTTATGGAACAGTCTTCCTATTAGTGTTCGGGACTCTCAGTGTTTAACTCTAGGCTTAAAACGTATTTGTTTACTCAAGCCAACCCTCCCTAGATTCTATTTTTGCTACTTTCCAGTCATAATAATCTTTTTTCTCCATCTCTCCTTTTGCCGAGCCACACACGAATTTATGGAGATATTAGAGATCCAGATGGTACTCAAATCCCACATCTTCTCCATTTCCAGACTACTGGGACTATGGCTGCTCCGAAGGCCATACAGACTTCATGTACATCCATACTGTACTATTTCACACTGTCTGTTGTTACCCAGATGAGGATGGGTTCCCTTCTGAGTCGGGTTCCTCTCAAGGTTTCTTCCTTTAAGCGTCTTAGGGAGTTTTTCCTTGCCACCGTCGCCACTCAGTGGCTTGCTCAGTTGGGATAAATTCACACATTTAATATCTGTATACCGTGTTTATATTTCTGTAAAGCTGCATTGAGACAATGTCTGTATATAATTGAATTGAACTGACTTGAACTTGACTTGTGGCGCAGTTGGTAGAGTGGGTTGTCCATTAATCGTAGGGTTGGCAGTTCGATTCCCGGCCCGGGTGACTCCGAAGTGTCCTTGGACACTGAACCCCAAGTTGCTTGGGGTGGCAAGCTGGTGCCCTGCTTGGTGTGTGAGTGTGAGTGTGTGTGTGTGAATGAGACACAGTGTAAAGCGCTTTGGATATAAGTGCACATTTACCATTTACCAAGTAGCCGAAGAGCTAAGGACCATTCAGGAAGAACTCCAGAATAACGAAAAACCCAGAAAACAATACACAATGCACTCCACTGCTCACAAAAAATCCAGTGCAATCCACTGCTCGGTCACCCCACAAGACTCTATTACTAAAGTAAAGGAAGAAGCTCGTATAAATTTGGCAGCAACTTATTTGGATAAGCCTATTTTTAGTATGACGTTTTGGCTGTCATACAACACACCATATTTGGAGAAGAAATGGCACTGCACATCACCCTAAAAACACTAAGGATGATGAAAATGAGACATGGGTGGACCTTCCAGCATGACAACAATCCAAAGATGACAACAATCCAAAGCATACAGCAAAGGAAACTTTCAATTGGTTTCAGAGAAGAAAAAATAAATGAAAAATCAAGGTGTTAGAATGGCCCAGTCAATCACCTGAATTGAATCCAATTGAACAAGATTTAAAGACAATATGTTTAGAAGAATGGTCCAAAATCACAATCACAACACTGTGGCCGATTAATGTCTTCATACAGGTAGTGCCTTGAAGCTGTCATTGCAAACAAAGGCTTCTCCACTAAGTATTAAATAAATTTCAATTAGCATGTTAAATATTTTTTTCCCTTTGTCATTCCACTTTATTACACATAACTTAATTTATTAACTTTAATGTTTGGATTTCTTGAGTTAATAGCAAAGTCTGGTGAAAATTTCATGTGAATAGCCTCATTGGAAATATATTTTAAAATGTTGACATGTTCAATACTTATTTCCTCCTCTGTAAACCACCTGGCAATACCATAGCAACTACCTGAAATATAATTGCAACCATCTTTGCAACACCTTAGCAACTGACTCGGATAGCATAGCAACCATCTAGCAATACCCAAGCAATCACCTGGAACAATACAGCAACCAGCTAGCAATACCCTAACACCAATGGAATACCATTGCAATCACTTATCAACAACACCCTAGAAACCACCTGCAATATTTTTTGGGCTGTCAAGCCAACATCAAAGTTCATTCACAAACTTTAGCCTTCTAGTATTAAAATTGTGATTCATAAAGCATTTTTGCATGAAAGCATTTATCAGCGGTTCTTAAACTTTTTGCGAGTGTGACCCACTTTTAAGAATGACAATGTTTAAAAAAGCTGTGCAGCTTTTTTAACCCCCTCCCCCCACCAGTTTCGGATTGCTCACTTAATGGGATGGTTGAGCATGGATATCCAAAAATTCGCCAATGGTGTGTCTGTGTACAATCGTTTAAAATAAAAGTTTTCCTGCAGCCACCCTGCTACTGCTTTTGTTAGAACCGATAAGATTAAGAACCGCTGATTTATAGTATGTGTCACATATAGATCATGTGAGATAGTATTTACTTCAGACTGTATATGCCTCCAGTATAAAGCTCTGTCTATGGGCAATTGGTCAGTCATGTTGTCCAACATTTTTTCTGTCATTCTGTGTGTCATATCTGTGTGAATATTTTTTGGCTCCACTTCAGAGAACAAACGGGCCCAGAATTCCAGGACCCCTATTATCTCCCCCTTGGATCCTATGTAGTTAAAATAAAAAAAAAGCAGTGTTATTGATAGAGAAAGATAAAATCAAGTTAGGGTGCAGAGCTAGCTTCTCATTTCTTAAACAACCATGTTGAAAGACATACAGTATCCCATGGTCATGGAAAAAATGTTACTGTGCTTCAGAAGGTGCAAATTATTGGCTGGCATCAACCAAAGAAAACAACTAAGGAGATTGCTATTCCTTGGAATTGCATTAAGAACTGTCCAACGTATAAATAAAACCTGGAAGGAGAGTGGTGTACTGTCAACTTTGAGGAAGAAATGTGGTCTGACAAATTACTGTTCAATTAATGTTCAAAATCTTGAATGTTCATGATTGGAGATCTTTAAAAAGCACAATTAGAAGTCACATAATAAAATGACAATAGAACTCATGGCTATGTTTAATAGTGAAAGTAAGAGCATTTCCACATGCACAGTGTGACGAGAACAGGACTGGGACTAAACAGCTCTGTGACCAAATCAGTCTGAGGCCAATCAAATAAAATTGACGTCAAATTGCTAGGGAGCATAAAGATTGGATCATGGAGGAATGGAAAAAAGGTCATGTGGTCTGATGATTCCAGATTTACACTATACCAAAGCAATGGGAACATCAGGGTAAGAAGTGAAACACATCATGCATAGTCCCTAGTGTACCAGCCTCTGCAAGCAGCGTTATGATCTGGGGTTGCTTCAATTGGACAGATCTAGGCTCTGCAACACTGTGCAGCAATACAATAAGTCAGCTGAGTACTTGAATGTACTGAATGACCTTGGGCAAAAATGAATGCAACTGTGGATGGAATGTTGTCACATCGTACAAGGTTGTCGAAACAATGCCATTATTAATGTGCACTGTAATCAAAGGTGATGCAATGAAATTTTAGAGACCAGGTAGTATACATACAAGCAATATAGTAGGTGCTTTACTATATATTTAAATTGTCTCATAAAATGACCACACTTATTAAATCTTTATAGTTTGGAAGTAATAACCACAACAAGACAAGCATTTATTGAAATAAATAGAAAAGAACAAACACCAATTAATTATTAACTATCAACCTAATTCTAAATAGGGACTGACAAGGATTTGTTGTATGTATGGGTGAAAGAGAGGAAATGAACATGTGCATCTGTGCAAGGGAAAGAAAGAGAGTAGACTCTAGTCTAGAGCTCGCTTGTCTGTGTGCATTTGCACCAAGCTTATAAAACTGAATAACTATGAACCATGTGAAATACATGGTTGTGCCTCCTAGTATGCGAAACAATAGGGAATAGAAACATGGGAGGGAATTAAAAAATTTGCACATAGTGGATGGTCAGCGATAGAAACTATGGGTATGTCTCAACCAGCTCACTAGTTTAGCAGTCAGGGCACTGATCAGGCAGTCTCAATTGCAAAGTCCTTCCAGTTCACTGGAATCTTCGCACCCTAAAAAATCCCATAATGCACCGCAAATGCAAAAACCAGAGATCATCGATGCTCACTATGTTCACTTACTGGAAATGACATCATGTTTTCTGAAGCTTCTCAGCTCGAAAAAATGTGGGGGACAAACTCTCATCCAACTTCCAGCTACAAATGTAAGTAGCTTGTTACTGTTGTTGTAGCTCTCAAATGATTACTTAGGTTAGCAATTTTTAACTTTATTATATATTTATTTGTTGGCAGATTATGGGCAGAACATTTGGAATATCAACATTCTTTTGATAACTTATGTCCAGGTTGGTCTGCATATGATGCACTCCAAATTTGGTGGATTTTTTGCATATTTATTGGATATAATTTGTAGGAGGGGTAGCAAAAAAAAAAAAAGATTTGACAAAATCCAAGATAGTTGTCACGGGACGTGACGCGACTTGACGGAAGCAAGCAGGATGCAATCGCTGTGACTTTTATTTACAGTGGTGAACGCAAACCAAAATACGATAAACAAACACCATGAGCTAAGCTATGCTCACTTGGTTACGGCTAGCGCTAATGCTACGGCTAAGGCATAAACATAACCTGACATGGCGACTCCCGATAGTCGTCCTCTAGCTTTACATGACACACATTCCTTCATACATACACACGTTGCTATGTCCATATGTCAATTTGTAGATCCATCGGGAGCATGGATCACGGTATATATAGATATCCCAGTCTTTAGCGCCGCAACCGCTCACAGCTGCGGGCAATTCCCAAACACATGCGATCCAATGACCTATGACCCGACGGGTCAAAGACATGTCGTAACCACAGAGGAAGCATGCGCGCTGCTTCATGGGAGAATCGTGACAGAACCCCCCCCCTAAGGTACTCCTCCTGGAGTACAAAGTAACCCTAGGCCGAATGTCCTTCGCTGCCACGGGAGGAGAGGCAGCCTCCGTCAGGCAGCAGCTGTGCAGCCCCCCAACGGCTCTGGAGCAAAGGGCGCTGCCCCTGGCGGCACCGGCACTGGAATGCAGGGCGTCGCCCCCAGCGGGACGAGACGAGACGGCTGGGCGGTGTCCCCAGCGGGACTGGGGCTCGAGGCAGGTACCTCGACTGCGCAGGCGGGCAGAGTGATGTCCTCGGCGGCTGGAGATCCACAGCTGAGGCCTCCCCGTAGGCCTCAGGCTGGAGCTCTGCTGTCGTCCCTGCCCCCCCCAAAAAAATCTCAGGGACAGCTTCCTCGGCTGGGCAGGCAGGGCACTCAGGGACTTGAGACGAGACTGGGACGTCCTGAGCTGGAGGCTGCTCGTGGACGTCGGGAGCTTGAGGCTGCTTGTGGACATCAGGAGCTTGAGACTGGGTCTGGACTTGGACGTTGTGGACTTGAGACTTCGTGGACTTGAGACTTCGATTTGACCGAGCCTTCCAGCTCCTGCATTTTGGCAGTTAGATCCTTATTCTGTCTCTCTACCTGTTGTTGAGCAGTCTCACTCAGTCTCACTCTTCACCCACTAGCTCTGTGCTCAGTGTGTCCACTTGTGCATTTGCCTTCTTCAATTGGTCATTAACGAGTTCAATGTTACCCTGTTCCTCATCAAGTTCCTCCTCCAGCTGTGAAATACGAGCCTACAACCTCCGCTTCTCATCATTCAAAGCAGATATCTTGGAGTTACAGCTGGTCACTTCATCATGCAGCTCATTTCTCTCCTGCAGAACCTGCTTCTGACTGTGATCAGCTGCAGACAGATCCTCATGTAACCGCACATTTTCAGCCTCCAGACTCTTGACATTGCGTTCACTCTCTTCGGCGCTGCTCCGTGCAGCATCTCTCGCTGCTCGGAGTTCATCCACATCCCGCAACTAATCCTTTAACTGAGCCTGTGCTTTCTTCAGCTGTCTCAGTGATTCATCTTGGGTTCCTATGGCTTGGTTGAGTTGAGCTTCCCGCTCAGACAGGTCAAACTCCAGCTTCCTCTTTGCTGCTACAGCCAGAGCTTTCTGCTTTCTCTCATCCTCCAGCTTTGTCCCCATCTCATGCACTTGTTCAAATTTCATCCTCAATTCTGACATCTGTGTCTGAAAGGAGTGAAGCTGTTTCTCTCTACACTTCCTTCTCTCTTCTTTCTCCTCCAGAAGCTCCTTCAGTCGATTCTGCTCGTCCTCTAGTTGACGAAGCCGTGTGCTCAGAGCCAGTTTCTGGCATGTCTCCTCTTGAAGCAAACCCTGTGTTTCCTGTAGTTGCGACTCCACAGATAAGCATTCCTTGGTAGCTTTGACGTATTTCTTCTCCACTTCAGACAGTGTGCTGCTCAAACTCTCCAACTCCAACTGCATTTTTCTCATCTTTTCAGCCATTTCCTTCTTCTGTTTCTCACTTGCGCTGTGCTTCAGCTGGAGCTCCTGCAGCTGAGCTTCGCCTTTCCTTCTGCAAGATTCAGAATCTTTTTTACTCTGGGTGACTGCGACTGGAACGTGAGGCTTGGCAGTGATAGGGACTGGAGACTTAGAAATGAGCGGAACTCGCTTCACTGGATGAGCGGTGACAGTCCTGTCCTTCTTCTCTAGTTGTTTCACCCGCTCATAGTGTACATGGAGTGGGAGTTCCGCACTAGTCACCATATTCATTTCCCCCA
The DNA here is from genome assembly GCA_012411365.1 of Ameiurus melas. NCBI lineage: Eukaryota > Metazoa > Chordata > Actinopteri > Siluriformes > Ictaluridae > Ameiurus > Ameiurus melas. Next base: position 13,928,794 of record CM022771.1, on the reverse strand, counting down.
GCAATTCATCCAGGCCATAACTCTGCCCTGGTTCTCCATACACATCCAAAAACAGATCCAAAAACTGCCGAATATCCTCCAGCACCCCAGGTCTCGTGACCACTATTTGCTGGGCCCATGTGCGAACTGGGCCAAAAAAGCGAGACATGATAAACCGAATAAATTGTCCTTCGGTTGGCTTTGGTCACACAGGCTGGAGAAATAGTGCTGACAGTTGCTCACAAAACAATCCGGATAAGAGAGGCCATCATATCGCTCCGGCATGTCCTCGAAAGTCCTCTGTGCGAATTGCATCGAATCCAGGGCGGGGATACTTGGCGTGGGGTTTTGGGTTCGGCGTCCTGTCCATTCCTCTGCTGCATCCATGGTTTGGCGGTTCATTCTGTCGCGTCACGTCCCGTGACAATGGTCAACATTAAGTACACTTGTATTTCAGATCTTGTTGTGCGTTCACTTCAGCATACCTCAGGGAATTTAAGGAAAAACGAACTGTGAATTTAGCACAATCTCTTCAAATGATATAAGGCTATAACCAAAAGTAATAAAAATATACAAAAAAGGCTATAACAAAAAGTATAAATGGCTATAACAAAAAGTTGTTACAGTTCTCAACCACAAGGTGGCACAGTCATAAAATGTCTTGGGTACATTCAGGGTATTGTCCTGAAGTTTTGTGATGACACATTCCTCCAATACACCATCAAATCCTGTTTTTTGAATTTGAATATCAATATTCAGTTAGGACTCAGACAGGTCTCAAAATGAAATAAGCCAAATTTAATTAGGATTAGACAAAATTTGGAGAAAAAGTAGCAAAAATGGGTGATGTAAGCAGTTTTTGGCATGCGGTTGTTATTTTTGACCAGTAGATGGCACTGTCACAAATTTTGTTGCATAGCCTCAGGGCGTGGCTCCTGAAGTTGCCTACCCGGTTTTGTGTCAGTGCGCAAAGTCATTGCTGAAATATACCCTCACTTCCTGTTTGGCAACGTCGCTATCAGATTTGTTGGCTCATGACGGGCAAATCATTTGGAATGTTAAAAATTATTTTCATAACTTTTGTGAGGCTTACATTATAGATGACATATGCCAAATTTTGACAAAATTTGTAGAAGGAGTAAATAGAAAACAGTTTTGGCAAAATTCAAGATCCGGGGAAGCCAGCAAGTAAATTTTATATACATTTTTCAAAAGTAATGACCATAAAAGCACTTCCAAATTATGTAAAATATTTGACCCGATGGTGTTGCTAGAGTGTTGGCAGCACTTGGCCCAAATTTGATCAGAATGTTCCTTAGACGCTCCCCAAACAGTATGCCTCAATGTGTGTCATAACTTTTTACCATACAATTTTATGGGCTGCCATAGACACCATAGCCAGAAGAAGAAGAAGTATAATGATAATAATAAGAAGAAGAATAAGGAGAAGAAGAAGAAGAAGAAGAAGAAGAAGAAACATAGAATAACAATATGGTACCTACACACCTTCAGTGTTTGTCCCCCTAAATATGTTTTTATGTAACAAACACAACCCTGCCTAGCATTCATTTGTGGATCGCTTCCTTTGCATTTGTGGATTGCTGCACACATTTGTGGATCCCTTCCTGTGCATTTGTGGATTTTGAAACATTTCTAGTATGAAGACATGCACACACATCCACAAATAGGTGGACTCCACCCACCATCTACTCAAGCCAATCAGATAACATTGAGCTGGCCAATTGTAGTATACTCTCGCTCCAAACAATCATGTTTGTTTTACAATCAGGGCAGGAAATATTGGAGTCATATTGCACCAAACTGGCATAATATAAAGACTCTCCAACTTGGCTGATCAGGAGGAATCATGACATTAGTTAGATGGTTAGTGGTTTTAACCATCTAAATGCATCACTGTAACAACTTAAAAACCTAAGAACAAAGCTGAACAAAGCTAAGAATCTGGAAAATCTGGCTTGGGTCTTCCAGCAGGAAAATAATCAACAACATACATTGAACTTCACACAAAAATGGTTAAATGAACAGAGAATCAAGCTTTTGTCACAGCCACCTCAGCCCCTGACCTACACCTATTGAAAAGATCTGGGGTAAAAAGTGAGGGGGACCCTAGCAGCCCTGGAGATATTCCGTATGAAAGAATGATCTCAGATACTTTGCTCTGTATTCTCCCATTCCATCAAGCATTACATGACAAGATCCTATGCAGACAATATCGTTTTAAGATCTGAATTAAGAGTTGTATTAGAGGTGGCTGGGTTACTACAAGACTATAACTGCATTTCTCTTTCAATATGGTGGTTTCATTAGGTAGCATATACTGCCCTTATTGTTCCTCTTACCTGTAATGTTGACTTTCCCTTTTACTTTTTCTCCTCTGTGCTGTAGCGTTTGTATGAGGGGGATTCCTGCTCTGCCCTGGGTTATGAATTGCACTCCTCCTAATGTCTGATGTACTTCAATATGTGCAAACACCCCTTGACCCTCAAGCTTGGTGAGGCTGTGGCCAGTGAGGACATAGTAGGATGTGAAGCCATAGTTTGGCTGTGTCCCTGAAACTAGTGGGGTTGAGTGCATTTCAAAGTCAAGTAATGTGTATGTACAAAATGTCACCAACTCATAGGGACCACTGGTACCACTTATCTGCTGTCTCATGAGTCTCAGTCCCACAGTGGTGAACGTGGCTCCCATGAGATTGATTTCAAGTAAGGATCCTCCATCCTGGAGATTATTTAATATGGTATTCCCCTCCATCGTCTGGACGAACTCCTGATCCACACCTGTCCATGTGTATTGCTGTGGCATAATCTTATTGTAGTTTCTAGGATGGTAAGTTAATTTTCTCAGCTGAGCTAAGATAATAAGTAGAGAAAAAATATTAGTGTTAAAAATATGTGGCCATTTCAAGCAATGCCACTGACTAAATAAAATGTATGTTTATTCAATGATTGCGGATATCCAGTGTGCCCACAGGTCTTACATTGTAAACTGTTAATTTGAAGAGCCCTATTTTTCAACAGTTTGTCTTTTTCAGTGACCTCCATTTTCCATTCTCTTTCCCTTTCTGATCTCTTCTTCTCTGTCTTCACGTCAACCTGGTAAAGTAGAACTATCATGTTTATTACAATTATTATTGGAATTTCCATGCCATAAATGCAGTATACCGATCTATTCTCTATTGTGTGTGTGTGTGTGGGTGTGTGTGTGTGTGTGTGTGTGTGTGTGTGTGTTTAGTTACCTGCAGGTCACTATTGAGCTTATGTTGCATTACCAACAATTCCCGAGTTTTCTGCAGTTCTATTATCGTTTCTGCAAGTGATGCTTTTAGAGCAGCCAGCTCTTGTGATGAGTCCTTGACCTTCTCATTACTCACCAGGTCAGTCAGGCCCTTACAATTATCATCCTGCTGTCGAAAAACCTTTGAGAGAAAGAGAGAGAACGAGAGAGTGAGAGATAGAGAGAGAGAGAGAGAGAGAGAGCGAGAGAGAGAGAAAGAGAAAGACAAAGACAGATAGATCAAATGTAAAAAGACTTTCTGTGTAAATGCTGTTTTACTTTAAGTCTTTATCTATCTAGCATAATCACACCAACCTTAATCTGCATCAGAACTTCATGAAGATCTTCCACATCCATATGAAAATCCTTTGACAAAAAAGTGTGGAAAAAGGTTAGACTATCAGTATGTGCCATTACTCACAATAATAAAACACTATTCAGTCAGTCATTTTTACTTTTGATACTCTGTCTAGTCGCTCTTGTAGGGATGTCACATTCTGTCTGTACTGTAGCACTTCTTGCTCCAGGAAGTCACATTTTTCTCTAAGGCCAGTGGTCATTTCTAAATAAGAAGAAAATTAAGTTATGGAAATGTTGCAGCATGAATAGGCCATCCCTGAACTTATGTCTTAAGCACATATGTTCTCATATGCTCACCCCTTTCTTGTGCTCTTTCCATTTGACCCCTTTCATTGTCTAATACCACTCTCTTTTTTTCCTGCTCCAGCTTTTCTCGCTCCCTTTTTTTATCTTCCAGCTTCTTCTCCAGTATCAATATTTCAGCTCTCCAGTTCTCCACTTCCTGTCTATCACTCTCTTTTTCACTCTCATGTTCATTATGGTGGCTCTGGGCAGACAGAGTGCTGTGGTCCAAATCAATAAATATTTCAGTATGGTTACTTCAGATTCAAACATGCATAGCCTGACTGCATTCAAATGACCAATAAAAAGTCAGCTTACTATTGCAAATATGCTAATAGTCATAAAAAAGCACTAGGTTGTTTTGTATGAGTTCTGCAAAAAACAACTAAAAAAAAAAAAAAAAAAACCTTTTTTTTAAAATTTCCCCCCCCCTCTAAATTCCCCCCCCCCCCCCTAACAAAAAAAAACATAGCAGTTAGATAATGACCTGTTACAATATTATTACATAATATTGGAAATTATTTGGTTATTTGTGAGTGTGTTATTTTTATAAAAAATAGTCCTGAATTCACTAATTTGAAAGTGATGACTGCTGTACCTCTGATAAGCTGTGTAGCAAGACAGTGGCAATATTAAGTTGACCTTCTAGGATCAGCACCTTCTGCTTCTCCTGTTTCAGTTGCTCACTCAGCTGCCCCAATTTTCCCAGCAAAGTACCCTGGTTCTCCTGTAGTGACCTCCGGCCCTATGGTACATACAATTTCAATTAAAATTATTCAACCCCCATTGCAAATCGGGTTTATTGTCAAATTTTACAGACTTTCATCTGTTTGCAATTAACAAATCAAACAAAAGAAATTGAAATATTCTGTTACACTTTAATGCTTCAAGTGGTTTCCCCAAATTGAACTGAAAATGCAACTTATAATAATGTTACAACCCACTATTTTGGGACGGGAAGTTTTGTGTGCAGGTCCGAACTCCCTCCCAGGCTTTCTAGCCTGCCCTAGCCTGCCTTGCTCCCACCTCCCTGGATGACCTAACTGATTGGCAGCCATTTTTAAAGATGAAGACGGAGTGAGAAGTGGTGGGATGTTAATGGTAAATGGTAAATGTGCACTTATATAGCGCTTTTATCCAAAGCGCTTTACACTGTGTCTCATTCACCCATTCACACACCAATGGTAGCAGTGGGAATGTCATGGTCTGGGGCTGCATGAGTGTTGCCAGCACCGGAGATCTATAGTTCACTGAGGGAACCATTAATGCCAACATGTACTGTGACATATTGAAGCAGAGCATGATCAGTATGCAGTAATAACGACCCCAAACACAACTCCAAGATGACCACTGCCTTGCTAAAGAAGCTGAGGGTGAAGGTGATGGACTGGCCAAGCATGTCTTCAGACCTAAACCTTATTGAGCATCTGTGGGGCATCCTCAAATGGAAGGTGAAGGAGCACAAGGTCTCCAACATACACCAGCTCCACGATGTCGTCATGGAGGAGTGGAAGAGGACTCCAGTGGCAACCTGTGAAACTCTGGTGAACTCCATGCCCAAGAGGGTTAAGGCAGTGCTGGAAAATTATGGTGGCCACACAAAATATTGACACTTTGGGCCCAATTTGGACATTTTCACTTAGGCGTGTACTCACTTTTGTTGCCAGCGATTTAGACATTAATGGCTGTGTGTTGAGTTATTTTGAGGGGACAGCAAATTTACACTGTTACACAAGCTGTAAACTCACTACTTTACATTGTAGCAAAGTGTAATTTCTTCAGTGTTGTCACATGAAAAGATATAATCACATTGAATATTGACGTGGTTGGTTACAACAGTAGAAGACCACATTGGTTTCCACTCCTATTAGACAAGAACATGATTCTGAGGCTATTATGGGAACAGGCTCACCCAAACTGGAAAGTCTTTTTCCAGTTTGGTTGAGTCTGTGCCAATGATAGCCTCAGATTCCTGTTCTTGACTAACATGAGTGGAACCTGATGTGGCCATCATTTTCGTAAATGTCCTAAAAGTAAATAAAGAGAACCTAGTTAAACAAATTGGACAAAAATGTTATACTTGGACAATCATTTATTGAAGAAAATGATCCAATATTAGGGGGCATGTTGACTCAATGGGTAGCATGTTTGCCTTGCATGTCCGGGGTTGGGGGTTCAATTCCTGAATCTGACCTGTGTGTGGGTACTCTTCTCCTCCAGTCCAAAACGTTGGGGTTACGCATTTAACCATGTTACGCTCTTCTTTGTCTACTTGGCCTTTATGACCACCTTTTTCTTTATTCTCAGATCAGGCCTAACAGCAGACCGCAACTGTGGCCGCCCGGTTCCCCTGGCTGTCTGCGGGCTGCCATTCTCGCCTTCTGGGTCTCCCTCACACTAGTTCTGGCCCAGGCTCCACTCGTGGACACCCGGGTGAGCTCGAGACAACATTTCTGCCACCTTGGATGAAAGCCGGCCCCCGTAATTACCTGCCATCGGTGGAAAGAGGTAGCTAGCAAGCGCCTCCTCCACCTTGGGCATAGCTAAATAGCCATGTCGTTCATTCCCACAATGGCCGAATAATCAAACATCGTGGGGTTATGAATATGGCTTTCTGCAGTGTGAGGGATTTACTTTCACTGGGTAATCACTTCAAGCAGCTCTTTATATGCTGCTCTCAGTTTTTAACACATCATTTAACTCATCGGAGTCAGAGAGGAATTATTACCCTTTTGGCTTTCCATAGCGGGAGGAGGAGTCACGACGCGAACTCCAAAATCCAGCGAAGTGTCTCGGCAGCGGCCGGCCTAGATCCGCGAGGCTCTGAAACCCGCTTCGGCTTCCGTTTTTTTTGAGAAGAGCGCGAGTCGTGTTGCTTAATGTAGCGTTACCATGCGCAGCCTCTCGAGGCCGCCATCGCATACTACACCGCTAACACTTCACCCAGAAAGTGTGCACTTTCTCTCGTGATGAAACGGGAGCACGTTACACACTTATTGAACTCTTTCTCGCTCATTACTTACCTCTCTTTTTCTTTAAAAAAGGGATAGAAAAGTTCAGAGATTTTGAGAAAATATTGAGTAGAAATTAAGCGTTTTTATCACACAGCATGCAGTCTCGCTGAAAATAATAAGGCTGGCAGCGTGTTTCACAGGTGCCATATACATATCATGCGACGCGCTTAATTGCCACACCACCTGATCATGGCAGGCCAATAAGTAGAGGCATGATTTTACACAAGCTTCAGAAACCGGTCACGCGCACAAGGCGTTCCCCGTACTGTTATGCTAAATGCAACGTCGAAGTTCCCTTTGAAAGGGAACATGTGTTGTAGGCTGACTGACATTCCCAATTTATCTGTAGTATGTGAATCTGTGTGTGATTGTGCCCTGTGATGGGTTGGTACCCTGACCAGGGTGTACCCTGCTTCATGCCCAGAGTTCCCTGGGATAGGCTCCAGGCTCCCTGCAACCCTATGTAAGATAAGCACTGAAGAAAATGGATGAACTTTTGCTTTCAGTTTCTGGTGTAAGCCCATTGTGAAGCAATAACAGCAACTAAATATTTCCATGTTGATCAGTCCTGCACATCAGTTTAGAGGAATTTTAGCCAATTCTTCAGTACAGAACAGCCTCAACTCCAACAGATGTTGGAGAGTTTCCTTACATTAACTGCTTGCTTCAGGTCCTTCCACAATATTTCTATTGGATTAAGGTCAGGACTTTGACTTGGCTATTCCAGAACATGAACTTTATTCTTCTTAAACTATTCTTTGGTAGAATTACTTGTTGTCTTGCCACATGTCCCACTTTTCTCTTTCAGATCACTAACAGATGTCCTTAAATTTTCCTTTAGAACTTATTGGTATAATTCAGAATTCCTTTTTCCATCAATGATGGCAAGCTGTCCTGGCCCAGATGCTGCAAAACAGGCCCAATGGCGTTCTTCTTACAGTCCTGCCATGCACACCATTGTTGTTCAGTGTTGTCCTGATGGTGGACTAATGAACGTTAACACTAGTCAATGTGAGAGAGGCCTTTAGTTGCTTAGAATGTACTCTGCATACCTTTATGACCGTGTTGTCTATTACACATCTTTCTCTTGGAGTGCTCTTCGTTGGTCGACTACTCCTGGGGAGGGTAACTATGGTCTTGAATTTCCTCTATTTGTACACAATGTGTCTGACTTTGAATTATCGGAGTCCAAGCTCTTTAGAGATGGTTTTGTAGCCTTTTCCAAACTTGATGAGCATCAACTCTTTTTTTGGGGTCCTTTTGCATTTGTTTAATTGGTTTCTCTTTGTCTAATTTTAGTACTTGTGTGAAAAGATGATGGTGTTTTAGGTCATATTTATGCAGATATATAAAAATTCCAAAGGTTTCACAAACTTTTAAACTTTCAAATGTTCTATATATTTGGTGTGTGTGTGTGTGTGTGCGCTTGTGTGTTTGAAGTGGTTTAACTACTGCATTACTTGTCTAGTCCCTCTATTTTCACAGGCTGAAATGTAATTGGACAATTGACTAATAAGCAGTTTCATTAATCTGTTTCCTCATCATTTCATGACAAATTAAGCTAAAAATATAGAAAATTAAGCTATAAACATAAGGCTAGAGTTGATTCCAAGCATTGAATTTGTGTTTGGTAGCTGTTTATTGCAGCTGTCATTGACTGCAAATGTATTGCATCCAAGTATTAAAAACAATCATAATATTTATTATGATTATGTTAACTTTTGAGCCTGTTGATGGAGAGACTCTCCAAAAAAAATGTCTGTAATTCCTAAACAGCTAATGCAATATTTTTTGTTAAACCCATGAATTAAACCTCAAAGTCTACATTTGAAATTAAAATCCATTGTGGTGGTGTACAGAAGAAAATGTACAAAAATTGTGTGCTCTGTCCAAATATGGGCCTGACTGTATTATCCTTGTTATAATGGTAAAATGATGGCATACACAATATACCATAGTTAACCATAGAAAATACATAGGTTTCAGAACAAGTAACTTCTTATATCTCACCTCTTCCAGCTGGGCCTCATAAGCCTAATGGAGACATGGTGGGGGGTGGGGGGGTTGTAGAAAGGTAGAAAAATTTTAATTGGAGGTCTCATGTTAACTCATTTTACTATCTGTTTTTTTTTTTATTTGTATCAGATGCCAGGCTCTAAATATGTCAACTTCTCTTTAACCAAAATATTTTAACAGAACAGAATGAAAAGAGTATTAGCTGCAGTCTATTTTCAATCTCATTATATTATCCAATAGCTCACCTGTTTTAGAACTGTAAACTTATCCTTAATGATCAAATGAGTAGTCCTTTCATTATACAGTTGTTTCTGCAGTCTGATCACATCTACATTATCTTTTATGGTAAGTCTGCAATCAGTATACAGAAAATTGGTTACTCAGATGTGCATAAGTGTGTATGTGCAGTTATTGTGTTTTATGTGCCTTTTTAATGCTTCTCCATTTTTGTGCATATAGAAGAGAAAATCATTTTACCAATTTGTAACATACAATACATATGCAAAAGTATGTGAACTGATCATCAGTGGTTAGCATGTTCACCTCACACCTCCAGGGACCGGGGTTTGATTCCTGACGGGGCCATGTGTGTGCAGAGTTTGCATGTTCTCCCCATGCTGCGGGGGTTTCCTCCGGGTACTCCGGTTTCCTCCCCCAGTCCAAAGACATGGTAGGCTGATTGGTGTGTCTAAAGTGTCCATAGTGTATGAATGAGTGTGTGAGTGTGTATGTGATTGTGCCGCCCTGCAATGGACTGGCACCCTGTCCGGCGTGTACCCTGCCCAATGCTTCCTGGGATAGGCTCCAGGTTCCCCCACGACCCTGAGCAAGGAGTAAGCGGTAGAAGATGGATGGATGGATGTGTGCACATGTGCACAAAAATAGCTTCATGAAGATGGAGCTTTGAGATGGAGTGGTTTGCTAAGTTTGGAGTTTAGGAACTGGAGTAATCTCAATCAACCCCACTGAACATCTCTAGGATGAACTGGAACAAAACTATAACAAAACTATGTGGCAAATAGCCACAACCTTGCTCCAAAATCTACTAGAAAACCTTCCCCCGAAGAGGTTATTATAACAGTACAAGTGTTTAGGGCACATATGGGTGTGATAGTCAGGTGTTCACAAACTTTAGACAATATAGTGCTCAACATTATGTATTATTTACTTATTATTTCCACTACTGTTAGTTTAACACTGATAATAGCATTTTCATTACCTCAGTCCATCAACTTGCCGTTTGTGCAGTTCTTTCATAGGGTATTCTACTTCTTTCTCCTTTAGTTTAAAGGTTTCTCTGAGGGATTGGATAGCCAGCTCAAGCTCTGTTACTTTCCCTGGCTGTGGTTCTATAAAGCTAATGATGAAGAGTAGAGCATAGCCATGGTAAGTACAGAGAAGATAAAAAGCAGAGGACAAAATAATAATAATAAAAAAGGTTCAATCTACTGTATAATATAAGGGTGTCAGTTGTCTAACATTTCTTGGACTGATTCTACCACATAATGGGAATTTAAATTTTTTGTAATATTATGCCATATTTGCACAGATGTGGCAAATATGGTCATAAGTAATGGCCATGCATTAGAGGATAGTTGTTTGATATTTGATAGTTTTCAATTTCTAATTAGACTATAGTTTGAATTACATGCAACAGACTGAACATTTAATATTGAAATTGCACACACTGGGCCTCATTTACCAAGCTGGATATGAATGTTTGTATCCTATTTCTGCACCTGAGTTTGTGTAAATTTATGCATAAGAATATAAACAAATTTAAACCTTGACTTGATCAACTTAAAATCATTTTTGCATCGATTACTGCACTTTTATGTCTGGAATATACTGTCGAGATTAAACTGCTTATTTGTATTCTGTTTTCACCATTAGAAGTGAGTTTCTTCTCATTCATATAATCATGTTTTTCTTTTTAACCTGTCCCTTTAATTTCCATAAATTGCACTATTTCCTTCTTCAGTCTGCATTTTCTATTCCCGATTTTTTTCAGGTTTAAAGATCAACTCCTTGAGTTTATATATTCCCCTCAGAAACTTTTGGAATGGCAAGGCCATTTCAATTATTCATGTTATCCAACAAAGACATTTGTTTTTGAGATTAAAAAAATAAGATGGATATTGTCATGACACCACCGACAGAGGTCATTGCGGCGCTTTGTTTAAATGGAATGGACTTTATTTTGGGTTCACTCTCTTCTGGGTTAGTGCGAGCATTAGCGCTGAGTGGTCACAGGTGTGTGTACTTTCTGTTAATGTAATTTGTTATATAAACGCCTAAGTTACTGAGCACGATGCTCGTTATTGTTTCTATGTTTATATGTTGATAGATATGTTGACACGTTCGTAGCGGTCTTATGTTTTGTCTCTATGCAACATTCCCTGATTTCCTGTGAAGACCGCATTTACCTTGAGTTGTGTTTACGTTAAATAAAGACTGTGACCTGCATCTGAATCCACCTTAATTCTACGCGTCGTCACAGAATAACGAGCCAAAGTACGGAAGCAGCAGGTCACCATGTGCACTGCCGAGGAGGCGAATCTGTGGGCGCATTACCGTGCCTCCCTGGAGAGTAGCAAATGGCTAGATAAAGAGATTGAATTGTTCAAAGCCGAACTGTGCACCTTCAAGTCCCGAGCGCCACTTGCCTCGTCCCCACCGCCGATTAGCCACGCAGCGCTGCTCAGCCAGCAAGGTAAGCAGAGCTTGCTGAGGCTCATTGGCTTTGCATGTAAGGAGAACCAGGAGAGCTGCTCAGCGCCACGCAGCCAGCCGAGCAAGCTGAACCTCTGGGGCTCCCCAGCGAAGGAAGAGAAAGAGAGCTGCCCAGAGATACGTTGGCGGCTGAACATCTGGGGGCACGTCTGAGGCTTCCCCAACAAGGAGAAGAAGGAGAGCTATACAGCCCCACGCATGGCAGAGGTGAAAGCTGCCCCTGAAATTTTTTTTGGGGGTGTCTCAGTCCAACCTCAGGTCCCGGACGTCCAAATGCAGCCTCAAGCTCCTGACGTCCAAGTGCAGACTCAAGCTCCTGACGTCCAAGTGCAGCCTCAAGCTCCTGACGTCCAAGTGCAGCCTCAAGCTCCTGACGTCCAAGTGCAGCCTCAAGCTCCTGACGTCCAAGCGCAGCCTCAAGCTCCTGACATCCAAGCGCAGCCTCAAGCTCTGGACGTCCAGGTCCAGTCTCAAGTCCTTGAGTGCTCTGCTGAGGACGTCGCTCTGCCCGCCTGCCCAGTCGAGGTACCTACCCTGAACCCCAGTCCCACTGGGGATGCCACCCAGCCGTCCAGTCACGCTGGCTCCGTCGGGCAGCAGATGTGCAGGGCAACCCCTCCGCCGGGGTTGCCCTGCACATCTGCTGCCCGACGGAGGCGGCCTCTCTTTCCAGGGCAGCGAGAGACAGTGTTTACAGGGGCCCGGGACCCCCATGGGGGGGTTCTTGGTGCTCGGAGCACCCTTTGGAGGGGGGTTCTGTCACGACACTGCCAACAGAGGTCACTGTGGCCCTTTTTGTTTAAATGGACTGGACTTTGTTTTGGGTTCACTCTCTTCTGGGTTATTTACGTTAAATAAAGACTGTGTCCTGCATCTGCATCCGCCTTAATTCTACGTGTCGTCACAGATATGAATCGAGAGTTTAGGATTCAGCTTCTATTTCCTGGTATTTACATTTAGATGTGTTATACAACATAAAACATAGAACCTTTTGTATCAAACCATGCAATTTTTAAGTGAGCAAAAGTGTAGGAACAGATAAGACTAAGTAAATTTATATAAATAACACAAGATTTGGTTGCATATTCCTTGCTTTCAATAACAGAATTAAACCTGTGACTCATTGACATAAATAAATAGTTGGTTTCTTCTTTTGTGATGCTTTTCCTGGGTTTTAGAACAGCCTCTTTCAGTTGTTGTTTAAGGGGGTTTCTCTCTTCAGTCTCCTCTTCAGGATGTGAAATGCATGCTCAATGGGTTAAGGTCTGGTGATTGGTTTGGCCAATCTAAAACCTTACACTTTTTCTCCTCTGATAAAGTCCTTATGTTGAGTTGGCAGTGTGTTTTGGATCATTGTCTTGCAATTCCCTGTAACTTGGCAAACAAAATATTCCTGTAACCTTCTGAATTCATACTGCAGCTACCATTATGAGTTATATCATCAATAAATGTTAGTGAGCCTGTTCCAGAAGCATCCATGCAGCCCAAGCCACTACCTCCACCATGTTTCACAGATGGGCTTGTATGTTTTGGATCATGATCAGATCCTTTCTTTCTCCACACTTTGGCCTTTCCATCACTTTGGTAGATCACTTGGTTCCAGAACTTTTGTGGCTCATCTCTGTATTTCTTTGCGAATTCCAATCTGGCTTTCCGTGGTTTGCATCTTGTGGTATGGCCTCTACCTGTCTTCTTCGGACAGTGGCTTGTGATACCTTCACCCCTGCCTTGTGGAGGTTGTTGGAGATGTAACTGACTGTTGTTTTGGGATTTTTCTTCACAGCGGTCATAATGATTGTCATAAGCTGTTGTTCTCCTTGGTCAACCAATTCAATGTCTGTTAAGTATACCAATGTGGGTTTTTTTTTCTTTTTAGGACATTTAAATTTGTTGTATTGGCTATGCACAATGTTTGTGCTATGTCTCTGATTTTCCCTCTTTTCTCAACTTAAAAATGGCAGTGCTCTGATCTTCATGCTGTTTTATCCTTTTTAACAACAAATTCACAGGTGAAACTGAAGGCTAAAACCAAGAGTAGGTGTTCTGAGTTATTTATTGTTCAAACAATCAATCCAACACCTGGGTAACAAGAGACATCTGTCAGTCACATGTGCCAATATATTTGCTTGCCAACAAATTGTTTGGTTTGATACAAAATGTGCAATGCTCTATGTTATTTAACACATCTACATAAAAATATGAGGAAATAAAAGCTGAAATTCTAAACTCTCATATTCATCTTTTGATCTGAAATCCAAATGTCTTCAGTATACAGCAAAAACAAATTGGCCTTGCCGTTCCAATAGTTTCTGAGAGGACTGTAGGTGGTTAGCCTTGAGGTTATTGAAAAACCTAATCTCCGACACCATTACTCAAGAAAACTCTGGGAACATCATCAGTGTGAACAACACTCAATTCATTTGCATAATCGTAATGTGTCTCACAAAAAATTACTTAAGCATATGCATAACTGGATTTTAAACATTTTAAAGGTATGTAAAAGTCTGAATATAGTTGCATTGTCAAGTCTGAATATAGTCCTACATAATTTGAAAGTGAAGCTATACAGTATCATTATTGTGAACCTCCTTTCAGAAAAATGATTACATCATAAATGACTGAGAAATCTCTGTCTAAAACATTTTCTGTGAGTGATCAAAATTAACACTTGAATATACAGTATCATTATTGTGAACCTCCTTTCAGAAAAATGATTACATCATAAATGACTGAGAAATCTCTGTCTAAAACATTTTCTGTGAGTGATCAAAATTAACACTTGAATGTTAGTAGTCTCTCCATAATTAAGTACAATAGTAACGTTACAGAGATTTAAATATGTATCATGTGTATGCATCCATTAATCATCGAAAAGACACACACACAAACTTACAATCTTTCGGTCTGTCCTTTGTAATTATTCATGGAGCTGAGCGCACAGAGAGCTGGGACTGTTTGAGTTGTCTGTGTAACTTCTCCCTCTCCTTATACTCCCTGTCCTAAAACACAAGAAAATCGATGCAGATAAACAGTACACTGGTGAAATCAGTTTATGGCAAAACTCACTAGAATAAAGTGGTTACTGAAGATGAATGAATTATTAAAGCATTAATCCCCAAGAAGCCATGGTTTCTGGAGATTTTAGAGTAGCTAAGGTTCATTGTTATAAACGAAGCATAGCGAGGTTTATTGCTTTTATAAGAGGGTCGCTGGATATTCCTGGCAAGGTTTCATAAAATAAACACAGCTTCAAAAAATGCAATAATTTAGAAATAACAAATAATGATTCTTCCACCAAACAATGTAGTTCTTCAGCATCATTTAACAGAATGGTTGCCAAACAACACACTAATGCAGCAACACACTGTAAGTAAAATGGTCTGCACTTGTATAACACTTTTTTAAACTTTGTGGTTCTACAAAGCACTTTACCCTGTTTCCCATTCACCCATTCACACACACACACACACACACACCAATGGCTGCAGAGATGACATGCAAGGTGCTAGCTTGCCATCAGGAGCAACTTGGGGTTCTATGTCTTGCCCTAGGACACTTCAGCATGTGTCATCATGTGGGCCAGCAATAATGCACCTTTCAACTTGATAGCATTTACCATTATTGAAAGAGGACGAACTTCATCATATATCTGAGCACCACATTTGACTATGTAGCAGAATTAGGCAAAGTGAGCTAGCGAAAACAAAACAATTAGCATTGTAGTCTGTTTTATTATTGTGTAACTTTGCTGCCAAATTGTAATGTATGCTTAAAACAAAACATGGCTGTTGAATAATAGTTAGTTTGGGTTTTTTTTTTTTAAGAATTTTTTTTTTTTCAGGAAATTTCTCATATGGGTTCTCATAAAATGTCTCTTTTTTGAAATCTTCTTCCTCTATCCTGTCCATCTATTTCAACCACTCATCCACAGTTAGTCCACCCAGTAAATCAAAATTCACAACATAATCTGACATTTTGAAACAATATATTTGATAATACTTTATGTAATACTGATGTAATGCGGTCACAGGTTTGTGTTTAAGAGTAATTTGCAATGGCTTTGAATGCCATTATCATAATCAAGGACCGGAAAAATCCATATTATAATGAAATTTTTGGATGTTGTAACGTGGCATGTCAAAACCTAAAAGTACTGTATTGTGGCGAGACAGTACTTACACATGAGAGAGAGAGAGACTAGAGACACACAGCTGGTGCATTCCACAATGTGTCTTCCACATACAACAGTCCAGGCAGATGCCAAAACCAGTGTGCTTGAGGAAGATATGTCACCATGGAGCCCATGCCCTTCACTGAGATTAACAACACATCAAACTCACCAGACTCAACATCAGATCCTTGTCGAGTTGTACACAGAGCAAGAGCAGTGCTTCAAGCTTCCAGGCTCAGACTGAGGATCAACAAATGCTTGGTCCAGCCAATTGCTTGCTGCTGGGTACAGCAGCAGACTACCGCACTGTGGGTAGGTGCCAAGTGCTGCTGGAAAAGGAAACCAGCATCTCCATAAAGCTTGTGAGCAGATGGAAGCATGAAGCGCTCTAAAATCTTCTGTTAGACTGCTGCATTGACTCTCGACTTGAGAAAAGACAATGGGCCAACACCAGCAGATGACATGGCACCCCAAACCATCACTGACTGTGGAAACTTCACACTGGACTTCAAGCAACTTGGATTCTGTGCTTCTCCACTCTTCCTCCAGACTCTGGGACCTTGATTTCCAAATTAAATGAAAAATTTACTTTCATCTGAAAATGTATTGTGGTTGTGTGTACTGAACCAGACTGGGAGATAAAAGGCTCAGGAAATCTTTGTAGGTGTTTTGAGTTAATTAGATGATTAGAGCTCTTCTCAGGTCAACATTTCTGTATTATAAATTCTTTATTTTAATATTTTGAGATACTGGATTTTTGAGTTCCATGAGCTGTAAGCTGTAATCATCTAGATTCAAACAAAAAAAGTCTTGAAATATTTCACTTCATGTACAATGCATCTAGAATACATGAAAGTTCCACTATTTGAATTAAATTATGGGGGGGTATGATAATCAATTTTTTATTGAGATGCACCTGTATCCGACTGTCATGCAATAATCGAAAAAGGACTAGGAACTACGTTTCCCATCAGCCACTGCACCATGTCAAATGTCTCATTCACCTGTTTTATGTTTAGCTCATTTGCACTGGTGTGCATACAGAGTCATGTTCAGCACTGTTGTCTTGCATTGCTTGTTCTGTCTCCATGTACTGTATCATGTTATGCTCATCTTCGTTCCATGTAAGTCTTGTGTTGTGCTTTGTTGTATACTTTATTAAATGTTTCACTGAGATTCTGCATTTGCAACCACCTCTAATTCTAAATCATGACAGAACACAAGACTTAGCCAATGGATGCAGCATATTTTTTCAGCAGGCAAGAGGCCCTTTTTGAAAGCGAAAAACTATAGTGGAAGAAGGAAGGGAGATACTCCATGATCAAGGCTAATCAGGAATGGCTCGACAAGATGTACTCCATCAGGGCATATATTGAAAAGGAGCCTTCCAGCCAGGCAAAAACTCCCACCCTTCCTTCCCTACTAAGAACACCGATTTGCCTCCCTCCCCTACTGTGGATTTGGTTCAGTCTGCCGTGTCAACGGAGAACCTCATTCAGCCTCCCTGCTTGACTGAGGATGCTATTCAGCACCCCTGTTCAGCTGAGAACACCACTCAGCATCCTTGTTCAGCTGAGGAAGCTGCTCAGTGTCCCTGTTCAGATGAGGCCAAGAGCTTAGCTTTGCTTCCCTGTTCTTCCTTGGACATCATTATGCCAGGCACGTCTTCGGTTATAGCTCCGCTTTCCCTCTCCACTGAGGACATTGCTCCACCTTCCTGCTCAGCTGAGAATGTCTCTCTGCCATCCTGCTCTGCTAATGATGTCGCTTTTCTTCCCTGCTCCGCCCCTTGTCTTTGCTTTGTGCTGGATGTTGCTCTCCCCTCTATGGAACTCTGAAATGCTTAGGGACATCTATTCTGGGGATCCAGGAACCTCTCGTGACCTGTTTACGTGCTTCGGGAGCTGTGTGTTATGGGGCTCCGCTTTCCCTCTCCACTGAGGACATTGCTCCACCTTCCTGCTCAGCTGAGAATGTCTCTCTGCCATCCTGCTCTGCTAAAGATGTCGCTTTTCTTCCCTGCTCCGCCCCTTGTCTTTGCTTTGTGCTGGATGTTGCTCTCCCCTCTATGGAACTCTGAAATGCTTAGGGACATCTATTCTGGGGATCCAGGAACCTCTCGTGACCTGTTTACGTGCTTCGGGAGCTGTGTGTTATGGGGGGGTCCCATGAGCCACTGCATTATTTCACATCTCATTCACCTGTTTGATGTTTAGCTCATTAGCACTGTTGTTTCTACAGTCACCTTCAGCACTGCATTGTTGTCTTGCATTGCTTGTTCTGTCTCCATGTATAATGTTATGCTTGTCTTTGTTCCATGTGCTTTGTAGTATACTTTTATTAAATGTTTCACTGATATTATGTTTGCATCTGCCTCTAAATCAATATCGTGTCAGACAAAGCATTAATTGTTGGAGACTTTAATATTAATTTTGATAATCCACCTGAACCACTGAGAACAGCATTTGTGTCCATTCTAGATTCAGCAGGGGTTAATCAGAACATAATAGGACCCTCTCATAATGGACATTTGGATTAAATCCTGAAAATATAGTCACACAACTCCAGTCTGAAGTTATCTCGGATCACAATTTCATCTCATTTAAAATGTGTCTTAGTCCTAATATATGCTTTTTGCCACGCTACCGTCAAATGTACTAACTCCTCAGAACTTTATCAGCTGACTAAATGCTTAAAGGCGATGTTACGCTAGACTCTAGATAATGTAGCCCCACTTGAGGTCTGTACCCATCAACTGCTCAGTTGTATAAATGAGAAATGTAATTTTCTCTGGGTAACGGCATCTGCCAAATGTCACTAACATAAAAGATTCCACTTCAAGACACAGAAAATAATCTATTATTCCCTTACCACTGAATATATACCTAAATCCTTTAAACTAGCTGTTATCAAACACCTGATTAAAAAAAAAAAACTGACCTCAACCCCTGTCATTTGTCCAACTATAGGCCAATGTCAAACCTCCCCTTTATCTCCAAGATCCTAGAAAAAGTTGTAGCACAGCATTTAGGCTGATACGTAGAATATAAATAACATTCATAAAATTTATCAGTCAGGATTTAGGCCTCATAAGACTACTAAGACTTAAAAGAAAAATAATCGGAGAGAAAAAACTAACACCATGGTATAACAACCACATGTCCACACTAAAACAGAAAATTAAAATGTAAAGGTCTGTATTCCAAATTGCATGGACGGACTGCCACATCAGCATATGTCACTACTTATTAAATGATGAAAATATTCTAGTTTTGTATGTAATACTGTAGCAAAAGTAACTAGGAACAACTCTAACACAGAAGCATACACGGTAAAAGTGGTATATGAGCTACTACTGGCCTCCGATCAGGGTTGTCTCCTTGCTTGTGCTTCTTGACCTTAGTGCAGCTTTTGACACCATAAATCATAATATGCTTTTAGATAGACTAGAAAATCTTGGAATTAAGAGAATGGCCCTCTCCTGGTTCAAGTCTTATTTGACTGATCATTATCAGTTTATAGATGTAAATGGTGACTTCTCTATGCATACTAAAGTAAAGTTTGGTGCACTGTTCTAGGCCCACTGCTTTTTCTGTATATGTGCTATAAAAATCATTCCAGTTAGATAGAGTGAGTGTGATCTATTGCTCTAGAGTTAACTTTATTAATACGGTTGTTTGTGGCTTGGTGGTACACTGGGTAGTGAGGTCTGCAACCTCTGAAACTTACATTCAAGCCTCCGCTCAAGTAACAGCTTCTGTCGGGTTGCTCATTGATTTTATTAAAGCACCATGAAACACTAAATTACATTTTCAAATAGATAGGACAGAGGACCTGCGGTGCTATCTATTGTGTCTCCATTTAGCCCTGGGGATTCAGGAGGAGAGAGATCCTCTGCCTCATTTGCAAACTTTTTGTCACTATCCATCTTTATTTATGAGTGTTCCCAAGACTCACTCCCATCTTCCTCCCCTGCCTTTCCCTGCCATGTCCTCTCCCCCTCCCTTCTTAGTACAACCATCCACATTTAAGCTGCATTTTTCAAAAAGATTGAAAGGTAGACTTGAGCTGAAACAGGGAGGTTTCATGACCCTTTAATCCTGTTAGCTGTATAAAAACAAAATTAAGTAAACTGAATTTTAAAAACATGTTCAGACAAATCAATTAATTCAGTGTGAGATGAATTTATGTTGAAGTAAAATATATCATTTGTGTGGAACCAATGTGCACACTTGATTCAAATAAGTTCAATTAGCTTTATTGGTGTATATTTTGTACTCCCTTTGTTCATTGATTTGTACACTGAAAAATGTTCAATGAATTTACTTTAATTGTGGAAATTGGTTGCACATGAATTAATTAATTTGCATGAACTGTTTATTATTGTACAGCTAACATGATTTGATCATGTATATTCAAAGCCATGGAATTGAAATTAATCTCCAGACACCCCAGCTCAGGAGAGAGAACTCAAGATCCTGAAGTAATGTGACAGCAATGTTCTTCACTACACAACCACACCAGTCAAGTTAGTCTAGTTAATTTAATACTAGTCAGTGTCAACATCTTCCAATCTGGAAGAAAGTGTAACTTTTCCAGACAAGCATAATTTCTGTACTAAATAGTTGATTGTGCTCGTGTCTTGTATCTGTTATTTATAAATACTGTCTATCTGTGCATGTTTGTGCTGTTTAAGTTGCTGATTTATCTATTAAATTTAAGTTGCTGATTTATCCACCTCATGTGAATTTTCGCCAGACTCTGGCTGGGCTGAGTCAACAAAGAACTACTTACAACTCGTTTATTAAATCTCTGATAACAAAGGCTTTTGGTGAACACTCGCAAAACTGGCTTGTACTTCCTTCAAATTGTTTGTTATTCCATAAGGTTTGTCATTATCTGGAAACCCACCCCAGAACATGATATTAGGACTAAGAGAGCAGAAGTCAAAAGCTTTTGAATATTGGAAAAAAAACAGATAGTGACAAATTTAAAACATAGGACAGAGATGTTGTTTTTTTAATGTCCCTGTGAAGTGCCCTGAAATGCACAACGTTATTTGATGTATTGATATATAGTGCACTGAAACAGGATGTCGGGGCAGAAAAATATGAGGTGCCCTCACCCTATTCTTAAATAACCAATAGCATTTAGCTTACCTCATAGCCTGGGCTGTGATCCATTTGATTGGACAGAAAATCTGATGAGAAGCTGAAGTGCTGAATGATGTTATCAGAAGTGTTGGTCCGTATTGGTGGTAGAGAGAGTCTTTTTGGATTTTTGACATTTTGAATGCATATACCTTCTAAATGTGAATTTTGTCATTGGTTTGGAGCACACTAGTGAATAGATAACCTTAAGACTAACAAATTCATGCTAAAAGCCACAAAACTTCAATTTTGATTTCAAGGAGACTTTACATAACAAAACCCTGCCATCACTTCTCACCCATGCGTGGCCTTTGCTGAGTCTGTCTGCCCAGGGCCAAGATCTGCTTTCTTGCCAGGCTAAGTTTTCTCTGTAACACCTCCTTGTGGCTCTTCAGAGCAACTACACAATCCTTCACTTCTGCAGTTGTGTCTTTAGTGTCAATATTTAGCTCCCCAGACAAACCAGAATGTCTGTTCCTCAACTTGGACAGTTTAGTGGAGAACCTTACAGAGAAAGATACAGAGAATAATTACTTACTTTACAGTGTATTTTATGGCTTGACAAGTGTGAGTGAGTGTGTTTGTACATACAGTGGTGCTTGAAAGTTTGTGAACCCGTAAAAATTTTCTATATTTCTGCAGATCTATGACCTAAAATAGCATCAGATTTTCACTGAAGTATAATAAGTAGGCAAAGAAAACCCAATAAAACAAATTATAGACCAAAATACTTCCTCATTTATTTATTATCTGTGAGTGGCAAAAGTATGTGAACCTCTCCAATTAGCAGATAATTAATGGAGAAATTTGAGTTGTTTTCAATCAATGCTATTCCTGACCATGCAAGGGATGACAATCAAGTGAACTTGAAAGTACTTAGGAACATCTGGTTTGGGTGTACAGGACCCCCTCCTAACTTATTATGCACTTTGGGAGCTGCGTATTAAAGGAGGGGTTCTGTCACGGAAATACCGGAAAAGGGACTATAGACTACGGTTCCCATCAACCACTGCACCACACCTGACCATGTCAGATGACTGTCTACACCTGTTCCCAATTTCACACTCATTACACCTATATAAGCCTCATTCTTTCACTGCATCCCTGCTCAGTTTTACTTGTGTTCTACCATTATCTCCCTCCACCATCAGGAGAACAATGAACAACGATGGTGTGCATGGCAGGGTTGCAAGGAGAAAGCCACTGCTCTCCACTGCTCTGCATTTGGCTAAAGATCAAGTGGACAAGCCAGAAGGCTACTTGAAAAATATTTTGTGGGTTGATGAGACCAAAATAGAATTTTTGGTTTAAATGAGAAGGGTTATGTTTGGAGAAAGAAAAACACTACCTTCTAGCATAAGAACCTTATCTCATCTGTGAAACTTGATGGTGGTAGTATCATGGTTTGGGCCTGTTTTGTTACATCTGGGCCAGGATGACTTGTCATCATTGATGGAACAATGAATTCTGAAAGAATTCTAAAGGAAAATGTCAGTACTGTCCATGAACTGAATCTCAAGAGAAAGTGCATGACCTGACCTTAATCCAATAGAAATGTTGTGGAAAAACCTGAATCAAGCAGTTCATCTGAGGAAACCCACTAACATCCCAGAGTTGAAGCTCTTCTGTACTGAGAAATGGGCTAAAATTCCTCCAAGTCGATGTGCAGGACTGATCAACAGTTACTAAAAACATTTCGTTGCAATGTTCATATACTTTTGCCACTCACAGATATGTACTATTGGATCATTATCCTCAACAAATAAGAGACCAAGTATAATATTTTTGTCTCATTTGTTTTAATAGGGTTCTCTTTATCTACTATAGAAAATATATTGAAAATATCTAAGAAGTGTAATCAATATGTATAACTAACTTGTAACTTATAACTAATGAAGTGTACTCAATATGTAAGCTACATATAGAATTACTACTTAAAACTTAATTGAATAATCTGTATGGGTTGGAAAACATAATCTAAATCAATAGAACATCGTTTGATCGGGTTGTGTTCAAAGTGTGGATTGAGTTGGAGGAATTCAAACATAATCTAAAACTATAAAACACTTTCTAACACGTGATATTCTAAGTGTGTACATTAAGGGTTTTGTGTTTGTTTAAAGCAGCTTCACTTTGTGGCAAAGCAATAAGACACATTCCAGAACTGGGTTTCTAAACAAAGCCTCCTAAGCTTGTAAATCAGTGACAAGTGAAAAGATAAGAGTCAAGGGAAATGTACCAAGATGAGGCTATATGATGAAATACATGACATGGTAAACAAACCCAGGTCTGGTAAAACTTTTAAAGGATATACAACTGACTACGCATGCGCCACATATATAAGGTATCATATGGATGTGAATAATTAGTTAAGGCAATGGTGATTAGTCTGGTCTAGAAAGAAAAGTTGAATGCCACACCTTAGGGATAATTTTACTACGTCAGGGAGGTGTATAAAGAAATTTTTGTGTATGCACAATTCGGATTCTCTGCAGACAGTCACACTTTGTTGGTTTTCAATAAAGTTTATTCACTTTTGACATGTACTAAACTCTCTGTCTCTGAAGTTTATGACTTAGGCTAAAAAGGTTGATTTTATCCACAACACTCCTTTGAGAATGTTTTAGGTCATATTTATGCAGAAATATAGAACATTCTAAAGGGTTCACAAACTTTCAAGCACTACTTTAAGTAACAGTGTTTTTTAATGATTGAATGTATGTGTATATATTCACCTGTGTAGCTTCTGCTCTAGTATATGAATATGTTGTTTGAGGAGTGTGGTCTCATCCTGTACACAGATATATTGGGCCTCAAGCTGCTTCAATGATACCTTGGACACACGCTGAATATCTGAGATGTGAAAGTGGTGCAAAGTAAAAGAAGATGAAAAATATATCAATTATTAAATCTATGTTTCTCAATCTCAATTATAGTATAGTTTCAATTTCAATTATGTATCTCAATCACAGATTACCGTCAGTTAGATATTGTTCTTAACTGTCATCCACAGTCAGTGACATTTTGATTATTTGGTGTCTGCAACGTCTGGAACACACATACACAAAAATACAGGTATTCCTATTTGTCTATATTCCTATATCCCTATGCAAACAGGAGGCATTGATCTTGCAGCTCACTTCCAATCAATCCTTCCCTTACTTGACCCATTTTAGAAAATTAGTCACTATTAAGAAACCATTTATTATTTTAAGCAATGCTGAATACTTTTTTTATGCTTCTTCAACATGACCATAAAAGATGGGCAGCAATGTCACAGCAAGACTGGAGAATGGATTAAATGAAAGATGGGTATAGAGGGAAATAAGTAGACAGAGGACAAAATTTTATACTTACTTTTAATGCAGCTGAAAATACCCCAGTGTCAAAATGTGATGATTATTTTAATGATCAACTTTTTCTCATCTATCCCACTCAATCACCCTTTTTATTCATTACTCTTTTAAGTCACTGCTAATTTTTTTTTGTCCTAATGTTTCCTTTTCTGAAATCCCATCCAGTGATTAGCCTCTCTCTTTCTTCCACTCTCACCTCATTGCATTATTCTGCTCTTGCCTCATTTTAATGCAGGCTCTGTTCCAAGACTCCAAGCTAATCTGTTTAGTAATCTCTATCTGTTTTTGCCTCCTCCCTCTCTCACTACCCAGGAGTTTCAAGCATAAGGCATGGGCCATGACTGGCCTGATAAGGTTCTAATCTGTGCCTACTACGAATCCATCTAGAATCCATGTTTTAAATTGAAATTGTCTTGTGAACCTTAATAGAATTAAAAGATTAAACTCCACTAGGCAAAATAGACCCATAAACTCAGTTACTGATATAATGTGCTAATGTTATACAATTCTTCATTAGCGTGCTAAAAAAATACTAATAGACTGATAGATCATTTTATTAATCCCAGACAGAATTCACATTTATGAAATCACAATTTATACAGTTAAGAGGAAGTGTTATTAGTCTGATAAACAGATTTTTGGTCCCACGTGACACTGGTTTAAGTGGCCAATGACTTAAAATGAGTTTGACAACCCCCTCTAACCAGTGCAACCAGGCTATGAATAATGTTGGAATTGTGTTCTTAATGGCTTTAATTCGCACACAGGCTGATTTAACTGATTCTGGCCACTGTTTGCCTGCATGCCTGTGAAGAAAGAACAGAAGGTTTACAGAGCTAATCAGATTATGAATGCTTCAAAAAGCAAGCGGTGTGTGTGGGGGGTTGTGTGTACTTAGTGAATATGCTGTATGTCAGCAAGGTTGTGTTTTTATTAATATTGTCTTTTGCAAACTTCTGACAGATGCAGTTTCAGAACACAATCATCATTTATTTATTATATAGAGCAAATAAATGAATAAATGAATGAATGAATATTCACTTTTATTTGTTTATTGTTTTAACAATGAACATCCGTCATGAGTAAACCAGATGACAAAGGCCAGAAAACACTCGCCAAAATAACGAGCAAGAAACCTTAAGAGGAACCTTAAGAAGGTATGCCTGTTCTAATTCACAACACTTGAGACCAGCCTTCTGATTCCACGAATATTTAAGAAGCCACACTCCGATTTCACGTGGCGAAGTACCAAGCCTTCCGAGTTATATATGTTTATCTGGTTTATCTCGACTCCCTGCCTGTTTCGGATTACGTGTCTGGATTACCTGCATTGTGGAACTTTATCTGGTTTATCTCGACCCTCTGCCTGTTTCGGATTATGTCTCTGGATTACCTTCTGTAACCTTTTACGCCTACATCTCTGAGTCTCCCTCGGTGCGTCTCGCTACCTTGAACTGTTCCTGCCCTCACACACCTGCCCCCACGCCTGTGTCCTCCTCCACCGTTCTGACAGGATGACAATGAGTGAGTGAACACCATGTTTTATTTAAAGAATAGGGATCTATCAATGTCTGAACTTCACAACATATTTGTGAAAGTGTATCATGGCACGAAGGAAGTAGATTTCTGTGGACCTCAGAAAAAGAATTGTTAAAGCTCATGAGACTGAAAAAGGTTACAAAACCATCTCTAAAGAGCTTGGACTCCCCCAATTCAAAGTCAGACACATTGTGTAGAAATGGAGGAAATTCAAAAACCATTGTTACCCTTCTCAGGATTGGTCGATCAACAAAGATCATTGTAAGGGCAAGACGTGTAATACTCTGCTTGTCACAAAGGAGTCAGGGTAACTTCTAAGTCATTAAAGGCCTCTTTCACATTGGCTAATGTTAATGTTCATGAGTCTACCATCAGGAGAACACTGAACAACAATTTTATGCATGGCAGGGTTGCAAGGAGAAAGCCCTTGCTCTCCAAAAAGAACATGCCACTCTGCAGTTTGCTAAAGATCATGGGGACAAGCCAGAAGGCTATTGGAACAATATTATGTGGATTGATGGGACTAAAATAGAATATTTTGTTTGAATATGGGTTATGTTTGGAGAAAGGAAAACACTGCATTCCAGCATAAGATCCTTATCCCATCTGTGAAACATGGTGGTGGTAGTATTATGGTCTGGGCCTGATTTGCTGCTTCTAGGCCAGGACAACTTACCATCATTAATGGAACAATGAATTCTGAATTACACTCATCTGATCTAAGGGTCTAATGGTCTGTGCATTAAAAGGCTGGGTGACCCATGGTGATGGCAGAGACCGATGCTGGGCTGGTAGAAAAACTGAAGATTGAGGATTTTGTTCAGGTTTTTGTTGAGCACTGGTGAGCTGGTACTCATTTTGCACAGTTGAAGGCCAGTTGCAACTATGGCTCACAGCTTGGGAGTTGCAATGGAGAGTTATTCTTTCCATGCAGACCAATTTGATGCAGTGTGCGGCGTATGATCTGAGTACTGACAGGCAGACCCCTCACCCCTTCAACCTCTGTTGCAATGCTGGCAGGACTCATTCATTGAGGGAACCATGAATGCCAACATGTACAGTGCCTTGCGAAAGTATTCGGCCCCCTTGAACTTTTCAACCTTTTGCCACATTTCAGGCTTCAAACATAAAGATATAAAATTTTATTTTTTTGTGAAGAATCACCAACAAGTGGGACACAATTGTGAAAGGGAACGAAATCCATTGGATATTTTAAACTTTTTTAGCAAATAAAAAACTGAAAAGTGGTGCGTGCAAAATTATTCGGCCCCTTTACTTTCAGTGCAGCAAACTCACTCCAGAAGTTCAGCGAGGATCTCTGAATGATCCAATGTTGTCCTAAATGACTGATGGTGATATATAGAATCCACCTGTGTGTAATCAAGTCTCTGTATAAATGCACCTGTTCTGTGATAGTCTCAGGGTTCTGTTGAATGCGCAGAGAGCATCATGAAAACCAAGGAACACACGAGGCAGGTCCGTAATACTGTTGTGGAGAAGTTTAAAGCCGGATTTGGATACAAAAAGATTTCCCAAGCTTTAAACATCCCAAGGAGCACTGTGCAAGCGATCATTTTGAAATGGAAGGAGTATCAGACCACTGCAAATCTACCAAGACCTGGCCGTCCATCTAAACTT
Source organism: Ameiurus melas (assembly GCA_012411365.1). Classification (NCBI taxonomy): domain Eukaryota; kingdom Metazoa; phylum Chordata; class Actinopteri; order Siluriformes; family Ictaluridae; genus Ameiurus; species Ameiurus melas. Next base: position 13,901,262 of record CM022771.1, on the reverse strand, counting down.
TCAGCTCAGACAAGGAGAAGACTGATCAGAGATGCAGCCAAGAGGCCCATGATCACTCTGGATGAACTGCAGAGAACTACAGCTGAGGTGGGAGAGTCTGTCCATAGGACAACAATCAGTCGTACACTGCACAAATCTGGCCTTTATGGGAGAGTGGCAAGAAGAAAGCCATTTCTCAAAGATATCCATAAAAAGTCTTGTCTAAAGTTTGCCACAAGCCACCTGGGAGACACACCAAACGTCACACCAAACGTTGAGAAATGGCTTTTCTTCACTATATTGAAGCTTATAATCATAATAAAATTGTTAAACAATAAAACATTACTGTTATGAATAATTTTACAATCTTTTCCCTCAGCTTGTATGCCCGTAGCTGGCCCACTGACCCTCAGATTCTTTGGTGGGTTGTGGATTCTCTTGGGCATTTCCATCACACTGACCTCTGTTCTGTGGAAAAAAAGAAAATTATAACAAAAAATTAAAAGATTGAACAAGTGCTTCTGGCAAACAATAGCTAAATACTACACATAAGGGAAAAAAATCTCACCCATCCTTCTACTTGCCTTTTCTTTCTGCTTCCGTCCATATTTGCTGGCATCACCAACTGTTGTTGCAAGGGTATAAGGCTACTCATTTGAACCTTTTATCACAAAAAAGAATGGACCATGAACCATATTTTTTTTCCCCCAAACTGCCACCTATCTTTGTGAACTTTGTGCTCAATCATACCTCTCACATGAACTGCACACCTGCAGTAATCATATGTGGAATCTCTATACTGTCATATGAAGTCAAAATGCTCTAAACACACTTTAGGTTAAAAAAAAATTAAATCGGGTCTCTTAGAATACACTCTGTCTATCCAGTACCAGATGTGTTTGGCTTATTTATGAATAAATTCAGTGAAAACAGAGTATAAAACTGTAGGTATTACAACATTCACACTCAAATCAAATTTTAAAGCCAATTTCTTTGTTATGGTTAGGGCACACTTCACTTTGCATATCAAAAAGCTATAGTTGGCACAGTCTGGTTGTTTAGATTGTGAAGCGTGTAGTGTAAATAATATTTTCTTTGAAATAGGTAATGTTTAATTTATCAATAACGTTTTTTATTTATGTGAATTTTTTTGGACTTTTGATTGCTTTATTCTGTGTTTTTGTTGGTGTTTTGTGGGGAGCTGATCATGAATAGCAAAATCTTATACACTATATAAAAAATATACTATATAAAAAAAATACATGTACAAAAATAAAAATTTCTCCCGTTTAGGAAAATGTTTCAAATACCTTATGAAGTTTTTTTTTGTATATTTTACGAGCCAGATGGCGCTGTTGTTGACACTTCAAGGCTTTGGCAAAATTCGCATCATAAAAGTAATCCATGTGAATTGAGTCTTATAAAGTTACACAATCGCTCAGTTTAATAAAGAGATGGAAATTTAAGCTTTTATTCAATCTAAAAACATAAACAACTGTCTTCTTCTGCAGCGCTTATTTTGCTCCCTTGCTCCCACGACTAGCGACGACGCAGACACCAATGCACTAAACACAGAACAATCCAGCCTTGAGAACTAATTGTTTGTTTGTTTGTTCACATTATGTACACATGAGCTTCTGTTCACCGTATTTTATGTGGTCCATCTCCCTGTCCCAAATGGCACACTTTGCCCTTGTGGCCCTCCTCCGAGTCCACACCTTGGTGATGTCAGCTCATGCAGATCTAAGGGGCACTATGGTGTGAGTCCACTAGAGTGATAGGGCTATTAATAGATGGCTTTTGGGACAGACTTGACATTGTGACACTGGAAAAAGTAAGATGTTTTCAGTTCTTGTTTTCACCCAAAAAATGTTATCATAAAACTATCTATTGCTATTCACATACCAAAACACATAAAATCACAATAATAAAAATAAAATTATGGGAAAGGATTTAAATTGTGCAGTATTAATAATAACTGAATGCTTGCTTAGTGTACAATTGTGTGATTCAGTAAAGTATCAGCCTGACATTCAACATTTATAATAGCTTTATAAAGGATATTCATTGCGAGCACTCACAACTGAAGGCTATGAGACTGCAAGTTCACAAATTTTTATGGAATTAACACAGTATGATTCTGATTCAGTGGAAGACATGGACTTATGTACCTTTTTTTACATAGTACCTCACAGGCTCAGAAGTAATTTTACAATTGAGTGGTAAGCAGTTTAATGGTTAAGTGTGGCCTGTATCCAAGGAGATAAAGGTCTGTAAATATATGTGTGGAGTTGATTCCAAGTGTTGAATTTGCATTTAGTAGCACTTCATGGGAACTCTCACTTGCAGTCCAAAGTGGTGTTGATGCAATTGAAAGAAGCTATGATTAGGTTAAAAAAAAAGCCAAAACAGAACCATCATAAACTTTAGGAGTGGGCAAATCAATAATTTGGTACATTGTTAAAAAGAAGGCATGCACTCGCAAGCTAAGCAACATCAAAAGGCCTGGAAGACAACTAAAATGGATGATCACAGAATACATTCCTTGGTGAAGAAAAATAGGAACAGAAAGGCCAGATTAGACAACCAGAGTAGAGGTGTAAGTGCAATTTTTATTTATTTATTTATTTATTTTTATTATCAGTTGGTTAGGTGTTCATGGAAGAGGTGGGTCTTTAGCTATTTTTTGAAGATGGTGAGAGATTCTGCAGTCCGGATTGAGTTTGGAAGTGCATTCCACCACTGAGAAATAGTTAGCGTGAAGGTTCTGGAAAGGGACCTTGCGCCATGCTGAGTGGTAACTACTAAACGTTGGTCGCTAATCGATCACAGATTGCGAGAGGGAACGTAGGCCTTCAGGATAGAGTTGAGGTAGGAAGGTGTTGTTCCTGACAAGGTCTTGTAGATGAGCATCAAGGCCTTGAACTTGATGCGGGCAGCTACAGGAAGCCAGTGGAGGGAGATGAAGAGGGGTGTGACATGGGTTCTCTTGGGCTGGTTGAAGACGAGGCGCGCTGCAGCATTCTGGATCATCTGAAGGGGTTTGATGGAGCTGGCTGGGAGGCCGGAAAGTAGTGAGTTGCAGTGGACCAGTTTAGAGAAAAAAAGAGCCTGGACTAGTATCTGTGTAGACTGTTCAGTGATGTAGGGTCGGATTTTCTTGATGTTGTACAGGATGAACCTACAGGACCTTGCAGTTGCTGAGATATTCTCTGCAAAGGTCAAGCCGTCAAGAATCACCCCAAGGTTCCTGGCCATCCTGGTTGGCATGAGTGTGAGTGAGCTGAGCTGTACAGTGAGGTTGTGATTGATTGAGGGACAGGCTGGGATGATGAGAAGCTCAGATTTTGCCAGGTTAAGCTTAAGATGGTGTTCCTTCATCCAGACCAAGATGTCCAACAGGCAAGCGGAGATGCGTGCAAAGACAGATGGATCATCAGGCTGGAAGGACAAATGGAGCTGGGTGTCATCAGCATAGCAATGATATGAGGAAACCGATGCAGATCACCAAAACTTACCTTACCACTCTCGTGTCTGCTGGTTAGGTTTGGGCAAAATGTTTCAATCAGTGTGGGAGTTCAAAAAGGAGATCATTGCATTTTTAGAGTTAATTGGGAAATCGGACGAATTTCATGAGCTAAGCGACAACAACTGACTTTGTGACTTTGCATTTGCTGTGGACATATTTTCACACAGATTGTGCCCTACGATGGACTGGTATCCTGTCCAAGGTGTACCCTGCCTTGTGCCTGATGATTCCTGGGATAGGCTCCAGGTTCCCCGCGACATGAAAATCAACAAAGCCCCTCACAGATCCAAGTTAACTGACCAACACCTCGGATCTATCTTGAGAATTGCCACAACAAAACTAACTCCAGACTTTGATGCACTGGCAAAAAAGGGAAATCAACAACACTGTTCCCACTGAAACTGAACGCGAGTTTCTCTACTGTGTTATGAAATTAATTCCTTTGGAAAACAATTTGTATAATGAGCCTTGCATATTCTTGCTTTGCTACCTGTTAAAGGCCAAATCCTTTCATGTAATGGCTTTTAAATTTCATTTATATTAGTTCACACAAACACTCCATTCATCTGTTCCTGGCCCGGCCCCTCTGTAAAATTTTAGAACCCATTGTGGCCCGCGAGTCAAAAAGTTTGCCCACCCGTGGCCTAGGCTATAAGAAGATTGCCAAGGGGGGTTCGAATTCGGTGTTTGATGGAGTAAGACGTGAAGTTTGAGTCTCCTGCTGATTTCGATTAAAAATTGCAATTAATTAGCACTTTTTTTGGTAATATAATATATTTTGACTTATTCTATTTCATTTCCTTATTTGTATTTTCAACTCGCTGGTTCGTTAAGATATCGGGGAAAAACTCGAAGACCGGTAGTAGCATTCAGACAAAACTGAGGTCTAGAGAGCGCACCGCAAGCGCATCTCCTTCTCGGCATGAATCCGCAGCCGTGTCTCCCTCTCACCATGAACACATACCCGTACCTCTTTCTTAGAGAAATATTCTTAGAGAATAAATGTGAGGATCTGGAGTTGAGGTCACGGCACAATAATGTTAGGATAGTAAGAGTTCCAGAGAGCGCTGACACCTGTACAACTGCTGCTGTAGCGGCCGTGTTAAAAGAGGCGTTTGGTCTGGAGTAGGAGCCGGTTCTGGACCGGTCCCACTGGACCCTTCAGCCAAAGCTGAAGCCTGGTGAACGACCACGAGGTATTGTGTGTAGATTCCATTATCACAGGGACTGTGTTGATATCTTACGCCGTGCCAGAGAGCTCCAGCGGATTAAAGTGAGGGATCTGATCATCTACGATTTCTTCAATGTTGTCACATTAAAAGATATAATCAAATATTTACAAAAATGTGAGGGGTGTATTCACTTTTGTCATATACTTTATTTTATATATATATATATATATATATATATATATATATATATATATATATATATATATATATATATATATACATACATACAGTGAAGGGGAAAAAGTTTTGGTCCCCTGCTGATTTTGTATGTTTGCCCACTGACAAAGAAATGATCAGTCTATAATTTTAATGGTAGATTTATTTGAACAGTGAGAGACAGAATAACAACAAGAAAATCCAGAAAAACGCATGTAAAAAATTTTATAAATTGATTTGCATTTTAATGAAGGAAATAAGTATTTGACCCCCAATCAGAAAGATATCTGGCTCCCAGGTGTCTTTTATACAGGTAACGAGCTGAGATTAGGAGCACACTCTTAAAGGGAGTGCTCCTAATCTCACCTTGTTACCTGTATAAAAGACACCTGTCCACAGAAGCAATCAATCAATCAGATTCCAAACTCTCCACCATGGCCTAGACCAAAGAGCTCTCCAAGGATGTCAGGGACAAGATTGTAGGCCTACACAAGTCTGGAATGGGCTACAAGAAAGCACATATACATGCCCGTCTAAAGTTTGCAAATGAACATCTGAATGATTCAGAGGACAACTGGGTGAAAGTTTTGTGGTCAGATGAGACCAAAATGGAGCTCTTTGGAATCAACTCAGCTCACCGTGTTTGGAGGAGGAGGAATGCTGCCTATGACCCCAAGAACACCATCCCCACAGTCAAACATGGGGGTGGAAACATTATGCTTTGGGGTGTTTTTTTGCTAAGGGGACAAGACAACTTCACCGCATCAAAGGACGATGGACGGGGCCATGTACCGTCAAATCCTGGGTGAGAACCTCCTTCCCTCAGCCAGGGCATTGAAAATGAGTCATGGATGGGTATTCCAGCATGACAATTACCCAAAACACACAGCCAAGGAAACAAAGGAGTGGCTCAAGAAGAAGCACATTAAGGTCCTGGAGTGGCCGAGCCAGTCTCCAGACCTTAATCCCATAGAAAATCTGTGGAGGGAGCTGAAGGTTTGAGTTGCCAAACGTCAGCCTCAAAACCTTAATGACTTGGAGAAGATCCGGCAAAGAGGAGTGGGACAAAATACCCCTTGAGATGTGTGAAAACCTGGTGGCCAACTACAAGAAACGTCTGACCTCTGTGATTGCCAACAAGGGTTTTGACACCAAGTACTAAGTCATGTTTTGCAGAGGGGTCAAATACATATTTCCCACATTAAAATGAAAATCAATTTTAATGATCATTTTTGACATGCGTTTTTCTGGATTTTTTTGTTGTTATTCTGTCTGTCACTGTTCAAAAAAATCTACCATTAGAATTATAGACTGATCATTTCTTTGTCAGTGGGCAAACGTACAAAATCAGCTGGGGATCAAATACTTTTTTCCCTCAATGTATAGAAGAGCTACCATGCAAGCTGCTAGCCTGCCACCAGGAGCAACTTGGGGTTCAGTGTCTTGCCCAAGGACACATTGGCTTGTGGAGGCATGTGGGCCGGGAATCAAGCCGCCAACCCTATGATTAGTGGACAAGCCGCTCTACCACCTGAGCCATAGCCACCATAAATGAATGGTGATTAAACCAATGCAAGAGAAAGGGTGAATTCAGTGTCAATCTCTCTTGAGCAGTGATAGAAGAGAGTAGAATTATTCTGGGTACATACCAGTGAGCTGCGAGTACACTTCAAGCCCAGTTCAAGCCCACTTCAAGCACATTTATTCATATTACCTGACTGCTTCAGCCGGACAATCAGTACCTGATTAAGAAACTACCATGTAAACAGCAATTACCTTAATCCGATTGAGGTCATACTCAAAGTAAACACAAATCAATTTAAGACATGTGGTCTACTCCTGTTTTATTCGCATTATCAAGGTGTATTACAGACATCTAAACACCTTAATCACATTATTAACGACGTGTGAGAATTTGCACCGCATTTTGTGACAGGACACGTACACACGGCTCAACCGTTTTACAGCAAACAAGAGCACAGCTACTCTACGAAGCCTATAGTAGGCGAAATACATGCATCTCGGCTACTATATAGAAGGTAAGTAAGTTGTATGTTTTATAATATGTAAAACGAGTACATGAAAGGAGTATTATAAAACCGACTCATGTAAACACCTTAATCACAATATTGTCTTTGTCAAGATCTCATCGGCAGAAGGTGTTGCGGCGACGACGTGCACGGAGAACACTCGAATGCCTCCAAAAGTTACAGAAAGACATTGTTTACAGTGGACACATGTATTTGTTTCTGTTTGTTCTCCGCCTTGTTTAGACATTCGTTGATTTTCGAGGGAGTGTAAGGATTGTTACCAGCTGTTAACACTCAAGGTAATTACACTTGTTATTTAAAGCCCTCACGTTGCTGCGCACTTTGCGCAGTATTATAGGTTACATGTTTGGTTTCATGTTTTGCACCTCGGGTCTAGTTAATGTGTAAACATAAGAAGTTACATGTATAATGGTGCCACGCGGTAATGATTCCATGCCTTGCTCTGGTTTCCTGTTTCTCGCCTCGGTTCTAGTTCTATGTGTAAATGTTTATATGAGTTTGATGTATAATTGTATTATGTGGTAGTGTTTCAAAGGCAAGTTCTAGCTTCATGTTTCATGCCTCAATTCTATTTTATGTTCTGACCTTGTTTCCAGTATCTTGTATATTGATGTTAGTGGATAATAAAGACTTTTGATCCCGCACTTACTTCCTGTTCCAGTCTCAAATCATAACAGTCTTACTCAGAGTAAGGTCAATAATTAGATTACTGCTGTCCATGTAAATGTAGTCATAATGTCTTCAATCATTGATGGAAGTGAAAATTGTGAGTTTAAAAAAAAAAAAGGAATACAATTAAATAAGTCTTGCGCAGACCTCTAGTTCGTGCCAACTGTAACCTCAGATTCCTGTTCTTGGCTGGCAGTATTGGAAGCTGTCGTAGTCTTCTGCAGTTATAGCCTGTCCACTTCAAGGTTCATTGTGTTCTGCTTTCTGAAGTGCTTTTCTGCTCACCACAGTTGTAAATAGAATGATTTTATTTGAGTTACATGATTTTATTTGAATTATCGTAGCTGGAACAGTCTTGCCACTCTCCTTGATCCGCTCTCATTTCTGCCTGCAGAACTGCTACTCACTGGATGTGTTTTTTGTTTTCCACACCATTCTTTGTAAACTCTAGAGACTGCTGTGTGTGTGAAAGTTCCCCAAGATCAGTAGTGTCAGAAATACTCAAACCAGCCTGTCTTACACAACAACCACGCCATGGTCAATGTCACTGAGATCACATTAAGATTTTTAATGTGAACAGTAACTGAGGTGCATTGTATTTGCATAATTGTATGCATTTTGCTGCTGCACATGATTGGCTGATTGATTGGATTGCATTCATGAAAATCCATTTAGTTTAAAAATAAGTTTGCATCCTATCAGAGATCCTGACTTTGTGTAAATTTACATATAAGGAGACTCATTACAGCGATGGGTTAATGTGAAGGGCTTCCAATCATGTAATTGGCATGAATTACTCTCATGAAATGTGAACTTTCTTGTTAGAAAACAGAACCATCTTAATTATGAATGTACTCAGGAAATTTCAAGTGGCCAAGAATTTCTATGTTGGATGGGGTGGTGGTGGCAAAAAAAAAAAGGGGGGGTTTTATTTTATTTTTTTTAAAAAAAAAAAAAAGTTTTTTTTTTTTTTGTGTTTTTTTTTTTTTTTTTTTTTTTTTTTTTTTTTTTTGGTTCTCCTGAGGTTCGAAATTAGCAGGTAAGCATACTTGAAATGAGAGTTGCTACATTTTCAGGAATCTAGTACAGACAAAATGGGAGCACAAAATTACAAGCAATATTGATGTGGTCTGCCTACATACTGGGGCTATGCATGTCTGTGCCTGGTAAATTCACAATTCACAGGTAGTTCCGCTAATTCGGCTAATCGGTGGTTTGGCTAATTTGGAATACCTCTGGCAGAGAAAAAGTTGACCTGACATTGGCTTTGAGCAGTGGCACACTATTGGCCAAATCTACAACTCTCTCACTGATATGGATGCCACTGCTGTATAACCAACAGACTATGCAACCAGTTTTGTTGCCCCATTCTGATTGAACACCATGGTTCTGCCTGTCACTGATAGTTACTGTACTGCAAGGTCACTGTGGTACAGTAGACAACAGACCTTAAAATTTTGGGACTTGGGAGTGATCCCAGTGTACTGGCATATTCACAAAGGGTCTGAGACACTCTTAAAAGCATTCATGCTCCATCTACTTGACAGTTGTATGTGGGCAGGTTGAAACATTGGGCATAAAGCTCTGAATTTGCACTGAGAACAATGTTTTGGAGTTTTTGCAGAGTTGGTCTTCTGGGTCAGCCATAACTGTGTATGTGGCCCCATCATCTGTACACCTGGGACTGGTTGATGCATTGCTGCTGCATTAGTCAAAACTTTATTTAAAGATATGGAACCCCTCTGACCTTCATGTAAAGCGATGTGGTTAGTTTGATCTAGACTATGAACCAATAGAAAATGAATAAATTGTCACTTTCACTAAAATATAACAATACTGAATGTGAATAAGTCTGCTTTTATTAACATATTAGTACACAGTGAGACATTATGAGATACATACAGATTATTTGCAAAGCAAAATTTAGAATAAAACAAACTAAAATGTGCACATCTTAAATGTGAAAAGGTAAATCTGGTCTTTGGCAACTAGGAAGGATGAATTATGCCTAATTAACTGAAATTTGAGCAATAAAAGATTAAGGTGGCATGGTGATGCTTTCAAAGGGGAAAATTATTATTTTTCTCTATAATGCATCAGTAATCACTGATCACAGTCCTGGGAACTCCATGCAATGCACATTTTGTTTGTGCAATAATACTCATACCAATGCTAATACTAAGGCTTAATACCTATCTAAATAGGCATTAAAATAAGTAGAGCATGTTGTCTGCATGAGTGGGACAGAGACTTACTACTACTGTATATGGGCAGACGCATTTTCTATTAAAATGCAATAGAAATACTACAATACTCATGCATACCATGCTTAAGTACATTTTGGTAATACTTCTACTTTATTAAAGTATAAATGTTTGGCAACTTTTCTTTTCATATCATTACATTGCAAATTGTTTCCTTTATTCTCCTTAAATTTTTCCATATATATTCCCTAAATATTCCTTTTTTTGCCTCATCAGAGAAAACAAGTTGATGAACCGCAGTAAGAAAATAGACTAATTTTGTGAGAAATGAACAAAATACATAAGTGCTTCATTTATAGATAATTAGAAGAAGTAGAAATTCTTCATTAGAAGAAGTAGAAATTCTGTAGAAACTGCAGAAAGGACACGGATATATTTTTGTTCTTCAGTTTACATTATTTTGAGATACTATTAATGTTTCCCACTGAAGGCATGCTGGTTTTATACATAAAGTCAACATTGATTAAATGAATGTCTATTTTTTCCTCAATTATTTTAGTCCTCAGCCAACCTTTGTAAAATGTCAGTCTCTATTATAGTACCAGATAGGAATAGGCACAAAGACCAACAAAATTTATTTACTTGGATTCATGAATACATTAACATTTATATTGTAATGTTTGTGGGGGTGATAGTGCTGTGTGTGATGGGTTGCTCTAATAGAAAGGTGCCAAGCAGCCACATGAGGCTGGAGATTAAAATAGTTAGTGTAACATGTAGATTGGTGTAGATTAACAAAACATAACAAAATTTCTGTTTAAAAACAGAATGCAGTAACCATGCCTCCAAAAATTAAATAAATTTTTTATATGAATTAATATTTGCAAAAAATGTTAGAAGAATATTTTGGTTGTTTTACTTTCTTGCATAAGTGCAACATGTTTATATTTGACTAGATTATGTCAAACTGTGTTTGCTGACTAGACTAGCTGTAGATAAGTATGTGTGTTAGTACATTAACAATGAAAGTTTAATAATAATAATAATAATAATAATAATAATAATAATAATAATAATAATAATAATAATAATAATAATAATAAAAAATATTTTTTTAAAATTTATTTTTTGTACAAATGTCATGATCCTTATTTTTTGGGTTGTATACCTTAATGATCTTGGTGTCATCAGCTTACCTAAACTAGTATAGACCAACATTTAAACTGTCAACATCCATTTGCAATGAGACCTTAACCTGTCATTAACCACAAAGATACTGAGATACCTCTCAGCCTTTCTGCCCTCAATGCACATACAGACACAGATGCACAGATGCTCTCTCTCTATCCCTCTCTTTCACACACACACACACACACACACACACACACACACACACACACACACACACACACACACACACACACACACAAATAATCATACACCCACACTTGTGATTTTGCAACAACCTCTAATACCTGAACTTGCAGTATACAGCAGTCTCCCAGCTAACACTCCATATACACTTACACTTACACTTACACACACACACACACACACACACACACACACACACACACACACACTGGCTAGTCACTGTCTCTATCATGATCCTGCTCTGCAAGCACCAGCTCCAAATCTTCTCCTGTCTCCAACATCTCAGCACTCTCCTCCATCTCTCCCATCTCTTCTCCCTCCATCTCCATTTCTTCTTCCTCTCCTCCCTCCATTACACCATTTTCTACCTCCTCTGTTTCCCCACCCACTAAAACCATTTCTGTGCCTTGGATTTCCACCTCCCCTTCACGGATTTTCTTCACATGAAAGGTGAATGGTGGCACCTTGTACACGGCAGTTTTAGACCGAGCATAAATTGTGTGATCTGGTGTGAAAGACTTCACCATCTTCTTCTGCGAGCTTTTCAGCTTCTCTTTATGCTCTGGGTTGACAGACATTCGAGTGCTGAGCTTGCCCATTTTCTTCTCAATATTGTGGCGTGTCTTTTCCAGGTTCTCCCGTGTCTTCTGCCTAGTCTTCTCCAAATTCTCTTTGGTCTTTTGCTTGGTTTTTTCCAAGTTTTCTTTGGTCTTCATTCTTGTCTTCTCCAAGTTCTCTTTGGTCTTTTGCTTGGTTTTCTCAAGGTTCTCCTTCGTCTTTTGTTTAGTTTTCTCCATCTTTTCCTTGGAAAAGACTGTTTTGATATTTTGGACCCTTTGAAGGCTGCTGCGTTTGATGCGTTCTGCACGGGTCTCTTCAATAGTCTCCTCGATCTCTACTTCTTCTTCATCAGATGAAAGGTCCAGATGAGCCTTCTCTCCAGCCTCTTCACCCTCTTCCATGGTGGCTTTGAGCTCCAGCTCCCCCTCACCCTCTACTGGCTGGGTCACTTTCAGGGACTTGGCCACTGTAGTCTTAGAAGGAAGTTTCACCTCATCCTATAGAAGCACAAAGAGAGATTTGTGTTATAGTCAAAACAAAACATACAAAACAAATAGTCTGAATACAGTTTTCCTTCCTTACACATTAACCTTGTTTAGAAAAACCAAACAACAAGAAAAAATAGACTCATTCGTTTTTAACATGGAAATATGCTTTGTAAAAAGTCTCAAAAATATTAGAATGTTCAAAGACCATGGCATAAAAACACATATTGTAAGCATACAAATAGATAAAGTTATGGATTTCAAAATGTCTTTTTTTTTTTACAATATTAACTGACTCTTAATTGACATTGCCATCATTATCACATAAAACTACTCTCAAAAATACAGTTCCCTCTGAAACTATTAGACAAGCAAAGTCAGTTGTTTTGCTGTAGACTGAAGATGTATAATTTTGAGATCAAAAGATGAATATGAGAATTTCAGCTTGTCACACAGCATGACGTCAGGGAAGTAGGACGGAAGCATTCGCAGTTCGAATGAGACCTTTATTTAAACAAAAGAGAGCAGACACCAAAGAAACAAGAAACAAGACAAAATCCATAACCTAAGCTAAGCCCTATGCTATACTAGGTTATGCTACACTATAAGCTAATCTATACTAACTACATAAGCTAAACATGAACCCTGGCATGGACCATAACTAGGACTATGAACATGGACAAAAACTAAGAAACATGGCATGAACAAAAACTCTCTATATCTTAACTAAACTACTCTAGAAGCTATTAGGCTAGAAGCTAAGCTATGCTATGCTATCTAGCCTAGACATGGACTAGCACTATGAAACATGAACATGGACTAACTGTGAAACATGGCATGGCTATGGCTAGAAAACATGAACAAGAACCATAACACTTGGCAGGAATATCTACATAGATATCTCTCTACATAGACCATGAATTACCCGCGCCATGTGTAAATGTAAATATACACACAGTCATTAGACCCGCAACAGCTAACAGCTGTGGGCAATACACAAACACACGTGACCTGACAACCCATGACAAGACGGGGCGGAGACATGACGTCATTCACAACAAACGACACGTGGTTATACTCGTGTCTGAATGTCACCGCTGTCCACAACGAAGAAGCAGGCGCATGCACACCGGCACCAAAAGCACGCTGATAAGTTTAATAACTTGCAAGGAAATAAAAGCTGTGTCATGGTTTATATGTAGATGTGTTAAATGACATAGAACAGAGCACATTTTGTATCAGACCACACAAGTTTTAGGTGAGCAAAAATAATGTCACTTACAGGTGTTTCTTGTTATCCAGATGTGTCCTGTTAGATAAATTGTTTGAACAATAAATAGTTCTGAACATCTACTCTTGGTTTTAGCCTTCAGTTTCACCTGTGTGGACTGCATATTTTCTTAAAAAGGATAAGCCTACATGAAGATCAGACAGCTGTCTATGGGAGAAAAGCCAGCCATTTTGAAGCTGAGAAAAGAGGGGAAAACAATTAGAGGCACATACATTGGACATAGCCAATACAACAATTTGGAATGTCCTGAAAAAGAAAGAAACCACTGGTGAAGTGGGCAACAGGCACCAAATGTGTCGGCCAAGGAAAACAGCAGTTTATGACAGAAAAATTGTGAGAGCTATAAAGAAAAACCCAAAACCAACAGTAAGTGTCATCACCAGCAACTTCCACAGGGCAGGAGTGAAGGTATCACAATCCACCATTCGAAGAAGACTTTGAAAGCAGAAATATAGAGTAGGAATTGGAAAGACAGATTGGAGTTCACAAAGAAATACAAAGATGAGCCACAAAAATTCTTAAACCAAGATTAACCTCTACCAACGTGATGGAAAGGCCAAAGTGTGGAGAACGAAAGGATCTGCTCACGATCCAAAACATACAAACTCATCTGTAAAGCATGGTAGGGGTAGTGTCATGGTTTGGGCTTGCATGGCTGCTTCTGGAACAGGCTCACTAACTTTTATTGATGATGTAATTCATGAAGTTTAGTGAATTGCAAATTTACAGAGAAATACATCCAAATTAACTGAGAAGAACTTTATAATGCAGCAAGAAAATGATCAAAAGCATGCTGCCAACTCAGCAAAGGACTTATTCAGAGGGAAAAAGTGGAAGATTTTAGACTGGTAAAGTAATAACCAGACCTTAACCAAACTGAGCATGCCATTCATCTCCTGCAGAGGAGACTGAAGGGACCCCACTGAAACAAACAACTGAAAGAGGCTGCAGTAAAACCTGGAAAAGTGTCACAAAAAAAAAACCAACAATTTGATGATGTCAATGAGTTATGCAAGGAATGGATATGCAACCAAATATTAGGTGTTATTTACTTTAATTTTCTTTACCTGTTCTTATACTTTTGCTCACCTAAAAATCGGGTAGTCTGTTGCAAAACATTCTGTGTTTTATGTAGTTTAGCACATCTAGATATGAAAACCAGGAAATAAAAGCTGAAATCCTAAACTCTCATCTCATATCCATCTTTTGATCTCAAACCCAAATGTCTTTAGTCTATAGCACAAACAAATAAGTTGGCCTTGCTTTTCCAGTAGTTTTGGAGGGGACTGTATTTACTGTTCTCCAAGATGTTTATTGCATTCATGTCCACACAGGGTCTGGAAAAGCCTGAAGCTTTTTTACTTTCAGCTGTGACATGTATTACTACACATAGCCAAGTTGTTCATTAGGCCCGTGGTTCTCAAAGTTTCTGGAAACAGGTGTGTGTGATTAGAGTTCTAGAGAAGGTGAATGTGTGGAAAGTGTAGTTCATGGCGTCCATGTTTGTAGGCCGCAGTGCAGGATGGGAAATGTAGTCACTGGTTTGCTGTGACATGACAATGGATGTAGAAATAAAACTGGGTTCATATAAATAGCCAATATATAGATGTACACAATAGAATATGTGCCTAATTCTTTAATAGTTTGTTTGTAAAAATAAAATTGTACTGAACCTGTAGTAGTGTAGTAATGCATATTATAGATCTCATTGTTCCCACTCTCTATCCCACTATGCCTTCATTCTCTTTCCTGCATCTCTGTTCCTGTCCTCAGGACAGAGGCTTTTCTTAAAGCATGTAACAGATCTGTCCTTGAGCAAGTGCTGCCAAAACATTAAATGTCTTGTTTCTATTTTTTCTTCTTAATGGTCCTATTGTTCAAGGTTTGCCTTGCATGTTATAACAGTTTTAAACACACACACGAAGGGTAAAATCAAAAGGGTATGAAAGCAAAAATGGTGTCTACCTTTTTGAACTGAGACACACACACACACACACACACACACACACACACATACACACACAGCTGGAATTGTGTTTAAGTTATAGATTAGCTGTCTTTTCTGTTGTCTTTTTTTTCTCTTTTCTTCCCTACCCATATCTGTCCCACCCAGGGTTTCTCCCTGCTCTCATTCTTTGCATTCCATTCATGGAAGCCCCTAGTTCATGTACACAGCACACAGCTTTTGCCATATGAAGCAAGTGTTTTTTCCACTGGTGTGTTGCACAATCATTCTGCTACACATTATCTGAAAAAACACAAACATGCATGCATTGTATTTCTTGATTGTCCTTTACCATGATATAAAAAGGCAGACTGTGTGTTGTGAATGGCTGTGGCTTGATTTAATTTTTCTGCTTTTGTAGAATCCTTCAGCAGTGGTGTTTTTTTATGGGTGGAAATTGTTGCACTCATTCCCCAGGCTCCATCAAAAAAGCCTAGACTGAACCTAGAGACATATACATGAATGACGTATCTACTTTGTGCTCAGTGGGTCTGTTAGAGACATGCACGTACTATGTCTAAGTATCCACCATTTCTTCAGTACATCCATTTACTTATACTGGCCCCTTTTATATCATGTATGCTCAAATGAAAATAGAAAAATCTGAGATTTTTCTTGGCAGCTTATATCACTATGGCTGATTTTAAATTTGAAATACAAAATGCATGTATGAGGTCAAATCAAAGTGTAAATTTTGTTGAGACCTGACAATCCTGCACACCGTTGCAAATTACCTGTCATTACCAGAGTACTAATGTTTAATTAGCCATGTTTAATTTAGTTCTATTCAAACACAAAGCTTTTATTTAGTTATATCCTGATAAGAGATAAATTGATCACAAAAACACTGCCATTATTAAGTTTAAATTATTGTGCTTTTATTGTAATTCATGTGTTAATCAATTGAAAATGGAAACCTAAGGCACACACAAAAATGCTACTGTAATTTTTGCTGCATCATTACCATATAGTTTTATATTGAATTGATCATTACATTACAGTGTGATCCAAAGTAGGTTTAGGAAGGTGTAGTCAGGTCTAAGCAGCACTGATATAAGCTGCCATTTCTATAAGCTTTACATTGGTGGATTAATAATTAATGTCAGTAATGAGATCAGCGACAGCTGGTCTTAACAGTATTCTTTCAAGAAAACTGAAGTAGAAGGACAGGAACATGGAAACATTTTAACAGGAAGTCAGGAAATCACCCCCTCTATTCAGAAATCAAAGTCCCACCTCTCTCATTAATGTTTCTTTGTTCCACTTCAAGACAGGAAGATAAACAAACTTGGTCCTGAGAACTTTGAGGGGTGGGTGGTGAGGCACTCACTCTGAATATAAAAGGAGACTATATAAAACCATGAATATAAAACCATTAAACAAATATATGATATGGGGTTCACCACATCAGAGTTAACATTAAAGCAAGGAAGATTTCAATTGTGGATAATATGTTTTGAAAATGCTTTGAAAACAACTTTTAAATTTCATGACAATTCTTAAAAGCAATTGTGGATTACAGGTGCTTAACTCAAACAAACTCTGTCAATGAAAGATACTGGTCTATGGCAGCCTGTCAACATGTGTGTCAGGGAATGTCTATATCCTTGTTATTATTTTCTTATTGCAATGTGTATGAGTCATTCATCTTATATATATATATATATATATATATATATATATATATATATATATATATATATATATATATATATATATATATTCCTAATGTATTATTACTTTTTTCTATTTATTTACTTATTTATTTGGATTAACTGCTGACAAGCATTAACTGCTTTCCCATTTTCAGAGCAGTTCAGAGTTTTCATCAATCAGAACCTGGCCAAATAGCTTAATGCTTGTCCAGTGGCAGTTAGGAGGAGTGAAATATCTATCCATCCATCCATCTTCAAATGCTTACTCCTTTTCAGGGTCGCGGGGGAACCTGGAGCCTATCCCAGGAAGCATCGGGCACAAGGCGGGGTACACCCTGGACAGGGTGCCAGTCCATCGCAGGAAGGAGTGAAATAGTTTCAGAAAATTTGTATAAACATAAACAACAGACAACTTACTTTCCATGAGTCTTGAGTGAACTGAATAGAACACAGACAGAAATGCAGAACACAGACAGAAAGAGAGATTATGGTTATGTTACAGCAGGTATGACTGTATACATTGTATGTGTACATGTCTGTGTATTTATATGTCACTCAGCTTAGATCAGCTGGCTTCGAGCCTGCCAGTCAGCAAAAACATTCTTTTATCTACCGCATTCCTCCCTTTCTTTTACCCTCAGTATTTGCAGGGTAAAACCCACTGCTAGTGCTGGTGCTACAGTGCAAACATTGGATTTGATCATTTTGGTATGTCTTTTTGTATGGTTTTATTGTTAATTGATGAGGAAAAATACTTAAAAGTACTTTAGTTGGCGTGTGTGTGTGAGTGTGTGTGGGTGCGTGTGCACACGTGTTTGTGTGTGTGTGTGTGTGTGTGTGTGTGTGTGTGTGTGTGGATACTGGAAGGTTTCCACTGGCTAACAGAGGGCCCTGTCTTTAGGCACATATGAAGAGTTCTTTTACATCTGTTTAACTGCAACCATCCATGGTGCCATTGCAAGGTAGGATTCCCTTTCTCTGTCAGTATGTTTGTGGTGGGGGTGTGTAAAAGAAAAATAACTGCTTTAAGAAAATAGTAATCTCATACAAACACTGTAAAAGAAAAACATCTGCTTTAAGAAAAAAGTTCGTTGAAAATCGTCTGGGTTAGGCATGTAACCCTGTTCCCTGAGAAGGGAACGAGACATTGCATGAGCTTCACACTGTGGGAAGCACCCTCGCGCATGACCAGTATCTGAAGTCTGTGTAACATCATGCCTAATTATAGGCCTGCCATGGTCAGGTGACATGGCATTTCGCGCGTCTCGTGACTATAAAACAATGCCTGTAAACCATGTAATTAGCCTCTATTATCTGAAATGAGGACGCGATTCACAGGCATGCCCCAATATGACAAAGCTACACAATGTCTTGTACTGCTCCAAGACTATAGTTATTGCACTATAGTTATTGCACAGTTTACTGGCTCTCACTGACTAGGGTAAAAAATCCAAATTTTGTATGCCTGTTCAATGAATCATGAACAGCTATTGCACATGCATCTGTGGAACAGTCCTTAAGACAGAAGGCAATTAAGGTCACAGTTGCAAAAAAAGGACACTAAAGAGACCTTTCTACTGACTCTGAAAATCAGCAGAAGAAAGTGCATGCTCACCTGCGTGAACATGCCATAGGCCTGTTGCAGGGAGGCATGAGGACTCCAGATGTGGCCAGAGAAATAAACTGAAATGTCTGTATTGTGATCTTAATGTGATCGAAAACTTGCAAATGCCTTGGTGGGAGAGTGGAAGAGTAACATCTCTAAGCAAGAACTGACAAATCTGGTGTAGTCCATCAGGGTGAGATGCACTGTAGTACTTAAAGCAGCTGGTGGTCACACCAGATACTGACTGTTACTTTTGATATTGACCCCCCCCCCTTTGTTCAGGGACTTAGAATTCCATTTCTGTTTGTCAAATGTCTGTGAAACTTGTTCAGTTTATGTCTCAGTTGTTGATGAAGATGTTTCTGCACACACACACATACATTATATATATTTATATAACCAGTTATTAATTCTAAGGGTTCACTTACTTTTTTCACTGCCATTTTGAATGTTGAATGAGTGTGTTCAATAAAGAAATTATTTTGTGTTATTCTTTTAGGCACATTATATTTGTCAATACCCCTGACTTAGATGAAGATGAAATCTTAAGATCAGATTTTATGACAGAAAACCATGAAATTCCAAAAGGGTTCACATACTTTTTCTTGCCACTGTATATAATATAATATATATATATATATATATATATATATATATATATATATATATATATATATATATATATATATATATACATACAAATATACAATTATGAACTGGAGTGATATAGCTGAGGTTGAAGTATGGTCAGAACCAGAATTCACAAATAATGCTGACACAACTGATATTTCCGTATCTGTTTTTTTTTTCAGTGTTTAAGTGGTCGTAGTGTATTGCTCCTGTTTAATTAAAAAAAGAAAAAAACCAAACACATACAAAAATTTTAAGCATTAAACAGATACTGTGGCATCTTCTGATCCTCCCCTGTAATTTAGGACTCTGCTCCCAGCCGGTCATTGTTGTTGCCATGGTGCTGCTGAGTTATACTTTCCAATAACAATAAGAGAGGAGAGAGGGTTGTGTCTACAGAGAGATTTATAACTGTGGAATGTTTGTGTTGTGTGTGTGTGTGTGTGTGTGTGTGTGTGTGTACCTAACATTCTCAACATAATATTGAATTTTTAATTAAATCCTTACACTGCAAAATACCTAAATTGATTAGTTAAAACCACCCTTTTCCTATTGCACCCTTTTCCTCATCAAACATAACTATGTGATTTCCAATACAAATATAAAGAGGAGAATAATAAACTTTACCAATAACTATAAACATTAAAATAATACATAAGACATCAGCCAAGAAGACAGCAATCAAAAAATAACAACAAAATAATTAAAAAAAAGGAAACATGGAAACATGGAAAAAGGCATGATTCACCAACATGAATCAGTCCTGTGGTTGCACGGCATGAACTACATGAAAAACCATTCTTCTGAACAAGAAAGGATGTTGATCAGGTCCCTTTGTTCTGAACTGTGAGGTTGTGCCTTTGTTCGTCATGTCCCCCACAGAGGGATCAACTGTTAGAGAGATCATTTCAATGCTAGCATTAAAATGGCTAATGTATTGCCAGTGTGTGATGCACATGATGCAATATTGTAACTTCTCACTAGAATGTTATCAGTGCATCATTGGGCATCTTGCTTCATATGCTAAGACAACCAGCAACAAGATACAAGCATCAACAGCAGTATTGTGGTTCTTGCTGACTTGCTCATGATCCATTAAACTAACTACAGCATGTACACTGGAGCCAGTGTACGATAAAAAGACAACTGCGTATATAACTACTCAATCCCACTCGGACTGTTATGGGTAGTTTAGAGCCTGCCAACCTTATGTGTTAGCTGCAAGAGGCCAACCCAGACCCATCTGATTTAGTTTCATGATGTATCATGAAACAATGTGCTGGTGATTGATGTATAATCCTGTGTACAGTATATGCACACCGCAGGTTATACAATTTATTGCAAGTGATTTGCGAAAAGATAATTAAAATATATATATATATATATATATATATATATATATATATATATATATATATATATATATTATTCCTCACCAGGTTTGGCAGGTCTGCATAAATGGAGGGAAACTGACTGAAGCCAAAGTGTTGTGTGTTAGCAATCTGGCTAACATGGTAGCAGTGAACTGTGCAGTGTACAGTGATGGAAACCTACTCAGACCACAGGCCTGCTAGTCAGTAAACAGCAAGGAAGGTAAAAATATCTGAACAGATAATACAGAGGAATGAGAGTGCTACTGAGCAACACACAGTAAGTTAAAGTTAACTATAGAGCTAAGAAGTAAACAGTGCATTAGAGACAGAGATAGCAAAGGCTAGGGACACTAACCAGGGAAAACAGAAACTTTGTATCAATATAAAAACACTCACTGCAACAGAATAGATGGTGGGAGGGTAATTCCAGCTTTGAAAAACAGTTGGTCACAAGCTGCTAGATGGATAGTTCCATAGTCTGTAGGAGTGATGGCCTTAAGAAAATGTTATTTACTGCAAATATGTCACTTTGTGACTTTGCTGAAAGATCTGGCATTCTTATGTCCCCTAGCTGAACTACTTTTGAAAATATGCACATTAAAGTTGGCAGAGTGAAAAAAAACACCCCATATCTACTTGGTGTTAGCAATGAGAAACCTAAATATTAGAAAGGTTTCTATGACAAATGTTCAAAGACATGTATAAAGAAACAAAGATGGACAAACCATGGAAGAGTGTAGATATGCTAACTGGATCTGCTATCTGCTAAACGTCCACCCTAGAAATAGCAGGCTAGAGACTCTTGAGCCATCTGTAAATCAGAAAAGCAGGGAATGGAAGGAGGTGTACATCCAAAATGGTTGGGGGAAAAAAGACCGAGCAGTGAGAGGTGCCAAGTAAAAGCCATGTATGGTCCCATAAACTAAGTCCAAACAGAGCAGCAAGGTTTTCACTGAGTGCTGCTGCTGCTTTATGGGCTATCAGGTTTGGCTACTAGCCCTGGATCAAAGACAGAAAATAAACCACAAAGGAAAGCAGGACCCTCAGTCCTCTCCTCATAGCAATCATACAAGTATCCAATTAAATATATTTATAGCTACTACAGGCCCTGTGTCTATTCCTTCCTATAAGTGTGCGTGTGCATGTGCTTATGGCAGCCAAGACATCAGCTTCTTCATTTGTTTTTATACTATATGCTTCTCATTAATCACAAGACATAACAGGAGATTATCCTGGACAGATGTAAACATTATGCTGAGACTTAAGGCAAAACAGGCTCATGATGAAAGAAAAGACTGAACTTAGTCAAAACTGAGAATGACAGCATCTCACATAGCAGTAGGTGTTTGATAAATTATATGGACAAAAACTGCAGTGCATTTGTATTTGTAGAAAAAAATATTGCTAATTGGTGTTTGAAAGGAAAAGCAATCTGATAAAGATTAAGTTAAAGATAAAGAATGGTTGGTGTGGGGGGATTATTCTTGTCAGTGAGAGCAAGATGTAGGTGGGGTAGGAGACCAGAAGAGAGAGGAGTAAAGGAGGGAGGATGTCTTTAGGGATGGATCAGCCTGGTAAATATGTGCTTCATGAAACGACCAAGCCCTAATACCATCTCCCTCCCTCTCTTGCGCTCTCTCTCTCTCTCTCTCTCTCTCTCTCTCTCTCTCTCTCACACACACACACACACACACACATACTGTTCAGTTCATACTTGTCTCTTGTTCCCACTGAAAACAGTTAGTTTAGTTTAACACTGTGTTTTCATATAATTTTTGTTTCTATATATTTTTGCATATTTAATCATTATTCATGGCTTAAATCACATTCAGTGGATGAATGAGTGTGCTATTATTTCAGGAAGAACTCAGTTACCTGATAAATTATCTTTGAGTTAAAAGGGAAGATTAAGCACTCTAGCTCCATAACCTTTATCATGGGTGAACAATCAGAAATGCTAGTTACAAAAAAGAACCACCCCAGTGTTCTCTAATTCAGCTATTATTTTCTTCCAAAAGCATTTCTCCTTATCTAACTAACTAATTAACTAATAACATCTGCTTATATTCAAAGACTTAAATTAGGTATAGGTAACCAGTTTCATTATTAAAAGTGATTTCTTCCAAACATGGTTATCAGGCAAAACTATGTCAAAATTAGAGTTTACTGCTGTTCTAATTCTATGCTGCTACAGTATTCCCCTCCCCTCACTGTATGAGTCAGTATGTGGAAACTCTGAATATTCTTGTGTCGCTGTGCAAAGCTGTAAGCTGTTACACATTTCACCATTCAGATTCTAGCTAAAGACATATAACCTGGGCAAACCAAGCCAGCTGTCACTTAAACTTAAACTCTTTTTGTCTATTTCTCCATTATGCTACCTTTGCTCTTGCCTTTCCTTCACTTTGTCACTACTTTTCCTTTTCTTTGCTGCTCTCCTCTCCCAGTGTTCTACTACAAATTTAACTGTTGTAAGCCACCTTATCCCTCCATACTTTTCATATCACCCTTGGTACTTCATAAGAAATTTTGACTCAAAACACACTTCTGGGATACATTTTCTTTGCTTTCTAGTAAGAAACATTACTGTTGCTATGTCATAAATATGCATGATTGAGTCTCTAAACAAAGTGCATCAGATAAAATGAGTCATAATGTTTCCATGAAAGTGTGCATTTGGGGATTTGTCAGAAATGGGTGTGGTACAAGGAATGGTCAGGAGGATCAGAATATTTCTCACATGACAATGACAAAGTTCATGTCCAAGAGTTCCACATTCACTCTATATTTGTCATATTTTTTCTACCCCAAATAGAACCTGTAAATTTATTTAATTTAATTGATTTAACTTAATAACAGTATTTTTGCTTAGTTATATTTTGCTCTTTTCAACACTCACCAAAGATATCAGACCAAAAGATAATATGTTTATATACACATATAATCCCAAACACTATTTCACAATTCTCACCTGGTAAATCATGACTTTAAAGTTCCTCCTCTTGAGAAGTTCATTCTCATTGCTCTCTAGCCGCTTTATCTGGCTGCCTTGCTTCTCCAGGTTACTGCGCACTGTCTTTACATTCACGCTCACTTTACGCACTTTCTCAAGCATCTTGTTCACTGAGTTGGCTGTGGTCGTGTGACTCTTGGTCAGCTTGGTGAGCTCCCCCTCAATCCCAGTGACTGAGCGCTCCATTTCTTGCTGCCGAGCTTCCAGACCAGCCTGTGTCTGCTGAATCTGGTCCACTCTGCCAATGATCTTATCCAGCAAAGCCAAAATCATCACCCCATTCATCTGCCCATTGCCTTTGTCTTCCTCCTCTGCCTCCTCTTTCTCCACAACTTCCTTTGATTTGACCTCTGTCGTTGCCTCTTCCTCATCATCAGAAGGAGGAAGGTTGAACTCATCTTCTGAGACCTCAGTGAGGGTCTTGTGCTGCTCAGTGTCTGGCTGCAGGCTGGCTAGTACTTCCATGACAAACGTTTCAAACCACAGGTAAAAGAATAGAGTACTGAAAGAGATAGGCTTTTCAGTGTTTTATGTGTCCTTGTATGTGCTCTGGAGATTACCTTGGGTTGCCTCCTCTTGTTTGAACACTTTCTGCTGTTTTCCTGAGAAATACCACACTTGTCAGCTCCCACTGTGTGCTTTCAAGGCTTTGTGCAGCAGGAGTACAGGGACACAAATGGTTGAATGTTCTGGAACATCCTTCTAACAAATTTCCTTCTTTCCCCTCCCACTTTGTCTCTCTCCCTCTCCCTACGTCTGTCTCTCTCTCTCTCTCGCTCTCTCTCTCTCTCTCTCTCTCTCTCTCTTTCTTACTCTTATTTTTCTCTTTCTCTCTTTCCTGCTCTCTTATATGCGTAGTTGCATATGTTTGTATATTTGTGTGAGTTTGTGTGAAAGCATTACTCCACCCAAGTGGTCTGGTAAGGGGAAGCCAAATATAGGGACTTTTTTTTTTAATCGTTAGCATGGGTATGTGTAGACAGGAGCAGAGGCAGGCAGGCACAGACACAGCTTGGACTGGAATGCGGCTCCAGAGTTACAGGGTTTATGAAATCCCAAAGGGATTTTCCTATTTCCCCAGGATTTTTCCATATAGCACAGTAATTGAGGAGAAGGTTATGGGAAAGTGAGTACAGATTAACATAGTGATCTCTCTATAATCTACATACTTCTAGCATTTATAATATAAGTTTTTTGCATCAGAAAGCTTTAAACAGTTAAGTAAAATAATTAATAAAACAGTATTATACAGTGGCCTCCACTAATATTGGCAACCTTGATAAACATGAGCAAAGAAGGCTGTGAAAATTTGTCTTTATTGTTTAACCTTTTGCTCTTTTGTTTAAAAAAAAGATTCACAAAACTACTCTGCTCTCATTGATATCAATCAATTGCAAATAAAACACAGGTTTATCTAAAAAAAATATCTTTATTAAATACAGGTGTGCAACAATTATTGGCACTCCTTTAGTCAATACTTTGTGCTACCTCCCTTTGCAGAGATAACAGCTATGAGTCTTCTCTTACTTTGCCTGATGAGGTTGGAGAATACATGGCAAGGGATCTGAGATCATTCCTCAACTAACTTCTGCAGTTCTCTAGCTGTGATCCTTGGAGATTTTTTGGCCACTCAAACCATCCCCTTCACAGTACGTTGAGACAATATAGACACACGACCTCTTCCAGGTTGATTCATAGCTTTTCCAGTCGATTGGAACTTCTTACAGTGAGGGAAAAAAGTATTTGTAAAGTATTAGTAATGGTAGATTTTTTTGAACAGTGAGAGACAGAATAACAACAAAAAAATCCAGAAAAACGCATGTCAAAAATGTTATAAATTGATTTACATTTTAATGAGGGAAATAAGTATTTGACCCCTCTGCAAAACATGACTTAGTACTTGGTGGCAAAACCTTTGTTGGCAATCACAGAGGTCAGACGTTTCTTGTAGTTGGCCACCAGGTTTGCACACATCTCAGGAGGGATTTTGTCCCACTCCTCTTTTCAGACCTTCTCCAAGTCATTAAGGTTTGAGGCTGATGTTTGGCAACTCAAACCTTCAAATCTCCACAGATTTTCTATGGGACTAAGGTCTGGAGACTGGCTAGGCCACTCCAGGACCTTAATGTGCTTCTTCTTGGACTACTCCTTTGTTGCCTTGCCCATGTGTTTTGGGTCATTGTCATGCTGGAAAACCCATACACGGCCCATTTTCAATGCCCTGGCTGAGGGAAGGAGGTTCTCACCCAAGATTTGGCGGTACATGGCCCTGTCCATCGTCCCTTTGATGCGGTGAAATTGTCTTGTCCCCTTAGCAGAAAAACACTCCCAAAGCATAATGTTTGAACATCCATGTTTGACTGTGGGGGTGATGTTCTTGGAGTCATAGGCAGCGTTCCTTCTCCTCCAAACACAGTAAGTTGAGTTGATGCCAAAGAGCTCCATTTTGGTCTCATCTGACCACAATACTTTCACCCAGTTGTCCTCGGAATCATTCAGATCTTCATTGGCAAACTTCAGACGGGCATGTATATGTGCTTTCTTGAGCAGGGGGACCTTGCGGGCGCTGCAGGATTTCAGTCCTTCATGGCATATTGTGTTACCAATTGTTTTCTTGGTGACTATGATCCCAGCTGCCTTGAAATCATAGACAAGATCCTCCTGTGTAGTTCTGGGCTGATTCCTCACTGTTCTCATGATCACTGCAACTCCACGAGGTGAGATCTTGCATGGAGCCCCAGGCCGAGGGAGATTCACAGTTCTTTTGTGTTTCTTCCATTTGCGAATAATCGCAGCAACTGTTGTCACCTTCTCACCAAGCTGCTTGGCAATGGTCTTGTAGCCCATTCCAGACTTTTGTAGGTCTACAATCTTGTCCCTGACATCCTTGGAGAACTCTTTGGTCTTGGCCATGGTGGAGAGTTTGGAATCTGATTGATTGATTGCTTCTGTGGACAGGTGTCTTTTATACAGGTAACAAGCTGAGATTAGGAGCACTCCCTTTAAGAGTGTGCTCCTAATCTCAGCTCATTACCTGTATAAAAGACACCTGGGAGTGAGAAATCTTTCTGATTGAGAAGGGTCAAATACCTATTTCCCTCATTAAAATGCAAATCAATTTAAAACATTTTTGACATGCGATTTTCTGGATTTTCTTGTTGTTATTCTGTCTCTCACTGTTCAAATAAACCTACCATTAAAATTATAGACTGATCATTTCTTTGTCAGTGAGCAAACGTACAAAATCAACAGGGGATCAAATCCTTTTTTCCCTCACTGTAAGTCCACTGGTGGTGGAAATGGGCATTTTCAATGCTTTTACTATATTTTTATAGCCACTTCCCATTTTGTGAAGCTCAAAAACCTTTTGCCACACATCACAGCTATATTCTTTGGACTTACCCATTGTTCTGAATGGCTAAGGAAATTTTGCCTATGTATTACCTCATATTTATACCCATGTGAAACCAGAAGTCATGGGTGAACAATTTCCTGTTCCTAGTCACCCAAGTTTACTACAAAAAATTTCAAATATGAATGGGAATATGCTTCAAATATATTTTCTCATATGAATTCATAGGGGTGCCAATAGTTGTTGCATACCTATATTTAACAAAGTTTTTTTTTTGTATAAACTTGTGTTTGCAATTGTTTGATATCAATGAGTGCAGAGT
The DNA here is from genome assembly GCA_012411365.1 of Ameiurus melas. Classification (NCBI taxonomy): domain Eukaryota; kingdom Metazoa; phylum Chordata; class Actinopteri; order Siluriformes; family Ictaluridae; genus Ameiurus; species Ameiurus melas. The sequence goes on along the minus strand of CM022771.1, from coordinate 13,873,775 downwards.
TTTTTTGTGAATTTTTGTGAGCAAAAGGTTGAACAATGAAGTGTCACGTGTTCCACGTAATGGAGGTTAGGACGGCTGCAAGTGCAGATAGCTTTTAATAAAGAGAGACAGACAGAAAAGTCCAAATCATAAGACAATAGCATGGTTAAAAACAGCATCAGGCCATCAACAAACAGGCATAAACGAAGCAAGGCAAGTACTGAGAACGAGAAACCAGAAACAAGATCAAAGACCATGAATCAAAATGTGGAACAGGATACAAATGCTTGGTAATACTTCGCAGAGCCATTGTGTTCAAACAGTCTCTTTATACTGTGGCTGTGAGTGCTGTGAATTTGATACAAATGAATGAGTGAGAATGAATGAGTGTTCAGGGAATTGCAGTCTGTGGTGGCCATGCTTTTAGGTCGCAGTGCAGGATGGAAAAGGTAGTCACTAGCTTGCTGTAACATGACATCAAGACAATTTTTCACAGCCTTCTTTGCTCATATTTACCAAGGGTGCCAATATTAGTGGAGGGCGCTGTACATATATGTAAGTGATAACAAGGGCTGATAGGTGAATGCTCCCTTTATGTATTTATTTATAATTTCTACAAGTCACGTGAGATTGTCTGTTCATGAATATACATTCAAGCACATTATCTGACACCAAAAAAGTAAGGGGAAAACAACCGAATACACACAACAAGGTAAGTGATTAATTACTTTAACACCAACCATTACAAATAGGGTGTGGACCACACAGAATTTTTTTTTACATCTTTAATATAGTCAAATTAATCAGAATACTTGTTGGGTGGGACAAAACCACTGTGTAAACATTAAACGTGAATAATGGAGCAATGACAGAATTATGTTCGCTTTTTATTGTTTATTTCTCAAATTTCCAATAATTGCGAAAATAGATGTCTGTTTCTCACATTAACCATCGTGTCTACTGTAGTGGCTTCCACAGTGAAGAAATATTTAAGATGGATTGCTGCATGTAGTCTCTGCTGCAATTGGCCCTGTAATATTTACAGAAAAAAGTATAGCAACACAGCAACAGAAAGTATAGTTGCCAAACATGTCCTGATTAAATACAAGTTTGGAAAAACTCCAGGATGCTTTGCCTAATATTAGGTTCCACATGGCATGCTATAACCAATTTAAAAACACAACAAACACAAAGCAAAGAGGAGGAAACAAAAAGTGTCCTGAGAAACAGAAGTTTTGTTTTTAATCTGACAAAAAAATCTGCTTACAATTATTGTAAGGGTTGTATTCTATCCATAGGCATGTGAATCCATTGTCAAACAGTAAAACACTGTATATTTATGCTTAGGTTATGTTTGAGACAATGGTACTATTTTACAGTTGGTTAATCCATCCATTTTATCCTTCACAGGGTCACAGGGTGCCTGGAGCGTATCCCAGGGCTCTAGGGGCACAAGGCAGGGGACACCCTGGACGGGTTGGTAACCCATCGCAGGGCATCACACACTACAGAAAATTTGGAAATGCCAACCAGCCTACAACACGTCTTTGGACTGGAGGAAGAAACTGGAGTACCAGGAGGAAAGTCACAAACTCTGCACACACAGGGCAGCGGCGGGAATTACTGGAGGTGTGAGGCAAACATGCTAACCATCAAGTCACCATGCCCCCTTACAGTTGGTTAATATATTGACATAATTATACTGACAGAAGGGAAGTTTTTAACAAAATGTTTTATTTATTTAATTTTTTTCCCAAAAGGTTTGGTCTTGTATTTTAATAAAGTGTCACTTGAAATCAGTTAGAGACAAGAAATCAGTGAAGAAAGTATATGTAAAGACTCACAAGAAGAACAGAGTTCTTCATCATATAAGCAAAACTTTCCTAACAAGCCTCACACCCCCTTCCAATCAGCTGTATCATACCATTTAAAAATCTTTGCATAGTCGGCTGGTAAAACTAGATTGTCTGTTTTTTAAAACAGAGAAAATCACCAGGTTAACACAGTGCCATAACTGTTTACTTACAGGCTTTTTGCCTAATGCAAAATGAAGATGATGCAAGACCACTGATTGGTCATTTTGTTTAGTTTACAGCATTTGCATGATTACCTTTATGACATTATAAAGTTTAAAAAAGAAATAATAATTCAGAATGCCAATAATCACCACTGCAATCAAAAAGAAGTGAAGTATGAGCCAATTTTTACTCTATCCTGAGACTTGGCCCACCACATTCAATCTCATGTTCAAAAGTAATTATCATACAGCTGTCATCAATTAAATTATTCTGATTAACCCCAAATAAAGACCAGCTGTTTCTGTAGGATTTTTTTGACCTCTTCTTGGTTTCATCTGACTGCTGAAGCCATGGTCCACAAAGATCATACAAAGTATGTATGGTATCTCATTTGTCAAAAGATATCAATCAATAGAGGAGTATAAAAGATTTTCCAAAACATTAGATTTACCATAGAACATTTTGAAGGGCATCATCAAGTGAAGAAAATGATGCACCACAGTGACATTAACAAGAACAGAACATCCCTCCAAAAGTTAGAAAAATGGACAAGACAAAAGCTTTCCAGGGAGGCTTCCAAGAGACCTAAAGCAACATTAAAGGAGTTTTACAACTGGGTGTTTGTGTGAATGCTATTAAGTGCTCACAAATTGGTATTTCAGATATTAGTTTGCTGAGAAAAGGATATAGCTAATTTACTGTCATGAAACAAAAGTCTGTGATTTGAGGACGTCTTTTCTGATTCTTGTACTTTTTTTGTACTTTCCTTGTAAATTTAAGACTTTAATCTTTTATACACTGAGTAAAGTATATGAAGCTGTAGTAAAATTTTTAACCTGAAAATTATTTTTGATGACTATTTGCACTTTAATTTTGTATTTATTTACTTGAGTTAGTTATTTGTGCTTCTACCACAGCTGAAAGGTAGTGCTTGAGTTCATTATTGAAATAACTTAAATAAATTTCATTATAGACTAAAGCTTAATTACTTTTTTTATCAAACAATTTACAACTGACTTATCTGTAAGCAGTGTAACATCACCAACATTCCATACATTGGGCTCTGGCTTTTTGAAGTTTTTTTATTTTTTGGATATGTGTGGAAGGTAGGAGAGGGGTGCAGACAGAGAGAAAGACTGAATGCCACCATTGAACCATAAGTCTAAATATATACACCTCTCATTACAGGGATTGTGCCACATTTTTCTTTATGAACTTTGTACTGGTGCCAATTGATTGGCTGATTAGATAACTGCATGAATGTGCAGGTGTAAATGTGTTCCTAATAAAGTGAATGAGTGTATTTATCTAATTGCAGAAGTACTATTTTTTTTTATGATGTTGCAAGTACAAACAAGGGTGGAAGGGTGTGGTGTTGCACTTACTAACATGTCAATGTGTGAACACTGAATAGGCAAAAATTTGAGCCAAGATTTCCTAACTTGGTAAAGCCCTGGCCAATATCCAAGCCTAGTCTCTTATCTACATTCCACCATCCAAGCAACAGGGGAAAGATGAGTCAGTATCATTCAACCTGTAATGACTCTGTATTGTTGTACATTCTATGAGCTTTGGGGGAAAAATGGTTCCTTAAGTTTTCTTCAGATGGTTAAGTGTTCTATTTCATTTGTACTGACCGCCAGAGGCGGTGCTTTCAGCATCTGGATGTCCTTCACATGCACGTGCAGGTCAAGTGTTTATATCAACAAAGTCACCTGTGACCTGGGTGACGTGCCTTTTGCCCATTTTTTTTTTTACTAAAGGCGTATTCACCCCGGAAATGACCTCTTGTTATCTTCTCACGTTGGTAAGCAGGTTTTAGGACTGCTGGTAGTCTTTTAACCCGAAGTAGGGATGGAGCTACGAACCTTCGTCCTCCAAAGGCTGCGGTTAGCCTTTTTTGTGATTATTTAACTTCAGATAGTACGCTGTCCTGCAAGAGAAAAGTGATTCCGTTTTCAACGCCATTTAGGAGTGGGCACTCTTTAATTCGGCAAGCGGCAGTTTACAGTTTGTGATCAGTTTGGTGTTTCTCACCATAACGCTGATACAACGCTAAATAATTGAGGTCGGGTTGGAATCTCCAATTGGGCTTCATTGAATTGTTTTTCATTCCCGTGATTTAGTTCAAGAATTTGTTTGATTATTGGCTATAGTGTGAGCATGTTCTTAACTTCACCATATTGCATCACAGTGCATGGTGATCATAGAGGGATTGTTATTTATTTAATTCTCATAATTGGCTCATTGTCAGTAGGATAGGCTACACGACGCACCCTGAAGGGGGGTGATCAAAATGGGTGATTGTTTTTGTGCCCGTCATTTAGTTTGTGGATTTCTTTAATTATTTGCAGAAATACGGCAACGTGTATATATTTCTCTCTTTGTGGATAGTAATTACTGCTGGTATGACATTTATTGATTTCTTCGCCCCTATGGAACTAGAGGATGGCCATGAGATGTGTCCCTCGTGCCTGGTGGTTGACCACTTAAGAGAGGGATTGACAGAGATGGCATGCATGAACTGCAGCTCCATGACCCTAGCAGCACTGGCAGCCAGGCTGGCCCAGTACAGAAGACAGATAAGCGCCATAAGACAGATTCGCCTGAGGCCCCTGGTAAGGGGAAACGCAGAAAGGTAGATCCCCTAGCCCAGAAGGTAGACACCTTAGCTTCTAAGTTTGCAGAGATTAAGTCTCTCCTCTTTAATCTGCAACCACCCGTGCACAGTCTGCTAGTGGTCCTGCTGCAGCTGCACCGCAGTCTCCACCCAGGGTGCTGCCTACAATACTGACACCAGCCTTTGAGGCCCAGGAGGATGATGTACTCTACACTAGGGCCTCGGAGAGCCTAGTTATTGGTGGAGGTTATGATGAGGAAGGGGCAGGTGAGAGCTCCCATTCAACTCAACTCATCCTAATTCGCAGGGGATGAGCCAAAGTACACAGAAGGGTTCGGAGACCAGTCAGACATCAGTCAGGTCAGTGGTAAAAATGGCCTTGGCACATTTAGGGTTAGATGCAGCACCTCTCCAGGTGACTCCTCAGAGCACCTTTTTCAGGAAGACCTCTCAGTCCGCAGCTCTCTGTGTCCCACCCTCAGCTCCATATATTGAGGAGCTGCAGAGGTGCTGCAAAGAACCCAAACGTTTCTCTCATTTACCAACGGACTGCAGAGCAGTAGTTAATATGCAGGATGCATCCAACCGCAGCCTTGACCACATGCTCAGTGTAGAGCTGGCTGTTGCTGCCCTTGTGCTATTGCCTGATGTAGCACTGCGGCCTGATGCACGCTGCCCCCGGCCGCAGTGCTGGTTGACAGATGACTTAATTGTGAGAAGCTATGACACAGCAGCACGTATCGGACATATTGAGAATTCCATGTCACATGTTATGCTGGCCCTGTCCCAGATATTGCAGGCTTCGGAGGTTGACCCTTCTGCCCAGAGCCTGAGTGATGCCTCTTTGCAGGCATTCGCCTATATGACCAGGGAGCTTGGGAGGCTAATGTCTTTGTTAACCCTTGCCTGACACCAAATATGGCTGGGCCAGTCTCCACTTTTGGAACCCTGCAGGAGAGCCCTCCCCACTCTCCTGGTTATTCCTGGGGAACTGTTTGGCCCAGCTGCACAGCAAGCACTGGAGTGCAGCCTACAGGTTATACAGGCCAGACAACAGTTTGCTAGTCTGCGTTGTGAACACCCCGCTAGACAGAGACCTTCAAGGGTAACAAATACGGCTCAGTGCATACCACAGCTGATTAACCAGCCAAGAGCACAATGCCCTGAAAGGTTTCGTCAGCCAACCCCCTCCCAGCCCCCTCGCTTGGTACAGTGAGGCCAGACTTCGGTACACCAGAAATTATAAGGGGCAAAGGGGTAAACAATGACTGTACCACTCCCGCGGTCAGGTGCTTCACCAGCCAGATGCTCAGATTGTATCAACCCTGTCACAGGGCTACAACATTCAATTCAGACGCCGACCGCCGAGGTTCCAGAGAGTCAAATTGACCTTAGTCAAGGACCCAAACAAGGCTCTGGACCTATGCCAAGATGTCTGGGCTCTCCTGAAAAAGGGTGCCAGAGAGCAATTAGACAGCTCTTTACAGAACAGTGGATTCTATTCCACTTATTTTATTACCCCATACTGGATTTAAGACCTCTGAACACACATCTCAAGGTTTTCAAGTTCCACATGCTATTTACAGTGGATGTGCTGCAAGGCATCAGGCAGAACGATTGGTTTACAGCCATCAACCTGAAAGGTGCATATTTTCATGCTCCAATTACACCACATCACAGGCAATTCCTCCATTTTGCCTTCGAGGGAAGGGCTTACCAGTTTTGTCTGCTTCTCTTCGAGATTTCACTCCCGCCAAGGGTCTTCGCCAGGTGTGAAGTAGCGGCTCTGTCTCCATTACGGGCCAGGGGGATTAAAATTTTCTCGTACCTGGATGACTGGTTGATCTGTTCCCAGTCAAGGGTAGATGCCCTCATGGCTACCCTCTCTCAACGGCAAGTCAACAACATCCTTCAGCTCATTGATCACTTCAGAAGAGGCAGGGCTCTGGTCCTCAAAGCATTTCTGAAACTGCTAGGTATGCTCACAGCAGCCTGGCTGAATTCAGCATCTGGCTGAATGACTTCTGCTTGCATCCCACTCAACACATGCACAAGCTGGTCAGAATCACTGCCAGTTGCCTAAGGTGCCTACGCCCATGGAGGATATTTTACTCAGGGGATTCCCTTAGGTTGGCACAGCCCCACCCTGGTGAATGGAAGCTACACCCCGAAGTAGTGCAAGCGATCTGGCACAGATATGGCAGGGCAGAGGTGGACCTTTTCACCTCACTGTCAATGACACACTGTCCCCTTTGGTTTTCACTTGGGAAACTAACAAGCCTCTTGGGCCAAGATGCACTGGCCCATGCGTTGCCAAATTGACTGCTGTATGCTTTCCCTCACTACTGTTGATACTGCCCTCCCTAGCCGACTAATGAATTTTCATCTTCCTAGTCCGTGTCTAGACAGGAGACAGAGAAACATGTTATTAGATTTCTCATAGTAGACGCGGATTACCCCAGCAGGGTCGCGGTGTCCTTTTATATCCTCATGACTTCTCCAGAAGAGTGAAGTGCCGCTGCTCCACTCATTAGCCACCAGCCGGGTGTGCTTCTGCCACTCTGCCTCACAGCCATGTGCTTTCGTGCTGTCCAAAATATTTAGGGTGCTGAAGTGGTGCTGTACTTTTAGCACCCTGCCGGCAGTTGTGTGAGGAGTGCGGCAGCTTTGACGTGTGTGGGCTGTAGGCTGGCTGAGGATTAGTGATGGCTGAGTGCTGGTAGGTGGAGGAGAAGTGATGTTGGCTGGGTGCACTTGTTGGAGCAACAGTTAGTCCAAGTGTTTCTATTGCAATGATTAATGAGTTTGATAGCACCTTTGGAGCTGTTAGCTGGTTGCTGGATGTTGAAGTTTGGCTGGTGTTGGTCATTTTCATCAATTTGGAATGTCATTTAATTTTTTTTTCCTCAATTCTCAACCTCAGCCGTATGGATGTTTTAATAATTTTTATTGTAGTCCATAGCATGATAGAAGGGTATTGGAGTGTGTTTTCTCCAGGAACACTATCATAATTTTGCTGTGTTGCAGTTTTGCATTTTTCACAGATGCTGGCAAACCTGATGACTTTGTGAACAATGTAGCCTGCAAGATGGTAGAGAATGCATTTCTCAGTTTGTGTGAGGTCAGGTGTTATTCTGTTCACCACCATCAGCTGTTTGACTCTGACTGACAGAATGACACTTTGCTCCAATGTCTCCAGGAAGTCTGCCAAAAAGCTGCTGTCATCTTCCTGGTACACTGCATCTGGAAAGTATTCACAGCCCTTCACTTCACAATAATGACAACGTGAAAGACATTTGTTTGAAATCTATCCAAATTTATTTAAAAAAAAAAACACGTACATAAGTATTCAAATTCTTTGCTCAATACTTTGTTGAAGCACCTTTGGAACCAATTACAGCCTCAAGTCTTTTTGAGTATGATGCTACAAGCTTGGCACACCTATTTTTGGGTAGTTTCTCCCATTCTTCTTTACAAGACCTCTCAAGCTCCATCAGGTTGAATGGGGAGCGTTGGTGCACAGCCATTTTCAGATCTCTCCAGAGATGTTCAATCGGGTTCAAGTCTGGGCTCTGGCTGGGCTCAAGGACATTCACAGAGTTGTCCTGTAGCCATTCCTTTGTTATCTTGGCTGTGTGCTTAGGGTCGTTGTCCTGTTGGAAGATGAACCTTTGCTCCAGTCTGAGGTCCAGAGTGTTCTGTTTCTCATGGTCTGAGAGTCCTCCAGGCGGGCTGTCATGTGCCTTTTACTGAGGAGTGGCTTCCGTCTGGCCACTCTACACTACAGGCCTGATTGGTGGAGTGCTGCAGAGATGGTTGTTCTTCTGGAAGGTTCTCCTCTCTAAACAGAGATACGCTGGATCTCTGTCCGAGTGACCCTCAGGTTTTTGGTCACCTCCCTGACTAAGGCCCTTCTCCCCCGATCGCTTGGTTTGGCCGGGAGGCCAGCTCTAGGAAGAATCCTGGTGGGTTCAAACTTCTTCCATGTATGGATGATGGAGGCCACTGTGCTCATTGGGACCTTCAATGCTGCAGAAAGGTTTATATAATCTTCCAAAGATCTGTGCCTCTATACAATCCTGTCTTGGAGGTCTATAGACAATTCCTTGGACTTCATGGCTTGGTTTGTGCTCTGGCATGCACTGTTAACTGTGGGACCTTATATAGACAGATGTCTGCCTTTCCAAATCATGTTCAATCAACTGAATTTACCACAGGTGGACTCCAATCAAGTTTTAGAAACATCTCATGGATATTCAGTGGAAACAGGATGCACCTGAGCTCAATTTTGTGTGTCACGGCAAAGGCTATGAATACTTATGTAAATGTACTTTTTTGTTTTTTTATTTGCAAAGATTTTAAACAAACTTCTTTCACGTTGTCATTATGGGGTATTGTTTTTTTAATTTTGTGGAAAATAATTAATTTAATCCATTTTGGAATAATTCTGTAAAAATTCTGTAATTCTGTAAAAAGTGAAGCGCTGTGAATACTTTCCAGATGCACTGTAGCTCCCAGACACGATGGTGATGAGGAACTGCCCCACAGATGAGTCTCAGTGCATGATGGAATTCCACTGGAGTTGGTATAGGATTTTTAGACCTCACACAGCTGAATGTATTTTCTACTTCTTTACATGTTTTCCCTTATATTCATTATCTTCTTGAAAGCTGCATTTTCCTTCCTTATTTTTCTTAGTGCTCCCTTTGCTTTTTTGGTGATTTTTTTTTCTTGTCTCTTTAATAATTTTAATAGATCCAATTGACTGGCAGGTGGCACATTGCTATGCTGACTGGGTAGAAGCAGTAGTCTCTGTCTCACCTCACTAATTATGTCCTGTCTTTCTTCACTGTCATTTTCCATTTTCTCAGTGTCCTCATCCCTTCTTTCCTTAATCATTGACACTGATATATGTAGAAGACATGGTACTGCTAATTTTTAAATATTGAAAATAATAGATCACTTCAAAATAAGAAATATTACTACAGTTAGTAAGAGTTGTGTCACCTGTAACACTATAGCTGTGATCAGCAGCAATATGGTCTATTTTTATAGGTCCAGGGGTGCACATTGTGGGAATAGCATCTGGTCTTAGCCTTGTCTTGGCATTTTTGGTCCTTACAAACTGGTCTGCCTCAAAATGTGCCTGCAGAGTGACTTCAGTTTATTTCCCACACACAATTCCTTTTTGTCAACCCACATTCTGTACATATCCCATATTGGTTGAATGCAAATCGTATATACAAATCCATTGCTGTAAATGAGTGCATAGCAAAAGTCAAAATACATAAAATATACATCTCACAAATGTGAGTAAACCCTTTACGCTGATTATATCTTTTCATGTGACAACACTGAAGAAATGACACTTTGCTACAATGTAAAGTAGTGAGTGTACAGTTTGTGTAACAGTGTAAATTTGCTGTCCCCTCAAAATAACACAGCTCACAGCCATTAATGTCTAAACCACTGGCAACAAAAGTGAATACACCCCTAAATGAAAATGTCCAAATTGGGCCCAAAGTGTCAATATTTTGTGTGGCCACCATTATATTTTGTGTGGCCACCAATATCATGCTCTGCTTCAGTATGTCACAGTACATGTTGGCATTCATGGTTCCCTCAATTAATAGACGTATGAGTGCTGCCAGCATTGCTGCAGAGGTTGAAGGGGTGGGGGGTCAGCCTGTCTCTCTCTCAAGGGCTTTGCTTCTGACTTCCATTTTTCCAAGGTTACACTTTTAGTACGATTATTTCACTGAAACATGTACAAAAGCATTGCAAGCCTGTGAACAGTGATTTGCAAGCAAAACCAATGGTGTCAAGTACTGCAAAACGGACTGACCACATAGAAACAATCTGTAGTATGTATATCTGGTTATTTCAGGAAAATATTTTCCTGCAACAGTTTATGTTTTACACAATGGTTTGGATTGGTTCTACGCAGTCATTCTGTTTTGCAGCTTGCAATGCTTTTGGCCGTATTTCAGAGAAAAAACATGCAAAATAGCTATGCGTGGAAAAATGGACATCACAAGATTACAGATCATATGATCTGTATAAATATATATTTATTTTGTGTTAACATGAAGCTTTAGTTTCACACCACATGAATTACACTTACAAAAAACAGTACAATCTTTTTTCTTATGCTTGGAAATTGATTTACACCTTTACAAAGCTTCATTTGCGCATGCAAATTTAATTTATACTTGCAATCTTATCTACACTTGCACAAAAATGACCCTGCACATGTAAACCTGTTTGGCACCATTTTACATTAATAGTGGCGGATCCACATAAAAATGTCCATAATGCATTTGTGCTATATTTTATTTTAGATTAAGCTCTGCAAGGAAGTGTTGGAGGTTTTTGACAGTTCTAGGATGGGGCCAGGATATGGCAGCTTCCATTTTACTTTGATCCATCTTGACCCTATTTTCATCCAGGATGTAGCCTAGGAACTTAACTGGATTTGTCAACAACCATCCGCACCGGAGCCTATGAGCATACTGCCTTAAAAACATAACAACACAGTCAAGTAGTTCCGGTATAATGACGTAGCCACATCTGATTGGCTAATACCGGACTCTTTATTAAGACATATAAAATAACTGTAACTCAATAACTGTAATTAACACTATAACAGTACTCCATAGGTGAACTCTAGTGAAGAACTTGGCTCCTCTTTCCTGTACTATGGAAGATAGAACCAGTGGCAAGTGATTGTAACTTTTGCAACTTGTGATGGTGACAGCATTAAGCCCTCAATAATTGATACAATGTCTGAGTCCATTTTACTTCTACATGAAGAAGGTTGTTTTTCTAAGAAAGTTGATGGCACAGTCCCAAGGGCAGTGTGGTGGCAGTTTCAATGCTTTGTACTTGCCAAACACAATTTGAAACTGTTATGGTAAGGCTTCCATCTGCCGCGGGCCGGCAGTACTATGCTCCCCACACAACATCCGGCAATGCACTGAAGATGCGGTGATGCTTCAGCACCTTGCATATTGTAAACTCACAGATGTCACATGTCTACGGGGTGAAGCAGCCAAAGCACATACGGCTGATAGTCGTGGTAGCAGATCCTCACAGTCTAGGAGACGCCGGCAGTGTAAAAATGGATGCTGCAGCTCTGTCTTGCATGTGTAAATGATCCCATCTCTTTCTCTGCCACCGATGATGACCACGACGATGATGACGTTGACGAAACTGCTCTCCAGCTTCCTTGTGCTATCCAACAGCGCCCACGTACCTCTTCCTTGCTCCTGGGCACCGTCCCAGTGCTGTTGCAGCTGCCTAGTCATGCCTCTTGCCAGGAAGGCTACATTCTCTTCCCACACCATGCCTCCACATACGCTCCCACATCCTACCACCTTGACAAACATTAAAAGAGCCCTTTTTCCCGTTTGTGTTCCACTCTGCTCGCAAAGCATTAGTGACGATCTGAAACTTCTGTTCAAAGCTTTAATAAGACTAGTTACCATCATGGGGTTGTGGTAGCCAAGGTGAGTGCTCTTCTGGTCATTAAAGTTAGAACTTGCTAAATTTTGACCAAATTCCTGGAGAACTGCGATGGGGCAATAGGATACTGTAGCACACTGCCATAGAAATATCTTGCATCTTCAGACAAAGTAATGCATTGTGGGTATACTTCTAGGTTGTGCTGTTGGCTTGAATAAAAAGCAATGCAATGGGTTCTGATTCAATTTAATTAAATTCAGCTGCATTGTATGCCACTTTTTATTGACACAATGCAGCTTTAGGGAAATCCAGATATAGATTTAAATTCATTAGATCACTAAAGAGCAATTTCCTCAGTCATAGCATACACAGCAGTGGCATGGTCAGGAATTAATTTCAGTGGGAATGTGGAAATATGCTTAATAACATCACCACATGATATGTTCAATTATATTGAGAGGTATGACATGCATTTTGGATGGATGTCAGGCAGAAGCCGTGGTACTTGACATAATTTTTCTTTAATTATTTAAGGCATGATCTACCATTAACCAATTTTTCCATACCATTCAAAAACTGTTACAAAACAGAGGAATTTTAGCCCATTCCTCAGTAGAGAACAACTTTAACTCTGGGATGTTGGTGGGTTTTCTCACATGAACTACTTGCTTCAGGTCCTTCCACAACATTTATATTGGATAAAGATTTTTGGCTTTGGTTTTGGTGATGGCTTTGACTTGGCCATTCCAAAATATTAACTTTATTCTTCTTTAACCATTCTTTGGTAGAACTACTTGATTGTGAATTGTGATACCTTCACCCCTGCCCTGTGGAGATTGTTGGTGATGTCACTGATGTCACTTTTTTTTTCTTCATAGCTCGCACAATGATTCTGTTATCAACTGCTGTTGTATTTCATTGTTTGACCTGTTCAATGTCTGGTTGTTAGTACACCAGTGCTTTCTTTTTCCGGACTTACCAAATTATTGTATTGGCTATGCCCAATGCTTGTGCAATGGCTCTGACTAATTTTCTTCAAAATGGCTAAATTTTTTTCCATCTTGGTTTATCCCTTTTAACAACAAATGCAGTCGTTGCAGGAGAAACCCAGGGCTAAAACCAAGAATAGACATTCAGAGCTATTAATTCAATTCCAATTCAATTAAATTTGATTTGTATAGCGCTTTTTACAATAGACATTGTCTCAAAGCAGCTTTACAGAAATATCAATACGGTATACAGATATAGAAGGTGTGAATTTGTCCCAACTGAGCAAGCCACTGAGTGACGATGGTGGCAAGGAAAAAACTCCCTAAGATGTTTTAAGCGGAAGAAACCTTGAGAGGAACTCGACTCAGAAGGGAACCCATCCTCATCTGGGTAACAACAGATAGTGTGAAAAAGTTCATTATGGACGTACAGTGAGGGAAAAAAGTATTTGATCCCCTGCTGATTTTGTACGTTTGCCCACTAACAAAGAAATGATCAATCTATAATTTTAATGGTAGGTTCATTTGAACAGTGAGAGACAGAATAACAACAAAAAAATCTAGAAAAACACATGTGAAAAATATTATAAATTGATTTGCATTTTAATGAAGGAAATAAGTATTTGATCCCTCTGCAAAACATGACTTAGTACTTGCTAATGACTTAGTAATTACTTTAAATTTTCAATACCCTGGCTGAGTGAAGGAGGTTCTCACCCAAGATTTGATGGTACATGGCCCCGTCCATCGTCCCTGTGATGCGGTGAAGTTGTCCTGTCCCCTTAGCAGAAAAACACCCACAAAGCATAATGTTTCCACCTCCATGTTTGACGGTGGGTATGGTGTTCTTGGGGTCATAGGCAGCATTCCTTCTCCTCCAAACACGGCAAGTTGAGTTGATGTCAAAGAGCTCCATTTTGGTCTCATCTGACCACCAGAGGACAACTGGGTGAAAGTGTTGTAGCACCCAGGGTGCTATTTTTTTCTCTCTAATTATTTAAAAACACTCTAAACATTGATCTATTAATTGTTTAAACAATCAGTCTAACAGGATACACTTGTACAACAAGAAACACCTGTCAGTCACATGTTTCAATATTTTTGCTCACTTGAAAAATGGGTAGGTTCAAACCAAAGGTTCTATATTGTTTAACACATCTAGATGTAAATATCATGAAATGAAAGCCGAAATTCTGATCTATCGTCTCATGGTCATCTTTGCATATCAAAAGTTTATAGCAAAAAAAAGAAAAAGAAAGAAAATTAACTGGCCTTGCTGTTCCAATACTTTAGGAGGGGACTGTATGTGGAACACATTGGCCATTCCCAGAGTATTGGCCATTCAATCATTATAATTTCTTACAGTACAAAAGTATGAACGTATGAGTATCTGTGGAAGTCCATTTCAAAAATCATGTGGACTTGTGGAAACAATTTAATTGTGATTTAAAACATACCTATAATTATTTAGGTTGACAAAACTCTCCCAATGTTCAGATAGCATTACTGCAGTCCTTAAAAGGCTTAGTAAATCAAATACCCTTGACAGCTCCGCTGAAAAAATTAATATAAACCTGAAATCAAACCCAAAATCCCAAAAAATCTGTTCTACAATACTGCTACAACAAAGTCTTTTGCAAATTTCGCTATCCAGAAAAATAAAATGAAGCAAGCAACAGCCAATATCTATGTAGTTTTTCATACATATAAGAGGCAACAAACAATCTAATATAGGATATATACAGAGATAGGGAAAGCTCACACAATCATCAGAGAGTGTCTGGTTTCTATCAGTGGTGCTGGTATTTCTTACTTGGAATAATCTGATCACGTGGTTAATTCTCGTCGAACTAGTGACGTCACCGTCATCCGTTCACTAGTGAGTAGGGAGCAGGCAGACAGCGGTCCTGGACTGAACGCATCCTCCCTATAAGGGTAAGCACATTTATATTTGGAAAAACAAACAAACAAAAAAACAGTCAAATTGGATTTACTGTTTTATCAGATCAGCAGAAATGCTCACCGTAAGATGCATCTCACCGTTCACTCCCATTGTTCTGTACTACAAGCCTGTACATACATATGAGATGAACCGTGTGAAACCTGAACCGTAATTCCGTTTGAATAAACTTAATCTAACTGTTTAAGTGAGCCCTTTTATTCCTGTTTTCAGACCGAACGCTGTATTTGCATAAACTACTTGTATAACGTCGTCGTCTTTGCATCCACCTACGTTTAATTATTTTTGTATTGCTGTGTATAATTGATTAGGGTTTATATCTCTAATAGACATTCTTTAGACGGGATACAAAACATATTGTACAACATTGATATTCAGAATTTCATTACTTTATCAGGATTTTTATATTCAGCATATTTTCAGGAAAGCGGAAGCGAGCAATGCGCCCTTGGAGCGTCAAGGACGCTGTGTCTCACAGGAGGATGCTCCGGTTTTGTGCTTGGATTATGGCTTTAACAGGAAACAGGAAACGTTAGCTTTCCTAATTGTTTAACTATTTTTGTTCCACCTTTTTCGTTTTATGACGATTCTCCAACAGTAAGCACTGTTGTTTCATAATGGCAGGTGTCATTTTTATGATATTCTGACGATTAATTGTCATACACCTCGAGCTAACCAGAATGAACTATTGAATTGTGTTTGCTATTAACTTGTGCTTTTGTAATTGTAGTGTAGTAATGCACATACAGAATCTATAAACAGTGAACATATAATTAAATTTAATTACCATTTGGGTTTTACAGGTTTATTATTATTTAACAAAAAAGTATAATAAAGCACACAACTAATAAATGGAATATATAACAGAAGCAAAATGTAATAACCTAACTATACAGAGCCTACACAAAGTAATCACCCTTCAATGATTATTTATTTTTACTGTGTTGCAACATCAAATTTAAGTATATTAGTATGGCTTTTTTTGTCTCTCTACAGAATTAACATTAAATGCATTTTTTAGATGCCCTCAGAATTATTTAAATATAAAAAGTAAACACTGCTTAATTGATTATTCACCCCCTCAGTGGGAATTCTATTGCAGCAATTACAGTTTTGAGTGGTCTCTGATATGTCTCTATGAGCATTACACATTCCTCAACATGCTTTTTCTATATCCCTTGCTTGCAATAACTGTACCACTGACATTACCAAACTGTTGCATTCTTCTTTTGTGACGTATTTCCGGGTTTGTAATACAGTTTTTTTTACCAGTTATTTTTTGTTTGTTGGATTTCTACAACCACTCTTCTCTTCAGGAGGTTAAATGCATGCTCAACTGGGTTATGGTCTAGTGATTGACTTGGCCAGTGTAAAACCTTCTGCTGTTTACCCGTTATGAAGTCCTCTGTTGTGTTGGCAGTGTGTTTTGGGTCATTGATATTCTTCTCTGTTAGACTGGATATAATTCTCTATAAATTGCAGACAGAATGTTCCTGTAGACTTCTGAATTCATTCTGCTGCTACAATCATGTGTTACATCATCAATAATGATTAATGAGCCCATTCCAGAAGCAGCCATGCAAGCCCAAGCCATGACACTACCTCTACTCTGCTTGATCTCTATATACAATGTCCTCCACTAATATTGGCACCCTTGCTAATTATGAGCAAAAAAGGATGTGAAAAATTGTCTTTATTTTTGAAACTTTTGATCTTTTGTTTAAAAAAAATCACAAAAATACTCTACTCTCATTTATAACAAATAATTGCAAACAAAACACAGGCTTATCAAATCTTTGTTAAATATAGGTGTGCAACAATTATTGGCACCCTTTTAGTCAATACTTTTTACTACAGATGTGGCCATTAAAAATGAGTGAGAAAGAGAACGTCATCCTGCAGAACGCCATGGTACCCAGCGGTATGTCACTCAGTCAGTCAGCGCTGGCGAGACAAGTCTGTTTGGTGGCAGTTGTGTCACATTCTTTGAGCAAGCAAACTGATTGCTAAAGGTGTAGTGAACATGACATTACATTGAACAGTTAAATGAATGACCTCATCTTGATTTACAATATGTTATTTAAAAGCTAAGGCTCTGATATTTGACCACTGTTCCCTTTCAAAGGGAACTTCGACGTTGCATTTAGCATAACAGTATGGGAAGCGCCCTTGCGTGCGTGACCGGTATCTGAAGCTTGTGTGAAATCATGCCTCTACTTATAGGCCTGCCATGATCAGGTAACGTGGGAATTAAGCGCATTGCATGATATATTATATATATGGCACCTGTGGGCCATGCCGCCAGCCTTGTTATCTTCAGTGAGACTGCATGTCTGTTGTTTGTGTGAAAAAACAACAAACACACTTCATTTCTAGTTTGTATTTTCTCAAAATCTCTAAACATTTCTATCTCTTTTTTTAGAAAAAAGAAAAGAGAAAGAAATAATGAGTGAGAAAGAATTCAGAAAGTGTGTTACGCCTTGCTCTCGTTTCATCACGGGAGGAGATGGACACGCTTTCTGTGTGAAGTGTTTGGGCGTAGAGCATGCGACAGTAGCCCTCGTGGGGCACATTTCATGATTAGGTAGCCCCGCTCTCAACTCGCTCTCTTCTCATCCGAAGGGAGTTGGGTTTCATGTAAGGCCACCTCGGCATTGGTGGGAAAAGCCTATGGCTGGCCAAAACGACGGCCACGTAACCCTGATCATAGAAGGAGCCACCTGCTGAGAAACATTCTTGTAAGCACTCCAGGACTGTAGCTATTGCGCAGTTCACTTGGTCTAGCTGACGTTCCTCACACCACAAGACAAAAAGCCGCCACTTGAGCGCATACAATTTCCTTGTGGATGGTGCTCTAGCATTTAACATGGTCTCTACCACCTCAGCTGAGCGACCAGAAAGTCTGAGCTGGTGCCTCTCAAGGGCCAGACCCACAGTTTCCATAGTTCTGGTCAAGGGTGATAAATCAGCCCTCCGGCTTTTTGAGACAGTAGATCCACTCTAGGGGCTCCATTGGGGCACCCGACAGACCTTCCAGGACCACAGAAGGTCCCAGGAAGGTATGCGCGGCCTGCAGATGGGCCTCAGCTTTCTGATATCATGCTTGAACCTCGAAGTTAGAGGATGTTGCCCCACTGAGGCCCCCTCAACAGGGGCGTGGCTTTCTGATATGGCGGCCACATAACCCTGATTGTAGAAGGAGCCCACCGCGCTGAGAAATGTTCTTGTAGGAGCTCCAGGACTGTAGCTATTGCGCAGTTTACTGGGTTTACAGTGGATCCCTGCGGACGGGAATCTCCCAAGGAGTGCCATCTTGCAGGGATATTATCTCTCAGAACCATGTTCTACCTGGCCAAAAAGGTGCTACTAGCAGACTGTCTTGGCGAACTCTCGCTAGAGCTTGCGGGAGCTGAGTGATGGGGGGAGCAGCATACAGATGTGACCTTGGCCACATGTGTGGACTCATGAGTCTCCCACGATCCAGCTTTATCTTGCTCAGTGTTGATAGGATTGACACTATGCATGCTGGGGATAGAAATACCCTCATTGTAGTAGAATCCTATAACCCCTAGAAAAGTTGTCCACTGCACCAGGGAAAGCATACTTTTCAACATCTCGATGTTGAACCGCAAGCTTCCTGGATCTTGCTAGAATTAACCAGTCGACCAGGTAGTTTGGTACACAGATGCCCTGGAGTCTTAATGGAGCCAGAGTGACATCCATGCACTTTGTGAAGGTGCGAGGGGATAAAGCTAGCAATATTCCTATGTGGAAATATGCACCTTTTAGATATATCGCCACAAACCAGTTCTTGAACTGAATCTGTGGCACGATAAGATTGAGCGTCAGCTTCTGAACCTGTATGTCTGAAGAGTATGGTTCAGATGACGCAGATCTAAAATTACCCACATACTCCCACTTTTTTGCGGTACAGGAAATAATGGCTGTAAACCAACCTCCCTTCGGGAATGGCGTACATGTTCCATGACCCCATTGTCCAAAAGGGAGCTTACTTCCTGCGCTAACGTTGGGCTCTGGTCTGTGCTGACTGCTGTGGTGAGCACAGCTGTGAATGGAGGGGGTTGAGCTATAACTGGACCCGGTAACCCTTTGTACAGTAGACAGAACCCATGGAGACACATTTGTCAGTAGTTTGCATGCTGCCCGATGGTCTTTTAGTGACGTTAACTATTCCAGATTCTATTGGAGGGAAGCATCAGATTTTTGTTTCCCTGTGACAGCTCGCTGCCCAGAGAACACTGAAAACTTGCGCACCACCTTGGCTAGAGGAGGCTCTACAATAGCACTGGGGGCTACCTGCCCTAACAACCTCATGTCCCATGATACACCCCTCCACGGCCCCTCACGACCGCTCTTCTTTACCTGCTTGGCCTTTATGACCATTCTCACATCAGGCCTAGTAGCAGACCGCGACTGTGGCCGCCTGGTTCCCCTGACTGTCTGCGGGGGTTGGCGGGCTGCCATACTCGCCTTCTGGGTCTCCCTCACACTAGTGCTGGCCCAGGAGCCACTCGTGCATGTCCGGGTGAACTCGAGACAACAGGGAAGAAACTGGCTTTTTTTGAATGCCGCCATATGTCGAGCTCACTCAGCAGGTCTGCTTGGTAGGCCTGCAACCCTGTCATTGTCTGCAGTGACCCACAAGCAAGACTACTACTGCATAGGCTTGCCCACCAATGCCACGGTGGCCTTACATGGCTTACATGGCACCTGCCATCGGTGGAGAGAGGTAGCTAGCAAGCACCTCCTACACCTTGAGCATAGGTAAATAGCCACGCATTCCCGCAATGGCCGAATAATCCAACATCGTGAGGTTATGAATATGGCTTATTCGTGGTTTTCCCCCAGAAGCCTGAGATTCTGTCATGCACTTTTGGAAGACAGGGGAGTTTCTGCAGTGTGAGGGATTTACTTTCACTAGGTAATCACTTCAAGTAGCTCTTTATATGCTGCTCTCAGTTTTTAACACATCCTTCTAAATCCTCGGAGGCTGAGAGGAATTATTACCTTTTGGCTTTCCATAGCGGAAGGAGGTTTCGCGACACAAGCTCCAAAATCCAGCGGAGAGCCGAACCCGGAAGTCAGAGAAAGAGATGGCGCAGCACTCGTCTTCGGCTCCTCTTCCGGATCTTTAAGAGATCCCCCGAACCTGAGATGGCTGGCTGCCTCGGCAGCAGCCGGCCTAGATCATCGAGGCTCTGAAACCCGATTCGCTTCAGCTTCCATTTCTTTTTCGAGAAGAGCGTGAGTTGTGAGCCAAGCTGCTTAATGTAGGTGTTACCACGTGCAGCCTCTCAAAGCTGCCATTGCCTACTACACCGCTAACACTTCACCCAGAAAGTGTGCACTTTTCCCGTGATGAAACGGGAGCAAGCCGTAACACACTTCATGAACTCTTTCTCACTCATTACTTACCTCTCTTTCCTCTAAAAAAGGGATAGAAAAGTTAAGAGATTTTGAGAGAATATCGAGTAGAAATGAAGCGTTTTTGTCACACAAACATGCAGTTTCACTGAATATAATAAGGCTGGCGGCGTGGTTCACAGGTGCCATATATATCATGCGACGCGCTTAATTGCCACGTCACCTGATCATGGCAGGCCTGTAGGTAGAGGCAGGATTTTACAGAAGCCTCCGATACTGTTATGCTAAATGCAACGTCGAAATTCCCTTTGAAAGGGAACAACAAAGAATAATATAATAATGCAAGGCTGCTTCAGGTTCAGTAGGATTGGGTTCAGCAACAAAGAAATTCTACAGAAGCCTGCTACTTTTTTGCCTGTTACTTATTGACGTGTGGATCTTCCCTTCCACCCCACTATTATCACTTCTCAGGGATAAATGTCTCCCCATAAAAGCTATAAAACCAACATAAAACCACTGCAGTCTGGGTGATTTTAAAGCATCAAAGCCATAGAATGAAAGAATTAATAGTAAATTTAAGAATTATTTTATATTACATGTTTAAATTGTAATGCATTCTTGACTATACTTAATGCAACATAACAAAACCACTGTTCCGTAGGCAAAATCATAATCATGTCAGTAGCCTATATTAATTAATTTTATTAGAAAACTAAAGTTTTAATTTAATGTAGCGGGAAAGGGCGATGCACAGTGACACGGAGGCGTGAGTAGAGCAAAAGCTGAGGCTTTATTCTCGTTTTGGTAGAGTGTAGGTTCGTGGGGGCGTGTGTGTGGGTCTGCGGGGACGGGCTGACGTCGTGACGCTCACGCGGGCGTGTCAGGGAAATCCCGGAAGAAGCCTCGGGGTTCTTGAACCGTCCCTCAGCGCTGCGTGTCGTCTCGGCTGGCGCCGTCCTCGTCCGTGTCGGTGCCTTGCGGAGAAATATTTGGGAGAGAGAGAGAGAGATTAGTCACCTTTAAAGCGGGTACGGGGGGAATACCTGTACTCGAACCGTTCCGGACGCCAACCGTTTCGGTGAGTCGGTACTCAACTTTCCTGGGGCGGAAGGGCGTCCTTTTATTTCCACCTTCCGGTTAGGGAGTGGTGGAATCCTTACTTCCGATCCTCCAATCCCCGGACGGTACGGCATCGGCGGGTCCTCCCCGCCATGGCGTCCCTTCGAGTTAGTGCAGGGTCCGGCGCGGGGCTGCCTGCTTCGGCATTTTCTTTCCTCTCGCACCGAGTGTCAGTCCGTCGCGACATTAAATAAATACATAAATGGATGGATGATGTTTACTGAATAGTAAAAAGCAGCCCATAGTTTTATATTTCTGCATAGTTTGACTTTTGGCAGAATTCTCATTGGATATTTGACCACTCATCTTGGCAGAATTGGTAAAGTTCAATGACATTTGTTGGTTTCCTGGCACTGACTCGAATTTTAAGCACAGTCCACAAATTTTCGATTGAGATCAGCATTCGGGAAGGCCATTCCAAAAGCTTAATGTTAGCCTGCTGTATCTATTCCACAACCAGGTTTGATGTGTGTTTGGGTTCACTGTCCTGTTGGAACACCCAATTGTGTCCAAGTTTCAACCATCTGGCTGATGGTTTGAGATTATGCTGAATAATTCTATAGTAGTCCTCCTTCTTCATTATTCCACTTTGTATAGCAAAACAGCTCCAGAGCTACCACTATCATGCTTAACAGTTGGTACACCTTTACTCCTCCAAACATACCTCTGGTTATTGTGGCCAAACAACTCAACTTTGTCTCATCTGACCATAAAACGTTCCTCCAGAAGGCTTTTTCTTTGTTCATATGGACAGCTGCAAATTTCAGACAGGCTTGAATGTGTCGATTCTGGAGCAGGGGCTTATTTCTTGTACAGTAGCCTGTCAGTTCATGGATGTAAAACTTGCTTAACTATAGACAGTGACACTGATGTTCCAGCAGCTTCCAATTCCTGGCAGGCCTGTACCTTGGTGGTGCCTGAGTTTTTCCTTTTTGGAACTTTCAGCACCATTGAATTAATAATCTAAGTGTTTGTATGTATATTTCTTACCCAATATGTATATGGGTAAGATTACATATTGTGTTGATTACATAAAACCCCAAATTAATTCAAACTTGTGAGGGGACTATCAGGAGACTGGGCCATGGCAGGAGCTTGATCTTGTGGTCAGCAAACCATTTTGGATCATTGTCCTGCTTGAAGATTCAGCCACAGCCCATTTTACACTTTCTGGCACGGGCAGTCAGGTTTTCATTTAATATCTGTTATTTGATTTGGTCTTCTGGCAGAAACACAGCCACAAAACATAAAAGAGCCACCACCATATTTATCCGTGGGCAGGAAATAATTTTCCTCTCTACCTCTCTGTGTGCACCAAAACCACCTCTGGTGTTTATTGCCAAAAATCTCTATTATTGCCCTGATGGTGGAAATGGGCATTTTCAATGCTTTTGCTATTTTATTATAGCCACTTCCCATTTTGTGATGCTGAACAACCTTTTGCCGCACATCACAGCTATATTGTCTTACAAATATATTCCTTGGCCTGCATCAAGCAAAGAAAACAACTAATGACTAACCCTTGCTGAAATAGCTGCAATTGGATTAAGAACAGTCCAACGCATTATTAAAACTTGGAAGGATATTGGTGAACTGTCAAATTTGCAGAAGAAATGTGGTCGAAAAAAAAATCCTTAATGATCATGATCGGAGATCTTTAAAACGGTTGGTGTAGTCACATCTTAAAAAAAATCTACAGTAGAACTCACAGCTATGTTTAATAGTGAAAGTAAGAGCATTTCCAAATGCACAATGCGACGAGAACTTACACGATTGGAACTGCAGCTGTGTGGCCACAAGATAGCCACTTGTTAGTAAGGCTAATAGAAAAAATACTTTTGTTTGCTAGGGAGCAAGAGTAAGATTGGACTGTGGAGCAATGGAAAACGATAATGTGGTCTGATTAGTCCAGATTTACCCTATTCCAAAGCGATGTGTGTGTCAGGATAAGAAGGGATGTGCATGCAGTTGTATGTCATTATGGCGACTGTACAAGCCTCTGGAAGCAGTGTTATGAACTGGGTTTGCTTCAATTGGTCAGGTCTAGGATCAGCAACATTATGTGGCAATAAAATGAAGTCAGCTGAGTACCTGAATGTACTCAATGACCAGGTTTTGCCATCAATGCTTTTTTTCTTTCCTGACGGCACATGCATATTCAAGGATGACCATGCCAAGATTAATCGGGCTCATGTTGTGAAAGAGTGGTTCAGGGAGCATGAGGAATCATTTTCACACATGAATTGGCCACCACAATGTTAACCTTAACCCCACTGAAAGTTTTTGGGATGTGCTGGAGAAGACTTTACGGAGTGGTTCGATTCTCCCATCCTCAATACAAGATCTTGGCCAAAAATTAATGCAACTCTGGATGGAAATAAATGTTGTGACCTTGCTATCGAAACAAAGCCATGATAAATGTGTGCTGAAATCAAAGCTAAAGATGGTGCAATGAAATATTAGAGTGTGTGATTTTTTTTGACCAGGCAGTGTATTATTGTATTTGTCTTTTTTACTTTTAATTTTTTAAATTGCCGCTTGGTTTTATATTACTTTGTATTGCATTTGACAGCAAAAGGAGATAAAAACTGTCTGTATTTGCCATGATTTTTTGATTGCTTAAAATTGAATGGTTGATTTTAAAGGTTGTAGTCTAGATGCTATAGAAAAATCTGTAAGCCTTGAAGGCATAAACTGCTTACAAATAGAAAAAAAAAATTAATTACATAGGCAGGTGCTTAACCTATGTGTGTATGTGACTTGATAGAAACAGGCATTTGGAATCCCCTCTTAGCAGATGACTCAGGCAGATGAGAAATGTTGTTTGATACTGCATACACACAAAGTTAATATCAATGATTACCACTACCATGGATTTGCACGTGAATACACTTGAGTATACACCTTGCATATGTGTGGCACGTTCGAATGATTTCAAGATCTGTGGGTAAACATGGCGCTGAAACAGACTCTATCTACTAATTTGGTTGAACAACAACTAAATGACTAAATAAAATCTAATTTAATACTTTCTGTATGTGAATGCTAATAAACTTCCCATAAGCAATTTTTCTGTTCTCCCAGACTTTCTCCTCTGTGTTAGCGGTGGTCTCCGGGACCTTATTTCTAGTGGAGCATAATGGGAGAGCTATTCCGTAGTGAGGAGATGACCCTAGCCCAGCTCTTCCTGCAGTCTGAGGCTGCATATTGTTGTGTCAGTGAATTGGGGGAGCTGGGAATGGTACAGTTCAGAGATGTGAGTATTCAAATGTTTAGTAGGGTATATAGTAGAGATGGTGAAAACTTATTGTTTATTATTGAAATGTAAAGATATGCATTTCCTGAGGAAAATTGTGCTTGCAAGGAGATGAAAGGAATTGATTTATACCTGCAAGCAGCTATTAAGGGCTTTCTGTCTCCACCTCTTAACAATGGAGGAGGACAATTTAAAAGTTATGAGCAGATTGATTAACATGTGAATTTAACACCCACTGGAGTGAATTTAGACAAAAACTTATTGGAATCCTTTAGGACAAGGTCGTTCGTTTACAAAGTTTGGACAAAATACATTACACCGTTCACTTCCAGTTTTGTGAGTTGACCGTGAAATTCATTTTAGTGTTCCGGAGAAACCGTCTATTATTTAAAAAAATCTGAGAACCATCTTCTGGTTTGTTTGATAAAATTTGTTGCAGAAGGAGCAAATAAACCGTTTTGCTAAAATGCAAAATGGCTAAATTCCAGCCTGTCTCATTGCTCTGAATCATGTCCTAAATTACAAATTTCTGGAACAAAATTTTCAGGTCTTTTCGGATATGTTGAACATGCATTTTTTTAACGGGAGCCTACATTAATTGCATCCATTGAACTTGGCTTAACCCAAAGAATTAAATTTCTTCAACATTCTAATGCAGGGTTATTATTGTAAACATATGTCCATATTTGCCCTATTGGTAGCACTGTCTTGAGTCGTGTACACAGAAATTGCTGTGAAAGTAACTGAGATTGTCCTCTATCACTATGCCAAATTTCATAAATAGCATGTAAAGCATTCTATGGGATGCTATAGACTACCTTAGGTATAATAATAAAAAATAAGAAACCAACCCTTCTGTGCCCCCTAATACTACTACTGCTACTATTACTATGAATAATAACAAAACAAAAACAACAACAATAATAGTAATAATAATAATAATAATAATATAAAATTTAGAATACTGTTATTTACTTGCAAGCACAGTAATAAGATTAATTATATATTAAAAAAAATAATAATACAATACTTGCATTACGAGTACAACCCCAGTTCCTAAAATGTTGGGACAGTATGAAAAATGCTCATAAAGAGCAAAAAAAAGTTTTGAAAATGTACTTTGACTTGTATTTAAACAAAAGATATATAAAGATAAGGTATTTGATGTTTTACCTAATCAGCTGCATATTTTTTTTTTTAAGGTAAATGTTTATTTTGATACTGATACATGCAACACGTTCCAAAAATATTGGACAGGTGTTACTTTACCAGGTGGGAGGCAAGCGCGTTCTGAGCAGTGACAGAAAGGCGAGGCAAGCGTGAAGCGTACTCTGCCCACGGGAAGAAGTGTCTCCAGTCCTCCGGGTTGGTGGCGCAGAAGGTTTGGAGGAACCGGAGGATATCCTGATTGGCCCTCTCTGCCTGTCCGTTGGCTTGCGGGTGGTAGCTGGAGGTGAGGTTAACGGAGACCCCCAGCTTCTCCATGAAGCTGGCCCAGACTCGAGACGTGAACTGGGGCCCCCTGTCGCTCATGATTTCTTCTGGGATGCCGAAGTGGCGGAACACATGCAGGAACAACAGGTCGGCTGTGGCGAAGACAGAGGGAAGGACCAGAAGTGGAATCAGGCACAGGGACATAGAAAATCGGTCCACGACCACTAGTATAGCTGTGTTGCCTTGTGATTCTGGCAGGTCTGTTAGGAAGTCCAGGGCCAGATGGGACCACGGATGTGCGGGTATGGGAAGTGGTACCAATTTCCCCACAGGTTTTTGAGCGGCCACAAGTACAGCAGGAGGACATGATACGCTGTACCTCCCTGGGCATGTGGGGCCACCAATATTTTTCGGCTAGCAGTTTGTAAGTGCGTTGGGCCCCCAGGTGTCCCGTCGCTCATGTCGCATGAGCCCAGGTGAAAAGCTCCACTCAGTAGCGTTCTGGCACGAATTGCTTCCCTGGGGGACAGGCTGATGGGATTCGTGACCTGGGAAAGCGAGCTAGGGCTTGGTCCCGGGCCCACTCGATGAGTTGATGCACAATGCAGGAGTGGGGTACAATGTACTTCTCCTGATCTGCCAGGCCCTCGGGAGAGTGGAACTACGGGACAGAGCATCAGCCTTCGTGTTCTTAGTCCCTGGCCTGTATGACATGGTGAATTGGAACCGGGAGAAGAATAAAGTCCAGCGTGCTTGGCGGGGTGTGAGCCGCTTAGCCGTCTTCAGGTATTCGAGGTTCTTGCGATCAGTGTAGATCATGAATGGGTGGTCGGCCCTCCAACCATTGTCTCCACTCCTAGCCAACTTGACAGCCAGGAGCTCCAGGTTCCCCACATCATAATTACGCTCCGCCAGAGACAGTTTTCTGGAGAAGAAGACCACGGGGTGCAGCTTGGGTCTGTTCCCGAACCTCTGAGACAAGATGGCCTCCACTCCCGTCTCAGACGCGTCAACCTCCACGACGAAAGCTCAGGAGGGGTCTGTGTTAAGCCTCTCCAGGGTCCCCTGGGCGTAAGAGGTCCCGGCAAGGTGCCGAGGTTTCCCCTTTAGGAGGGAAGTCAGGTTGTGCGATCTTGATAAAATCTTGGATGAACCGCCGATAAAAGTTTGCAAAGCCCAGGACGCGTTGCAGCTCCTTGACGGTTCGGGGCATGAGCCACTCCACCACCGCCCTCACCTTGCTTTGGTCCATGGCGACCCCCTCCAGACTAATGACATACCCCAAAAACATGATGGTGCGTTAGTGAAATTCACACTTCTCGGCCTTCACGCACAGCTGGTGTTCCATCTAGCAGAACAGCACCTCTCGGACCTGTTTGATGTATTCCTTCAGGGACGTTGAGTAGATCAGTATGTCATAAATGTACGCGACGACGCAGTGCCCCAATAGAGTCCTCAGGACGTCCTTGATCAGATTTTGGAACACTGAGGGAGAGTTAGTGAGTCCATACAGCATGACCAAATATTCATAGTGCCGGAAGTGGTGCTAAAGGCCGTTTTTTCATTCATCGCCCTCCCTGATGTGGATCAGATTGTACGTGCTGCATAAGTCCAGCTTCGTCAAGAAGGACGCAGATCTCAGCTGTTCAAGAGCTGCGGGCACTAGTGGCAGGAGGTAATGGTACTTAACGGTCAAATGGTTGAGACCCCTATAGTTGATCCACAGTCGCAGACCCCCTCTCCTCTTCTCCACGAAGAAGAACCCAGCGGACGCGGGTGACTTGGACGGCCGAATGTTGGAGTGCCTCTTGAATGTATGTGTTCATGGCCCACTGTTCTGCTTGGGAGAGCGGGTACACTCGACCTCGTGGCGGGCTGGCTCCGGGGAGGAGGTCTATGGCGCAATCATAGGCCCTGTGTGGAGGTAGGCCACCTGCTGGTTTCTTATTGAATACCTCACGGAGGTCATGATATTCTGATGGCACGGTGACACGGACAGGGGGCTCTCCACTGTGGTGGCGGCTACTGGAGCCGTGGGGCCCGTCAGACAGTGACGTAGCCAGTAAGGGGACCACCTGGTTACTTGTTTGGCCGCCCATGATATCTGTGGGTCATGGCGCTCGAGCCACCGTAAGCCCAGAATGATGGGGTGATGAGTAGAGGCCGTGACATACAGGACGATGGTTTCATAATGAAAGGCACTGGCTTGCATGGTGATTGGGGCCGTACAATGTGAGATGACCCCGCCTACTATTGGGGACCCGTCGATGGAGTGCACCTCTCGTGGCTGGAGCGGGGCTTGGATGGGGAGGCCGAGGGTTTGCACTGTCTACTCATTTATGAAGTTCTCAGCTGTGCCCGAGTCGATGAGTACTGAAAGCACAAAGGATTTCTCTGAACATTCGAGCAGCACAGGGAACACAAAATAACCTGCTTTGAGTAAAGTTAATGCACTCACCCGGGGACGACGGGGTTGGTTGGTCGTTCCCTCCTCGGTCGATCGTGGCCTTCTCTGCGGGCACTGGCGAACGACGTGGGTGTTCTCTCCGCAGTAAAAGCACCGTTCCTCTCTGCCTCGTCTCTCCCTCTCCTCCTTGCGGATCTGGGCCCGGCCGAGCTGCATGGGTTCCGCTGGAGGTAGTGGCTCAGTGGGTATGGGTTTTCACGGCGTGGGGCAGTTAGTGCGGCAAAGGTCGATGAGCTCGTCGAGGGTCAGCTATTCATCACTCTGGCACGCTAATTCTCAAACCAACTCGGGGTTGAGGCCCCGACGGAAAGCTGTCTTTAGTGCCGGCTCATTTCACCCACTCCTTGCAGCAATGGTACGGAACTCCAGGGCGTAATCCACCACATCGCAAGGGCCCTGCACATCCGTAAGGAGCTCCTGACTGGTCTCCCAGCCGTCTGGGGAATGATCGAATGTCATTCAACAAAGACCAAAGACCCCGTACAGTTGCGCAGCTCAAGAAATGTATAATGGATGAATGGGGAAAATTCTGCTTGTTAAACTTAATCAACTGGTGTCTTCAGTCCCAAACGTTTAATAAGCGATATAGCAAGAAAAGGTGATGTTGCACAATGGTGAACAATTGACTGTCCCAAATTTTTTGGAGTGTGTTGCAGTCATCAGATTTGAAATGAGTGAAGATTTTCACAAATTAAATTTATAAAATAAAACATCAAGTAATGTGTTAATAATGTGTTTTCAGTATAGTACAGGGTGAAACTGAAATTGTCAAATGATTCTTTTGGCTTGTTTTTTTGCATTTTCCATACTGTCCATACACTTGTATGAGTCTTTTCAATTCTCTGCTAACCTTAAATGCAAAGTAACTAACCATGTCATCAACCCCTTTTTTTTTTAGCTCAACCCCGATGTGAATGTGTTCCAGAGGAAGTTTGTGAATGAAGTGAGGCGCTGTGAAGAGATGGATAGAAAACTGCGTGAGTCACACAAAACAACTTTACTGACACTCCAATGCAAAGTTTGTAAAAGTGAAAATTGGTTGAGAGATTTTGAATAGTCCAGTGTATGGATATTTATTAGGGCTGCAACTAACGATTATTTTCATAATCGATTAGTTGGCCGATTATTTTTTCTGATTAATCGGATTGGGGGCAGACTTTGAGTAAAAATTTTTTAGTTTATTTAAAATAAAATCCACAAACTGAGTATTACAAATATAAACTTCAGACTAAAACATTACACAACTGTTTGTCCAATTATATTAGACTGAAAAGAACCCAATACACACAGTCACATATATTATTAATTCAGGACTGTAGTTTAACTCAGTGCCTTTTGTGCATCCATAAAAAATAATGCATAAATATTTGTATATAATAATAACTACAGTCCTAAACTAATAATAAAAACTCACTTTCACTGCACTATGTAGTTTCTGTTACTCATTGTAGAGAAGTACCATAATGAGTAAACACGCCCCATGTCGTGTGCTGACCAACTAAATGATAGATTCATTGACAATGATTTTCACAATCCATTATTATCGTTTAGTTGTTGCAGCTCTAATATTTATACCTCATAAGTGATAGAGATTGCTTCTACTATCCAATTAGAGATGCACTGCTTCAACAAAGCATGAACTCTACTGTCGCTGCCAAAGCAGACCAGCAGCTGCTCCAACTTACGCCACTGGCCAGAGCGATGGATGTAAGTACAGAGAGCCCTTACTGGACACAGTCGGTGCAATTTATTTTGTTCCTGTGTGAGGAATGGAGGAGAGTTGAAAGTCTGCAACACTACTGATTTGTGTCCCGCCAACCCTACGATTAGTGGACAACCCATTCTACCAACTGCGCCACAGCCGCCCCATCCCCATTTTGTCCACGGGGATGAGGACATTTTATGAAATGTTGAAAAATCGGTCTGTCTGAATGAGTTACAGAAAAATGTTGATGCTATTTTCCACAGGGTTTGTGGAGAAGGAGATTAAGAAAGCTAACATCCCCACTGTGGACACTGGTGAAAATCCAGAAGTACCATTTCCACGAGACATGATCGATCTTGAGGTCTATGTTTATTTTAAAATTCTACTACACTATTATTCACTGTGGGTGTAAACATTTGAACATACTAAGATGTTTTATACTGATAATTAAAATAATAATAATAATAATTAAAAATTGTATGATAATTTTATACTGGGTATACCAATCAGTTTTCCAAATTCTTTTTGCATTTTATTTTGGATTTACAGGCAACTTTTGAGAAGTTGGAGAATGAACTGAAGGAAATCAACACCAACCAAGAGGCCCTGAAAAAGAATTTCCTGGAGCTGACTGAGTTAAAGCACATCCTAAGACGTACCCAGCAGTTCTTTGATGAGGTCTGGTCTTTGACTATTAGACCTATTTAATTATGGATTTAGCATCAATATGGTCATGTCTCGTGACATGAGGAAGTTCAGACGGATGCAAGCGCAGTATGAACAGGTTTTATTTAGGAGAGAGACAGGCAGATAAATCCAAAACGTGATCCGTAAACGTAATCCAGTAACAGGCAAAGTTAATATAAGTTAATGCAAATAGGCATACAGAGGGCTAGGCAGGAATCAAGGTCGTGTTCACGGAAAACAGGGTCGAGATGCAAAACATGAAACAAACTACAGCGAGGGACTGGTAGCGGAGAAACCAGTGTGAACTAATCTAAATGACTATGACTAGTGCATTCATTCAAATCTAACCCATCTAACTTTCAATATTCCGCGCTGTGTGCTGGGAGGCACGCTGTATATATACAGACATAATCAGTGTTGTAGTGGCTGACGGCTGAGGGCAATTCAGACACACATGAAACAACAACCAATGACAGGACGGGGAGGAGACATAACAGAAACATAAACAAATGCACATGTTGAAATGTCACGATTGTCCACAAGGGAAAAGCAGGTGATCGCACACTTGCTTGTGCACGTGCGCTCACATGCTCCAGAGCGCGTTGCTCAAAGGGGAACTCCTGACAAATATTACTAGTGCAGATTATACAGGAAGAGAGATTTTGTGTGGCATGATCTTATGTCATGAAAGCATAGTGTAGCTACTATTGCTTAATTTGCATGAAAAAGTTCTGTTAATGATGACCTGTGATTTTTCATTAGTAGCATGACATTGTTGCTTAGTAAACATATTCACATTCTGGAAAGTGCACAATTGATTGGCTTCACGGAGTCTTGCAAAAGTTAACATTTGAATCTGATGAAAATTAGTCTATAGCAAACATTTTCTTTCTGAAAAACGTACAAACCATAAAGTTCATATTTCTCAAACTGCTTCCACATTCATATTTACTGTTTACTTTTATCTGAGGCTTGTGCGCACATCATTAATGCTGGGCACTGCCTCTTGGTTTTTTTTTTTTTTTATCATTTCAACCTGATAGGAACAGAGACATAACGTACAGTGGCAAGAAAAAGTATGTGAACCTTTTGGAATTTCATGGTTTTCTGAATAAATTTGTCATAAAATGTGATCTGATCTTCATCTAAGTCAAGGGTATTGACAAATATAATGTGCCTAAAATAATAACAAAATAAATTCTGATCTTTCATGTCTTTATTGAACACACTCATTCAACATTCAAAATGGCAGTGGAAAAAGTAAGTGAACCCTTAGAATTAATAAATGGTTGACCCCCCCCTTGGCAGCAATAACCTCAACCAGGCAGTTTCTGTTTCCTGGCAGAACTGCTTTAGCTCCGTCATATTCTTTGGACGTCTCATGTGTATGGCTTTCTTCAAGTCATTCCATAGCATCTCTATTGGGTTGAGGTCTGGGCTCTGACTTGGCCACTCCAAAAGGCGAATTTTGTTTTTCTGAAGCCATTCTCTTGTGGACATTCTCCGGTATTTTGGGTCGTTGTACTGTTGCATCACCCAACTTCTACACAGACTCAGCTGATGTACAGATGTTCTCACGTTATCCTGAAGAATTGTCTAATATACTTGGGAATTCATCTTCCTCTCAATGATTGCAGAATGAAATGAAAGCAGTGCAAGTTGCACTGTTTCAATGAAAGCAGGCCCAAATCATGTTGTTTCCTCCACCATACTTTATGGTTGGGATGATGTTTTCATGATGATACGTCGTGCCCTTTCTATGCCAGATGTAGTACTGTGTGGTTTTTACAAATAGTTCAAGCTTAGTTTTATCAGTCCACAAAACATTTTCCAATACCGCTGTGGAGTGTCATTGTCCTCTTTTGCAAACTTCAGGCATGCAACAATATGCTTTTTAGTAAGCAGTGGCTTCCTTCAGTGTGTCCTGCTGGAGATACCCTGCTTGTTCAATGTTTTGCATATTGTAGACTCATGAACAGAGATGTTAGCCAGTTCCAATGATACCTTAAAATCTTTGGCTGTCATTCAGGGTTGTTTCTTTACCTCATTGATGAGTCTTCGTTGTGCTCTTGGTGTAATTTTGACTGGGTGACCACTTCTTGGTAGAGTAGCAACAGTCCCAAAGTGTCTCCATTTGTAGAATGTTTGCTGAAGACTGGTCTACTGAAGTCTTTGAAATCACTTTGTGAAACTGGCCAGCTTTATATAAATCAACTATTCTTGATTGGAGATCCTCTGAAAGCTCTTTTTGGCGAGGCATGGTTCACATAAGCATGTGCTTCTTGTGCAGAGCAAATTCCAAAAGTTTGAGGGGTTTTTATCAGTCAAAGTAGCTGTAGTCCACACCTCCAAACTCATTTTCATAACGAGACTCCAGGTGTGCTAAAACCTGACTCCAATTAGCTCTTTTGAGGTTATCAAATCAAGGGTTCACATACTTTTTCCACAAGCACTATGAGGTTTTTTAGGTCGTTCTCAATAAAGACATGAAAAATCAGAATTTATTTTGTGTTATTATTTTAGGCACATTATATTTGTCAATACCCTTGACTTAGATGAAGATCAGATC
This sequence comes from Ameiurus melas, assembly GCA_012411365.1. Classification (NCBI taxonomy): domain Eukaryota; kingdom Metazoa; phylum Chordata; class Actinopteri; order Siluriformes; family Ictaluridae; genus Ameiurus; species Ameiurus melas. The sequence goes on along the minus strand of CM022771.1, from coordinate 13,840,123 downwards.
ACATTTTATGACAAATTTATTCAGAAAACCATGAAATTCCAAGAGGTTCACATACTTTTTCTTGCCACTGTATAACTTGTTTTACTTCCTTTTGGTCCAGACCATCAAGGCAGTTTCTGCAGGAACTAGTAGACTTGTCCCAGTTGCTTATTTCCTTGCAAAGTACTACATTAGAAATGTATGCATTTCACGGCATTAGAAAACAGTGTGAAATCAAATCAAATCATCAAATCAAAGCATTTGTATTAAAGAAAGATAACACAAATACTTTTCAAGCAAAACATTTCCCAAAAAGAGAAATATAAAAATTATTTATAATATTCTGTGGGGCAAGTTGGCTTAGCACATTTGCCTTTCACCTCTGGGGTTGGGGGTTTGAATCCCGCCTCTGACCTGTGTGCGTCGAGTTTGCATTTTCTTCCAGCACTTCAGCGGTTTTCTCCGGTTTCCTCGCCCAATCGTAGGATAAGCGTTAAATCAATGGATAGATAGATACTTTTCAAAATCAGACAATAAAGTAGTACAGTGTTTTAATATTTACAGTGCTATGAAAAAGTATTTTCTCAAATCCTGATTTCTTCTGTTTTTCTGTACATCTCATACAAAGTTGTTTCAGAAATCTAGAAAAAACTAAAACAAATGTAAAACAAAGGCAATCTGAGTAAACACAAAACACAGTTTTTAAATTATATTATTTATTGAAGCAACAAAGTTATCCAACTGGGTCTGTGTGAAAAAGTATTTGCCCCTGTAGTTACTAATTCCCAAAATATATGAAACTGCATACGGTTCAGCTGGACTAGACACAACCAGGACTGATTACTGCAAACCCTGATCAATGAAATCAACACTTAAATAGAACTTTTTCAACAGTGTAAACTTGGTTAAAAGGTCTTATCCAGTAACACACTATGCCAAAATCTAAAGAAATTCCAGAAATCATGAGGAAGAAGAGGATTGAAATACATCAGTCTAGGATGGGTTACAAAGCTATTTCAAATGCTCTGGGACTCCAAAGAACCACAATGGGAGCCAATGTCTACAAAGAAAAAAAAACTTGGCACAGTAGTGAACCTTCCCAGAATTGGGCTTCTATCCTCCTTATGCACAGCAACAAGAGAATCCAGGAAGTCAGAAAAGCTCCAATGACAACGTCAAAGGAACTGCAGGACTCTCTTGCATCAATAAAGGTCACTGTTGATGACTCCACTATCAGAAAGACACTGGACAACAATGGCATTCATGGAAGACTGCGAGGTGAAAACCACTGCTAACCCAGAAGAACATTAATTCTTGTCTGAATTTTGCCAAAACAAACCTTGATGATCTTCAAACCTTTTGGGAGGTTCTGCGGATTGATGAGTCGAAAGTGGAACTGTTTGGAAGACGGGTCCCATTACGTCTGCCGTAAACCAAACAATGAATTCCACAGAAAGAACATCATACCTACGGTCAAGCATGGTGATGGAAGTGTGAGGGTGCGGGGATGCTTTGCTGCTTCAGGGCCTGGGCAACTTGCAATAATTGAGGGAAACACAAATTTTGCTCTCTACCAAAAAATCCTAAAGGAGAATTTTTGGTCCTCAGTCCAAAAAATTTTAACTCAAGCGCAACTGGAGTATGCAGCAAGACAATAATCCAAAGCATAGGAATAAGTCCACTTCTGAATGACTCAAAAAAGCAAAATTTAGGTTTTGGAAAGTCCTGACTTGAACCACCGAGATGCTGTGGCAAGACCTTAAATGGAAAGTTCATGCTAAAAAAAAAACCCCAGTGTGGCTGAACTTAAAGCAGTTCCCTTTCAAATGGAACTATATTTTACGTGAACTTCATGCATTGCGAATGCCTCAGCGCATGTCCGGTATCTGAAGCCTGTGTAAAATCACGGCAATTTATTGCTTGCCTTCAGGTGACATGACATTTCACACATAGATTGACCATAACAAGGCACCTGTTAGCTTATTTGTCTTCAGCGAAGATGCATGTCTGTGTTCTCATGTATATAAACAAGGTGTTACACATCTATATATATTCAAATTTGTATCCATCTGTACAAACATTGTGGTGTCCATATTACCATTAGATACTATAGATACATTTATTTTTTTTTTTTTTAATTTCTATTTTTTTTTTTTTTTTTTTTTTTTTTTTTTTTTTTTTTTTTTTTCTCTTTCGTCACTATGCTGTTGAAGCCGAATGAGTCCGAAAGAATTGAGAGAGTGTGTTATTCTCTGCTCTAAAAAGAAAACAAAGATATATATTACAGAGGGGGTGGACACATTTTCTGTGTGAAGCGTTTACAAGTGGGGCCTGCTGCAGCAGCCCTTGAGAGGGCTGACTATATTCATTGTGAACACTTCACAATGAACGGTTCAGCTCTCAGCTCTCTCACTTCTCAGCTGAAGCGATATGGGTTTCGGAACCTCAGGACTCTGGGTCAGCCATTGTCGAGGCAGCCAACCGGCTCAGATCCTGGGGTCCTGTATGGATCTGGAGAAGAGACCAGAGATGACCACTGCTCTATCTCTTGCTCTTTCCTCTGGATCCGACTCTCCATTTTTGAATAACTCTCGTGTTGAGCATTCTTCAACAAAGCATTTTTGCTTTCTCTAGTTCTTCTTCAGATGGACCTTTGCTGCAGATGTTCCATCCTCTGCAACGATCATTGTGAGTGTTTGGAGAAATAATTGGCGATGTGAATCAGACATGCTATTACTCTGATGAGAGTGTTAAAGTTAGAGAATCTACTAAATTTCTCAGAGATCCATGTGAAATTGGGAACTTCAGTAAGGTTCGAACACACTTGTGGGCATATTTCAGAATCTGAGGTTGAATCCACAAGCTCCAATGATTCTTGTGATTCAGACCAAAGCTGAGAATTATGCAAGAAGTGTGGGCCTGTGAGCCATGAACTGGCTCCTAGGAATGCTGAGTTCTGTGGGAACATAACGCCATTGTGCAGGTGAACTGAATTTATGGATTCGTTGAATTCTGTTGTTGGATATAAAATATATAAAACCTCTGTGTTTGATTATGGATGTACCATAGTATTACTTCTCTGTCAGTATGATACAAAATTATCAAAAGTAATCTCTTCCACAATCAACTATGCAATCTCCACTGCTAATACAGCAGCACACAACTCCAGTATTGGGACAGTAATCTGGCTGTGGTGCTAATTTGGATTTCCCAAATAAGAAGTTAACATCTGTGTGACCATGTTGATCTGTCACCTTCAGGTATCCTACAGCAGCAAATGGCTTTGACTGATGCATCAGCAACAACACAAAGTTCTTTACTATTCTATTCCTCCGATATCAGACAGAGGAATGGATGTGCAAACACGTGGCATTTGAAGTATTTTTCCATTTTCTCCACTTGAACTCCCTCTGGCAAAGGGGAATCCCAGCCCTCACCTTGTTTGATAAGTTCTCTCAACAATAACCTTCCTTGTCTAGTAACAGGTGCAAAGAATCCAAGAGGTTAATACAAGCCATTCATGGTAGATTGGACTCCTCTCCGAGTGAAAGGCTTGTCATTTTATGAAACATGAAAGACTCTGTTGCAACATTCCAGGACACACCAAGGCTATGCAGGATGAGAAGGCCACCAGCGAAAAGTTGCAGATCTTTAATGCCCTCAGCACGATCTTCAACAGGAAAGGCTTTAGTTACATTTGGACAGTGAGAGATAATCTTGTTCAGGTTAAGTTTAGACACTGCAAGCATCTCTTGTGTACGTTTGAGAATGTCGATCGCTTCTGCCTCTGTAGTGCATGATTTCAGCATGTCATCAACATAGAGCTCCTTTTCCAGCTTTCTGGTGTCACTGCCGAAACTCTCTTCGTGTTCTTTGGCTGCTCTCCATAGGCCATAGGTAGCCACTGCTGCTGATGGACTATTCCCAAAAACATGCACACGCATTCTGCAATACACAATTTCACTGTCAAGATCAATGTTTCTGTACCACATGAAAGATAATCCCTATGGTCCTCCTTAACCAGAAAACAATGAAATATGTGTTGTATGTCACAGGCTGTTTACGGAATCTTATCAGGACCCCTAGCAGGCTGTTATTCAAATCAGGGCCTGTGAGAAGTACATTGTTCAGTGAAACCCCATCATAAGGTGCACTTGAATCGAAGACGATTAGAATTTTGTCAGGTTTCTTAGGATGATACACCCCAAACAGCAGCAAGTACCACACTTTCCTAGCCTTGCTGAAGAGATGGTGCAATCTCTGCATGCTTATTTTTTAGTTGGAGAAGCTTTCCAGCGTTCCAGTGCTACTGGGGATGTCATCCAGCATTCCAGTGTTGCTGGGGGTGTCGTCCAGCGTTACAGTGCTGCTGGGGGTGTCGTCCAGCGTTCCAGTCCCGCTGGGGGTGGTGCTCTGCCTGTCTGCTGCCCGGCAGAGGCCGCCTCATTTTCCGTTGCAACGTGATTTAACTGGGTGAAATGGACACGTGCCTTTTGTTTTGGATTTGTTCTATTCCTGTTCCGGTATTGATTTATGTTTGAGGATGTCTCTAATTTGCCCCAGCTGTCTATGTTATAGTTTAATTATGTTGGTTATTTAAACCCATCATGTTGCTGTGCACTTTGCCCAGTATTTACATTAGTTATATTGTATGAGTATTTGATTGTTGAAGACATTACATATGCTACGTGTTCTTGGTTTCATGTCCTGTTTCAATTCCTTGCTTCGCATCCAGTCTTGTGTTTACATCCTGTCTAGACCGCGTATTGAACGTGTCAACGTTGTTCTCAGTAAATATGTTTCCAATGAAGTAATACACATGAAATTTTCACCAGATTTTGGTATTAACTCAAGAAATCCACAGATATAAAGAAATCCAAACATTAAAGTCTATAAATAAAGTCATGTGTAATAAAGAGGAATGAAAAAGTGGAGAAACCTTTGTTTGTAATGACAGCTTCAAGACACTTCCTGTATGAAGAAATTAATTGCCCACAGTATTCATGTGTGATTTTGACCCATACTTCTAAACATATTGCCTTTAAATCATGAAGATTCAAGGTTCTTGTGAACCTTGATCTTTAGCTCTTTCCACAAATGTTCAATTCAAAAAACAGTCAGATGATTGACTGTGCCAGTCTTACACCTTGATTTTTTCCCCTCTGAAACTAGTTGAGAGTTTCCTTTGCTGTATGCTTTGGATCGTTGTCCTGCTGGAAGGTCCACCCACGTCTCATCTGAAAAATGTCGGGATTACGCATGTAACCCTGTTCCCTGAGAAGGGAACGAGACGTTGCATTTAGCATAACAGTATGGGAGCGTTTGCACGTGTGACCGGTATCTGAAGCTTGTGTAAAATCATGCCTCTACTCATAGGCCTGCCATGATCAGGTGACGTGGCAATTAAGGGCGTCGCATGATATATATGTCACCTATGAACCATGCCACCAGCCTCTATTATCTGGTACCTGGTATGACAATGCTATGCAACGTCTCGTTCCCTTCTCATGGAACAGGGTTACATGCGTAACCCCGATGTTCCCTTTCAAAGGGAACTTCGACGTTGCATTTAGCATAACAGTATGGGAATGGGAATACCCACTCCGTCATACCGCGGGTACGGCCTGTTCAAAAATACCCAAGCCCGAGGGTCACTGCAAGACAATCGAGCCCGGGGTGGAATGAATATCCAGGCTGTAATAACGAATGAATGTGTGTGGCGTAGACCACCCTGCAACCGCACACACATCCTGCAAGGATACCACTTTGGACAAAGCCTTCAAGGAGGCGACTGCCCTAGTGGAATGAGCTCTTACACCCAGAAGTGTGGCGAGACCGTGCGCCTCGTAAGCCATAGAGATTGCTTCCACTATCCAGTTAGAGATGAGCTGCTTTGACACAGCATCACCTTTACTGTCGCCACCAAAGCAGACCCAGCAGCTGCTCCGACTTACACCCCTGGCAGGAGCAGTGGATGTAAGTACAGAGGGCCCTTACTGGAAACAGCAGGTGCATCCTCTCTTGTTCCGGTGTGAGGAACGGAGGACGGCAGAAGGCCTGCAACACCACATGGTGGGCAGCCGATGTAGGCACTTTAGGAATATATATAATTCGGCCCAGGATACAGGAAGGCCTTGGCTAGTCCAGGGGCGAAGTCAAGGCAGAAGTGGGCAACAGAGAGAGCTTATAGATCTCCCACTTGCTTGAGAGATGTCAGGGCCAGTAGAAGAGCTACCTTTAGAGTCAGAAGCTTGTCAGAGGCTGAATTTAAGGGCTCAAATGGGGCCCCTGACAGACCTTCCAAGACCACAGAAACGTCCCAGGAAGGTACTCGTGGCCTGCAGATGGGCCTCAGCCGTCTGACACCACACATGAACCTCGAAGTTAGAGGATGTTGCCCCACAGAGGCTCCATCAACAGGGGCATGACTGGCCGAAACGGCGGCCACGTAAACCCTAATTGTAGAAGGAGCCAACCCTGCTGAGAAACGTTCTTGTAGGAACTCCAGGACTATAGCTATTTCGCAATTCACTGGGTCTAAGTGACATTCCTCACACCACAAGACAAAAAAGCCGCCACTTGAGCGCATACAATTTCCTTGTGGATGGTGCTCTAGTGTTTAACATGGTCTCTACAACCTCAGAATCTATGAGCTGGTGCCCCTCAGTGGCCAGACCCACAGTTTCCATAGTTCTGGCCTAGGATGATAGATCATCCCTCCGGCTTGAGACAGTAGGTCCCTGCGGATGGGAATCTCCCAAGGAGTGCCGTCAAGCAGGGACATTATCTCCGAGAACCATATTAATTAGCCAATAAGGTGCTACTAGCTACAGACGTAGACGGTCTTGGCGAACTCTCGCTAGAACTTGTGGGAGAAGAGCAATCGGGGGGAAAGCATATGCATGTGACCTCGGCCACGTGTGCACCATGGCGTCCAGCCCCAATGGTGCAGGAGGACTGACGGTGAACCACAGCGGGCAGTGTGTTGTCTCCTCGGAGGCGAACACATCCACTTCCGCTTGTCCGAACCCCCCGGGCCTCAGCCCCTGCCTCGACAGGATGTCTGCCCCTACATTCCGGCTGCCTGGAATGTACATTGAACTCACTGACAACAACTCTCCCTCTGCCCAGAGAAGGATTAGTTGTGCCTGCTTGAATAGGGGGCATGAACGTAACCCTCCCTGGTGGTTGATATGAGACCACAGTTGTGTTGTCTGACACAACTAGCACACTGTGACCTGTCAACTGAAAGCGAAAGAATTTCAGTGCTAGGAATACAGCCCGCATCTCTAGGCAATTTATATGCTACTCCAGATGAGGGCCGCTCCAAAGACCGTGAGCTGGACAGCCATTTAAGACTGCACCCCAGCCCATGAGGGATGCATTTGTCATTACCGTCTTGCGGTAAGGGGATGCCCCTAGAGTGTGACCCGCGGCTAGGAACTGTGGGCACCTCCAAATACTCAGAGCACGTAGGCATCGCCGCGTGACTCTGATTGCTCTCAGAGGTTTCATCCTTGGATGAAACCCCTGACTTTTCAGCCAACACTGAAATGGTCTTTTGTGCAATAGGCTCAATGGTATGACGTTGGCTGCTGCTGCCATAGGGCCCAACAGCCTCTCATGAAGGCTGGAGGAGATGCCCAGACCTCACTTTATCTTGCTCAAAGTTGATTGTATTGATTGTACGCGTGTTGGGGATAGAAACGCCCTCATCAGAGTAGAATCCCATATAACCCCTAGAAAAGTTGTCCACTGCACTGGAGAAAGCATACTTTTCCTGAGGTTCAACCTGAGCCCCAAGCTCCTCATGTGGGCGAGAACAAAATCCCGATGTTGAACCGCCTGTTCCCTGGATTGTGCTAGAATTAACCAGTCCTCCAGGTAGTTTAGTACACGGATGCCCCGGAGTCGCAAAGGAGCCAGAGCAGCATCTATTCACTTTGTGAAGGTGCAAGGGGGTAAAGCTAGCCCATAGGGAAGAAACTGAAATTGGTATGTGTTTTCTCCAAACGCAAACCTCAGGAACTTCCTGTGACTGTGCGATATTCCTATGTGGAAATATGACTGTTTCAGATCTATCGTCACAACCCAGTCCTCGGACTGAATCTGTGGCACAATAGGTTTGAGCGTCAGCATCTTGAACCTGTATGTCCGAAGAGTACGGTTCAGATGACGCAGATCCAAATTGGCCGCATACTCCCATCTTTTTTGCGGACCAGGAAATAACGGCTGTAAAAATCTCCCTCCCTTAGGGAACGGGGTACATGTTCTATGTCCCTTTTGCACACACACACACATTATATATATATATATATATATATATATATATATATATATATATATATATATATATATATATATATTATATGTGTGTGTGTGTGTGTGTGTAAAAGCACCTACTCATTCATGCAATTATCTAATCTGGCAGCAGTGCAACGCATAAAATCATAGAGATATAGGCCAGCAACTTCGGCTATTGTTCACATCTGTCATAGCACGGCAAACCAGTGACTACATTTCCCATCCTGCACTGCGGCCTACTTTGCGAAGTATACGCTCAATTTTTAGACTCTGGTATTATTCCAAGCCTTATTAGGGACGAGCACCGCTGGTGCGAAGCCGTACTGGATCTGCTACATTTATTATTATTATTATTATTATTATTTTTATTATTTTCCAAAATGAATCGCATTTTAGTGGGCCTAAACATACCCGAAAACTCACAAAACTTTGCAGATACGTCAGATCCGGTGAAAATTTACACCTCATAGGGGTTGGAGAATTGACTGTGGCAAAATGGCTCGACAGCACCACTACAAAATTTCACTTATGTGCGCCTCTTTCTACATTTCACCTCCATGTAAGAAATACGGTAAACATGTGTAAGATGCCAATATGTACAAAAACTTATCTTGAACCCATGCCCTAAATAGGAAGTCAGCCATTATGATTTTTCCCTAAAATTTTTGTTCCGTGTTCTGCCATTTGCCATTTCGTACTTTAACGTACTCCTCCTAGAGATTTTTTCTGATCAGAATAATATTTGGTCTGTCTCATTTAAAGGCACAGATGATGCTAAATTGCGAAGCTTTTGAGTTTTCTCTGCACAGCATAGGCATGGCGGTCTCACAAATTTAGATTTTTCGCCATGAAAAAGGACGTTTTTTAACGTTTCATTTTTATGGAATATTTCTGCTGAACACTTCTGATGAACATTTCTACAGAACATTTCTGCTAAAATCTTTTGCTAAACCTTTCTACTGACCATTTCTGCTAACCATTTCTAATGAACATTTCTAATAACCATTTCTGCTGAACACATTTCCACTAAACATTTCTACATTTCTAATGACCATTTCTGCTGAACATTTCTGCTAAACATTTTTTGCTAAACATTTCTGCTAAACATTTCTACTGCACCTTTCTGCTAAACATTTCTGTTGAACATTTCTGCTAAGCCTGTCTAAATTGCCTTTTCTGTTCTGTCCTCCCAACCCTTTCCCAAAAATAAAAACAAATTGAGCAACAGCAGTAAATATTCACAGGTTTTTATTCTTTTTATACAAAGGAAAACAAATTTAAACCCACAACCCACCCCTCCGGCTCATCATGTCTACCCATTAACTGTTGCTGGTTATAAAGATATTATAAAATTCAACAACAGGCACTAACCTTTAAGTGGGTAGTGTCTGTACCTCCATAAAGTATGCAATAAAGGGATGCCATTTATGAAAAAACTTGTCTGTACAAACATTCATCATATATCTTATTTTCTCGAGTTTCAGAAAAAAACATCATGTCCTTTATCTACTGGGAGATAGATGGGTATTTAGCAGACTTCCAATGCAACAGTAGGGAACGTCTTGCTATAAGGGATGTGAAAGCAGTAACATCCTTTTGTATCGAGCTCAAAGGAATTGAAGCTTCAGGAATCCCAAATACCGCAATCAATGGACAAGGCTTTAAATCTACCCTGAGAATAGTGGACGTGATGGTAAAAACCAACACCAAAAACCATGGAGATCAGGGCAGAAGAAAAACATATGGCCAAGATAACAGGGAGAGCCATGGCATTTATCACACTTGTCCTCTACATTCGGATACATCACAGAAAATCTTGACTTGGACAGATGGACTCTATTTAAAACTTTGAACTGTATAAGTCCAAGACGAGCACAAGAAGTGGTAGTCTGTACCCTCCCTATAGCACGTTCCCAACACTCCTCACTTATTTGTACTCCTAATTCCGTTTCCCACGCATTACTAATTTTGTTACTCGACCCTCTACCTAGAGTCAGAATAAAATCATAAATCTTAGAAATCATTCCTCTCTGGTAATGCAAGTCCTCCACTAAGTTTACAGTTCTGCAATAAAGATTTACTAACCCTTGGTGGCTTCCCTCCCCAAATAAATGTACTAATTATCTTATCCAATGAATCAAATAATGATTTTGGGAGAGAAAGAGGCGCTTGTTGGAACAAGAAAAGAAACTTCTGTAATATATTCATTTTGATGGCATTGATCTTGCCAATTATGGAAAGGGGTAAGTTACCCCAACTCTGAATGTTAGATTTAACCTTTGAGATAAGGGGAGTGAAGTTACCTGACAGAACATTAGATAGAGAACGTGTCACGTTGATACCTATAGCGACAATTTGTTTTCTACACCATATGGAACTATTCGTTCACAATAAACAAGGAGGAAGTGCAATAGAGAGCGGCTCGATGGCAACAGCAAAAAACAGAGGGGATAAAGGACAACCTTGGTGACACCCTCGTCCGAGCGCAAAATAATCCGAATAAGTATCGTTAGTCTGAACCCTAGCATTAAGGGTTGAGCAAAGGAGGCTAATCCAAGAAATAAACTTGTCCCCAAATCCAAACTTCCTCAGGACTGCAAGCAAATACTCCCATTCGACCCTGTCGAATGCTTTTTCAGCATCTAATGAAATCATAATCTCAGGAAGCTCAGCCGAATGCTTTGAATAAATTATATTAAAGAGTGTACGGGTATTGAAAAACAATTGACGTCCCTTTATAAAAACCGTTCTGATCTTCAGATATTATAAAAGGAAGTACATTCTCTAACCGAGATGCCATTACTTTCGCCAACACCTTTACATCTGCATTCAGCAGTGATAACAGTCTATAAGAACCACAGGAGGATGGATCCTTACACTCCTTTAGGAGCAGAGCTATCATGGCTTGTGTCAGGGTTGGAGGCAAAGACCCACGTTCCAAAGATTCGTTGAACATAGCCAAAAGCAATGGAGCTAATTTTCCGATAAACGTTTTAAAAAATTCGATTGGAAACCCATCTGGGCCAGGAGCTTTGTTAGATTGCATAGATTTAACTGAAATTAAAATTTCTTGAAGAGAAATTGGGGAATCCAATTGCATAGCAGTATTCATATCTAAAACAGGGTCACGGAGGTTTTGAAGGAATGCGTTCACTTTAGTATTATCTGTTGGAGATTCGGACTTATAAAGCGAAGAGTAAAAAAGATTTAAAAGTAGCATTAATTTCCATGGGATCTGTAGTGACAATATTATAAGTGTTTTTAATACTAGGTATGAGACGGGAACTGGCCTGTCACCGTAGCTGATGTGCCAGTAGACGACTCGGCTTATCGCCATGTTCATAATATGAACCACGAGTATATAACAATAATCGTTCTGCCTCTTTAGTCGAAATAAGATTAAACTCTCTGTAAGTCAAGACGCTGTTTAAGAAGTTCTAGGGAGGGGTTTGAGCAAGACTATCGATTGCAGATGTAAGTTCATTAACCCTAGCAGTACGTTTTTTATTACAGCGAGCAGAATAAGAAATAATCTGCCCTCTGATATAGGATTTAAGTGTCTCCCATAACAGTGAATAAGAGGTGGAGTCATTCTGATTGAAGAAAAGAAAGTCATCAATAGAACTAGAAATGAACTCGCAGAATTCACTGTCTGCTAAAAGAAGAGAATTAAATCTCCAAGGCGGCTGTCACGGGGTTGTAGATTGGGAGACGGAGGCAATCACAGATCAAACTCTTTATTAAATGAAAACATAAAGATGAAACAAACAAAGCATGAATAAACCTGAAGTCCGCTACATCTATAATAGCGTGACCATTACTAGAACGACTCCCGCTAGTGTTACCACCACTTCGATAATACCGAGCAACGTGCTTCATTGCTCGGGAGCCTTAAATACCCGGCGTTTACCCAAACTAAACAATTAACAGAATGCCAAACACCGGTGTCAAATCAGGAAGTACAAACCAAAACAAAGAACAAGTGATTGGTCCGGTGGCAAAACCCAGTGCCACAGTGCCGTCTGCTCGCCACACTGTGACAGAACCCCCCTCCCAAGGGCACTCCCCCTGGAGTGCCCGAAGTCCTCCACCTTTCACTGGTGGCCCCGGACCTCTGGGCTGAACGTCCCATGCATCGCCAGGCAGAAACCGTCCTGAGTTCCTGGCCGAGCCTGGGAGCGGAATGCTGTACATAGTTATATAAAGGATCGGAGTGTCGCTTTCAGGGGAGACGAGAGACTGGGCGACCTCCCCGGGAAAACAGGGACGCTGAGTGACGTCCTCACCAGAGCAGAGATGCTGAGCGACGTCCTCAGGAGTGCAGAGATGCTGAGCGACGTCCCCAGCGGAACAGGCAGGCTGGGCGGCACCCCCAGTGGAACACGCAGGCTGGGCGGGTCCCCAGAGGAACAGAGAGACTGGGCGGCGTACCCAGCGGAACAGAGAGAGTGGGCGGATTCCCCAGCGGAACAGAGAGACTGAGCGGCATCCCCAGCGGAACAGACAGGGTTCAGAGGCATGGCCGAAACAGGGCTCAGAGGTGTGGCCAGAACAGGGCTCAGAGGTGTGGCCGGAACAGAGCTCAGAGGCGTGGCGAGAAACAGGAGACTGGGTCGGAATCTGGACATCGTGAACGTGAGACTGGGTCTGAATCTGGACATCGTGGACGTGAGACTGGGTCTGAATCTGGTCATCACATGCTTGAGACTGGGTTTGAACCTGGACAGCACATACTTGAGACTTTTCTTTGATTGAGCCTTCCAGCTCCTTCACTTTGGCCATCAGAGTCTTATTCTGTTTCTCAATGTTCAGTGCTGCATCTCTCGCCACTCTGAGTTCTTCCACTTCACCCGTCAGGTCCTCAACCTGGGTCTTGGCTTGCCTTAGCTGTCCCTGTGCTTCGGTTTCCGCCTCCACCATCTGGATGAGTTGAGCTTCGCGCTGGGACAGGAGGGACTGAAAAGTCTCCTTCACTGTAATGGCCCAAGTGCTCCGCGTTCTCTCCTCTTCCAGCTTCTCTTCTCTCTCCTGCAGCAGGACTTGTGTGGCTTGTATCTGGGACTCCCTTCCAGACGACGCGCTGCGTAAACGTTCCATTTCCAGCTGCATTTTGCGCATCTCTTCAGCCATCTCCTTCCTCTGCTTCTCGCTCTCGCTGTGATTCAGTTGGAGCTCTTGCAGCCGAGCGTCGCCTCTCTTCCTGCGAGATGTAGAGTCCTTTTTACTCTGAGCGATTACAACGGGAATGTGAGGCTTGGCTGTGATTGGAGCTTGAACTAGAAGTGGGACTTGGCCTTGAACTGGGAACTTAGCTGTGGGCGGAATTCTGAAAATTGGGTGAGCAGACTTGGAGATGAACGAATTCCACTTAGCAGGATGCGTGGTAACTTGGACCTGTGGCTTGGCCTGGACAGGGACATGGGCCTGGGATGCGGCAGTGGTTGGGACTGGAGACCTAGAGATGAGCAGAACCTGCTCATAGTACACGTGGAATGGGCGCTCCGCCACGTCCACATCCTCCAGCAACTGATCATAGTTCTGTCCCAAATACTCCCAAATATCCTCCAGCACCCAGGGTTCCATGGCTGCCACTCGCTGTGCCCATGTGTGAGCTGGGCAACAAGGCGAGACATAATAAACAGAATGAATCGTCCTTCGGTCGGCTTCGGGTCGCATAGGCTGTTGAAATGATACTGACAGTCCCTCAAAAGCTTATCCGGGTGAAAGTAGCCATCATACGGCTCCGGCATGACCATAGAAAACCTCTGTGCCAAGCTCATGGATTCCAAGGCAGGAACACATAGCGTGGGCTCCCGGGTGCGGCTTCTTCGCCGTTCTCCTACTGCATACATGGTGCTGCGGTTTGATCTGCTGCGTTCATAAGTGAGGCTCGGTATTTTGTCACGGGGTTGTAGATTGGGAGACGGAGGCAATCACAGATCAAAGTCTTTATTAAATGAAAACATAAAGATGAAACAAACAAAGCATGAATAAACCTGAAGTCCCCTACACCTATAATAGCGTGACCATTACTAGAATGACTCCCGCTAGATAACAATATTATAAGTGTTTTTAATACTAGGTATGAGACTGGAACTGGCCTGTCACCGTAGCTGATGTGCCAGTAGACGACTCGGCTTATCGCCATGTTCATAATATGAACCATGAGTACGTAACAATAATCGTTCTGCCTCTTTAGTCGAAATAAGATTAAACTCTGTCTGTAAGTCAAGACGCTGTTTAAGAAGTTCTAGGGAGGGGTTTGATCAAGACTATCGATTGCAGATGTAAGTTCATTAACCCTAGCAGTACGTTTTTTATTACAGCGAGCAGAATAAGAAATAATCTGCCCTCTGATATAGGATTTAAGTGTCTCCCATAACAGTGAATAAGAGGTGGAGTCATTCTGATTGAAGAAAAGAAAGTCATCAATAGAACTAGAAATGAACTCGCAGAATTCACTGTCTGCTAAAAGAAGAGAATTAAATCTCCAAGGTGGCTGTCACGGGGTTGTAGATGGGAGACGGAGGCAATTGCAGATTAAACTCTTTATTAAATGAAAACATAAAGATGAAACAAACAAAGCATGAATAAACCTGAAGTCCGCTACATCTATAATAGCGTGACCATTATTAGAACGACTCCCGCTAGTGTTACTACCACTTCGATAATACTGAGCAACGTGCTTCATTGCTCGGGAGCCTTAAATACCCGGCGTTTACCCAAACTAAACAACAGAATGCCAAACACCGGTGTCAAATCAGGAAGTACAAACCAAAACAAAGAACACGTGATTGGTCCGGTGGCAAAACCTAGTGACACATGTCCTCTGCTGGCCGTACTGTGATAGCGGCCGGCTACGTTTATAAGTAGAGAGATGAATATCTAACTGTAAAGGCGCATGGTCAAAAATTACAATACCCAAATAGTCAGAAGAAACTATGCAAGAATCTAGAGTGCTGTCTATAAAAAAAATAATCAATTCTCGAATAAGAATTATGAACGTGGGAGAAGAAAGAAAACTTTTTAAGAGAGGGATCTCCAGGGATCAACGAGAACGTTTTGACACATAAAATCGGAAAATGTTTTGGACATTGCAGATTGATTCAGAGTACGGGGATTAGATCGATCCAAGTTTGGGTCAAATACACAATTTAAATCTCCACCGAAAATCAACAGGTGAGTATTTAAGAAAGGGAGATTGCTCAACAGACTATTAGCAAATTCTACATCATCTAGTTTGGAGAATATACATTAACCAACCATACCTGTCTTTGCATTAAAGTACCAGCAACTATAATATATCTACCGTTCACATCAGCAATAACATTAGTGGACGAAAACTGTAACCTTTTGTCAATAATTAAAATAGCAACCCCTGTTTCTTTCAAATTAAAATTCGAGTGAAAGACTTGACTCACCCAAGGGCAGTGTAACCTTTGATGATCTTTAATACGAAGGTGCGTCTCCTGTAGAAATATTATATTGGAGTTTAAACGTTTCAAATGTGTAAAAACCTTAGATCTCTTAACAGGACTACCGATACCTCTGACATTCCAACTAATAAATCTTAAAGGTGTGCCTGTTCCAGCTATGCTGGGATCCATGTTACTACTAACAATTTAAATAAAGTAAACCATAGGAATATAAATAGCCAGTGAGAGCCGAAGTGGGACCTTCCACCCCTCCATCACCCCACCCCACCACACACCCAAAGTCTCCATAAAACAGGGGAGACAGCAGTGTTTCCCACCTAGAGTTGTCCACAAAGTAGTAAACCTAAACAAAAAAGAAAAAATTGCAGTAAGAGAAAAGTCCCCTACTGACTTTGTCTAATAAATAGTCTGCACACTTTAACAAATATGTCTTTACCTTTTAAAGACTTATAACTAATAATCTTACACAGTGTAGCACATAAAAAATAAATAAATAATAATAAAAAATAGGTAAATTAATAATAAAAAATTTATAACTAAACTCTAACCCAGTCAAAACAGAGAACATTACCATAATTTTCGGACTATTGAGCGCACCTGAATATAAGCCGCACCCATTAACTTTAAAAAGAAAATCAATTTTGTACATATATAGGCCGCACTTGTATATAAGCCGCAGGTGTCCACGTTGTAACTGTCACGATTCATGACGTAAACGAAGCAGGACGGATGCAAGTGTAGTTAGGACGAGAACTTTTATTGAAACAGAGGAGAGCAGACTCAAGAGAAACAAAAAACATGACCAACTCAATGAACTAAGCTAACTAAACCAACTAACCTAAACATTAACTATGACATGAAACGTGACAATGACTATAAAAATGAACATGGCATGGAACAAAGACTATGTAGGTGATGCAGTTCATCCTGGTATTAAGCGTTTAACGTAGTCTCCTGCTCCCTCCGCTGAAATAAAGTCTTTCTGGACACCGTTGTATGTAAACGAAGCTGAGCTGGGTGAAGTATTCCATAGCGAGCGCCCTCAATATCACGAAGTTGACGCCGAACCTCGTTAAACACGGCCCGGGCTCGGGCTATCTTGATTGTGTAGTCAGGGAAAACGGAGATGGTCAAATCCCTCACTTTAATCCGCTGGAGCTCTCTCACACAGCGTAAAATATCAATACATTCACTGTGATAATGGAATGTGCACACAATAGCTCGTGGTCGTTCACCAGGCTTCGGCTTCGGCTGAAGGGTCCGGTGGGACCGGTCCAGAACCGGCTCCTTCTCCATACCAAACGCCTCTTTTAACAAGGCCGCTACAGCAGCAGTTGTACAGGTGTCAGCGCACTCTGAAACTCTGACTATCCTAACATTATTGCGCTGTGACCTCGACTCCAAATCCTCACATTTATTCTCTAATTGAGTCACGGTCGCAGTGAGAGACTCGATAGTATTCTTCATATGAACTATATCATCGGTGTAACCGGAGAGCGCGTGCCCAATTTCCCCAACATTATCTTTCAGTGTTGATATGGTGGCATCAGTAGCGACTTTATCACTAACCTGCTGTGTTTTCATGACCTGCAGGTCATGCTGGATAGTAGACAGTGCATCCCTGAGAGTCTTCTGAAGATTCTCCTGGTGCTTCTGATGCTCCTGGAACTCCTTCCTAAAAATATCGGCGATGTCCTTCCTCAGTAAAGCCAGCAACTCAAGCCAGAGTGCGGCGAGGTCAGGGTCACCGCTCGGGGATGCGGATGCAACTGCGGGTTCACGGGGGGAAGGGAGCGTGGCTACGGATTCATGAGGAGAATGACGTGCGGGTGCGGGTTCATGGTGAGAGGGAGACACGGCTGCAGATTCATGGAGAGAGGGAGCGCTCTCTAGACCTCAGTTTTGTCTGAATGCTACCACCGATTCTCGAGCTCTTCCCCGACATCTTAACGAACCACCGAGTTAAAAGTACAAAAAAGGAAACGAAATAGAATAAGTTAAAATATATAATATTACCAAAAAAAGTGCTAATTAATTAAAATTTTTTATCAAAATCAGCAGAAGACTCAAACTTCACGTCTTACTCCATCGAACACCGAATTCGAACCAAGGAAGTTGTTCTAACTCAATCATAGAATGTCCGATCTTTTCCAAACTTCACATCTTTGATTAAACTGGCCTGAAGACATCTACCTGCCAATGTTCAGTAATTGTCATAGTGCCACCTGCTGGCAATAGGAAATGATAGATTTTACATTGTGATACACTCCTAAAAACATGTAAGTGCTAAAAAGTGCTAAAAAATTTTTTTTATGGCATTCCCCTGGCAAACTAGTCCCAACGTGCACACGGGTGCGAAGGCCCGTTCATCGCTGCTTGCAGCTTTAATATTGTGTTTGTTTTTCTCGTTTTGGACTTTGTTTACTCTGTTGACCTCAATTCTCTGCCTTGCCTAGTTTTTGCCTGTTTGCCTGATCATTTAACCTTTGCTTGCCAATGTACCTTGATTTCTGCCTGATCCTTTGGAGTTGTTATTTTATTAAACTGCCATACCTACAGTTGCTTCCGTCTCAGCCTACATTATGCAATAACATCAGCCATAAGAATTTGGAAAAATGTGATCTCACTGATTTTGACTGTGGTATAATTGTTGATCGCAGATGGGATGGTTTGAGTATTTCTATACCTCTTGATCTTCTGTGAATTTCATGCACAGCAGACTCTATAATTCACTCAGAATGTTGCAATAAGGGAAAAACAGAAGACCACATTGGGTTCTGCTTCTGTCAGCTAAGAACAGAAAGCTAAGGTTGCAGTGGGCGCATGCCCACCAAACTAGACAGTTTAAGGCTGGAAAAATGTACATTGGTCTGATGAATTTCGATTTCTGCTAAAGCACACAGAGGGTAGGGGCAGAATTTGATGCCAACAGCATGAATCCATGGTCCCAATCTGACTTGGGTCAACAGGCCAGGCTGGTGGAGGTGGTGTAATGGCGTGGGTGATGTTTTCTTGGCACACTTCGTGCCCATTAATAACAATCAATCATTGCTTAAATGGCACGGCCTTTCTGAGTCTTGTTGCTGACCATGTATATCCCTTCATGGCCACAATTTACCTATGGTGATAATGCACCTTGTCACAAAGCAAACATAGTCTCAAACTGCTTTCATGGACATGATAATGTATTCAGTGTTCTTAAACGGTCTTCCCAGTCACTGGATATGAATCCTACAGAGCACTTTTAGGATGTGGTAGAATGGGAGATTTGCAGCATGAAAGTGCACCAGGAAAAATCTGCAGGAATTGCATGATGCATGTCAACATGGACCAGAATCACAAGGAATGTTTCCAACATCTTGTAGAATCCATGCCACGAAGAATAGAAGCTGTTTTTTTCCCAGTATAAGTATAATTTTCTTAATAGTGTCAGTGACACTATTATATTGTGTATTGTGTATACAGTGTATATTGTGACATAGCATTCAAATAATCATATGAGTGCTAAATTATGTTTATTGTCATTATTACAAGATGGAAGACCCCAACCTGCTAGAGGAGACTTCATCTCTGTTGGATCCCAGTGAGGTTGGAAGAGGGGCCCCACTGCGGCTTGGGTAAGTCTTCTTTAATGTACAATGTGGCCAAGGTCATTGTACCTAATGTTATTGTTTCTTAATTTCCTATCTGTAAAAAATTTATCTGAACATTGTGTAATGCAGATTGGCTCTGCAGGTTTGTTGCTGGTGTAATAAGCCGTGAACGGATACCCACTTTTGAGCGGATGCTTTGGAGGGTTTGTCGTGGGAATGTGTTTTTACGACTGGCTGAGATTGAGGACCCTCTTGAGGACCCCACAACAGTGAGCGCTACCACTCCATTCAATCATTTATACTTTTGTCTCTATACACTAATGTTCTCATAACTAGACACTAAGTCTATATTGGATGGCCATTATGGCCACTTGTTTTGTACCACAATACATAATAATCTGATGAATTTGTAATCCTTATAGCTGTAATTTATTTGTCTTACAGGGAGATCAAGTTCATAAGTCAGTATTTATCATCTTTTTCCAAGGGGACCAACTCAAAAACCGTGTGAAGAAGATCTGTGAGGGGTAAGTAACCATTTTCCAAGACAGCTAAGATTATGTATTGATTTTGTCGATGTTTAATGCTAGATATTCCTTTGCGGTTTTCTTTTAAGGTTTCTTGTGTCATCTCAATGAGTTTATCCTTTCTACTGTGACTCTTGAGTTTGCCAAATAGGACAAAAACAAGAGTAATAATTAGTGATGCACCGATAGCAAATTTCTTAGCCGATACCGATAACTGATTATTCAGTGTTATTAGCCGATACCGATAACTGATACCAACAGTTCTGTCTTTTATGCCTTCTTTTAAATTAATAATAAGTAATTCCACAATTATGAAAGAAATGCAAATAAAACTTTATTGTAACTGGCCTCAAACAGAAAACACATTAATCTAATTAACATTAACACATTAACTAAATTGTGAAGATTGAAGTAAGATTTCGAACTTATTGAATGTTATTAATTCATATTTACATTGACTGAATTAAAAAAAAAAACTACTGTTAGGCTTCACACTCACTGACCACAAACACAAACATTTCTACTTCATCATTCAACACCGAACTGTTAATATATAGGCCTAATTTAAACTTTTATTTTTATTTTAACTCATTAACATTAACTGCATATGAAACATAGTACTCTACAAATATGTTTTTCTGTGCAATATATATACAACTTTTTTGTTGCTCATCTTCATGTAAATCTTTCAATGGTGTACTGGCCCTTTAATTCAGCACGAGCAGCAAGCGGGTGGGGGGGGTTTAATCAGTGCAGAGCTTAAAGAACTTTCAAACTGCAGGTTTGTCGTTATTCCACAGAAGAGACATCATCTTTACACGCAGCACAAAATCGATGTTTTCCTGCCCTCTTTTGATTGACATGATAGGATATAATCGGCCCTAATTATCGGATGTTTTTAAACTATCGGCCGATAGCTGATAGCTTGAAAAATAGCCTTTATCGGCCGATACATCGGTGCATCTCTAGTAATAATATAATGCTTAATAATCTAAATGTTATGGATGGACTATGTACCTTCGAAAGCTAAGAATGATAATTAATTCCATACAGCTGAATGATTCCAAATTTTATCTTACAGTCATACAGACCGACTTGCAAGAAAAGTTGATTGATAAGTTGATAAAAAATGATTATCTTTAGTAAGGAACTCCAGCTAAGATCATGACAGAAAATTTCAATTAAAACTAAAATATCATAAAGTACATTATCCCATACCTTGATAATTTCTGACTTAACTACAGTAACTGCGATTAGAGCAGAACTTTGATGCCTGTGTGACACTAGTGAAAGAAAAAGAAAACATTTTTGTTTTTGAGGCCAGGTAGTGGAACAAGGTTTATTTTTACACTATACATGAGAATAAAAATGAGAGAACAATGTGAGTTTTTAAATTGTACTGCAATAGTGAAAGCCTGCAAAGGCAAACAATGTACAGTCCCCTCCGAAACTATTGGAGTGGCAACGCCATGCATTTCTATATAAATTGGCAGAAGAAAATGTTCCTGTAAACTTCCGAATTCATTCCTCTGCTACTATCATGAGTTATATCTTCAACAAAAATTAGTGAGCCTTTTCCAGAAGCAGCCATGCAACCCCAAACCATGACACTACTGCCACCATGTTTAGCACCTGAGCTTGTATATTTTGGATCATGAGCAGATCCTTTCTTTCTCCAAATTTTGACCTTTCCATAAATTTGGTAGAGGTTAATGTTGGTTCCAGAACTTTTGTGGCTCTTATTTGTTTATGATGAGTGTTTTTCATCTTGTGGTATGGCCTCTATATTTTAACTATCAAATTCTTTGAATGGTGGAATGTGATACCTTCATCCCTGCCCTGTGGAGGTTTTTGGTGATATCACTGACTGTTGTTTTTTGGGTTTTCTCTCACAATGTTTGTCATCAGCTGCTGTTGTTTTCCTTAGCCGTTCCATTTGGTGTCTGTTGCACAGTACACCAGTGGTTTCTTTCATTTTCAGGACATTCCAAATTGTTGCATTGGCTATGCCCAATGTTTGTTCAATGTCTCAGATAGATGTTCCCTATTTTCTCAGCTTCAAAATGGGTTGCTATTCTCCTATAGACAGCTCTCATGTTGGCTTGTCCTTTTTAACATCAAAATTCAGTCTTCACATGTGAAACTGAAGGTTAAAACCTAGATGTTCAGAGTTATTTATTGTTTAAACCAGTGGCCACCAGAACTGTTTTTGAGTATCTACCTTCCTAAAGGCTTTAGCTCCAACCATAGCCGTGGTTATGACCATCCACATGACCATCTAATCATTGCCTTAAGAAGTTCTTGATCAACTAAAACAGGTGTGTTGGAGATACAACCTGCAAGAAGGCAGATCTCATGGAAGATGGTTGGTGATCACTGGTTTAAACAATCAATCTAACAGGACACACCTAGGTTACAGGAAACACTTACCAGTCACATTTTCGCTCTGCTAAAAATTTGTTGGTCTGATACAAAATATGCTATGTTGTGTCGTTTAACACATCTACATATACAACCCCAATTCTGAAAAAAGTTGAAACAGTATGCAAAATGCATAAAAATTAAATAAAAAAACTAACAAAGAGTAATTAGAAAATTCAGTACAACCTGACCTATAATAATAATATTAATATTATTATTAATAATAATGATAAACTTTCTTTTTATATAGTGCCTTTAAAGGACTTTACACAATGAGAAAATATCAAGAAAAAAAACAACACAGATAAAAACATGTAACCCTGCTCCCTGAGAAGGGAATGAGACGTTGCGTTTAGCATAATAGTATGGGAGTGCATCTCGCATGCAACCGGCATCTGAAGCTTGTGTAAAATCATGCCTATTTATAGGCGTGCTATGATCAGATGATATGGCAATTAAACGCATCGCGTGATATAAATACAGTGAGGGAAAGAAGTATTTGATCCCCTGTTGATTTTGTACGTTTGCCCACTGACAAAGAAATGACCAGTCTATAATTTTAATGGTAGGTTTATTTGAACAGTGAGAGACAGAATAACAACAAGAAAATCCAGAAAAACGCATGTCAAAAATGTTATAAATTAATTTGCATTTTAATGAGGAAATAAGTATTTGACCCCCTCTCAATCAGAAAGATTTCAGGCTCCCAGGTGTCTTTTATACAGGTAACGAGCTGAGATTAGGAGCACACTCTTAAAGGGAGTGCTCCTAATCTCAGCTGTACTCTGTATATAAAGACACCTGTCCGTAAGCAATCAATCAATCAGATTCCAAACCCTCCACCATGGCCAAGACCAAAGAGCTCTCCAAGGATGTCAGGGACAAGATTGTAGACCTACACAAGTCTGGAATGGGCTACAAGACCATTGCCAAGCAGCTTGGTGAGAAGGTGACAACAGTTGGTGCGATTAATTGCAAATGGAAGAAACACAAAATAACTGTCAATCTCCCTCAGCCTGGGGCTCCATGCAAGATCTCACCTCGTGGATTTTCAATGATCATGAGAACAGTCAGGAATCAGCCCAGAACTACACGGGAGGATCTTGTCAATGATCTCAAGGCAGTTGGGACCATAGTCACCAAGAAAACAATTGGTAACACACTACGCCATGAGGGACTGAAATTCTGCAGCGCCCACAAGGTCCCCCTGCTCAAGAAAGCACATATATATGCCCTTCTGAAGTTTGCCAATGAACATCTGAATGATTCAGAGGACAACTGGGTAAAAGTTGTTGGGTGAAAGTGATGTGGTCGATGAGACAAAAAGGAGCTCTTTGCCCCCAACTCAACTCGCCGCGCCTGTTTGGAGGAGGAGGAATGCTGCCTATGACCCCAAGAACACCATCCCCACCGTCAAACATGGAGGTGGAAACATTATGCTTTGGGGGAGTTTTTCTGCTAAGGGTCAGGATAACTTCACCGCATCAAAGGGTCAGTTTACCTACGTAAGTACAGTGCAGATGTACTTATTATACTGTGTTGTGTTAGCTGTGTGTGTGTGTGTGTGTGTGTGTGTGTGTGTGTGTGTGGACTTATGAGCCCTGCAGAGTTGTAGCAGTGTCAGACTGACCTCTACACTTTACCACAGCGCTCTACACTCTACGTAGACAGCCTCATCTCAGTGACAGATGTGCCTCTATAAACACCGTCAAACATGGAGGTGGAAACATTATGCTATGGGGGTGTTTTTCTGCTAAGTTGACAGGACAACTTCACCGCATAAAAGAGACGGTGGATGGGACCATGTACAGTCAAATCTTGGGTGAGAACCTCCTTCCCTCAGCCAGGGCATTGAAAATGGGTCGTGGATGGGTATTCCAGCATGACAATGACCTAAAACACACGGCCAAGGCAATAAAGGAGTGGCTCAAGAAGAAGCACATTAAGGTCCTGGAGTGGCCTAGCCAGTCTCCAGACCTTAATCCCATAGAAAATCTATGGAGGGAGCTGAAGGTTCGAGTTGCCAAACATCAGCCTCGAAAACTTAATGACTTGGAGAAGATCTGTAAAGAGGAGTGGGACAAAATCCCTCCTGAGATGTATGCAAACCTGATGGCCAACTACAAGAAACGTCTGACCTCTGTGATTGCCAACAAGGGTTTTGCCACCAAGTACTATGTCATGTTTTGCAGAGGAGTCAAGTACATATTTCCCGCATTAAAATGCAAATCAATTTATAACATTTTTGACATGCATTTTTCTGGATTTTCTTGTTGTTATTCTGTCTCTCACTGTTCAAATAAATCTACCATTAAAATTATAGACTGATAATTTCTTTGTCAGTGGGCAAACATACAAAATCAGCAGGGGATCGAATACTTCTTTCCCTCAATGTATGGCACCTGTGAATCAGCCTCTATTATCTGAAATGAAGACGCAATTCACAGGCCTGCCCTGGTATGACAAAGCTATGCAACGTCTCGTTCCCTTCTCAGGGAACAGGGATACTTTCGTAACCCAGACGTTGCAGAACTAGAACTTGCATTTAGCATAACACAATGGGAACAAGAATACCCACTCTGTTATACTGAGGCTACGGCCTGTTCAAAAAGACCCAATCCTGAGAGTCACTGCAAGACACTCGAGCCCAGGGTGGAATAAATAATGAATGATCATGTGTGGCATAGACCACCCTGCAGCAGCACACACATCCTGTACAGATACCCCTTTGGACAAAGCCATCGAGGAGGCGACCGCCCTAGTGGAACGAGCCCCTATGCCCAAAGGCGTAGCGAGACTGCGTGCCTCTTAAGCAATAGAGATTGCTTCCACTATCCAATTAGAGATGCGCTGCTTTGACACAGCATCACCTCAACTGTCGCCGGGATGCAGTTGAGCGGCTGCTCCAACTTACGCCACAACTCTTGTTCCGGTGTGAGGAACACAGGAGGGCAGAAAGCCTGCAACACCACAGGGTGGGCAGCCAATGTAAGCACCTTAGAAATATAATCCATCTTAGGTTACAGGAAGGCCTTGGCTAATCCAGGGGCAAAGTCAAGGCAGGAAGGGGCAACAGACAGAGCTTGTAGGTCTGACTCGCTTGAGAGATGTCAGGGCCAGCAGAAGAGCTACCATTAGTTTCAGAGGCTTTCCAGAGGCTGCCTCTAAGGGCTCAAATGGGGCCCCTGACAGACCTTCCAGGACCACAGAATAGTCCCATGAAGGTATGCGCAGCCTGCAGATGGGCCTTAGCTGCCTGACACCACACATGAACCTCGAAGTTAGAGTATGTTGCCCCACAGAGGCTTCATCAACAGGGGTATGGCTGGTGGATATGGCGGCCACGTAAACACTGATTGTAGAAGGAGCCAATCCTGCTGAAAAATGTTCTTGTAAGAATTCCAGGACTGTAGATATTGCGCAGGTCACTGGGTCTACAGTGGAACCTTGCGGATGGGAATCTCCCAAGGAGTGCCATCTAGCAGGGATATTATCTCTGAGAGCCATGTTCGAGCTGATCAATAAGGTGCTACTAGCAGCAGAGAGATTGTCTTGACAAACTCTCGCTAGAACTTGTGGGAGCAGAGCGATGGGGGTAAAATGTACAGATGTCACCTCGGCCACATGTGCACCATGGTGTCCAGCCATAATTGTGCGGGAGGTGACTTCATGGTGACCTCTAAATTGAGGAAGAATGAATTTGGATGAAACCCCCAACTTCTCAGCCACCACTGAACAGTCTCCTGTGCAATAGGCCCATAAGCTCCATGTTATGCCACGACAAACTTGCGGTCACAGAGCACACGAGAACTACATTTCCTAGCCAGGCCTGTGCTCCATTTCGCCAGAGTACTGACATGCGCAGCGCGTACAACTTGATCCGCATCAGGGAGGGAGACGAGTGGAAGACGGCCTTTAGCATCACCGCCAGGCACTATGAGTATTTGGTCATGCCGTATGGGCTCGGTAATGCCACCCTCAGTATTCCAGAACCTCATCAACGATGTCCTGAGGGACATGCTCGGACGAAGCAATATCGCATATATTGCTGATATCCTAATTTACTTTACGTCCTTTGAGGAACACATGAAGAATGTCCGACCAGTGTTGCTTCACCTGCTACAGTATCAGCTGTGTGTAAAAGAGGGCAGTACCCGTAAGGCTGTCGTTATACCAAGCCTTTATCTACGTATTGTATTTTTCTGGTTCACTGACTTTCTTCTTGTTTTTCGGATTACGATTCTCTGGATTACCCCTTTGTATTATTTTGGACTTCGCACCTTGCTGTGCCATCCTCATCTTCCGGTTGCTGCTCTGCCCACGTTTGTCTCCACTCCTGGTAATGTAACACTCCAGTAGTCTCCCAAGATCCAGCTTTATTTTGCTCAGTGTTGATAGGATTGACCCTACGCATGTTGGGTATAGAAACACCCTCATTGTGGTAGAATCCTTATAACCACATGGGCATCAGCATCTTGAACCTGTATGTCCGATGAGTACAGTTCACATGACGTAGATTTAAAATTGGCCGCATACTCCTTTATTTTTTGCGTAAAGGAAATAACGGCTGTAAAAACCTCCCACCCTCAGGGAATGGGTACATGTTCTTTGGCCCCTTTGTCCAAGAGGGTTCTTTTTTTCATGTTTCATTTTTATTGAACATTTCTGCTGAACATTTCTACAATGTTTGCTAAACCAGTTCTGCTAAACATTTCTGCTATACATTTCTGCATAACATTTCTTTTTTATTAAACATTTCTGATGAATCTAAATAGCCTTTCTGTTCTGTCCTCCCCACCATTTCCCAAAAATACAAAATTAGCAACAGCAGTAAATATTCACAGATTTTTTTCTTTTTATACAAAGAAAAACAAAATTGAACCCACAACCCACCCCTCCGGCTCATCATGGCTACCCATTAACTGTCGCTGGTTATAGAGATATTATAAAATTCAACAACAGGCACCAACTTTTAAGTGAGTAGTGTCTGTAACTCCATAAAGTAGGCAATAAAGGGATGCCATTTATGAAAAAACTTATCTGTACATCCATTCATCGTATATCGTATTTTCTCGAGTTTCAGAAAAAACATCACGTCCTTTATCCACTGGGAGATAGATTGGTATTTAGCAGACTTCCAATGTAACAGTAGGGAACGTCTTGCTATAAGGGATGTGAAAGCAATAACATCCTTTTGTATTGAGCTCAAAGGAATTGAAGCTTGAGGAATCACAAATATCGCAATCAATGGACAAGGTTTTAAATCTACCCTGAGAATAGTGGACACGATGTTAAAAAAGCCAGACCAAAAACCATGGAGTTCAGGGCAGAAGAAAAACATATGGCCAAGATGACAGGGAGAGCCATGGCATTTATCACACTTGTCCTCAACATCCGGATACATCACAGACAATCTCGACTTGGACAAATGGACTCTATTTAAAACTTTGAACTGTATAAGTCCAAGACGAGCACAAGAAGTGGTAGTCTGTACCCTCCCTATAGCATGTTCCCAACACTCCTCACTTATTTGTACTCCTAATTCCGTTTCCCACGCATTCCTAATTTTATTACTCGACCCACTACCTTGCGTCAAAATAAAATCATAAATCTTAGAAATCATTCCTCTCTGATGCGGGTTATTTGAAAACAGGTCTTCCCAGGCCTGTTCAGGAGGAGCAGAAGGGAAATCAGGAAAACATCTAGAAACAAAATTCCGTATTTGAAAGTACCGAAAGAAATGTGTCAAGGGGAGATCGTAAGTGGATGCCAAATTGGCAAAGCTATCAAACACACCATCAGAATACAAATTTCTAACTTGTTTAATACCCTTGTCATACCACACTGAAAATGAGGAGTCCATACACGATGGGGGAAATAGATGGTTGTTCACTAAAGGACACAAAGAGGATGCACCTACAAATTTAAAATGTCATCTAAATTGATACCAAGTCCTAAGTGTGCTGAGGACAACAGGGTCATCAGTATATTGGGAAAGTTTTGTAGGTAAAGAGGTGTAAAGTAGAGCAGGTAAAGAGGATTCCCTACAAGAAGATAATTCCAATTTAGACCAAGAAGATCCAGGAGATTGAACCCAGTAACAAAGTTTATGGATGTGTGCAGCCCAGTAATAGAATTGAAAATTGGGTAATGCAAGTCCTCCCATAAGTTTACATTTCTGCAATAAAGATTTACTAACCCTTGGTGGCTTCCCTCCCCAAATAAATGTACTAATTATCTTATCCAATGAATCAAAGAATGATTTTGGGAGAGAAAGAGGCACTTGTTGGAACAAGAAAAGAAACTTCTGTAAAATATTCATTTTGACGGTGTTGATCTTGCCAATTAGGGAAAGTGGTAAGTTACCCCAACTCTGAATGTTAGATTTAACCTTTGAGATAAGGGGAGGAAAGTTAGCTGATAGACGATTAGATAGAGAACGTGTCACGTTGATACCTAGGTACTTAAAACCTGACTGACTAAATCGAAACGGTAGATCTGACTGTTGGAGAGACAGAGCTGGAGTATTGACAGGAAAACAGTCGCTTTTATCTAAATTTAATTTATAACCAGAGACAACACCAAAGACTCCCGAACATCCAAGACAGAAGGCATAGAGGAGATAGGATCAGTTACATACAATAACAAATCATCAGCATATAGCGACAATTGTATTCTACACCATATCTATTCCATCACCAGAACTATTCCTTTAAACAAGGAGGAAGATTTTAATACAATAGAGAGCGGCTCGATGGCAACAGCAAAAAGCAGTGGGGATAAAGGACACCCTTGGCGGCACCCTCGTCCGAGCGCAAAATAATCCGATAATAATATCGTTAGTCTGAACTCTAGCATAGGGGGTTGAGTAAAGGAGGCTAATCCAGGAAATAAACTTGCCCCGAATCCAAACTTCCTCAGGACTGCAAACAAATACTCCCATTCGACCCTGTCGAATGCTTTTTCAGCATCTAATGAAATCACAATCTCAGGAAGCACAGCCGAATTCTTTGAATAAATTATATTAAAGAGTGTACGGTTATTAAAAAACATTTGACGTCCCTTTATAAAACCGTTCTGATCTTCAGATATAATATAAGGAAGTACATTCTCTAACCGAGATGCCATTACTTTCGCCAACACCTTTACATCTGCATTCAGCAGTGATAGCGGTCTATAAGAACCACAGGAGAATGGATCCTTACCCTCCTTTAAGAGCAGAGCTATCGTGGCTTGTGTCAGAGTTGGAGGCAAAGACCCACGTTCCAAAGATTCGTTGAACATAGCCAAAAGCAATGGAGCTAATTTTCCAATAAACGCTTTAAAGAATTAAATTGGAAACCCGTCCGGGCCAGGAGCTTTGTTAGATTGCATAGATTTAACTGAATTTAAAATTTCTTCAAGAGAGAGTGGGGAATCCAATTGCATAGCAGTATTTGTATTTGTACAGAGGTTTTTAAGAAATGCGTTCACTTTAGTATTATCTGTTGGAGATTCGGACTTATAAAGTGAACAGTAAAAAGATTTAAAAGTAGCATTAATTTCCATGGGATCTATAGTGACAATATTATAAGTGTTTTTAATACCAGGTATGAGACGGGAAGTGGCCTGTCGCCGTAGCTGATGTGCCAGTAGACGACTCGGCTTATCGCCATGTTCATAATATGAACCACGAGTACGTAACAGTAAGTGTTCCGCTTCTTTAGTCGAAATAAGATTAAACTCTGCCTGTAAGTCAAGGCGCTGTTAGAAGAAGTTCTGGGGAGGTGTTTAATGCACATCTTTGATCAAGACTACTGATTGCAGATGCTAGTTTATTAACCCTATCAGTGCGTTTTTTATTACAGCGAGCAGAATAAGAAATAATCTGCCCTCTGATATAGGATTTAAGTGTCTCCCATAACAATGAATAAGAGGTGGAGTCATTCTGATTGAAGAAAAGAAAGTCATTGATAGAACTAGAAATGAACTCGCAGAATTCACTGTCTGCTAAAAGAAGAGAATTAAATCTCCAAGTCGGTCGGCTACGTTTATAAGTAGAAAGATGAATATCTAATTGTAGAGGCGCATGGTCAGAAATTACAATACCCAAATAATCAGAAGAAACTAAGTATCCAAGAAACCAAGAATCTAGAGTGCTGTCTATGAAAAAATAATCAATCCTTGAATAAGAATTATGAACCTAGGAGAAGAAAGAAAACTTTTTAAGAGAGGGGTTACGAGATCTCCAGAGATCAACGAGACCATTCTGACACATAAAATCGGAGAATGTTTTAGACATTGCAGATCGATTCTGAGTACGGGGATTAGATCGATCCAAGTTTGGGTCAAATACACAATTTAAATCTCCCCCGAAAAATCAACAGGTGAGTATTTAAGAAAGGGAGATTGCTCAACAATCTGTTAGCAAATTCTACATCGTCAAAGTTTGGAGCATATACATTAACCAGCAATACCTGTCTTTGCATTAAAGTACCAGCAACTATAATATATCTAACGTTCACATCAGCAATAACATTAGTGGACGAAAACTGTAACCTTTTGTCGATAAAATTTAGCAACCCCACTTGCTTTTGAATTAAAATTCGAGTGAAAGACTTGACTCACCCAAGGGCAGTGTAACCTATGATGATCTTTAATACGTAGGTGCGTCTCCTGTAAAAATACTATATTGGAGTTCAAACGTTTGGAATTTGTAAAAACCTTAGATCTCTACTAACCATTTAAATAAAGTAAACCATAGAAATGTGAATAGCCAATGAGAGCCGAAGTGGGACCTTCCACCCACACCCCGCCACACACCCAAAGTCTCCATAAAATAAGGGAGACCACAGTGTTTCCCACCTAAGGTTGTCCACAAAGTGGACAAAGAGTAAGCTAAACCTAAACGAAAAAGGAACAAATTCCATCAAGAGAAAAGTCCCCTACTGACTTCAAATCTAATAAATAATCTGCACACTTAACAAATATGTCTTTACCTTTAAAGACTTATAACTACTAATCTTACACAGTGTAGCACTTAAAAAAATAAATAAATAAAATGGTAATTTAAAAAGAGTAATAATAATAATAATAATAATAATAATAATAATAATAAATAGACAAGATGATAATAAATAAATAAGTAAGTAAGTAAATAAATAAATAAATAAATAAATGAGTGAATGAATAAATAAACAAGCAAATTCTGAACGAATGCACAATATCCACAATAAGAATTCGAATTCCATAGACCTGGATGTCCGAGTGCAAATTAGAATAAAGAATATTATCAAAGAAAATGAATAAATAAATATATAAAAATTAAAAATAATTTCTAAATAAACAAATAAATAAATAAATAACGAACACTACACTGTGTAGATGATGCAGTTCACTCCGGTTTTAAGAGTTTAACGTATTCTGCTGCTTCCTCCGCTGAAATAAAGTCCTTCTGGACTCCGTTGTATGTAATGCAAAGCCGAGCTGGATGAAGTATTCCATAGCGAGCTCCCTCAATAACACGAAGTTGACGCCGAACCTCGTTAAACGCGGGCTATCTTGACTGTGTAGTCAGGGAAAACGGAGATGGTCAGATCCCTCACTTTAATCTGCTGGCGCTCTCTCGCACGGCGTAAAATATCAACACAGTCCCTGTAATAGTGGAATCGGCTGAAGGGTCCGGTAGGACCTGTCCAGAACCGGCTCCTTTTCCAGACCAAACACCTCCTTTAACAGGGCCGCTACAGCAGCGGTAGTACAGGTGTCAGCGCCCTGTCCAAGAGGGTTCTTATATCCTCCGCTAACATCGGGCTCTGGTCTGTGCTGACTACTGTGGTGAGCACACCTCTGAACTTGGTGGGGGGTCGAGCTCTAAACTGGACCCAATAACCCTTTTCTACGGTAGACAGAACCCATGGAGACACATGTGGTAGTAGTTTCCGCATTGCCAGATGGACTTTTAGTGAAGTTAACTATTCCACATTCTACTGGAGGGAAAGCATCAGCATTTGTTGCCATGTGACCGCTCGCTGACCAGAGAACACTGAAAACTTGGGACAGCCTTGGCTTGGGGAGGCCCTACAGTAACACTGGGGCTAACTGCCCTAACAACCTCGTGTCTCCTGATACGTCCCTTCATGGCCCCTCAGGACCGCTCTTCTTTGTCTGCTTGGCATTTATGACCATTCTCAGATCAGGCCTAGTAGTAGGCCCGGTTCCCCTGGCTGTCTGCGGGGGTTGGTGGGCTGCCATACTTGCCTTCTGTGTCTCCCTTGCACTAATGAACTGTGAACTTGACACAACAGAGAAGGAACTGGCTGAATACCGCCATGCGTCGAGCTTAGTCAGCAGGTCTGCTTGGTAGGCCTACAACACTGTCATTGTCTGCAATGACCCACAAGCAAGACTACTACTGCAGAGGCCTTTCCCACCAATGCCACGGTGGCCTTACATGGTGGCTTGGATGGCAAAGCCGGCCCCCCTAAATTACCTGCTGGAGAGAGGTAGCTTGCAAGCACTTACTCCACCTTCAGCACAGCTAAAGAGCCATGCCATTCATTCCCCACATTGGCTGAATAATCCAACATCGTGGGGTTATAAATGCGGCTTATGCATGGTTTTTCCGCAGAAACCTGATATTTTGTAATGTAGATCTGGAAGAATGGGGACTTTTGTACAGTGTGAGGGATTTACTTTGACTGGGGAGAAAAAGGGGCTCATTCAGCCTTAGTAATCACTTCAAGCAGATCTTTATATGCTGCCTTCAGTTTTTAGCACAGCTCTTTGGCTCCTCGGAGTCAGAGAGAAATGATCACCATTATTTTTGTTTTTTTTTCTCTCTCTTGTTTTCCATTTTGGCTTTCCATAGCAGAAGGAGTCACGACGTCAGCTCCAAAATCCAAAAAAGAGCTGGACCCGGAAGACAGAGCAAGAGATAGAGCAGCGCTCGTCTCTGGCCCCTCTTACGAGTCCATAAGAGATCCCCCGGACCGGAGACGGCTAGCTTCCTCAGCAGTGGCAGGCCCAGATCCGCGAGGCTCTGAAACCCAACTTGCTTTGGCTTCCGAGTGGAGCTGCCTAATGTAGGCATTACCATGGGCAGCGTCTCGAGGCTTCCATCGCATGCTACACCCCCTAGACACTTCACCCAGAAAAAGTGCACTACTCCCCGTGATGAAACGGGAGCAAGCCGTAACACACTTCTAGAATTCTCTCACACATATTTTTCTCTATCGCTCATTCCTTTTTTTCTTCTCTTTTCTTAAAGGGATAGAAAAGTCAAGAGATTTTGAGAAAAGATAGAGAGGAAATGAAGCGTCTTTTTGTTTCTTTTTGTTTCTTTACACAAACAACCGACATGCAGTTTTTTGCTGAAGATTATAAGGCTGATGGCACGGTTCACAGGTGCCATATTCATTTCACGCGACATGCTTAATTGCCACGTCACCTGTTCATTACAGACCTATAAATAGGCATGATTTTACACAAGCTTCAGATGACAGTCGCTTGCGAGAGGAGCTCCCATACTTTTATGCTAAACGCAACGTCCCTTTGAAAGGCAACACAAAACATACAAAAACAATAAACAGACTTGAATTTAAAATGATTAACGCCATTAAATAAAAGCTACCCTAAAAAATGAGATTTTAGGTTAGATTTAAAAATTCTCAAATTCTGTGCATCTCTAATATGAGGAGGGAGTGCATTCCAGAGTCTAGGATCATAGGACGAGAAAGCCCTGCCCCCTACTGATCGCAACCGTGTCTGTGTGACAGCCAGTAAATCTGCTTGATTGGAGCCCAAATGATGCTTGGGAGTACATAAAGTTAAAAGTGCAGACAGATACTGAGGGGGGCTGACCATGCAGTGCCTCATATGTGAGCATAAGAATCTAAAAAACAAACAAACAATCTGAGGAGTGGCAGCCCAAACGCACCAGCGTGCCGAATCAACCGGAAAGACTAGTTAGTGACCTCCACTAAATAGAATCACTTGATGGAAATATAAAAAATCTATATATATTTTTTTTACTTTGTGAATTAAATTTATTTTTGAAAATATACCCTCATTTCAAATCTGACGACCTCAACACACTCCAAAAAAGTTGTTGAGACAGTCGGCAGTTTACCACTGTGTAACATCACCTTTTCTTTTAATAACACTTATTAAGTGTTTGGGCACTGAAGACACCAGTTTGTTACGTTTAACTAATGGAATTTCCCCCATTTATCCATTATGCAGTTCTTCAGCTGCGCAACTGTATAGGGCCTTCGTTGCATTAATTTGCGCATCATAATGTGCCACACATTCGCAATCAGAGACAGGTTAGGACTGCAGGCAGGCCATGCTAGCACCTGTACTCTCTGCTTAAGCAACCTTGCTCTTGTAATCCAGGCAGAATATGGTTTTTCACATGTCCTGCTCTGGATGGCAGCATATGTTGCTCCAAAATATATATATATATATATATATATATATATATATATATATATATATATATATATATATATATATATATATAGTAATAAAGATGGGACGGATGCAAGTGCAGTAGACAGTTTTATTTATGAGACACAGACAGGTAAATCCAAAAACGTAATCCAAATTGTAATCCACAAACATGCAAAAGGTCAGGCAATCGGCAAACACGGAGCAAAGTAGGAATCAAGGTCGTGGTCACGGGATACATGGTCAATATACCAAACATGAAACATAAACAATAGCGAGAGACTGGGTGCGGAGAAACTAGTGTGGACTAAATCTAATCTATGACTATGACTATGATAATGAATCTAAACAAAACTTATCTTATTTAATCTAATATTCCGTGTTGTGTGCTGGGAGGTGCGCAGTATATATACAAATGTCGTAATAGCTGACGGCTGAGGGCAATTCAGACATACATGAAACAACAACCAATGACAGAACAGGGAGGAGACATAACAGAAACATAACAAATGCACGTGTCAAAATGTCACGATTGTCAACCACGAAAAAGCAGGTGCTCGCGCTCCATTGCGTGCTCACATGCTCTGCAGCACGCTGCTTAAAGGGGAAATCGTGACGAGATTTACAGTATCTCACAAAAATGAGGACACCCCTCACATTTTTGTAAACATTTGATTATATCTTTTCATGTGACAACACTGATGGAGTGATACTTGGCTACAATGTAAAGTAGTGAGTGTACAGCTTGTATAACAGTGTAAATTTGCTGTCCCCTCAAAATAACTCAACACACAGCCATTAATATCTAAACCGCTGGCAACAAACTTGAATACACCCCTAAGTGAAAATGTCCAAATTGGGCCCAAAGTGTCAATATTTTGGCCACTGGAGTCCTCTTCCACCCCTCCATGATGACATCACAGAGCTGGTGGATGTTAGAGACCTTGTGCTCCTCCACCTTAAATTTGAGGATGCCCCACAGATGCTCAATAGGGTTTAGTCCATCGCCTTCACCCTTGGCTTCTTTAGCAAAGAAATGACAATTTTAACATCTTGGAGGTGTGTTTGGGGTCGTTATCATGCTGGAATACTGCCCTGAGGCCCAGTCTCCGAAGAGAGGGGATCATGCTCTGCTTCAGTATGTCATAGTACATGTTGGCATTCATAATTCCCTCAATGAACTATAGCTCCCCAGTGCCGGCAGCGCTCATGCAGCACCAGACCATGACACTCCCACCAATATGCTTGACTGTAGGCAAGACATACTTGTCTTTGTACTCCTAAATTGAAGAAGTCTGGAACCAGCAAGACTCTTCCTAGAGCTGAAGGATTCTCAGACCAAAGATTGAACAAAGATTGAACTCTTTGGCCTGAATGGCAAGCGTCATGTCTGGAGGAAACCAGACCCCAGGCTCCACTGTCACTGTTTGTTGATAGCTCTGTTCTAGAGACCCAAAGTAAGATGAGGAACCGTGGTGTAATTTTTGACACTAGCCTCACTTTTGATTTTTATGTTCAGAGCACTGTGAAGGCTTCCTTTTTTCATATATATATATATATATATATATATATATATATATATATATATATATATATATATATATATATATATATATATACAGGTGCTGGTCATAAAATTAGAATATCATCAAAAAGTTAATTCATTTCCGTAATTCCATTCAAAACGTGAAACTGGTATAATGCATACATTCATTACACACAGACTGATATATTTCAAGTGTTCATTCCTTTTAATTTTGATGATTATAACTGACAACTAATGAAAACCCAAAAATCAGTATCTCAGAAAATTTGAATATTACTTAAGGATTTTTAGAAATGTTGGCCAACTGAAAAGTATGAACATGAACAGTATGAACATGTACAACACTCAATACTTAGTTGGGGCTCCTTTTGCCTGAATTACTGCAGCAATGCGGCGTGGCATAGAGTCGATCAGTCTGTGGCACTGTTCAGGTGTTATGACAGCCCAGGTTGCTCTGATAACGGCCTTCAGCTCTTCTGCATTGTTGGGTCTGGCGTATCGCATCTTCCTATTCACAATACCCCATAGATTTTCTATAGGGTTAAGTTCAGGCGAGTTTGCTGGCCAATTAAGAACAGGGATACCATGGTCCTTAAACCAGGTACTGGTAGCTTTGGCACTGTGTGCAGGTGACAAGTCCTGTTGGAAAATGAAATCTGCATCTCCATATAGTTGGTCAGCAGCAGGAAGCATGAAGTGTTCTAAATCTTCCTGGTAGACGGCTGCATTGACCTTGGACCTCAGAAAACACAGTGGACCAACACCAGCAGATGACATGGCACCCCAAACCATCACTGACTGTGGAAACTTTACACTGGACTTCAAACAACATGGATTCTGTGCCTCTCCTCTCTTCCTCCAGACTCTGGGACCTTGATTTCCAAAGGAAATGCAAAATTTACTTTCATCAGAGAACATAACTTTGGACCACTCAGCAGCAGTCCAGTGCTTTTTGTCTTTAGACGCTTCTGACGCTGTGTCTTGTTCAAGAGTGGCTTGACACAAGGAATGAGGCAGCTGAAATCCATGTCTTGCAAACGTCTGTGCGTGGTGATTCTTGAAGCACTGACTCCAGCTGCAGTCCACTCTTTGTGAATCTCCCACACATTTTTGAATGGGGTTTTGTTTCACAATCCTCTCCAGGGTGCGGTTATCCCTATTGCTTGTACACTTTTTTCTACCACATCTTTTCCTTCCATTCGCCCTCTATTAATGTGCTTGAACACAGAGCTCTGTGAACAGCCAGCCTCTTTAGCAATGACCTTTTGTGTCTTTCCCTAGTTGTGCAAGGTGTGAATGGTCATCTTTTGGACAGTTGTCAAGTAAGCAGTCTTCCCCATGATTGTGTAGCCTACAGAATTAGACTGAGAGACCATTTAAAGGCCTTTGCAGGTGTTTTGAGTTAATTAGTTGATTAAAGTGTGGCACCAGGTGTCTTCAATATTGTACCTTTTCACAATATTCTAATTTTCTGAGATACTGATTTTGGAGTTTTCTTTAGTTGTCAGTTATAATGATCAAAATTAAAAGGAATGAACACTTGAAATATATCAGTCTGTGTGTAATGAATGTATGCATTATACTAGTTCCACTTTTTGAATGGAATTACGGAAATAAATCAACTTTTTGATCATATTCTAATTTTATGACCAGCACCTGTATATAATTTGTGTTTATGCATTACCTCTTATGGATGCATAAAAAACACTGAATTCTACCTTCCTAGCAATCCTTGGTTGAACCTGTCATTCCCCAGGGATTGGTTCAAATACCATGTTCAATTACATTTTATTGTTGGTGTGACATTTTATCCATCAATGCGATACTTGAACTTACCACTCATAGATTTTTTCAAATTATCATTTCATTTGCCAATAAATTTAAAATAAATCCTTCAATGAACACTCGTCAGCTCATTAATGATATTTGTGAATGTATGTGAATAACCAAATTTATTCATTTTAAAACATCTCATTTGAATATATTTTAATACATTTAACAAATATATATATATATATATATATATATATATATATATATATATATTTAAACATTTTAAAAACTTTCCTATGGAACCCCTGCAATTACACCACTGACCACTGTGGGTCCACGGAAACACTGCACTAGACAGTGGAGTACGCAGTGCATAGCGTTAGTGTACAATACGTCATTTGGGACACAACTTATTTACTCTCTGAAGTGTGTTTCCGGAACAGAAGTAACGTAATGAGTAAATGTACCATGCGCAGACCAACTAATCGATAGTGAGATTTTCATAATCAATTATTATTGATTTTATCGATTAGTTGTTGCAGCTCTACTTGCATCTGTGGATGTAGTGCCAAATGGTGTTGACAGACAAAGGTTTACAAAAGTATTCCTGAGAACATGTCAGGATATCCATTACGGTCATGATGGTTTTTAAGACAGTGATGTATGAGGGATCAGAGATCACGCGCATTCACAAGTGGTTTTCTGCCTTGCCCTTTACGTACGGAGATTTGACTGGATTCCTTGAATCTTTCAATTAAATTGTGCACTGTAGAAGGTGAAATACCCAAAATCCTACCGATTTGTCTTTGGGGAATTTGTGGTTGAATTTGTCATTGTTCTCAGAGTGTTTAATAATCGCTGACGCATCTGTTGGCAGATTGGCGAGCCTCAACCCATCCTTGCTCTTGAAGGACTAGGCCTTTTTTGGAGACTCCTTGCATACTATGATTAGCCGATTGCCTCACCTGTTTATTTCAACTTGTCACATCACCATTAGTCCTAAATTGGCCCTGTCCCAACCTTTTTGGAAAGTGTTGCATGCGTGCATCAGTTGTAATGTTTTTTGCGGTCACAGTATAATATAAATTCAAGATCAAATTCTAGGATTTAAAGGACTGACTCATTTGAGTTTTTAAGCTGTGAAAATGTCCATGACTATGTTTACATGGACAACAATAATCTAATTATTGACCTTATTCGGAATAAGACAATATTGTGATTAAGGTGTTTACATGAGTTGCTTTTAGAATATTCCTTTCATGTTCCCGTTTTACACGTTATAGGACATAGATCGATTAACGGCACACGTCATTACGTCCCCATGCCACTTCGTCCGAAGTTCCCACCAGAATTTTACGTATCAACATACAGTTTGGCCTCGTTATGGTGCCGTATATAGTACGGGTATGTATAGTATATATTTTGGGTGTTTCATTTAAAATTTTTCAGAAAGGTTCAAGTGCAGTTAATTGTTTGTCATGCTATATGTGCAAATAGATAACTGCTTGAAGCCATAGGCTGCTTCCGAAACCGCGTACATACCTACTATTAGCTGAAATACATGTATCTCGCCTACTCTGTCGTAGGTAAGTACGCGGTTTCGGACGCAGCCATGCTCTCTTGTTTGCCGTCAAACGGCTTATCTGTTTCTATTTCTGTAAAGCTGCTTTGAGACAATGACTATTGTAAAAAGCGCTATACAAATAAAATTGAATTGAATTGAAACGGCTGAGCAATGCCGTGTGTATGTGTCCTGTCGCAAAATGTGGCGAAAACTCCCACACGATGTTAATAGTGTGATTAAAGTGTGTACATGTCTGTAATGCACGTCAATAATGTGACTAAAATAGGAATACTCCACATGTTTTAATTTGATTTGTGTTTATTTTGAGTATGACTTTTGTAATATTAAGGCAATTTTTAAAAATGCTGTTTACATAGTAGTTTCTTAATCAGAATTTTGTCTTAATCGGGTTTATATTGGATTATAGTTGTCCATGTAAACATACTGCCTAATACACAATATCTTCTACCAGAAAGCAAATAACACTGAGTGTCTTTCAATGGTTGACCATTCTCCCTAGTTATTATCTTAAGGTGTGCAGTGGCTGGTGATGCAGTTTGAAAATGGGGGCATGACAAAAGGAAAAAAGGCTTCTAGAGTTGCTTTTTAAGGCTAAAAGATAAATTCCATTATGTTTACTAGTGCCCTTTCTTATTAAATGTTCTACAAATACTTATATTACTTACTACATCTTTCACCTGTCTTTAATCATGAATTTATTTGTCAGGTTCCGTGCATCTCTGTACCCTTGTCCTGAAACCCCACAGGAGAGGAAGGAGATGGCAGCTGGTGTCAGCACCCGCATTGATGACCTGCAGATGGTATATCTAATCTCTGTGGATCAAATTTTTCTTTACCAAGAATTTTTATGAAACCAAATTAACAGGGGCCTGTTGCCCCAGCTGAAAGTCAGGGTGAAATGTTGGTTCTAAACAATACATTGAGATTAGTTTAAAACTAAGTGTTTTATAACTAGTAGTGAGATTAGTGATCATAAATAAAAACTTTGAGGCATAGACTGACATAGTACTTCAACTGCCAGTTTTGAACACAATCCTACATAAGCAGTAAACATTACACCCATAACTAACACACAGGGAAGTATATTTAACCTCAGATAAAGGACCAAAACTATTGAACTTTCCAATAAAGTGGTGACTCAATTTATCTGACTTTTATTTGTATTTTATACTGGTGTGTGCTTCTTCTATGCCTGTAAACTTAATCTGAATTTGAATATGCAGAACAACAGTGTAATATTACATGTATGGTAAACTATAAAATATTTTGTGTTGCATTCTCCCATCCCAATACCTTAATTAGATAACATATTGTACTTCCTGAGTACAGTGCTCACAACACTGACTGATAAAAAATAAAATAAATAAAAAATTGTGTTTGTAGTTATATAATTCCCTGCTGTTTAAGTGTTATACGACAAAGACTGTATTCTTGTGAAGTGTCAATGTCCAATATTCATATACCATGCCCACCTACATAAAGAAATCCTCCTAAAGAATACAAAGAAAGTAAATTGATTAATTCATTTAAAAGCTCTTTTTACTCTACAAATGGCAGTATTGTACTCTTAGAACAGAATCACCTAGAATTTTTTTTCCTGTAAAATTAAGTACAGCAGCCATTTATGTTCACACTAGGCTATGAGGATGCTTAAACATTACACTAATGTGGTGCTGGTTATAATGCTTCAACACAACACAGGTGGATACTGTTAAGTATTGATGTGGCCATAAACACTGTATAATATAACGTTAAGATCACCTTCTAGGAATTAAAGGACTCACTAATTTGAGTTCCCTTTCAAATGGAACTTCGACGTTGCATTTAGCATAACAGTATGGGAACGCTCTGCGTGCGTGACTGGTATCTGAAGGTTGTGTAAAATCATGCCTCTACTTATAGGCCTGCCATGATCAGGTGACGTGGCAATTAAGCCCGTCGCATGATATATATATGGCACCTGTGAAACACACCGCCAGCCTTATTATCTTCAGCGAGACTGCATGTCGGGGGATCTCTTATAGATCCTTAAGATGAGCCAGATGCTCTGTCTTCTGGGCTCGGCTCTCTGCTGGATTTTGGAACTCGTGTCGCGACTCCTCCTTCCCCTATGGAAAGACAAAAGGTAATAATTACTCTCTGACTCTGAGGAGTTAGAAGGATGTGTTAAAAAATGAGAGCAGCATATAAAGAGCTGCTTGAAGTGATTACCCAGTGAAAGTAAATCCCTGACATTGCAGAAACTCCCCTCTCTTCCAGAAGTTTATGACAAAATCTCAGGCTTCTGGGGGAAAACCATGCATAATCCATATTCATAACGCCACAATGTTGGATTATTCGGCCATTGTGGGATTGAACGACATGGCTATTTAGCTATGTTCAAGGTGGAGGAGGCACTTGCGTGCTACCTGTCTCCACTGACGGCAGGTAATTATGGGGGCCGGCTTGCATCCAAGCCATGTAAGGCCACCGTAGCATTGGTGGGTAAGCCTATGCAATAGTAGTCTTGCTTGTGGGTCACTGCAGACAATGACAGGTTTGTAGGCCTACCAAGCATACCTGCTGGGTGAGCTCGACTTATGGCGGCATTCAAAAAAAGCCAGTTCCTTCCCTGTTGTCTCGAGCTCACCCGGGCATCCACAACTGGAGCCTGGGCCAGTACTAGGGTGCTTGAGTGTCTTGCAGTGACCCTCAGGCTTGGGTATTTTTGAACAGGCCATACCCTCGGTATGACGGAGTGGGTATTCCCGTTCCCATACTGTTATGCTAAATGCGATTTGCATAGCACTGTCATACCGGGGCAGGCCTGTGAATTGCGTCTTCATTTCAGATAATAGAGGCTGGCGGTGTGGTTCACAGGTGCCATATATTATTCATGTGACGCGCTTAATTGCCACGTCACCTGATCGTGGCAGGCCTATAAGTAGAGGCATGATTTTACACAATTATCAGATACCGGTCACACGCAAGGCGTTCCCCATACTGTTATGCTAAATGCAACGTCTCGTTCCCTTCTCAGGGAACAGGGTTACATGCGTAACCCTGACGTTTTATTTAGCTATGAAAATGTCCAGAATACACATCTTCATCTTCTACCAGCAAGTAAATAGCATAGAGTGTCTTCCTACAGTTGACCCTGCTCCCTAGTTATTATGTGTGCAGGTGTGCAGTGGATGGTAATGCAGAGGTGTTTGAAAATGAGGCAAAGACAATAGGAAAATGGAGTTGCTCTTTAAGACTAAAAGTTATTAAAAAATTTTGAGTGTTTAATTTAACGACTCGACTAGGAACTTTAAAGGAGCCAGACTCAAAGAACAAAGCCATCCTTTTTTTGACAGCATGGGCTACTGGGAGTATCTTTTATTTGTGAGGAACTACAGTATCTCACAAAAGTGAGTACACCCCTCACATTTTTGTAAATATTTGATTATATCTTTTCATGTGACAACACTGAAGAAATGACACTTTGCTACAATATAAAGTAGTGTGTGCACAACTTGTGTAACAGTGAAAATTTGCTGTCCCCTCAAAATAACTCAACACAAAAATGGAAGACCATTTTTCTGACATCGCCAGCGACTCTTCCCCGTGTTGAGATGGACTTGGAATCTGCTGTTGTGGAGTAGCTTGTTGAGAATCGTCATGAAGCCTCTATCCTTGGTAGTATTTGTCACTATCCTTGGTAGTATTTACTAGTGCCCAGGTATCTGTGGCCTAATTTGGCCTGTGTCACAATGGGTCTCTTGGACGTATAGGATATTGCATTGAATCTCGCAGCACATTTCGTAAAGGAGTACCGATTTGTCTTCTGAGAAGCCCTAGATATTAATAGAGATGATGATCAGGGCTGACTCTTTGAAGTGCCGTTTGGTATTGCATGTTGCTGGTGGAACCATCGTGGTGGAAGGATTGGCTGCTCAGCAGTATAATACTGAACATTGCCCAGGGTGCCCCAGGCACTGTGACAATGAGGGTTGACGGATACTTCGATCGCGCCATACGGGGAGGCTCCTTCCGTGCACCTCTGTACTGTACCGTATTGTCCTCTACTGTCCTGTACCCTACTGTCCTGTACTGTATTGTATTGTCTACTATACCAGCTGTATATGGTTGAAATGACAATAAAACCACTTGAACAGAGATCACATTTTTTTCCCCATTCTGATGCTAGTTGTGAATATTAACTAAAGGTGTACAATTAAAGTAGACAGTGAGTGTAAAGTGTCAAATGCCATACTAAGATCAAGAGACACAGCCCTGACCAATAATTAATCAGTACTGTCTCGTTGCTGCTTTGCTTATTTTGTATGTTCTTCTAGCCAATTCATTGTAGCCGATTATGTTCTGGTGTGCTGGATCTGATACAAATATGTCATATGTTGTTTAATGCAGGTGCTGAATCAAACTGAGGATCATCGGCAGAGAGTTCTTCAGGCTGCTGCT
The DNA here is from genome assembly GCA_012411365.1 of Ameiurus melas. Classification (NCBI taxonomy): domain Eukaryota; kingdom Metazoa; phylum Chordata; class Actinopteri; order Siluriformes; family Ictaluridae; genus Ameiurus; species Ameiurus melas. Next base: position 13,796,087 of record CM022771.1, on the reverse strand, counting down.
AAAACTCTGCGTGTGTGGTTCATAAAAGTGAGGAAGATGAAGGCCATCTATCACACACTGAACCTCTGTAACATTGATGTCACTCAGAAATGTTTGATTGCAGAAGTGTGGTGCCCTGTCTCTGACCTGGACTCTATACAGTTTGCCTTGCGGAGGGGCACGGTGAGGAAGCAAACTCTAATTGGTGTTCATATTAAGCTGCTTTTATCAAATTTGTCTGATCAGTTTTCATATACCTTTATATTTTTTCATCCATTAGTGTCATGTTTATGCGTGATAAATTTCAGCCATGGCATGATGATGAAACAGGTACTATTGCTGTTTTACAGCTCCAGGGTCCTGTGTTCAATCCTGAGCTTGGTCTACTGTCTGCACTGCTGAGTTTCTCCCCATGCTTGTGTGGGTTTCTTCCAGGTTATGTGTTCCTTTTCAAAGGGAACTCAATCTAGTGAGCTACATGCTGTGGGAAGCGCCCTCGTGCATGATCAGTATCTGAAGCTTGTGTAACATCATGCCTATGTATAGGCACCTAATCTGGTTACGTGGCAATGATATAAAAACAGCACCTGTGAACTGCGCCGTTGTTTGTGTAATACTCAAAAAAAGACTCTTTATTTCCTCTTTTTAATAAAAGAAAGGAATATCTCTTTCTTTTTTAAAAGGACAGAAAAATAGAGAGCAAAATAAAAATATAAATGAGAGAGAATTCATGATTATGTTATGCTTCACTCCTATTTCATCAAGGAAGGGTGGGCGGCTTGTGTGAGGTTGGGGACACTTTCTGTGTGAAGTGTCTATGGGTGAGAGTATCTGAGAGTAGCTTTCAAGTATATAAAGAGCTGCTTGAAGTGATTACTAAGGCTGAATTAAGTTTTTTTTCTTCCCAGTTATAATAAATCTCCCTCACACTGCAAAAAACCTTTTTTTAAGAAGCGAATGACAAAATATCATGCTTATGGGGAAAAATATACATAAGCCATATTTATAACACAGCGATGTCTGATTATTCGACAATTGTGGGGAATGAATGCCATGGCTACATAGCTATGCTGAAGGTGGAGTAGGTGCTTGTGAGCTACCGCTCTCCATCGACGGCAGGTAATTTAAGGGGGTCGGCTTTACCATCCAAGCCATCTAAAGCCACCGCAGCATTGGTGGGCAATTTCTATGATGTAGTGGGTCTTGCTTGTGAGTCACTGCATGCAATGGCAATGTTGCAGGCCTACCAGACAGACCTGCTGAGTGAGCTCGACATATGGTGGCATTCGGCCAGTTCCTTCCCTATTGTGTCGAGCTCACCAGCGCTAGTGCAAGGGAGGCACAGAAGGCGAGTGTGGCGGCCTGCCTTCCCCAACAGACAGCCAGCCAGGGGAATCGGGCGGCCATTGTCACAGCCTAATACTAGGCCTGATCTGAGAATGGTCATAAAGGCCAAGCAGACAAAGGAGGAGCGGTCCTGATGGGCCGTGGAGGGACGTATCAGGACATGAGGTTGTTAATGCTGTTAGTCCTCAGTAAAACTGCAGGGCCTCCCCTAGCCAAGGCTATCCTAAGTTTTCAGTGTTCTCTGGTCAGCGAGATGTCACAGGGCAACCAAAAGATGCGTATTTTCACATTTCAACCACCAGGGAGGATTATATTCGCACCCCCTGTTCAGACAGACACAACTTATGGGCACAGGGAAAGTTTTTGTCAGTGAGTGCAATGTACATTCTGGGCAACTGGAATGTCGGGGCAGATGCCCTGTTGAGGCAGAGGCTGAGGCCCAGGGATTGGAGGCTCCATCCACAAATCCATATCCACCATATGGCAGAGGTTCGGCCAAGCAGAAGTGGATGTGTTTGCCTCCGAGGAGGCAGCACACTGCCCTCTCTGGTTTGCTCTCACTCCTACCACACCATTAGGGCTGGATGACATGGTGCACATGTGGCCGAGGTCACATCTGTACATTTTTTCCCATGATTGCTCTGTTCCCACAAGTTCTAGCGAGAGTTTGCCAAGACTGTCTACGTCTGCTGATTTTAGCACCTTATTGGCCAGATTGAATATGTTTCTCAGAGATAATATCCCTGCTGGACGGCACTCCTTGGGAGATTCCCATCTGTAGGGATCTACTGTCTCATGCCAGAGGGCTGAGGTCTACGCCACACACATTCATTCAATATTACAGCCTGAATATACATTCCACCCCAGGTTCGAGTGTCTTGCAGTAACCCTTGGGCTCTTACCTTTTTATACAGGCCATTCCCTAGAGTTATTGGGTGACTGAGTGGATATTTTTGCTCCCACAGCATGTAACTTACACAACATTGAGTTCCTTTGAAAGGTTACGCATGTAACCCTGGAACGAGATGTTGCGTAGCTTTGTCATACTGGGGCATGCCTGTGAATTGCGTCTTCACTTCAGATAATAGAGGCTGGTGGCGCAGTTCACAGGTGCTGTTTTTATATCACGTGGCATGCTTAATGGCCACATCACTTGATCACGGCAGGCCTATAAATAGGCATGATGTTACACGAGCTTCAGATACTGGGAACGCGCGTGGGTGCTTCCCACAGCGCATAGTTCACACAACTTCGCGTTCACCTCTCCGATAACAGGGTTTCATGCGTAACCCAGACAATTTCCTCTCTACTCGAGAAAATGCTAGTTATGTGAGTAACTGCGACTCTGTGAACACCAGATAATTGCTAGGGGCTGGATACCTTCTTGTACCTGTGAGATTATGTCCTGAATTAACTGACTGTCCTGCTTCATTAGGTAGAAGCATAGTCAATAATGAGTTGTTTCTGCATCAGGAAAGAGGTCTACCTGTTCCCTTCCAAACTTCTCCCAGATCTGGGACACCACCTCTGAGTGTAGATTCCACTCTCTTGAGCATATTTCCTTCTTTGACAGTGCACCTGCTAGACAATTGTGGAGTCCGTATAACTGGTTAGTCCACTCTCAGTGAAGCTAATTGCGTGTGGACCCATTTGCCTTTCTTGCCAGGTGAAGAGTGACCTCATTCCACCTTGCTAACTGATTTATCCAACAGCCTACTGTCATGCAGGAAGACTAGCACGTGGCACTGTTTTAGATCAAGTAAGAAAATTTTAGGTCTAGATGTTTTCTGTCCTCACAAGGCTTTTGCAATATCCAGTGATGATTATTGCTAATTATATCTTATTACCAGACCTGCCAAACTTTACACATTTTGCATAGGAACTTCAGAATTTAACATCAGAGTATGCTAGTGTTTGAGAGTAAAGGTTTAATGTTTAGGTGCACTGCGTTATTGGTATTGTAGTTTTGGGGATGGGGTGGTCAGATCTCTCTGACAACAGAGGCTTCCCAGAGCAGGAAAGGTAACACTAGTACAACTAGTACAATGAACAATCAAAAATACACCAACTCTGCCACTGGTCCCTTCAGCCCTGGTACAAATTTTAAATACTGGCATCTTCACAAAATTAGATCTGCTCAGTGCTTATAATCTCATCTGAATCAGAGAAGGTAATGACTACAAAACAGCTTTTAGCACCAATACTGGCCGCTATAAATACTGTGTAATGCTGTATGGGCACTCTTGCATGCCATTAGTGTTCCAGTATCTGATCAACAATGTCTTCTGGGACATGCTGGGAAAATTTGCAATCATTTATATAGTGATTTTGATATATTCTCCTTCCATAGACTATAAAATAAGTCACGTCAAACAAGTCCTAACCCACCTACTCCAAAATATGTCAAGAGGGAGAATTTACCATATGAGTTTCATATGGTAAATGTGCACTTATATAGCGCTTTTATCCAAAGCGCTTTACACTGTGTCTCATTCACCCACACACTCACACACCAATGGTAGCAGAGCTGCCATGCAAGGCGCTAGCTTGCCATCGGGAGCAACTTGGGGTTCAGTGTCCTGCCCAAGACTGGGAATCGAACCGGGAATCAAACCGCCAATCCTATGATGAGTGGACAACCCGCTCTACCAACTCTGCCACAACCGCCCACACCATCATATGTCTAAGGATTTGTTTCTGGCAAATGATGTCAATGGGTGCTCATGGACAATAACAAGGTTACGGCTGTCAGAGAATGGCCTCTCCTCACCACAGTCAAGGAATTGCAGTCAACGTTTTTTAGACATTGCTAAATTCTACTCTCAAATGCTCAAAGAACACCAAGGCCAACTCCATCTCACACTTTTACCCTGCAAACCACAAAGAAACTAGTGAGGTGCTCATTATTGCACAAATTTTGCTCGGTGCATTCTCACAGGATATTGATTATGAAATGGCCCAAACCCGAAAACAACAGGTGCCAGTTTCATGCCCCTCTGGAAAGGCAGCCTATGTGCTGCCTGTACTGAGTGACAAACTCATCACTTAGCACTTCATAAAGAACCTTGGTCATGATTTCTTCCCTGGGACATGTACGACCAAAACTACCCCCAAGCCTCACCCCGTTCCCTTGAGATCTCAGCTCTAAACTCTGTGTTTCCATTGAACGCTATCCCACAGATCCCCCATTGTAGGCAAATGGTTTAGGCAGACTGAGTACAGTGAGGGAAAAAAGTATTTGATCCCCTGCTGATTTTGTACGTTTGCCCACTGACAAAGAAATGATCAGTCTATAATTTTAATGGTAGGTTTATTTGAACAGTGAGGGACAGAATAATAACAAGAAAATCCAGAAAAACACGTCAAAAATGTTATAAATTGATTTGCATTTTAATGAGGGAAATAAGTATTTGACCCCTCTGCAAAACATGACTTAGTACTTGGTGGCAAAACCTTTGTTGGCAATCACAGAGGTCAGAGGTTTCTTGTAGTTGGCCACCAGGTTTGCACACATCTCAGGAGGGATTTTGTCCCACTCCTCTTTGCAGATCTTCTCCAAGTCATTTCGAGGTTTCGAGGCTGACGTTTGGCAACTTGAACCTTCAGCTCCCTCCACGTATTTTCTATGGGATTAAGGTCTGGAGACTGGCTAGGCCACTCCAGGACCTTAATGTGCTTCTTCTTGAGACACTCCTTTGTTGCCTTGGCCGTGTGTTTTGGGTCATTGTCATGATGGAATACCCACCCATGACTCATTTTCAATGCCCTGGCTGAGGGAAGGAGGTGCTCACCCAAGATTTGATGCGGTAAAGTTGTCCTGTCCACTTAGCAGAAAAACACCCCCAAAGCATAATGTTTCCACCTCCATGTTTGACTGTGGGGATGGTGTTCTTGGGGACAGCATTCCTCCTCCTCCAAACACAGCGAGTTTAGTTCATGCCAAAGAGCTCCATTTTGGTCTCATCTGACCACAACACTTTCACCCAGTTGTCCTCTGAATCATTCAGATGTTCATTGGCAAGCTTCAGATGGGCATGTATATGTGCTTTCTTGAGCAGGGGGGACCTTGTGGGCGCTGCAGGATTTCAGTCCTTCATGGCGTAGTGTGTTACCAATTGTTTTCTTGGTGACTATGGTCCCAGCTGCCTTGAGATCATTGACAAGATCCTCCCGTGTAGTTCTGGGCTGATTCCTCACTGTTCTCATGATCATTGCAACGCCACGAGGTGAGATCTTGTATGGAGCCCCAGGCCGAGGGAGATTGACAGTTCTTTTGTGTTTCTTCCATTTGCGAATAATCGCACCAACTGTTGTCACCTTCTCACCAAGCTGCTTGGCAATGGTCTTGTAGCCCATTCCAGATTGTGTAGGTCTACAATCTTGTCCCTGACATCATTGGAGAGCTCTTTGGTCTTGGCCATAGTGGAGAGTTTGGATTCTGATTGATTGATTGCTTCTGTGGACAGGTGTCTTTTATACAGGTAACAAGCTGAGATTAGGAGCACTCCCTTTAAGTGTGTGATCCTAATCTCAGCTCGTTATCTGTATAAAAGACACCTAGGAGCCAGAAATCTTTCTGATTGAGAGGGGGTCAAATACTTATTTCCCTCATTAAAATGCAAATCAATTTATAACATTTTTGACATGCATTTTTCTGGATTTTCTTGTTGTTATTTTGTCTCTCACTGTTCAAATAAACCTACCATTGAAATTATAGACTGATAATTTCTTTGTCAGTGGGCAAACGTACAAAATCAGGAAAGGGTAATGATAAACAACATGAAGCACACCTGGACTCAGTCACACACACACTCACACACACACACACACACACACAATCACACAGACACACACACAGACAACACACACACACACACACACACACACACACTATGGACTTCAAAATGCCCACACACACACACACACACACACACACAATCACACAGACACACACACACACACACACACACACACACACACACACTATGGACTTCAAAAATGCCACACAACACAAAGTATCACTCAATGTCTTTTGCCTGATGTACCTAGCCTTTGTTTACTGTGTTCGACATGTTCGCTCTTTGCTTTCTAGTTTCACGATTCTGGCTTTGTCCTGTATATGTCTGACTTTCTGACTTTTTTTGACTGTTTTTTGCCTTACAATATGGATTAGTTTGTCTGTCTTCTTTAAATAAAGCATACATCTACAACTGTATTAATCTCTGCCACCTGACATTTTGTTTTAATTTAATGTCTAGTCTTACATTTTTTAATTTATGGTGGTTTGCATATTTCATTACTTTTCATATTTAATATTCCTTTAATTGATTAATATGAAATTAATAATTTTCCCACAATTTTCATTATATTTGTGTGTGAAGTTGAAATTATTAAACTATTTAAGCTTGACAGTATAATCCATGTACAGTGGATAAGTGGTGTAAAAAATTAATTAAACAAAGTTAATCATGTCATTTTTGTTCACCTTTAATGTCATACAGGCCAGACGTTTGTGGACACCTGCCTATAACACTCATGTGCTTTTTGAACATATTCCAGATTTAGTTCCTAATTTGCTGACATAAAAACCTCCACTCTTCTGGGAAGGCATTCTAGTAGATTTTGACATGGCTGTTAGGATTTGCCCATTTGGCCATAACAGCATTAGTGATAGGCATTGATGTTGGGCAAGGAGGCCTGGGGTATGGTCAGTGTTCCAGATCATCCCATAGTTGTTTAATGGGATTTAGGTCAGGGCCCGATCAGGCTATTTGAATTTTTCCACTCAAACTTTGGTAGACCATGTTTTTATGGGACTCACATTGTACACAGGGGCAGTGTCGTGCTGGAACAGATTTGGGCTAGGCCCCTTAGTTTTCCTTAATTAAGGGAAATTGTAATGCTACAGCATACAAAAAACATGCTATATAATTGTGTGCTTTCATCTCTGTGGCAACAGTTTAGGGAAGGCCCACATATGGGTGTCAAAGGTTTTTTGGCCGTATAGTGTAGCAACCAACATTTTATGGAATACAAAGACAAATGAAAACTTTCAATAACCTGGTTGCACAAGCGTGCATACACCTTAATGGATAATGAATTTGTTAAAGTGCTTGTAATACAATACTAACTGATTGTCACGTAATTCTCAGCACTCAATGCGCCACAGTGCGGATCACATCGTGAACATGCTTCCATGACTATTGTTTTGTTTTGACCTCCATGTGCATTTCTTTTAATATGTGAATCCCCCAGGAGGAGCTGGAATCTGTCACTGAGGATAGGGAGGTCTGGTCTACCCTACTTAGTATGCTGCCACCACAACCCTCACCAGGACAAGCAGTGTAGAAATTGGACGGATGGATGGATGGATCTGCTTCAGTCTTGTCATTTGCTAATTGTCCTAGTTTGTCATTGTGTTCACCTGTTTGTAGCTACCTTTTGTTTAGTTTGACCTATTACCGCTGGTCTGTTCCTTTGTGTGATTGTTAAAATCTTAACTGGCTTTCATGTATGTTAAGTCTACACCTTTCATTACTGTCGTTTCCCATGTTTCCTTATTTCCCGTTTCCGATTTTTCTGCCTGTTTTTTTATTCATGTTCATGGATATGTCTTTATTTCTGCCTGCCTGTGTACTGACCCATGCCTTTTTAACTATGGTATTAGGACTGCCCTTGATAAACACGTCCCTCAGAGAATTCTATCCTGCCTCTTCACCACCTCACTGCACAGTTGTAATATGAGGCATGCGGAAACGGATGCAGATGCAGAGTGTGTTTATTTTAAAATGCACCATCTAAAAAAATCTAAATTGGTAGGCAAAGTCATAATCCAAAAACAGGCAATAGTTCAGGCGATGTGTAAACAATGCAGACAGGACAAAACCAGAAAGCAAAAATCTGGGAGAGAGCAAGATCATAATCCAGATAAATGTAAGTGTAGAGCAAACGGCTTGGTAAGTCGGTTTAAACACACTGTCACTTTCACGTTCACCTTTCCCAGTAAATAAGGAGTTCAGTTTCACTCACTCGTTGCAAAGTAATGCTCAAAATCTGTTTTTGTTTAGTCCATGTTGTTGCAGGTGTAGTCCATGGAGGCGATTCTGGGAGGTGTTTGGATTGAGATCACATCAGTTCAAAATCCACTTTTTCAAACAGTGTAATTCACTTCAGAGCTCTCAACTATGGACCACTCTTTCTTCAGCTATAGGCAGCCTGCTGAATAGGTTCATTTTGTTGGCTTTTTATTGCCACTCAAATCTGCAGTACTTTTAGGTGGAGCTGTAGCCAACCCAAAGAACACTGGGTACAAGGCAGGAGAATTCACCTCAGATGAGACATTAGTGCATGCACAGAAATGTTCACACATAGGGGCATACAGGTATCTGCCTGCCTATGTTTTTGGACAATGCGAGGGAACCAGAGAACCAAAAAGAAACCCACAAATGCACAGGGAGAACATGACAAACTCTACAAAGACAGTAACCCAAGCTCAGCATCAAACCTGGGACCTTGGAGCTATGAGGTTGCAACATTACCCAGTTCATGCCATTCTGCCCTAGGAGCAATGTATACTAATAAATAATTTTAATGTAAATAAAGGGGAATTTTTTAATGAAGCATTATGTTTAATCTTTATTTCCAGTGGTTTAAAACTTATACTGTGTTTTTGAGAGTCTCTGTTATTAACCTTGCAGGAGAGGAGTGGATCTACTGTTCCTTCCATCTTGAATAGAATGCAGACCAAACAGACTCCACCCACCTACAACAAGACAAACAAATTCACCTCTGGCTTCCAGAACATTGTGGATGCTTATGGAATAGGAACCTACAGAGAGATTAACCCAGGCACTATGCAAATATTGACATTAACAGTATATTAGGCAAAGTTGGTCAAATTTTTGTTTTAATCAGTTTATTGGGGATTCTTTGACATCAAAATATAAAAATAGCCACTTTCACAAAGCTACAAATAAACTGAAAAAAAACTAATTTCTTATGTAGACTGTACTAATCTTGTATTGTTGTTTTTGCACTGTAGCGCCCTACACCATCATCACCTTTCCTTTTCTGTTTGCTGTGATGTTTGGGGACATGGGTCATGGTGTGCTGATGACCTGTGCCGCCCTCTACCTTGTCATCAGAGAGAGTCGCCTACTTGCACAGAAGCGTGACAATGAGGTTTGAGTTTTTGACTCAATTATCAGTGATTCTCTTTGCATTATCATCTTCTTTGCATAAGCTTAGAGTATTATTTTGATAATGTACTATTTTACTTTTTAGTTAATTTTAGGAACTTTTATAAATGATTTCAGGTTCTCATCTTGATTAATGTATCTATTATTAGAGGTGCTTAAAAAGCACTACTACTGTTATTCGGCATACTTATTGTAATTATAATTATTAGTGGTGTTTGAAAAGCACTACTATTGTTCGCTTGCATAATTAATACTCAATACTCGAAATTATTGCCGCCCTACGCGTCCGGCACTCGAAAGTATTGGCGCCCTACTTGTCCAGCACTTGAAAGTATAGGCGCACTACGCGTCCGGCTCTTGAAAGTATTTGCGACCTACTCGTCCAGCACTCGAAAGTATAGGCGCGGTACGCGTCCGGCTCTTGAAAGAATTGGTACCTGACGCGTCCGGCACTTGAAAGTATTGGCGCCCTGTGCTTTTGGCACTCAAAAGTATTGGCGCCCTACGCGTCTGGCACTCGAAAGTATTTGATCCCTACTCGTCCAGCACTAGGCGCACTACTCATCCAGCACTAGGCGTATTGGTGCCCGACGCATCTGGCTCTGGAAAAGTATTGGCGCTCTACACGTCCGGCTCTCAAAGTACTGGCACCCTTGACTGTCAGCTCTAAAAAGTATTGGTACACTACACAGCTGGCTCTAACAGTGCTGGAACGGTATGTGTCCATCATTTGAAAGTATTGGTGCCCTACGCGTCCGGCACTCGAAAGTATTGGCGCCCTACGCTTGTGGCTATCTATAGTATTGGCCCCCTATGCTTCCGGCTCTCTAAAGTATTGGCGCCCGACGCGTCCGGCTCTCTAAAGTATTGGCGCCCGACGCGTCCGGCTCTCTAAAGTATTGGCGCCCGACGCGTCCGGCTCTCTAAAGTATTGGCACCTGACGCGTCCGGCTCTCTAAAGTATTGGCACTCTACGCGTCCGACACTCGAAAGAATTACCACCCTACTCTTTTGTCTCACAAAAGTATTGGCGCCCGACGTGTTCGGCTTTCTAAAGTATTGGCGCCCGACATGTCCGGCTCTCGAAAGTATTGGCGCCCTACGCGTCCGACACTCAAAGAATTGGCGCCCTACTCTTTCGTCTCACAAAAGTATTCGTGCCCGACGTGTTCGGCTTTCTAAAGTATTGGCGCCCGACATGTCCGGCTCATCGAAAGTATTGGCGCCCCACACGTCTGGCACTCAAAAATATCGGTGCCCTATACGCACCAGCACTCGAAAGTATAGGCGCCATACACGTACGGCTCTCGAAAGTATTGGCACCATTCGCGTTAGACTCTCCAAAGTATTGGCGCCCTACGCGTCCATCACACAAAAGTCTTGGCGCCCTACGCGTTCAGCTCTCTAAAGTATTGGCGCCCTACGCGTTCAGCTCTCTAAAGTATTGGCGCCCTGCACGTCCGGCTCTGGAAAGTATTGGCGCCCTACGCGTCTGGCTCTCAAATGTATTGGCGCCCAACGCGTCCATCTCTCTAAAGTATTGGCGCCCTACGCGTCCGGCACTCAAAAGTATTTGCGTCCGGCACTCGACAGTATTGGCGCCCTACGTGCCCGGCTCTTGAAAGTATTGGCACCCTACGCATCCGGCTCTCGAAAGTATTGGCACCCTACGCTTCTGGCTATCTAAAGTATTGGCCCCCTATGCTTCCGGCTCTCTAAAGTATTGGCGCCTGACACGTCCGGCTCTCTAAAGCATTGGCGCCCTACGTGTCCGACACTCGAAAGAATTGGCGCCCTACTCTTTCGTCCCACAAAAGTATTGGCGCCCGACGTGTTCGACTTTCTAAAGTATTGGTGCCCGATGTGTCCGGCTCTCGAAAGTATTGGCGCCCTACGCGTCCGACACTCGAAAGAATTGGCGCCCTACTCTTTCGTCCCACAAAAGTATTGGCGCCCGACGTGTTCGGCTCTCAAAAGTATTGGCGCCCTACGCGTCCGGCACTCGAAAATATTGGTGCCCTATGCGTCCAGCACTCGAAAGTATTGGCGCCATACGCGTCCGGGTCTCGAAGGTTTTGGCGCCCAATGCATCAGGCTCTCGAAAGTATTGGCACCATTCACGTTAGACTCTCCAAAGTATTGGCGCCCTACGCGTCCGTCACACAAAAGTCTTGGCGCCCTATGCGTTTAGCTCACGAAAGTATTGGCGCACTACGCATTTGGCTCTTGAAAGTATTGCAGCCCAAAGCGTCCGGCTCTTGAAAGTATTGGCATCCTACACGTCCGGCTCTGGAAAGTATTGGCACACTACGCGTCTGGCTCTCAAAGAATTGGCGCCCTACGTGTCTGGCTCTCGAATATATTGGCGCCCAACATGTCTATCTCTCTAAAGTATTGGCGCCTTACACGTCCGGCACTCAAAAGTACTGGCACCATTCGCGTTAGACTCTCCAAAGTATTGGCACCCTACGCATCCATCACACAAAAGTATTGGTGCCCTATGCGTTCAGCTCTCGAAAGTATTGCCGCCCTACGCGTTTGGCTCTCGAAAGTTATGGCGCCCAATGCATCAGGCTCTCGAAAGCATTGGCGAAAGTATTGGCGCCCTACGCGTCTGCCTCTTGAAAGTATAGGCGCCCTATGAGTCTGGCAGTCGAAAGAATTGGCGCCTGACACGTCCGGCACTCGAAAGTATTGGCGCCCTACATGTCCGGAGGTCGACAGGTGAGGGGTCAAATCGATTGGCTTATTGAGGAGAGGTGTGCTATGACTTTCGGAAGCGATTGGAATGTTGCCATTCCTGGTACAGAAGCTCAAATTCGGAAAATTTCCCAGCTCTAAAAAGTATTGGTGCACTACACAGCCAGCTCTAACAGTGCTGCAACCCTATGCGTCCGGCTCTCTAAAGTATTGCCGCCTAACGTGTCCAGCTCTCTAAAGTATTGGTGCCTGACGCGTCTGGCTCTCGAAAGTATTGGCGCTCAACGCGTCCCGCTCTCGAAAATATTGGCACCCTGCACGGCCAGCTCTCAAAATATTGGCGCCCTTGATGGTCAGCTCTAAAAAGTATTGGCGCACTACACAGCTGGCTCTAACAGGGCTGGAAGAGTACGCATCTGTCATTTGAAAGTATTGGCGCCCTACGCGTCCGGCACTCGAAAGTATTGGCACCCTACGCTTCCAGCTCTCTAAAGTATTGGCACCCGACGTGTCCGGCACTCGAAAATTTTGGTGCCCTATGCGTCCAGCACTCGAAAGTATTGGCGCCAGACACGTCCAGCTGTCGAAAGTATTGGCGTTCTACGCGTCCGGCACTTGAAAGTATTGGCACCCTACGCGTCTGGCTCTCGAAAGTATTGATGCCCTATGGTTCTGGCAGTCGAAAGAATTGGTGCCTGATGCGTCAGACAGTCGAAAGTATTGGCGCTCTATGTTTCTGGCTCTCGAAAGTATTTGCATTCCGCACGGCCAGCTTTCAAAAGTACTGGCACCTTTGACGGTCAGCTCTGAAAAATATTGGCACACTACACAGCTGGCTCTAACAGTGCTGGAACAGTACGCGTCGTCACTCGAAAGTATTGGCGCCCTACACGTCCGTCACTCGAAAGTATTGGTGCCCTATGCATCCATCACACAACAGTCTTGGCGCCCTAAGCGTTCAGCTCTTGAAAGTATTGGCGCTCTACGCGTCTGGCTTTTGAAAGTGATGGCGCGCTATGCATCTGGCTCTCGAAAGTATTGGCACCATTTGCATTAGACTCTCCAAAGTATTGCCGCCCTACGCGTCCGTCACACAAAAGTATTGGTGCACTACGAGTTCGGCTCTCAAAGTATTGGCGCCCTACGCGTCTGGCTCTTGAAAGTATTGGCATTCCGCATGGTCAGCTCTGAAAAGTATTGGCGCACTACACAGCTGGCTCTAACAGTGCTGCAACAGTACGCGTCGTCACTCGAAAATATTGACGCCCTACGCGTCCGTCACACAAAAGTCTTGGCGCCCTACGCATTCAGCTCTTGAAAGTATTGGCGCCCTACGCGTCCGTCACTCGAAAGTGTTGACGCCCTATACGTGTGGCTTTCGAAAGTATTGGTGCCCTAAGTTTCCCGCACTCGAAAGTATTATCGCTCTACACGTCTGGCAGTTGAAGGTATTGCCGCCCTACGCGTCCGGCTCTTGAAAGTATTGGCACCATCCGCGTTAGACTCTCCAAAGTATTGGCACCCTACGAATCCGTCACACAAAAGTATTGGCACCCTACTTGTTCGGCTCTCGAAAGTATTGGCACCCAACGCATCAGGCTCTTGAAAGTATTGGCACAATTTGCGTTAGACTCTCCAGAGTATTGGCACCCTATGCGTCCATCACACAAAAGTCTTGGCGCCCTACCTGTTCAGCTCTCGAAAGTATTGGCGCACTACGCATTCGGCTCTCAAAAGTATTGGCACCCTACGCGTGTGGCACTCGAAAGTATTGGCGCCTTCGGCCTCCAGCTCTCGAAACATTTGGTGCCCTTACCATCCATCTCTCGAAAGTATTGGCGCCCTACGTGTCCGGCTCTCAAAAGTATTAATGCTTTACTCGTCAGGCTCTCGAAAGTATTGGTGCCCCATCCAGGTTTCGCCACGTCAAGCACCACTCACATTTTGTTCAGGAAATGTACCAGTCTAGTTATTAATTCCTGTTGGCATTACTTTATATCCCATAATTATGCATAACATATTTTGTGCCTATTTACTAGGTGAAGATATTTTGGTACTAATGAACATGTCAGATTTGATCTAACTAAAGCTGTCTTTCTATCTCTGTTTCTCTCATTCTGTCCTGCTTTTCATGTAGATGTTTAACATGGTGTTTGCAGGCCGTTATATAATCCTTTTAATGGGCATATTTTCCATCTACACTGGAATGATCTACAATGACTGCTTCTCCAAATCCCTCAACATGTTTGGCTCTGGGTGGAGCATCAAGCCCATGTTTGGCTCCAAAGGAGGAAATTGGTCGTAAGTTTATCAGTAACAAATAGGGTTAGACTTAAGGATATCAGCGATTAATTAGAAATATTACAAGCACTCAGATGTACGTTTTTAATTCATCAAACTTCTAGCAACCTCTTAGGCATCACAAAGTGAGGACTGAGTGATTGGCTATCCAAACGATTTTGTCATTCTTCTTGAAACATAATTTGATAGAAATGCTACAGTAGTTATTATTGCTATTAATTACATACACTATATCACCAAACGTTCATGGACCTTACCATCACAACTATATGGTATATGGGGTTTCCCCAAACTGTTGCCACAAAGTTGGAAGAACACAATTGTATAGAACAGGGGTGGGCAAACTTTCTGACTCGCGGGTTACAATGGGTTTTAAAATTTGACAGAGGGGCCAGGCCAGGAACAGACGGATGGAGTGTTTGTGTGAACTAATATAAATTACATTTAAAAGCCATTACATGAAATGATTTGGCCTTTAAGAGGTAGCAAAGCATGAATATGCAAGTCTCATTGTACAAATTGTTTTCCAAATGAATTAATTTCATAACACAGTAGAGAAACTCGCATTCAGTTTCAGTGGGAACAGTGTTGTTGATTTCCCTTTTTTGCCAGTGCATCAAAGTCTGGAGTTAGTTTTGTTGTGGCAATTCTCAAGATAGATCCGAGGTGTTGGTCAGTTAACTTGGATCTGTGAGGGACTTTGTTGATGTTCATGACGCTGAATGTCTTCTCACATATGTAGGTCGAGCCAAACAACGTCTGTATCTTCTGTGCCATCCTCCGGAGGTTTGAAACGTGACTTCGTTAATTGAAGCATGAAAGTCATTCAGTTTTAGAGCGTTAAACTTCTCCTTTAAGACGGAGTCAGACTGAAGATCGATCAGTTCCAATTGCAGCTCCTCTGGTGCTGTTTCAGGGTCTTGTGACAGGTGACAGGACACCAGTTGAAGTGAACTTTTAAATTTTTTCAAAATCAGAGAACCGAAGGCAGAATTCTCTGTGCAGGTCGTCTAGTGATTTTCTGTATTTTTTCGCGTTTCGGGTCACCACTTTCTGCATGGTTAGTGTGGGGAAATGAGCGAAAGGGGTTTTCCTCTTTCACTTTCTCCTGGATTCTTTTCAACAGCCCAACGTTTTTTCCAGTTAAATTTGGCGATCCATCCGTGGTGACATTAGCAAGTTTACTCCAAGGTAGCTTCATTCTCTCAATGACAGCAGACACCTGGTTATACAAATCCTCTCCCCGCATTTTTCCTTTCAGGGACTCCATGGCCAAAAACTCCTCTGTTATCTCAAAAGTGTTGTTAATCCCTCGGATAAAAATTAGGAGCTGAGCAATGTCTTTTATGTCGATACTTTCATCCAGTGCTAGTGAATATAATTTAAGGACTCCGCCTTTTTGTTTAATTCACTGGCTATATCTTCATCAATCAGTTCAACACGGCGAGTCACAGTCCTGCGTGATGAACTGAATTATTCTAAATGTCCTTTACCCTCCTGACATAAGAGACCTACTGTCTCTACCATGCGCTCTTTCAAAAAATCATCTTCGGAGAAAGGCTTGCTAGCCTTTGCTAATTTGAATGCCAGCAAAAAAAACTCGCCTTGGTACTTGACTCTTGAATCGCAGTTTGTTGATAGGATGTCTTCATATACTGTAGTATTGAAGATTCCTTACCCTAGAAATAATGGGCCCAAATATGTTCCAACATGACAATGCCTCTGTGCCCAAAGTGAGGTATATTAAGACATGGTTTTGCAAGGTTAGTGTGGAAGAATTTGAGTGGCCTGCACAGAGCCCTGACATCAACCCCACTGAAAATACCTTTAGGATGACTTGGAATGCTGGCTGTGCATCAGGCCTTCTCACCCGACATCAGTATCTGACCTCAATAATGCTCTTCAAATTAAGTGGATTTTGTTGTTGTTCCTTTATATATCTTACCTAATTGGAACAAAATATAATTTTTCCAGGACCATGGTGCAACACAAACAATACAATATTATAGTATTGTTATTTTATTACAGCAATACTGCATAAAGTGTAAATACACAACAGTGTGAGATTGGGCACAAGAATAAATACAGTGAACACACAGGACAGTAGATCCAGATCTCTCAGATGTAGTTTATCTGGTTTTCAGTAGTGTGCACACCTCTGCAGTCATCAAAGGTTTCTGCTTTGCATGCGTGGTAATGATTCTTGAAGGAAGTCACATCATCTATGCACTTGTTGATGTAGCCAGTCACTAATGCTATGTATTCATTCAAACCTTTGTGCTCAAAGCAGTCCTGAAGTGCTGAGATGGCTCCCTTAGATCAGGTTCTCACACATCCATCTCTCTAAAGTATTGGCGCCCTACGCGTCCGGCACTCAAAAGTATTGGCGCCCTAGATGCCCGGCTCTTGAAAGTATTGGCGCCCTACGCATCTGGCTCTCGAAAGTATTGGCACCATTCACATTAGACTCTCCAAAGTATTTCAGCCCTACACGTCCGTCACACAAAAGTCTTGGCGCGCTACGCATTCAGCTCTCGAAAATATTGGTGCACTACGCGTTCGGCTCTCGAAAGTATTCGTGTCCGGCACTCGAATGTATTGGCGCCCTACGCGCCTGGCTCTCGAAAGTATTGGCGCCCAATGAGTCTGGCTGTCGAAAGAATTGGCGCCTGACGCGTCCGGCACTTGAACGTATTGGCGCTCTATGTGTCTGGCTCTTGAAAGTATTGGCATTCCGCACGGCCAGCTCTCAAAAGTACTAGCACCCTTGACGGTCAGCTCTGAAAAGTATTGGCGCACTACACAACTGGCTCTAACAGTGCTGGAACAGTACGCGCCATCACTCAAAAGTATTGGCGCCCTACGCGTCCATCACACAAAAGTCTTGGTGCCCTACGCATTCAGCTCTCGAAAGTATTGGTGCCCTATGTGTCCTGCACTCGAAAGTATTATCGCTCTACGCGTCTGGCAGTTTGTGCTCAAAGCAGTGCTGAAGTGCTGAGGTGGAGCCCTTAGATCAGGCTCTCACTTGTTTCAGAACTAGTTTGACTTGTTTCAGAAGTGGTCTGTATGCTGAGATTAGCATAACAGATATATGGCCCAAGCCTCCAAGGTACAGTGGGGTACAGCCTTGTATGCACTTTGAATGTTAGTGCAACAAGGTTTAGAGTGTTTGTTCCACAGGTTGCAAAACCAACATGCTTGTTGAATTTTGGCAGCACTGATTACAAGTTTGATTAAAGTCCCCAGCGAAAAGGAAAAATTTATTGGGGTGCACTATCTGTAGGTTACTGATAGTCCCATAGAATTTAGTGCTTTAGCGCTTCCCTTGCATTAGTGCCACCACCACAGTTATTATGGCCCGCACTTTACAGTCACAAACTCCACCAGCAACAAACAGTAGTTTAAGACAGCTATAGCATTCCTGCACCTTTTGTTCTTTGTTTAAACACTACCATGAGTCTTACCAGATAGTGCTGCTATCCTGTCGGTAGCCTGGCTAGCTGAAAGTCTGGAATGCTGTCATTGAGCCATGTTTGCTTAAGCACAGCAGTCCCTGAGTTCACACTGGGTAGGTACCTATAGTCCAAGAAATTCCAGTTTATTGTTGAGGGAAGTAAAATTGTAGAGAAGAATATATGTTAGAGCCAGGAGGCTAGGGTTAGCCTTTAGCCCAGCACAGATGCCCACTCATTTGCCCCAATTCCACTCTCTCAGACACCATTTCCAGTGCTCTCTACCACTGCGGCCTGGTTTGCGTAGCAGCCTGAGGTTGTGTGCTACGGTGTTGCCATATTGGTTAAAAAAAATAGCTGAATGGGCACACATCCCCACAGGCATGTTCCAAATCTAGTGGAAAGTTTTCCTAGATGAGTGGAAGTTATTATAAGAGCAAAGGGGGTACTAAATCTGGAATGAGATCTTAAAAAAGCATATACAAGTGTGATGGTCAGGTGTCCACAAACTTTTGCCATATAGTGGAGACAAGCTATAGTTTGGTGAAGAAATTAATTTGATACCATTATTTAAATTTAAAAGGTAAGAGTGTTTAAAACCTGTCATATAGACCAGCGGTCCCCAACCCCCAGTCCGCGGACCGGTACCGGTCCATGGGTCATTTGGTACCGGGCCGCACAGAAAGAATAAATAACTTACATTATTTCCTGTTTTATTTATTATCTGGATCTGAAAAACGACCGGATTCTCTTTGTTACATCCTTCTACGACTCACCCTTGATGCATGGCAAGACGCTTGTCTTGGTCACGTGATACGTTGAAACCTTACCATAGAGACCAGAGAGCGTTAGGGGGGAGAGAGGATGTTATGAGGATGCTGCTAATAAAGTTGCCAATTCACATTGAATTCACGTTTATTATTGTATTTTAAAAATACCCTAGTTTTTATGCCGGTCCTATCATTTTATTTTGTTGTATTTATCTGCCACACCTTAATGGCCGGTCCGTGAAAATATTGTCTAATATTAAACCGGTCCGTGGCGCAAAAAAGGTTGCGGACCGCTGATATACACCATATTATTTTCCAAAGTATTCATGTGTAATTGTCACTTTTCTGTGTGTAGATTTGAGACTCTTGACCGAAATCCAGTATTGCAACTTGACCCAGTTGTACCAGGAGTATTTGGTGGGCCATATCCCCTGGGTATTGACCCAGTAAGCCACACAAATACAATAAAAACATTATTTTACCACTAAACATAGAGTGAAGGGTTGCACATCAATCTAATTCTTTCTGTTGGTCTTCACTGCTAGATCTGGAACATAGCCACAAATAAGTTAACCTTCCTGAACTCATTTAAAATGAAGATGTCAGTTATTCTAGGAGTGATTCACATGTTATTTGGAGTCACTCTTTCTCTCATCAATCATCTGTGAGTATAGTGTGTATGTGTGTGTGTGAGAGAGAGAGTGATAGAGATTAAAATAATTCCATTATATATAAATATATATTATACTACCATTTTATTACATTGATTATAATGTATGTGTGAATGTTGCCCTGTGTGTTTCTAGGTACTTTAAGAAGCCTCTGAACATCTTCCTAGGATTTATCCCTGAAATTGTGTTCATGAGCTCCCTGTTTGGGTATCTGATCTTGCTGATCTTCTATAAGTGGACAGCGTATGATGGAACCACTTCTAAAGATGCTCCAAGCCTCCTTATTGCCTTTATCAACATGTGTCTGTTTAACTACAACGATCCAACTAATAAAGCTCTGTACAGAGGACAGGTGAAAACTATTTTCACATGCGTTTCATATACCCGATTCCTCCACTCATGTATTCACTCGTAAATGTCCCTAAATGGCTTAGTTACCATTTGTCCACAAAATATTTCTTACATATTTAATGTATTGTATCCATTAATGGCTTCCATGTCACAGTATAGCAAATGCTGTGTTATCATGCTATCACTAATCCTGTTGGTAATCTCAATGCCTAGAGGTATACTTTAAAGCAAGTGCCCCCAACCCCCGGTACCGGTCCGTGTGTCATTTGGTACCGGGCTGCACAAATAGAATAAATAACTTGCATTATTTCCATTTTATTTATTATCGGAGTCTGAATGATGTTTTATTTTGAAAATAATTGGATTCTCTCTGTTACATCCGTCTACGACTTGCTCTTGACACAAGTCAAGACGCTTGTCTCGGTCACGTGATATGTTACTTGGTCACGTGATACGTTAAGGGGTAGAGCGGAAGTTACTCATGCTATGTTGTTGGCGTGATGTTACCAGGACACTGCTAATAATGCTGCGATTTCACATTGGATTCGCGTTTATTATTATATTTTTTAAATACCCCAGTTTTTAATGTCGGTCATATCATTTTATTTTGTTGTATTTATCCACCACACCTTAAAGGCCGGTCCGTGAAAATATTGTCTGATATTAAACCGGTCCGTGGCGGAAAAAAGGTTGGGGACCGCTGCTTTAGAGTACAAGGCCATTTTTTCAGGAGCATTGCAATGGGAATATGTGTTAAATACAAATGTTTCTCAAATAAGTTCTTATTTATCCCCATGGTACACATCTTGTGTACATATGATCTTGCATATCTGCCAGTATATTACATGTCATTTTCTTTAGATGGGTATCCAGTGTCTGTTGGTGGTTATTGCTATGAGCTGTGTTCCCTGCATGTTGGTGGTGAAGACCATGGTTCTACGTCGTCAGCATCTGTGGAAAAAGCACTTGGTATATTCACATCTTCCAATTTCCTTTCAGACCTTGTATTGGTATTAAGTGCATTGGTATTGAGTATTAAGTACTCAGTGTTGCTGCATTGAACAAATCAATTTATATCACTGAATACCTGGCTTTGATAATATCTTGGATAAGACAGAATATTCAAATTTCACGAATGATGTACTACTATAACGTGTGCAATTTTAGGACTAGAGAAATCCACAACTTAGTATGTAATTGTTTTTTCAGAATTTCAGTAACAGTTATACTCACAAGTCCATGTAAAGGTAAATTAATTACAGTACAGTGTTGTGAAAAAGTATTATGGAAAAAGTATCCTGATATCTTCTATATTTTTGACAGATCTATTGCAAAATCTACACAAATAAGACAATATAAGACAAGAAAATTTGTTTAACTTAAAAAAATAAGGGTTAACCTTTAGCCTAGCACAGATGCCCACTTGCCTGCTGCATTTCAGCTTCCATGCCATTTCTGGCACTTAAATTATTATTATTTTTTCTTAAACAAAATACCATTTTTAAATGATCATTTCATTCATTGATGGAAAAAGGTTATTCAAAACCAACTTGATCTGTGGAAAAAGTAAATCCTCCTTTAGTTACTTAATCAACCAATTAACCAAATTTAATTAATATTTGGGTTAAGTTAGACTAGACCAGGGGTGGGCAGTCTAATCCAGAAAGGGCTGGTGTGGGTCAGCTTTTTCATTCCAACCAAGCAGGAGGCACACCTGATTCCACCTGTTTGAACAGGTGGAATCAGGTGTGCCTCCTGCTTGGTTGGAATGAAAACCTGCACCCACACCAGCCCTTTCCGGATCTTGGCTTTCAGTAGACTCAGGTGTGGTTTCTGCTTGGTTGGAATGAAAACCTGCATCCACACCGGCCCTTTCCGGATAAGATTGCCCACCCCTGGACTAGACACTGCCAGGCTTGATTATTAACAGCCCTGTTGAATCATCACTTAAATAGAACCTTTCCAGCAATGTGAGGTAGGCTGAAAGGTCTAAACAAACAACTGTGATCAAAAGACGTACCAGAAGAGATAAGAAAGAAAGTTATTGAAATATATTAGTCTGAAAAGGGGTACAAAGTCATTTCTAATTCTCTGGGACTCCAGCAAACCACAATGATAGCTATTATCTCCCAATGGAGAAAACTTGAAACAATGGTGAATCTTTGGAGATGTGGATGGCCTACCAAAATTCCACTGAGAACACTGGTGACTCATCCAGGAACTCACACAGAGAACCCCAATAAACATCTAAGCACCTGCGGGCCTCATTTACCGCAGATATAGTCAGTGTTCATGATTCCACAATTAGAAAGAGACTGGGCAAAAATAGTATCCATAGGAGAGTTCAAGGCAAAACCATTGCTAACCAAGTGGAACATAATGGCTCATTTCACATTTGCCAAAAAACACCTTGATCACCCCCAAGCCTTTTGGGTTAATGTTCTGAGGACTGATTATTTGAAAGTAGAAGACTTTTTGGAAGACATGGTTCCTCTTACATCTGGCTTAAAGCTAAGACCACATTCAATATTATGAACATCATTTCAACATGGTGGTGGTAGTGTGAAGATGTTGCTGATGGAACCATGAATTCTGCTCTCTACCTGTCATGTTAACAGGGTGGAGATGGATGCAAGTGCAGTTAAGAGATTTATTAAGAGGCAGGCAGATAAATACAAAACATGTAGCAAAGATTTAGTCAGAAACAAGCACAGGGTCAGGCGAACAGGCAAAACTAGGCATATACAAGAATGACAAAACACAGAGGCATGAGCAGGATCAAAAACCATGGAACAACAAAGAACAAAGGATCGGTAGACTTCGGGCAGAAAACTCTGATACAAAACTTCGCCCCCAACAAAGACACATAAGGTGTTTAAATACTAAATGTAATCAAAGGGGATACCACAGAACAGCTGAGACACATTAGGAAACAACCAATGACATTACAAGGGTGTATACAAGACAGAAACCAAAACAAACACACGTGAAACAGTAAACAAAGTAAATGTCAAAATCCTGGAAGTGCGCACTGTCATGCTTTGTGCTGCTGAACATGCTGCTCGCTCTGCCACTCAATGCAAGGGAAATCTGACACTAACAGAAAATCCTGAGAGAGAATAACCAGTCATTAGTCCATGATCTGAAGCTATGAGGTCAAATGTACAACAACAGAAAAACATAGCACAAATCAGCAAATACTTTTTCACAGCACTGTAAAAAACAAACAAACAAACAAACAAAAAAACCACCAAGCCCAAACCCCCCAAAAAAAGAAAAAAAGAAAGGAAAAAAGAACCATACAGAACTCTCCAAGAAGTGTACTGGTCATATAAAATACACAGTACTATGGAATGGGTAGCTATCAGAGAAAAATAGTTTGTATATATTATAACCTTATTTTTGACAGGTCTAGGTCAAAGGTCAAAAAGATACATATTCTTACTGTCTATATCTAGGTCAAAGGTCATGTGCATTCCAGACACCCACACACATTGCACACATGTTCTTTCTAACAGTCCAGGTAGGTCTGGGTCCTTATATATATATATATATATATATATATATATATATATATATATATATATATATATATATATATATATATATATATACATATTACTTTTGTTAAGTCCGGATCATATGCATTCCAGACACGAATGTTACCATACATGGTATGGTCATGTCACACACACACACACACACACACACCTTATTTTCACATTATTTAAAACGAATTTAAGTGTTATGTAGTAAATTACCATGTTTATGAACACAAGTTGTTAAATTGACAATCATTTTTAAAATTACGTTGCTCCATTTAGATTGTCTGCAGTAGAATGCAGTCTTTTAAACCAGGAAAAATTACTGCCTTTAAGTTGTATAACAATAGTAACTAAAATCCAGTGTGATTTACATAACAAATCTCATATGTAACACCTCTGCAGGATTTATAGACATTAAAACACTGAATGAAATGAGCAATATAGACAAAAAAGAAACATTCTGTGTCTACTACTTTTATCTCTCTTATAGAACTACCCACAGTTCAAAGGCTGTGGAGCTAGAAGGCTACATGTGCGAATGACAAAAGTTTAAAAAAATAAAAATAAAAAATGTATTAATACATGAAATTAGATTACACAATGTAGCTGAGGTTTACATGAATAAGCAGAAATGTAATCATGCTTATCTTTCCTATAGCACAAATGAAAAACCCTCTCTATATGAGCAGAATGTCAAATGAAACTTTTTCATCCTTATCCACTGCTACGGTAAACTAAAGAGTAGATATTCAAATTACACTGCTAAATATGACTAGCATTAGCTACGTGTAGTAGTGCAAAATAGTCCTTCAAATGTATTAGCAGGTGTAGCCTATACACAAGTCCGTCCACTATTGGTCATATCACAATTGAAAATTTGCACCAAATTTAGAATTAGAATTCAATTGTAAGTGAAACGATACTCACATTGTAATGTCCTTAGTATTTGTTCAGTCTACAGGTCCTCTAACACTCTGTTAAATGAATAAATGTAAATGTACTGCAACATAAATTTTGTTTTAAATCAGTTCATTTAGAAATTACACACAATATTATGTTGATGTAATAATCAACATTATTATGTCAACACAACTCATCAAAATAATGTGTACAACTTTAAATATGTAATTAATTCAATAAATTAGAATTTTTATCTTGCAACCACACATTTTAGATTTAGATTGTGGGGCTTTGTTTTGTGTAACTCTGCTGTTATAAAATACATGATGGTTGAATGTGAACATAAATGAGCAGAATGTAAGTTTGTGAAATAAATGAAACTTTTTTGATTACATTTTTGAGAAAATGGCATGACATTGAATAAAAATTTGCTGAAATAAATACTCTAAAACATTGATATACCTGAAGAAATGTAAAAAAGAGAAAAAAAGTTTTTACATACCTTCTAAATAGGTCCCTTTAGGAGGTAAACGTTTTAAAGATGGTGTTTTATAAGAAACACGCATATTACAAGCCTTCTAAACATAACCCTTTAGGATGTAAAATGTTTAAAGTGTAAAGTGTTTAAAGAATCGAGAGTTTTGTTTAAACTAGATGACAAGTTTTTCAGGCAATGTCTTGCAAGCCTATACACACCGTCCTACACACATGTTTTCCTGGGGTGACAGTTCTGTAGATAGTGTACATTTACATGTAGCCTTCTAGCGCCACAGCCTTTTCACTGTGGATAGTTCTATGAGAGAGATAAAAGTAGTAGACACAGAGTGTTTCTTTTTTGTCTATATTGCTCATTTCATTGTCAACTTAACAACTTGTGTTCATAAATATGGTAATTTACTACATAACACTTAAATTCCTTTTAAATAATGTGAAAATAAAGTCTCTGTTTGTGTGTGTGTGTGTGTGTGTGTGTGTGTGACATGACCATACCATGTATGGGAACATATGTGTCTGGAATGCATGGGAACCGGATTTAACATAACATAATATATATTTATATATATATATTTATATATATTTTATGATCAAGATCTTTGACTTATATATATATAGACTAAGAATATGTATCTTTTTGACCTTTGACCTAGCCCTGTCAAAAATAAGGTTACAATATATACAAACTATTTCTCTCTGCTATCCTATACACAGGCACACCCATTCACTCACACCACAAAGAGCATGTGGCATGCTGTGAGCCATTCAGACTTTGTTGGGTTTTGTATTTAGTCCCAGATGAGGGAGGCAAGCCCTGCTCAGAAAGTAGAAACTTTAGAGCAAGCAGGCACCAGCTCATCCACCGGACTCACTCAACAGGGCACACAGAAGTTTGGGGGAGTCCGGGTCGGGAATGGACCCACTGAGGATGAGGCTGAGATCATTGAGCACGACCAGCTATCCCAGCATTCTGATGATGCAGATGAGGTGGGTGGAACTTGTGGCTGCTGTTGAGTCCTAATAATGACTGAACTGGTGTATCAAAAGCAACTGTAGAGATATAATTGCCATATTAGAGGCAGTATTTAGTGATATTTTTGGGAGCTCTACAGATTGCTCCAGAATTTTTAGCACAATTAAGGAAAATATGTAAAATATCTAGTAAGGCAGAAAACCATTGTAGAGGATCTTGGACCACTCCAATACAGAGCATTTCAACTTCAGTGATATTCTTAGATTGGTAGTTTGTTCTTTTCACATGAGACAACAGCTTTTCAACAGGTCTTAACCTCCTGGCAGAGACAACTAGGTTTAAAATATCCTTAGCCTTCCAAGAATTCCTGATGTTATCGATCTTAACAAGGGCCTTTGGACCAATAATTGCAAAATAACCCCAATACAATGATACAGTCAATTATCCACCACCATATTTACAGTTTAGCAGACACTCTTATTCAGAGTGACTTTGTGAAAAGTGCTTTGTAGTATCTATCAAAAACATATCCTTAAGCTACTTTTCTAGGTTAGAAACTAAGAATATGATCAAGCAAAAATATAATATTTTACAGAGGGAGTTCTTCTAAGAATCTCCCATTTATTGCCAAACATGGTGATGGCGTGCATGGCCAATAAATTTTAATTAGGTCTTATTGGGGCAAAGCATG
The DNA here is from genome assembly GCA_012411365.1 of Ameiurus melas. Classification (NCBI taxonomy): domain Eukaryota; kingdom Metazoa; phylum Chordata; class Actinopteri; order Siluriformes; family Ictaluridae; genus Ameiurus; species Ameiurus melas. Next base: position 13,769,711 of record CM022771.1, on the reverse strand, counting down.
TTCTAACTGCCCCCTGCTGTAGCCTTCACTATTTCAGGTACCAACAAGACAGTAAGGCATTACTATAATCTAAACTAGAGGTAACAAAAGCATGGATTTTCTGCATCGTGTAGTGACATTATATTTCTTATCTTTACAATATTTCTGAGATGAAAGAAGGCTATTTTAGTAATATTATCTACATGAGCTTCAAATGAAAGACTGGAGTCTATAATCACACCAATGTCTTTTACTGCTGCACATGATGAAACAAAAAGGCGATCCAGAGTTACTATGTAATCAGAAAGCTTACTTCTAGCTTGTGGTCCTAGTACAAGTATTTAAGTCTTGTCAGAATTAAGTAAAAGGAAATTAATAAGCATCCAGTGTCTAATGTACATTCCTCAACTTTATTAAGCTGATGTCTCTCATATGGCTTTGCTGAAACATACAACCGTGTGTCATCAGCATAACAATGGAAGCTAATACCATATTTACAAATAATTTTACCCAGAGGTAAAAAAAACAGAGATGTGGGCCTAAAGCGTAGCCTTTTGGAACACCAAACGTTATGTCAGCATACAAGGAGTCATAATTTATATCTACAAACTGATAACAATCAGTCAAATAAGAAATAACATTTTCTAGTCTATCAATGAGAATAGTATGATCAGTGGTATCAAAAGCTGCACTAAGGTCAAGCAACACATGCAAGGAGATCAGAAGCCTGTAGTAGGTCATTTAGCACTTTAACCAGTGCTGTTTCTGTGCTATGATGTGGCCTAAATCCTGTCTCATACATTTCATGAATGTTATTCCGATGTAGGTATGAGCAGCTGCTCTGCTACAACTTTTTCTAAGATCTTAGAGCTAAAGTGTAGATTTGATATTGGGGTATATTTGAACAAACTAATAATCAATCTGATATTGTTATATTATTATCTGCAGAGTTAGTTATAAGACTAAGTGATTAGTTTTATAGGACAATTAGGGAACTATAATTTTGAGAAGAAAAAATAAACTTACTGTTATTCTGGATCAGGGCATTTTCCATCATAACTTCATAACAAGTTTCCTTGCCAAGTAGGGCTGTGATGATGGCCATGCCCTGTGGTAGTTTCACATCACATGCCATGTTAATGTTTCTGCTTGAAGACAATTACAAAGTACAATGCTTTGTATATTATAAGTGTAATAATAGTAACAGTTGAAATATTAATTTGTAGTAATAGCCTACCATATAGCAGCAGATTTTATGTTAATACACAAATTACATAATCATAATCAAAGACCTTACCGCACATTGCTCGTGACTCGTTCCCTTCTCGAAGGCTGAAACGGGTTGGGTTTCAGAGGCTCACGGATCTGGGCCGGCCGCTGCCGAGGCAGCTAGCCATCTCAGGTCCGGGGGATCTCTTATGGATCCGGAAGAGGAGCTGGAGACGAGCGCTACTCTATCTCTTTCTCCTGGGTCCAGCTCGCCACTGGATTTTGGAGCTCACGTCGCGACTCCTCCTTCTGCTATGCAAAGCCCAAAAACACACACACACACACACACAAAGAATAGTAATAATTCCTCTCTGACTCCAAGGAGCCCGAAGGATGTGCTAAAATCTGAGAGCAGGACATCAAGAGCTGATTTAGGTGATTACTAAGGCTGGATGAGCTTTTTTCTCCACCAGTGAAAGTAAATACCTCACACTGCAGAAAACCCATTTCTTCCAGAAGTGCGTCACAAAATATCAGGCTTCTGGGAGAAAACCATGCATAAGTCAGATTTATAACCCACAGTGTCTAATTATTCGGCCATTTTGGGGAATGAATGGCATGGCTATTTAGCTATGCTGAAGTTGGAGGAGGTGCTTGTGACCTACCTCTCTCCATCAATGGCAGGTAATTTAGGGGGGCTGGCTTTGCCATCCAAATCACCATGTCAGGCAAGTTTTGCCTTCTGTGCGGTGAAGTGATTGCAATACTGCTCCCGCTGCTCCGATTCTCCGGCCAATCTCCCGCTCCAATTTCCCCTCACTTCACTTCACCGCACAGTTGAAGAACTCCTTCACTTGGGTTATGTTCTCAATCCCTACCCGGAGTAGGCACTCCATCGGTTTCCTGCCGAGAGCCATTTTCTCAGATTTGGAAGTGCTAATCCTCATCCAAGCCGCTTTGCACTCGGCTGCAAACCGATCCAGCAAGTGCTGGAGGTCACGGACCGATGATTCCATTAGGACCACATCATCCGCAAAAAGCAGCAACGAGATCCTCAGGTCACCAAACCGCAACCCCTCCCCACCATGACTACGGCTCGATATCCTGTCCATGAATATCACAAACAGGATTGGTGACAAAGCGCAGCCCTGGCGGAGACCAACCCCCAACTGGAACAAGTCTGACTTCTTGCCGAGCATACACAACTCTCACTTTGGGTTTACAGTGATTGGATAGCCCTAAGAAGGTTACCCTTCACCCCATACTTCCTCAGCACCTCCCACAATAGACCCCTGGGGACACGGTCATATGTCTTCTCCAGATCCACAAAACACATGTAAATGGGATGGGCATACTCCAAGGCCCCCTCCAAGATCCTTGCGAAAGTAAACAACTGGTCCGTTGTTCCACGACCAGGACAGAATCCGCAATGTTCCTCCTCAATCCGAGGTTCGATATTGGCTGAACCCTCCGTTCCAGCACCTTGGAGTAGACTTTACCAGGGAGGCTGAGAAGTGTGATACCCCTATAATTGGCGCACACTCTCTGGTCCCCTTTTTTAAACAAGGGAACCACCACCCCGGTCTGCCACTCCTTGGGCACTGTCCCCGACTTCCACACAATGTTAAAGAGTTGTGTCATCCAAGACATCTCCTCCACACCCAGAGCTTTCAGCATTTCTGGATGGATCTCATCAATCCCCGGGGCTTTGCCACTGTGTAGTTGATTGACCATCTCAGCAACCTCCACCACGGAAATTGACGATGATCCACCATCAGCCTCCACCTCTGCCATTGAGGGTGTGTTAGTCGGATTCAGGAATTCCTCAAAGTGTTCCTTCCACTGCGCAATTACTTCCTCAGTTGAGGTCAACAGTGTCCCATCCTTACTGTACACTGCTTGCATGGTTCCGCATTTCCCCTTCCTGAGGTGGTGGATGGTTTTCCAGAAACACCTTGGTGCTGACCAAAACGTTTTCTCCATGTCCTCTCCGAACTTCTCCCACACCCACTGCTTTGCTTCTTCCACGGCAGAAGCTGCAGCCCTTCTTGCCTGTCGGTACCTTGCAACAGCCTCCGGAGTCCCCCAGGATAACACATCCCAGAAGGCCTCCTTCTTCAGTCGGACGGCTTCCCTGACCACTGGTGTCCACCATGGTGTTCGAGGGTTACCACCCCTTGAGGCACCTAAAACCTTGAGACCACAGCTCTCCGCCGCAGCTTCAGCAATGGAGGCTTTGAACATTGCCCACTGGGGTTCAATGGGGTTCAAGGTCCACCCCTTGATCCAACTCACCAACAGATGGTGATCAGTTGACAGCTCCGCCCCTCTCTTCACCTGAGTGTCCAGAACATGCGGCCTCAGATCAGATGATACGATTACAAAATCGATCATAGACCTTCGGCCTAGGGTGCTCTGGTACCAAGTACACTTACGAGCCTCCTTATGTTCGAACATGGTATTTGTTATAGACAGACCATGACTAGGACAGAAGTCCAATAACAAATGGAGGCCGTTCCTCCCAATCACACCTCTCCAGTTATCTCCATCATTGCCCATGTGCACGTTGAAGTCCCCCAGCAGAACTATGGAGTCCCCTACTGGTGCCCCATACAGGACTCTGTTCAGGGTCTCCAAGAAGGCAGAGTACTCTGAACTGTTGTTTGGTGCATATGCACATGGAGCTGAGTCCCGAACACTAATAGCAAGACTGTTCCATAACTGTGGGGCTCTATAAGCGAAGGCTCTTCCCCCTGCTGTAACCTTCACTATTCGAGGTACTGTCAAATAGCCTGCATCTTTTGATCTAAGTAGGCGTGGCAGATCATAGAAAACCAAAAGGTTGCTTAGATATTGTGGCGCGAGACCGTTTAGTGCTTTATAGGTTAATAAAAGTATTTTATAGTTAATGCCAATAGTGTATTGATAATATTGGTGTGATATGGTCATATCTTCTAGTTCTAGTTAGGACTCTAGCAGCTGCATTCTGGACTAACTGAAGCCTATTTATATTCCTACTGGAACATCCAGAAAGTAAGGCATTACAGTAATCTAATCTAGAGGTGACGAATGCATGATCCAGTATTTCCGCATCATGTACTGACAATATGTTTCTTATCTATATATTTCTGAGATGAAAGAAGGCTATCCTAGCAATATTAACTACATGAGAATCAAATGATAGGCTGGAGTCAATAATCACTCCAAGGTCTGCTGTACATGATGAAACAGAAAGACCATCCAGAGTTAATGTGTAATCAGAAAGATTACTTCTAGCTACACGTGGGCCTAATAATAGTATTTCTGTTTTATCAGAATTAAGTAAAAGGAAGTTAGTTAACATCCAACGTCTAACGTCCTTTACACAATCCTCAACTTTACTAATCTTCTGTCTGTCCTCTGGCTTCGCTGAAACACACAACTGTATATCATCAGTATAACAGTGGAAGCTAATTCCATGTTTACAAATAATTTGTCCTAGGGGTAGCATATATAAAGTAAAAACCAAAAGTACCAAAAGTAACCTCAGTACGCATGGAGAAATCACCATTTACATCTACGAACTGATAACGATCGGTCAGATAAAACCTGAGCCAGGAGAGGACTTTTCCCCTAATACCAACAACATATTCTAATCTATCAAGGAGAATAGTGTGATCTATAGTATCAAAAGCTGCACTAAGGTCGAGTAACACAAGCAGCGAGACATAACCCTGATCAGAGGTCAGTAGAAGGGCATTTACTACTTTAACTAAAGCTGTCTCTGTGCTATGATGAGGTCTAAATACTGACTGATACATTTCAAGAATGTTGTTCCTATCTAAGTACGAGCATAACTGCTTTGCTACAACCTTTTCTAAGATCTTAGAGAGGAAGGGGAGATTTGATTTTGGTCTATAGCTGGACAATTGAGACAGGTCAAGGTCAGTTTTTTTAATCAAGGGTTTAATAACTGCTAAATTAAGTGATTTAGATACATAGCCAGTGCTTAGGGAAGAATTTATTATATTAAAAGTGGTTCAATTAATCCAGGACAAATCTGTTTAAACAAACATGTAGGTATGGGATCTAGTATGCAAGTTGATGAATTTGCTGAAGAGATTAATGTAGCTAATTCGGTCTCTCTAAGCGGAGCAAAATACTTTAAACATTGATCTGATATTGTTACATTGTCATCTATTGGGTTTGTTACAGTACTGTCCGGTTTTAATTTAATGGCCTGTATTTCACGTCTAATATTTTCAACCTTTTCAATGAAAAATTTCATGAAATCTTTACTGCTATGTAATGATTAAGTGTTTCTCTCTGTACTGGTTTTATTCCTGGTTAATTTTGCTCCCGTGTTGAAAAGGAATCTAGAATTGTTTTTGTAATCTCCTGATTAGGTGGAGAAATAGATTTTTCAAACATCGCCTAGAGACTTTCCTATATTTTAGTAGGCTCTCCTTCCATGCTGTTTGAAATATCACCAGTTTGGTTTGATGACATTTACGTTGTAGTTGTTGTGATGTCTGTTTTAAGATTTGCGTTTGATCGTTATACCAGGGTGCAAATTTTTTCTCTCTAACTATTTTTCTTTTAAGTGGAGCGATTTTATCTAGCGTGTAGCAGAGTGTTGACTCCAAGCTTTCAGTCGCCTGATCGAGTTCTATGGGATCTGACGGTGATTCAAATTTAATAGATGTTTCTGTGAGGTTATTTATGAAGCTCGGTGCAGTAGCTGATGTGTAGGTATGTACGCGGTAGCGAGGCGAGGTGGAAATATTATGATCAGTATGTATTATGAATGAGATAAGATAATGGTCGGAGACAACTTCAGACTGTGGAAAAATTACAATATTTTTTATACTTAATCCATATGTTAATATGAGGTCAAGAGTGTGACCACCATTATGAGTGGGCCCGATTACGTTCTGATTAATCCCTACTGAATCTAAGATGGACACAACTGCTGTTCTTAGAGGGTCTTCCAGGTTATCAAAATGAATATTAAAATCTCTGACGATTAATGCTTTATCTACAGACACAACCAGGTTTGAGACAAAGTCTGCAAATTCACTAAGAAATTCAGTATATGGCCCTGGGGGTCTGTAAATAATAATTAGACCTATTGAATAATTTTTTGTGGCTACATAAGTTATACTGGTTTAAAGAATTTCAAAAGAATAACATTTATGCTTAGGTTTTTGTGTGACGACTAGATTTTTACTATGCATAAGACGAACACCTCCTCCTCCACCAGTTGAACTAGGCTGATGTACATAACTGTATCCAGGAGGACTGGCTTCATTTAATGCTATGTACTCGTTTGGTTTAATCCAAGTTTCAGTTAAACACATTAAATTACATTTCAGTAAGGATTGCGTTAACAATAAGAGCCTTAGACGCAAGAGGTCTAATGTTGAATAGTCCTAGCTTCAGATCAAAAGTGCTGGCTGTGCATTCAATATGATTTAATTTTATGTTGATTAGGTTATGGAGACAGACTTTCCAAGATTTTCTATATATTTTTATAGCTCGGGGAACAGACACAGTCTCTATAGTGTGTGTTAACATTGCCGGACTATTAATTGAACATTGATTATGATGAACGTTGTTATTGTCAGAAGATGTACTTATGTTAGGCAGTCACTTGGAGTGTAGCGCCTTGGAGATGTTGTCAGACAGCAGTTCCGCTCCAAGGCTGCTGGGGTGCAGGCCATCAGGACGAAACAACCCCAGAACAGATTCCCAGAACAGATTCCAGTTATTGACAAACACCAGATTCTCAGCATCAGAGCCCCAGCCTGAGACCTACGAGGAGGTCTCAGCACCAGATCTACAGCCTGAGGTTAACCTGGTGACCTCAGAGCCCCAGCCTGAGACCTACGAGGATGTCTCAGCGCCAGATCTACATCCTGAGGTTAACCTGGCAAGCTCAGAGCCTAAGCCTGAGACCCACAAGGTGGGCTCACCTGCTGAGCTCCAGCTAGAGGTCAACAGGGAGGCCCCAGCCACAGCACTCCAGCCTGAGGTTCAGGAGGGGGTCTCAGCTCCACAGATCCAGTGTAAAGCCCAGTTACTGTCCCAAGTGTTTGTTAACAAGGACAACCAAGCCACGTCCAAGTCTACTGACACGGCCGACCAAGTTCTGCTCAAGCCCAAATCTACTGACACAGCCGACCAAGTTCTGCTCAAGCCCAAGTCTACTCACACGGTCGACCAAGTTCTGCTCAAGCCCAAGTCTACTGACACGGCCGACCAAGTTCTGCTCAAGCCCAAGTCCATTGATACAGCCGACCAAGTTCTGCTCACGCCCAAGTCAGATGACCTGACCAACCAAGTTTTGCTCATGCCCAAGTTTGCTGAAACAGACAACCAAGCTCTACTCGTTGCTGCGTTTGCTAACCTGATCAACCAAGTTATGCTCACGCACCAATCCGCAAACACAGCCTACAAAGTTTAGCCTGCAGGCTCCACTGAGAACTGCTCTGTGTTCTTATCCCAATGTGAACGTTACTCTGCTTTCCTGTTCCGCCAAGGATGTCGCTCTGCTTTCCTGCACCACCGAGGACATCGCTCAGCTTTCCTGCACTGCTGTTCAGGTCACTATGCTTTCCTGCAACGCTGAGGACGTCCCTCTGTTTTCCTGCACCACCAAGGACGTCGCTCTGCTTTCCTGTTCCACCAGGGACGTCACTATGCTTTCCTGCAACGCCGAGGACGTCCCTCTGCTTTCTTGCAATGCCGAGGACGTCGCTCTGCTTTCCTGCTCTGCTGTGAATGTCGCTCTGCTTTCCTGCACTGCGGAGCACATCGCTCTGCTTTCCTGGTCCGCCAAGGACATCACTCACCTTTCCTATTCTGCTGAAAACTTCACCCTAATTTCCTGTTCAGCCGAGGATGTCACTATGCTTTCCTGCACCACCGAGGACAACGCTCTGCTTTCCTGCACCACCGGGGTCGTCCCTTTGCTTTCCTGCAATGCCGAGGATGTCGCTCTGCTTTCCTGCTCTGCTGTGAACGTCACTCCGCTTTGCTTTTCTGCCGTGAATGTTGCTCTGCTTTTTTGTTGAGCTAAGAATGCCGTGCGGTCTCTTGGTTCTGCTTGGGACATTTTACCCAGGGGGCCGGGTCCGTCAATGGAGATGGATGTTTCATGGTACTCCGGGAGGAGTGCCCTTGGGGGGGTTCTGTCACAATTTCCCCTTTAAGCAGCGTGCTGCGGAGCATGTGTGCATCTGCTTTTTCGTTGTTGACAATCGTAACATATCGACACGTACATTTGTTATGTTTATGTCTCCTCCCTGTACTGTCATTGGTTGTTGTTTGACGTGTGTCTGAATTGCACTCAGCTATCAGCCATTACGATGCTGATTATGTTTGCATATATACCGTGTGCCTCCCAGCACATGGGGCAGAATATTAAATAGATAAGAACCTTAGAATAGATTAGATATAGTATAGTAGATTCCTTATGATAGATCACCTGTTCACCTCTGCCTGTTTGCCAATCGCCTGACCTGTTGCATGTTTGTGGATTACGATTTGGATTACGTTTTAGGATGTACCTGTCTGTTTAACTCTCATATTTAAAAATGTTCCTACTGCACTTGCATCCGTCATATCTTCAGTTACGTCACGATTTGTGACAGCTATGAAAATACTGCTGATCAGTCATCACCTTCCTCTCGCACTGTACAGCAAGAAGAAGTGAAACAAACAGCAGAGCCCGCTAGGGGAAAAAAGTGGGTAGGAATGCCTTTTTGCCTTCCCTGCACTGGCACAATATGTGAGGTGTGGCAGCATGCATGGGCAAAATGCAAGAACTGTTAGTGGAAAAGTGAAAGTGAATTGGAGTACATAGATCAAGATAGACTAGTACAGTTATCTTCCATTCAATAAAATTTTATTTATTTAAAATTTTACACTTTTAACACTAGACATTATCACAAAGCAGCTTTACAGAAATATATAAATTCCAGATATAAATTTTAAATGTATAAATTTATCAATAATGAGCAAGCCAGAGGTAACTGTGGCAAGGGAAAACTCCCTGAGACAATATGAGTAAGAAACCTTGTGAGGGACCAGACTCAAAAGGGAAACCATCCTCATCTGGGTGACACCAATAGTGTGATGGTAAATAATTTACCTTCTATAACTGTATATTATATAGTCAAAAAGTGTAATTGTGTAACTCATGAGCAACTTATGAATGAGTCATTTTTAATTCAGAGTTTAACTTAAAGCTTATGAGTGAAAATCTGTTCACAGAAATTTAAGTCCTAAGGCAATCCTAGGAACAACATCCACAGCCATTTTTATGGTTTCTATATGGTACCATCCACAGTAATTTTATTGATCTTTAGGCTGTCTATGTTGGACTATCCTTAATGGCAGATAGTGGATTTCAGGTGATGAGAGCTCCAACCAGAAATATAGCATCAGCATGGATCAGGCAGGTTTGGCGAGCAGGAGGGGTTAAAATAATGGATATCAACTCTGGTATGAACAGTTCTACAGAGATAGACCTTGATGTGTGACCCAGATTAGTGGCTGCACCTCAATCTCTGAACTTGAGGCCTGTTTTAGGAGAGAATGTTAGTAGCTTTATATCAAAGCAGACACGAATATTTGAGAGAAAAGCAGGCACACAGCACAACAGCAGCAGTTCATGCTGCCTTGGCAAAATTAAAGCTGAAATCTGTTTTTCAAGATTTCAAAAATCTTTTTTTTTGCTACAAATATGGTACCAGTGAAGCGATGCTAAAATTGGGGTGACACGATCAAACTTCTTTGCCCTGGTCAACAGCCTTGCAGCTGCATTCTGAACCATCTGAAGACAAGCCAGAGATGACTGAGGAAGACCCAAGTATAATGAATTACAGTAATCTAAGCGAGACGTAATAAAAGCATGAATAACTTTCTCCAAATCCTGGAAAGACAAAAATGTTTTGAGTTTTGAAATAATCCGTAGTTGATTAAAAACTAGTCTTAACGACCAAATCTATCTGCTTGGTTAAGCATAATTCTGAGTCCAGAATGAAGCCAAGATTCCGAACATGGGAAGACATTGGGGGAAAGTGTTTATGGAGCTCGTTAATGAGACCGTCTCTCAATCTCAGGGGGCCAAAAGCAAGTATTTCAGTTTTGTCGGAGGAAATTATTTGTCAACCATTTTTTTTAATGTCATCCAGACAGTCCAACAATGGTTGAATTGAGTCACCAGCTTTCAACGGAATGTACAGCTGGGTATCATCAGCATATAAATGAAAAGAGACATTGTGAGCCCTAATAATATTCCCCAATGACCGCATATATAAATTAAAAAGAAGTGGGCCCAAAATGGAGCCTTGAGGAACACCACTAATAATAGGACTAGAAGAAGAGCAGAAATTTAGAAGAGCAGAACAGTATTTTTACCAGCATTCACTGTTAATAAAATGTCACTGGACACTTTTAACAAAGCAGACTCTGTGCTATGAAAAGCAGTGAAACCAAATTGTAAAGGTTCAAATAACATAGCTGAGTTTAAAAACAGGAGCAATTGAGATTGTGCTACTTTCTCTAGCAGCTTCTACAGAAATGGTAGCTTAGAGACAGGCCGATAATTATTAAGGCAACCTTCATCCAAACCCTGTTTCTTAAGCAAAGGTTAAACAATAGCATGTTTAAAACAATTTGGGACCACTCCTGCATCCAAAGAAGTATTTATCAACACTGGGATACTGGGCCAATTTTAGAAAAGGTTACTTTCATAAGCACAGCAGGAACAACATCAAGTGGCGTGGATGATATTTACATGCATGGCTTTACATGGCTTCGAAGGTAAAGCATCCCTAAATTACCTGCCGCTGATGGAGAGATGTGGCTCGCAAGCACCTCCTCCACCTTTGGCATCGCTACATAGCCGTGCTGCTCACTCCCCATGATGGCTGAGTAATCAGACGTTGCGGGGTTATAAACACGGCAAGTGTATGGTTTTCTCTAGAAGCGTGATATCTCATCATGCACTTCTGGAAAAAAGGTGAGTTTTTTGCGGTTTGAGGGAGCTTTATATTTATTTTCACTGGAGAGGAAGCGCTCATCCAGCCTGCTATGAGCCACTTCCTCTTCACCGGGCCGGTCTATATTCAACTTTTGACCTGCCCTAGTGATCACCTCAAGCAGCTCTTTATATGCTTGAGAGCTACTGTCGGTTTTTGGTGCAATGGCACCCTCTACTGACTCCTCGGAGTGAGCAAGGATGTTTCGGCTTTCCATAGGGGAAGGAGGAGTCGCAACGGAGAGCCGGACCCGGAAGACAGAGCAAGAGATAGAACCACGCTCATCTTTGGCTCCTTTTCCATATCCACACAATAACCCCAGGACCTGAGCCGGCTGGCTGCCTCAGCAGCGGCCAGCCCAGATCCACAAGGCTCTGAAACCCAACTCCTTTCAGATGAGAAGAGAGCGAGCCGAGAGTTGCCTGATCATGAAATTTTCACAATGCTGACAGTCAGACCCCTCGAGGGCTGCTGTAGCATGTTTTACACCCAAACACTTCACGCAGAAAGTGTGTCCGTCTCCTCCCGTGATGAAACGGGAGCAAGGCGTAACACACTTTCTGAATTATTTCTCGCGCATTCTTTCACTCACTTTTCTTTTTCTAAAAAAGGGATAGAAAAGTTGAGAGATATTAAGATATATAGAGTAAAAATTAAGTGTTTCTTTTTCTTTTGTCACACAAACAACAGACATGCAGTCTCACTGAAGATAATAAGGCTGGCGGCTTGGTTCACAAGTACCATATATATATCATGCAACACGCTTAATTGCCACGTCACCTGATCATGGCAGGCCTATATGTAGAGACATGATTTTAGACAAGCTTCAGATACTGGTCACGCGCGCAAGGCACTCACATACTGTTATGCTAAATGCAACGTCGAAGTTCCCTTTGAAAGGGAACTGCTTTTTCTTAGTGTGTTCAATATTTTTTCCTGTCTCATTCCACTTTATTATACAGAACTTTATTTATGGACTTCAATGTTGTGAATTCTTTATATTTCCAGATTTCTTGAGTTAATACTTATGTTTGGTGAAACCTTGATGTGAATAGACTCATTGGAAATATATTTACTGAAATGAATGTTGACGAGTCAAATACTTATTTCCCCCACTGTACATGAATACTCTCTTATATTTTATGTATTGATTATCCATGATTGGAGTATACTTTGATTAAAATATTCCATAATATATTATCACAACATAATCATATGCTTAATATGTTTAAATGCTGGTTTAACATTAAGTCACTCTCTTCATGATTGAAATACATTTCATTATTAGGCCTTTGATGGATTAAAACATGTCTTAACACTTTGATTATTTTAACTTCTGATTGAACTTGATGGATTATAAAATAAACATATTTTAATCATAGTCAGATCAAAGAAATTCTTATTTACAATTCCCTCCTCTGTGACTTACTAAATCCCACCTACTTGAGGTGATCTCACAATTCAGACCTACACTAACTAGTCATCAATTCCTGTTCACTTCAACCTATTACCAAAAGCCAAATACTAAACCTACTCTCCTATGGAGTACAGGACCAATTATCTCCTTCCACGCTTGACTGGGAAGGAGTAAAAGATCCTGTCTCCCTAATCCCTACACTAAGAAGAATAAAACATTGTGTCATAAGCATGGGCATGCATTTTGTTCAGCTCTTGCCTGTGCTCGTCACAGTTAAGTAGAGCACATCAATGATTAACTTAAAATATGTAAAAATCAAATAAAAGAGTGATTGTCAAATCAGAATATAATCAAACTTATAAGTACTAACATTAAGTCGTTTTCTCTCAAAATTATGTTAGTCTTCAACCCAGATACTTTGCGTAGAGGTTAGGCTAGCACTCAGGGCATGGCACATCACTTGTCTTCTTCATCCTCGCTTGAGGAGCTGGTATCTGTTTCCTCTGATGAATCAGCAGCCAAGTCAAGTCAAATGTCATATGTCTCTTTTGGCACATCATGTCTCATCTCCAACAACAACTAATGTTAGATGCATATTTCTGTTAGTCTGTATGCAATAGCTCATTAGTGCAAGATGTAGAGCATCAACCCACTTAAGTTTGCTGTTAGCATAAATCAGCACTAAATGGCTGACCATTGTCAGAACTGATTTATTGTGGTATACCAAATATAGGAATTACCTCTCTTGTCAAAAATGTAATCACTGTTCCCGCGGCCTGGTTTTTTTGATGGTACTACTTCTACCCATCTACTGAATTTGTCTATTATCACCAGCATGTAACTTTTGCCTTGTACTCATTTTATTCAATTCAATTCAATTCAATTTTATTTGTAGAGCGCTTTTTACAACAGACATTGTCTCAAAGCAGCTTTACAGAAATATCAACACGGTATACAGATATTAAAGGTGTGAATTTATCCCAACTAAGCAAGCCACTGAGACGCGACGGTGGCAAGGAAAAACTCCCTAAGATGTTTAAAGGAAGAAACCTTGAGAGGAACCCGACTCATAAGGGAACCCATCCTCATCTGGGTAACAACAGACAGTGTGAAATAGTACAGTATGGATGTACATGAAGTCTGTATGGCCTTCGGAGCAGCCGCAGTCCCAGTAGTCTGGAATTGGAGAAGATTCGAGACTTGAGCTCCATCCAGAGGCTGAAATGATCTGGATCTCCAGTATCTACATAAATTCGTGTGAGGCTCGGCAGAAGGAGAGAGGGAGAGAAAAGATTATTAGGACTGGGAATTAGTATAATAGAAAGTCTAGTCAGGGTAGGCTTGAGTAAACAAATACGTTTTAAGGCTAGACCTAAACACCGAGACTGTGTCTGAGTCCTGAACACTAATAGGAAGACTGGGGCACTATAAGCGAAAGCTCTTCCCCCTGCTGTAGCCTTCACTATTCGAGGTACCGTCAAATAGCCTGCATCTTTTGATCTAAGTAGGCGTGGCGGATCATAGAAAACCAAAAGGTCGCTTAGATATTGTGGCTTGAGACCGTTTAGTGCTTTATAGGTTAATAAAAGTATTTTATAGTTAATGCGAGATTTCACTGAGAGCCAATACTGTATTGATAATATTGGTGTGATATGGTCATTTCTTCTAGTTCTAGTTAGGACTCTAGCAGCTGCATTCTGGACTAACTGGAGCTTATTTATATTCCTACTGGAACATCCAGACAGTAAGGCATTACAGTAATCTAATCTAGAGGTGACGAATGCATAAACCAGTATTTACGGATCATGTAGTGATAATATGTTTTTTATCTTAGAAATATTTCTGAGATGAAAGAAGGCTATCCTAGCAGTATTATCTACATGAGCATCAAATGATAGACTGGAGTCAATAATCACTCCAAGGTCTTTAACTGCTGTACATGATGAAACAGAAAGACCATCCAGAGTGACCATGTGATCAGAATGATTACTTCTAGCTGCACCTGGGTCTAATAAAAGTATTTCTGTTTTATCAGAATTAAGTAAAAGGAAGTTGGTTAACATCCAACGTCTAATGTCCTTTATACAATCCTCGACTTTACTAAGCTTCTGTCTGTCCTCTGGCTTCGCTGAAACATACAACTGTGTATCATCAGCATAACAGTGGAAGCTAATTCCATGCTTACGAATAATTTGTCCTAGGGATAGCATATATAAAGTAAAAAGCAATGGGCCTAAAACAGAACCTTGTGGAACTCCAAAGGTAACCTCAGTACGCGTGGAGAAATCACCATTTACATCTACGAATTGATAACGATCGGTCAGATAAGACCTGAGCCAAGAGAGGACTGTTCCCTTAATGCCAACAACAATTTCTAATCTATCAAGGAGAATAATGTGATCTATAGTATCAAAAGCTGCACTAAGTCAGAGTAACAAGTAGCGAGACAAAACCCTGATCAGAGGTCAGTAGAAGGTCATTTACTACTTTAACTAGCGCTGTCTCTGTGCTATGATGAGGTCTAAATCCTGACTGATACATTTCATGAATGTTGTTCCTATCCAAGTATGAACATAACTACTTTGCTACAACCTTTTCTAAAATCTTGGAGATGAAGGGGAGATTTGATATTGGTCTATAGCTGGACAATTGGGACGGGTCAAGGTCAGGTTTTTTAATCAAGGGTTTAATAACTGCTAATTTAAGTGATTTAGGGACATAGCCAGTGCTTAGTGAAGAATTGATTATATTTAAAAGTGATTCAATTACTCCTGGACAAATCTGTTTAAACAAACATGTAGGTATGGGATCTAGTATGCAAGTTGATGAATTGGCTGAATATATTAATGTAGCTAGTTCGGTCTCTCTAAGCAGAGCAAAACACTCTAAACTTTGATCTGATATTTTTATCTTATCCACATAATCTATTACCAGGAGTTTGAAATGTGTTTGATTGCTCCTTCATTCTGGTAACAGCATGCATGTCAGTTTATCTTATAACCCTGTGTTGCTTTCCTTTCTTTCCCTAATTTGTCCCTCTGTCTACATATGGTTACTCCTCACTCACTTCACTCACTTCTTCTGGATAAACTGTGTTATACTTAGTCTTTCTTTTCTTTAGTTAAAGAATATCTTCACCCTAATAAATCCTCATATTGATTCTCTCTCCAGAAATGTGTTCCCTTTAGTATACGCACTCTCCTCTGTTTTCTATATTCTTCTTGGCTTTCCCTTCACTTAACAAGATAAAAATATACATGGCATACACTGCTTAATCTATTCTCTAGTTCATAGAGTACTCTGCAAAAATTCAATAGAGCTCCTCTAAGAGCATGTCCCCTTTGGGAGTATCAACACCAACTGATGTACTGGGCTTATTACATCATTATTTGTCCAGATAAGATGACCTCAATTTATTTAAAGTTACTTGCAAATCAGTTTTATATCACTATATTTTATATATTTACTATATACAGTGGTGTGAAAAAGTGTTTGCCCCCTTCCTCATTTCCTGTTCCTTTGCATGTTTGTCACACTTAAGTGTTTCGGAACATCAAACCAATTTAAACAATAGTCAAGGACAACACAAGTAAACACAAAATGCAATTTGTAAATGAAGGTGTTTATTATTAAAGGTGAAAAAAAATCCAAACCATCATAGCCCTGTGTGAAAAAGTGATTGCCCCCCTTGTTAAAACATACTATAACTGTGGTTGTCCACACCTGAGTTCAATTTCTCTAGCCACACCCAGGCCTGATTATTGCCACACCTGTTCACAATCAAGGCATCACTTAAATAGGAGCTGCTTGACACAGTAAGGTCCACCAGAAGATCCTTAAAAGCGTACACATCATGCCGAGACCCAAAGAAATTCAGGAACAATTGAGAAAGAAAGTAATTGAGATCTATCAGTCTGGAAAGGGTTATAAAGCCATTTCCAAAGCTTTGGGAATCCAGCGAACCACAGTGAGAGCCATTATCCACAAATGGCGAAGACATGGAACAGTGGTGAACCTTCCCAGGAGTGGCCGGCCGCCCAAAATTACCCCAAGAGCGCAGCGACGACTCATCCAAGAGGTCACAAAAGACCCCACAACAACGTCCAAAGAACTGCAGGCCTCGCTTGCCTCAGTTAAGGTCAGCGTTCATGCCTCCACCATCAGGAAAAGACTGGGCAAAAATGGCCTGCATGGCAGAGTTCCAAGGAGAAAACCACTGCTGAGCAAAAGAACATCAAAGCTCATCTCAATTTCTCCACAACACATCTTGATGATCCCCAAGACTTTTGGGACAACATTCTGTGGACCGATGAGACAAAAATTGGAACTCTTTGGAAGGTGTGTGTCCAAGTATATCTGGCGTAGAAGGAACACTGCATTTCATAAAAAGAACATTATACCAACAGTGAAATATGGTGGTGGTAGTGTGATGGTCTGGGGCTGTTTTGCTGCTTCAGGACCTGGAAGACTGGCCGTGATAAAAGGAACTATGAATTCTGCTGTCTACCAAGAGATCCTGAAGGAGAATGTCCGACCATCTGTTCGTGTACTCAAGCTGAAACGAACTTGGGTTCTGCAGCAGGACAATGATCCTAAACACACCAGCAAGTCCACCACCGAATGGCTGAAGAAAAACAAAATGAAGACTTTGGAGTGGCCTAGCCAAAGTCCTGACCTGAATCCTATTGAGATGTTGTGGTATGACCTTAAAAAAGGCCGTTCATGCACGAAAACCCTCTAATGTAACTGAATTAGGACAATTCTGCAAAGATGAGTGGGCCAAAATTCCTCCAGGACGCTGTAAAAGCCTCATTGCACGTTATCGCAAACGCTTGGTTGCAGTTGTTGCTGCTAAGGGTGGCCCAACCAGTTATTAGGTTTAGGGGCAATCATTTTTCACACAGGGCCATGATGGTTTGGATTTTTTTCACCTTTAATAATAAACACCTTCATTTACAAATTGCATTTTGTGTTTACTTGTGTTGTCCTTGACTATTGTTTAAATTGGTTTGATGTTCCGAAACACTTAAGTGTGACAAACATGCAAAGGAACAGGAAATGAGGAAGGGGGCAAACACTTTTTCACACCACTGTATATATATATATATATATATATATATATATATATATATATATATATATATATACATACAGTGCCTTGCGAAAGTATTCGGCCCCCTTGAGCTTTTCAACCTTTTGCCACATTTCAGGCTTCAAACATAAAGATATAAAATTTACATTTTTTGTGAAGAATACTTATTAATATTCTTTTTGGTGAAGATACTGTATATATATATATATATATATATATATATATATATATATATATATATATACAGTATCTCACATTTTTGTATATCTTTATATCTTTTCATGTGACAACACTGAAGAAATGACACTTTGCCACAGTGTAAAGTAGTGAGTGTACAGCTTGTATAGCAGTGTAAACTTACCATCCCCTCAAAATAACTCAATACACAGCCATTACTGTCTAAACTTCTGGCAACAAAAATGAGTACACCCCTAAGTGAAAGTTAAATGCCCAAAAAAAAAATTTTTTTTGTGGACCCCTTTTTTCCCCCCCCCCCCTCCCTAAACCTAATTACGCCCAAAAACCCCATTTTTTTTTTTAAAACTTTTTTTTTTCCCTTTTTTTTTCTAAGGCCCAAAATGACAATTTTTTTTTTTGGAGAATTTTTTTTTACCCCCTTTCTTCCCCCCCTTGAGCATTGTGTTCACCAGAGCTTTACAGGTTGCCACTGGAGTCCTCTTCCATTCCTTCATGACGACATCACGGAGATGGTGGATGTTAGAGACCTTGTGCTCCTAAACCTTTGATTTGAGTATGCCCCACAGAGTTTCAATAGGGTTTAGGTCTGGAGACATGCTTGGCCAGTCCATCACCTTCACCCTCAGCTTCTTTAGCAAGGCAGTGGTTGTCTTGGTGGTGTGTTTGGGGTCGTTATCATGCTGGAATACTGCATACTGATCATGCTCTGCTTCAGTATGTCACAGTACATGTTGGCATTCATGGTTCTTTCAATGAACTATAGCTCCCCAGTGCCGGCAGCACTCATGTAGCCCCAGACGATGACGCCACCATGCTTGACTGCAGGCAAGACACGTTTGACTCTGTACTCCTCACCTGGTTGCCACCACACACGCTTGACACCATCAGAAACAAATAAGTTTATCTTGGTCTCATCAGACCACAGGACATGGTTCCAGTAATCCATGTCCTTCGTTTGCTTGTCTTCAGCAAACTGTTTGTGGGCTTTCTTGTGCATCAACTTTAGAAGAGACTTCCTTCTGGGATGACAGCCATGCAGACCAGTTTGATGCAGTGTATGGTCTGAGCACTGACAGGCTGTATGGCGTATGGTCTGAGCACTGACAGGCTGACCCCCCACCCCTTCAACTTCTGCAGCAATGCTGGCAGCACTCATAAGTCTATTTCCCAAAGACAACCTCTGGATATGACGCTGAGCACGTGCGCTCAACTTCTTTGGTCGGCCATGGCTAATTGAGCCCTAATTGGGTCTAATTGGGCCAAATATGGACATTTTCACTTAGGGTGTACTCACTTTTGAGTCTGTTGCCAGTGGTTTAGACATTAATGGCTGTGTGTTGAGTTATTTTGAGGGGACAGCAAATTTACACTGTTACACAAGCTGTACACTCACGACTTTACATTGTAGCAAAGTGTCATTTCGTCAGTGTTGTCACATGAAAAGATATAATCAAATATTTACAAAAATTTTGGGTTGTACTCACTTTTGTGAAATACTGTATATATAACTATATGATCTTCTCAGATTCAGCCAAATGCTTAGATCATTAGATGCTGCTTCACAGTGTAGATGGAAAATAACCTGAAGCATTCTGTGAAATCAAGCGGAATGTTCTGCAATAGCTAAGTCGATCACCTGATCTGAATCCAATTTAGCATGCATTTTACTTGCTGAAGGCAAAATGACCCAAGAACAAGCAGGGACTATATACAGCTGCAGCTGACAAAACCCAGCATCTGGTGATATCTATGGATTCCAGACAGTCATTGACTGCAACAGATATGCACCCAATTACCAAAAATGAAAGTTTAACTTATGATTGTTAGTATATACTGTACACTAACATAGATTTTGGCAAACTAATAGGGTCTTCATGTTTTTGTTGAGACTTAACAGTGGGCTACATCTTGTGTTAAATCATCTGTATTAACTCTGATGAATCCTCTCTTGTTTGTTGACTTTGACACAGATACAGAACTGATAGAAAATTTGTGAACCCTTTACAATTCCCTGTATTTCTGCATAAATTTGACCTGAAATGTGGCTTATCGATATATCGTTTAAAAATATATAAGCCAAATTAAAAAAAAAACAAACCCACACACACACACACACACACACACACACACACACAAAAAAAAAAAAAAACCACACAAAAAAAAAAAAAAAAAAAAACAACAAAAAAAAAAACAAAAACCCAAAAAAAAAAAAAACACACACACACACAGGTATGTATGTATGTTGATTTGTGTGTGTATGTGCTTTCATGGATATCAAACAATTGCAAACACAACACAGGTTTATTTAAAAAAAAATCTCCCCTATGAATTCATATGAGAAAAATATATTTTAAGTATATACCCATTGATATTTAAATTGTACATCTGCCAGACAAGGAACAAGTAACAGGAAATTGTTCAACCATGACATCCTATTTCACAAGGGTATAAATTTGAGTAACAAATAGGTCAAATTCCCTTAATCACTCATAAAATTGGGTAAGTCCAAGGAATATAGCTGTGTTGTGTAGCAAAAATTGTTCCGAAAAAAAAATTGGGAAGTCGCTATAAGAAAATAGCAAAAGCATTGAAAAATGCCAATTTTCATGATCAGGGCAATAATTAAATAGTTCTGGTCAACTGAAAATGTTATGAATCAACCTGGAAGAGGACATGTGTCTAAAGTGTCTCAGTGCACTGTGAAGAGGATGGTTAGAGTTGCCGAAAAAATCCAAGGATCAAAGTTGGAGAATTGCAGAATTTAGTTGCGTCTTGGGGTCAGAAAGTCACTTTTAGAATGACTGTTTTGCCTCTGATACTGTTTGTTGATCGCTCTACACTAGACTGTTATTCATGCTGTATTTTGACTTATGTTTTGGATTTGTCTGCCTTCCTAATAAATTGCCCTTTTATCTGCACTAGTGTCCAGCTCCAAATCTGTATCATAACAAATTACTTCAGCAGGAGGATACAGCATGCAGCAGGAGAATTTTCTTCATCTTCTGTCTCAAACCATCACTAGTAGAACTCTACCTGGTGTTCCAGCTCCTCAAATTCCCGGTTCCACCTTCCGAGCAACTGTGCCAATGCCGGAGAAATTTCCCGGCAAGGCAATCCATCATTATGTAAGGGATTTCTTTTGCAATGTTCCTTATATTTCATCTATCATGCAGGTATGTCTGTCACTGAAAGAATTGCATGCTTCATGAACTTGCTCATGGACAAAGCGTTAAAGCGGGCTACTGCTGTATGGGAGCTTGGAGGCGAGCCGACGGCTTCCTATACTCAGTTCACCACTCTGTTTCACTGAGCTTTCAACAACTCCCCTGAGAACAAGTAGGTGGGTGAATGCTTCCTCACACTACGCCAAGGTAGTTTCCGAGTTTGCTCTAGAATTTCACACCATTGCAGGTGGGAGTGGATGGAACGATGCTGCCCTTAAAGCAGTGTCCAAACCAGTGTCTCACCACTCATGCATTTACCATTATTGCATATGCATAATTGGGCGGCTGTGGCTCAATGTTAGAGAAGGTTGTCTACTAATCGTAGGGTTGGCGGTTCGATTCCCAGCCCACATGACTCCACATGCCGAAGTGTCCTTGAGCAAGACACTGAACCCCCAGTTGTTCCTGATGGCAAGTTAGTGCCTTGCATGGCAACTCTGCTACCATTGGTGTGTGAGTGGGTGAATGAGACACAGTGTAAAGTGCTTTGGATAAAAGCGTTATATATACAGTGAGGGAAAGAATTATTTGATCCCCTGCTGATTTTGTACGTTTGCCCACTGACAAAGAAATGATCAGTCTGTAATTTTAATGGTAGGTTTATTTGAACAGTGAGAGACAGAATAACAACAAGAAAATCCAGAAAAAAACGCATGTCAAAAATGTTATAAATTGATTTGCATTTTTATGAGGAAAATAAGTATTTGACCCCCTCTCAATCAGAAAGATTCTGGCTCCCAGGTGTCTTTTATACAGGTAACGAGCTGAGATTAGGAGCATACTCTTAAAGGGAGTGCTCCTAATCTCAGCTTGTTACCTGTATAAAAGACACTTGTCCACAGAAGCAATCAATCAATCAGATTTTAAACTCTCCACCATGGCCAAGATCCAATAGCTCTCCAATGATTTCAGAGACAAGATTGTGGACCTACACAAGTCTGGAATGGACTACAAAACTATTGCCAAGCAGCTTGGTGAGAAGGTGACAACAGTTGGTGCGATTATTCGCAAATGGAAGAAACACAAAAGAACTGTCAATCCCTCATGGCCTGGGGCTCCATGCAAGATCTCACATCGTGGAGTTTCAATGATCATGAGAACAGTGAGGAATCAGCCCAGAACTACACGGGAGGATCTTATCAATGATCTCAAGGCAGCTGGGACCATAGTCACTAAGAAAACAATTGGTAACACACTACGCCTTGAAGAACTGAAATCCTGCAGCGCCCGCAAGGTCCCCCTGCTCAAGAAAGCACGTATACATGCCCATCTGAAGTTTGCCAATGAACATCTGAATGATTCAGAGGACAACTGGGTGAAAGTGTTGTGGTCAGATGAGACCAAAATGGAGCTCTTTGGCATCAACTCAACTCGCTGTGTTTGGAGGAGGAGGAATGCATTACCATCCCCACCGTCAAACATGGAGGTGGAAACATTATACTTTGGGGGTGTTTTTCTGCTAAGGGGACAGGAAAACTTCACCGAATCAAAGGGACAATGGACAGGGACATGTACCGTCAAATCTTCGGTGAGAACATCCATCCCTCATCCAGAGCATTGAAAATGGGTCGTGGATGGGTATTCCAGCATGACAATGACCCAAAACACATGGCCAAGGCAACAAAGGAATGGCTCAAGAAGAAGCACATTAAGGTCCTGGAGTGGCCTAGCCAGTCTCCAGACCTTAATCCCATAGAAAATCTGTGGAGGGAGCTGAAGGTTCGAGTTGCCAAATGTCAGCCTCGAAACCTTAATGACTTGGAGAAGATCTGCAAAGAGGTGTGGGACAAAATCTCTCCTGAGATGAGTGCAAACCTGGTGGCCAACTACAAGAAACGTCTGACCTCTGTGATTGCCAACAAGGATTTTGCCACCAAGTACTATGTCATGTTTTGCAGAGGGGTGAAATACTTATTTCCCTCATTAAAATGCAAATCAATTTATAACATTTTTGGCATGCGTTTTTCTGGATATTTTTGTTATTCTGTCCCTCACTGTTCAAATAAACCTACCATTAAAATTATAAACCGATCATTTCTTTGTCAGTGGGCAAATGTAGAAAATCAGCAGCGGATCAAATACTTTTTTCCCCCACTGTATGTGTGTGTATATATATATATATATATATATATATATATATATATATATATATATATATATATATATATATATATATATATATATATATATATCATTTAATTATAGAACATTCAGGTACTTCACAACACTACTTGACTCCGGGGTGGCGGGCAGCTTCATAAACAAGGAGACTGTTCGTCAGCTTGGCCTCCCCATGGAACCCCTGCCCATCAGGATCCAAGCCATCAGTGGAGGACCCATCAGAGAGGGCATGATCACCCACCGTAGTAAACTGTTACATCTCCAAGTCAGTGCCTTCCATCATGAGTACATACAGCAGTGGTGTTGGATGTTGTAGGTGAACACCAGCCAGTGTTCACGTAACCCCCGAGTATCAGGACCTCACAGAGGTCTTCAGCATGATAAAGGCCAGTGGGCTCCCTTCCAAATCGACCTACTTCCTGGCATGACTCCACCCCATGGTTGGATTTACCCTTTATCGGTTGTATAACAGAATGCTATGTATTGACTATCAGGGGCTCAGCCAGTGTTGGGTGATGTACCCATATCCCCTCCCAATAGTCCCCTCAGCCCTGGAACAGCTGAGAACAGCCAAATATTTCACCAAGTTGGACCTCTGCAATGCATATAATCTGGTATGGGTATGGGAGGGACGAGTGCTTCAGTACTGCCACCAGCCACTATGCATATCTTGTCTAGCACCACCTCAGTCTTCCAGTGTCTAATAAAAGATGTGCTGAGAGACATGCTGGGACAATTTGTGATTGCATACATCGATGACATTGTTGTTTATTCCCCTACATATGAGGCCTATGTTAACTACATATGCCAAGTTCTGAAAAAGCTTCTGGACCATCAGCTGTACATAAAGGGGGAGAAGTGTGAGTTCCACAAGTGCACCATCTCTTTTCTGAGCTACGTTATCAGTCCTGAAGGGACATTTATGGATGAGACCAAGGTAGTGGCAGTATTGCAGTGGCCCACTCTGTCAAGGAGTTTCAACATTTCCTTTGCTTTGTCAATTTCTCCCAGTGCTTCATTCGGGGCTTCAGTACCATTGCTCTCCTGTTCATTTCTCTCTTACAAGGAGGCCTCAGAAGTTTGAATTGGAATCCTGATGTGGAACGATTCATGCCCAGTTGCCACATGTCCGGTGACTTCACCACAGCCCCCATCCTCAAGCACCCTGATTCCTCTTGACCCTTTACAGTCAAGGTGGATGCCTCAGAAAGCAGAGTGGGGGCCATCCTATTTCAGCATTTTTGGAAGAGACCCAAGCTCCATCCAGTAGCATTCTTCTCCAAGAAACCACAGCCGAACGGAACTACAATGTGGGTGATTGTGAGCTACTGGCCATAAAATGTGGGTTGGAGGGAACAGAATACCCATTTAGTGTATTCACGGACCATAAGAACCTGGAGTACCTATGCACGGCCAAGAATATGAATCCCAGACAAGCCCACTGGTCATTGTTCTTTTCAAGGTTCAATTTTACCCTCTCCTACAGACCAGGCTCTAAGAATGTCAAAGCTGATGCACTGTCTCTCATGTACTCTGCCGATCCCAAATCCAGTCAGATGGAGCTGATCCTACCGCCTTCATGTATTGTGGGGCCATCCTGTGGCCGTTGGATCACATCCTGGTCCGGTTCCTCACCACCAATTACCTACTGCTTGTCCTCTGAACAAACTCTTTGTCCCAAGCTCATTATATACCCAGCTTATCACGTGCGCTCACACTTCCACTGGCATGGGCCATCCAGGGAGTCAGCGCAAGTACCACCTGCTGAGGGTTAGGTACTGGCGGCCGCACATGTTCAGAGATATACATCAAACAATGCCCTCCTGCACCATATGTGCCCAGGGCAAAGTTCCCAGAACCCTGCTAGCAGGTAAACTAATGTTGTTGCCCACACCCCAGTGCCCCTGATAACACACAGCACTGAACGTCATCACAGACCTAGATCTAGCTCCTCTGGTCACATCTTGGTAGTCATAGACTGGTTTTCCAAGTCAATGCGCCTCACAGTTGACTTCCTTTCAGTGTGCTCTGGGTTATCAGCCACCCCTGTTTCCATGGAACACCACTCGCACTGACTCACCTGTGGTGGGTGAATGGTTCCAGCATAGTAAGCAGGTTTGGGCAAACACACAAAGATTGCAACGAGTGGCTCCAGCCTCCTCTGTTAGGTTAAACCGCAACACAGACTCCATTTCCCTGCATACATAGTGGCCTACAAACACAGCTGCCCCGGACTCCACTTCCCACGACATATCCACACTCCCATGCTCACAGTCACCGGACATTTAATGACAAACACCTGTTCTAAATTACACACTCATCACTGTTCACTATATAAACCTCCTTTTGTCTCAGTCTCATTACAAAGTAATATCTCAGTTTCCTTTGTGTTCTGTTATTGCCAAGCTGTTTATATTGTTCTTTGCTCCCTGTACTTGATCTTTGCCTTTGCCCATGTTTTGGATTACTATTTTGATTCTGATACTGTTTGCTGCCTTCCTAATAAACTGCCATTTTATTTGAATTTGCATCCTGCATTTATCCATCATGCATTTAAATGCATTTGCATTTGTATCATAACATAGGAGCAGACTCAGAGCTATTATCTTGGCATAGTACAAAGTATTGACTAAAAGGGTGCCAATAGTTTTTGCACACCTATATTTAACTAATTTTTTTATGATAAACCTTAGTTTTTGTTTGTAATTGTTTGATATCCATGAGAGCATAGAATTTTTGTGAATTCTTTTAACAAAAGTTTAAATAATAGACCAATTTTCACAGCCTTCATTGCTCATATCTACCAAGGGTGCCAATATTAGTGGAGGGCACCGTGTGTTCCTGTTTACAAAACTGGTGGCTTCCTTGGATGAACTGCTCTTTTTATGTCCTTTCACAATATTTATATTAAGTTAAGGACTGGACTTTGACTCGGCCATTCCAAAATGTTATTTTTTGGAATGCTTAGGGTCTTATTTGTGTGCTTAGGGTTGTTGTCTTGCTGCTTGACCCACTTACAATTAAGCTTCAGTTCATGGACAGATACAATTACCCATTTAAATTAACTCATAATCTTAGAGGTTCACAGTTTTCTCAGCAAAGATATGGAAAATATTATGGCATTTGTTTAGATGGATTCTGTTTATCTATTTTTAGGATGTAGATGAAGATCTGATCACATTTCAGAACAAATTTATTCAGAAATTCAAAAGTTCAACTGTTGTGAAGGGGTTTTTCTTAAACAGGGACAAAATTCTTGTTGTCTTCTGTTGTTTTCTGTGATCTTTTGGATCTTTGGGGTTCCTGAGCTCATCAGAGCATTCTTTCTATTTAAGAAAGTACCAAATAGGTGATTTGGCTTTTGGTTTTTCAGTCAAATACCACAATTAAATAAACTAACTAGACCTTTTATATCCTTACTTGTTAGCAAAATAATAAGGGAATAACACACATCTGGCGATGGAGCAGCTGAGCAGCCAATTGATCAATTATTTTTATTCCCTTAAAAAGGGTTGGGGATCACATTTAAAACTTCCTACACCATTCACACAATTTGGATTTAAATACCCTCAAATTAAAGTTGAGCATTACTGAATTTCAGCTCCAATATACTGTGGTATACAGCTAATAAAACAAAAATATTGTCATTCCCACAATCCAGCATTCCTGTCCACTGTAGCACCAGTTTTCATTATTAATAATAACTATCTAATGCAAACCGTTCATATTAATATTATCATCTTTTACCAATTAGGTGGCAGGAGTGCAATGCATAAAATTATGCAGATATAGGTCAAAAGCTCCACTTAATTTTCACCATCTAGCACCAACAATCATACTATGGTTAAAGGGACAGAGAGAACCTTTTACCCCATTCTAATGTTCTAATGTTTGATGTGAACATTAACTGAAACTTAACCTAACCTTAACTTAACCAATATCTGGATGATGCAATGTGCTGCTGCCACATGATTGGGTAATTGAATAACTGCATAACCTAACAGGTTTACAGGTGTTAAAGTGACCAGTGAGTGTTTCTTGGCTCTATATAATGTAATGCATGCACAATGGACTATCCACAACCAATATAGAAAAAGCACAAGTAAAAAAATTTAATAAAATAAGAATAATAATGAAATCTCCTGGATTAGAATTTCTAAACCATCTGAATTACTTCCATTTCTGCCTCTGTTCAAGCACTCGGAAGAAGAACCGGTAAGTGTTTGTGTTGTGTGTGTGTGTGTGTGTGTGTGTGTGTGTGCGTGTGTGTGTGTGTGTGTATGTAATTTCTTGGTTGGCAATTTTGCATAATTGATAAGTGATGTGCATATGAAACATGATTGAAAAATTTGTCTTGGTTAATCAGAGCAGAGATTATATACTATAGCTTAACCATTTTCACTCTAAAATACTACTTTACAGAAGTCTTATACCACATGGTGCATTAAATAATAAAAATTGCATTGTGTTATTCATGGTAAGGGAGGACTGCTTTGTTTAACTGGTTGCTGTGGGGGTTAGTTCAGGAAGGAGAGTGTTCACTTGTTATCTATGAAAGCTCTATTGTTTTCATAGGAAATGACTCATTGTAACTTATTCAATGAGAGGATATGATGATGGAAAATTATGAGCAGGTCTAGCATGCTCACTTCTTGCATGCTCGATATTCTTTGAGTGTATTCTGCACATAATCTTTACAGAGTGGGGAGAGAATTTAAAAAAGCTATTATGTTTTAATATTATATTTGTCCAACCATAAACCACAGAGGTTTAGAATATTTTCTGTATAGTACCCATCATTCCCAATAATGTGTCCTCCTCTATTTCTCTGCAGTTTAACTTTGGGGATGTAGCAGTTCACCAGGCCATCCACACCATTGAATACTGTCTTGGTTGTATTTCTAACACTGCCTCCTACTTGCGTCTCTGGGCCCTTAGCCTGGCCCATGCACGTGAGTACTCACACAAACATGCACACATGCCTCATATGCAATGCAAGAATATATACAGGTATTTCTCTCTCTCTCTCTCTCTCTCTCTCTCTCTCTCTCTCTCTTTCAGAACTGTCAGAGGTGCTATGGGGAATGGTGATGCACATGGGCCTGGCCTCCACGAGTGGTGGTGGATTCTTTGGCTTGTCTATTATTTTCCCAGCCTTTGCCACACTTACAGTGTGTATTCTACTTGTCATGGAAGGCCTGTCTGCATTCCTACATGCTCTGAGACTCCACTGGTATTTCTCACATTCCAAGACATAAGCACATGACCTTATGAATAGATACTGCACATTAGGATGAAGGGTTATGGCTAAAAACTGGGAAAACTGGTATAGTGTTAATTATTTCTAAAGCAGAATTAACTCCAAGTTACTGCATAGAGTCTTCAGTTACAACCCCAATTACAAAAGTTGGGACGCTGTGTAAAATTTAAATAAAAACAGAATGAAATGATATGCAAATATCAAAAACCCATGTTATTCACAATAGAACATAGAAAACATAGCAAATGTTTCAACTGAGGAAATGTACCATTTTAAGAAAAAAGTTCATTTTGAATTTGATTGCAGCAACATATCTCAAAAGTTGGGACAGGGCAACAAAAGGCTGGAAAAGTAATTGTTAATAAAAATAAACAACTGGAGGTTAATTGGGAACAGGTCTGTAATATGATTGGGTATAAAAACAGTATCTTGGCGATGAAGAGTCTTTCAGAAGTAAGGATGGGCAGAGAAAAAAAACTGCGTCCACAATTTGTGGAACAATTTCAGAATAATGTCCCTCAATGTAAAATGCCGAAGATTATGAATGAGTCATCATTTACAGTAAATATC
Organism: Ameiurus melas; assembly: GCA_012411365.1. Classification (NCBI taxonomy): domain Eukaryota; kingdom Metazoa; phylum Chordata; class Actinopteri; order Siluriformes; family Ictaluridae; genus Ameiurus; species Ameiurus melas. The sequence goes on along the minus strand of CM022771.1, from coordinate 13,740,613 downwards.
ATCAAAAGATTCTGAGAATCTGGAGAAATCTCTGTGCTTAAGGGACAAGGGGGAAAATCAATATTGCATGCCTATGGCCCTCACATGTCCCTGCATTAAAAACAGGCATGATTCTGTAATGGAAATTACTGCATGGGCTCAGAATCACTTCCAGAACAGTTTGCCATGCCATTCACAAATGCAGATTAAAGCTCTATCATGCAAGATAGAGGTCTTCTAAGCTCATTTAAAATGGACTGAGACAAAGTGGAAAACTGTTCTGTGGTCAGATGAATCAAAATTTTTAATTCTTTTTGGAAACCGTGAATTCCAAATCCTGTAAACTAAAGAGGTCTAAAGAGTAGAGGGACCATCTGGGTTTTTTGTTAGCGCTCAGTTCTGCATCTCTGCATCTCTGATGGTATGGGGGTGAATTAGTGCCTATGAAATGGGCAGCTTGCACATTTAGAAAGGCACCATCAATGCTGAAAGGTATATTCAGGTTTTAGAGCAACATATGCTTCCATCCAGATTCCATCCCATCTTTACTTCTTTTTTACATTTGACTCTTTTTATACCAAATCATGTTACTGACCTGTTGCCAATTAACATAATTAGTTAAAAATGTTCCTCCAGCTGTTTCCTTTTAGTAACACTTATTTTCCAGCCTTTTTTTTAGACATGTTGCTGCCATCAAATTCAAAATTACCAATTTTTTTATTCAAATGATACATTTCCTCAGTTTAAACATTTGATATGTTTTCTATGTTCTATTGTGAATAACATATGTATTTAGGAGATTTGCAAATCATTGCATTCTGTTTTTATTTACATTTTACACAGCATCCCAATTGTTGTGGAATAGGGGTTGTAGTTAAAGTTGTTCGGTTAGATATGTAATGCTGCGATGTAGTATAAGATCATAATATTTCACTCTGTGTTTGGGTAAACTTTCTTAGGTATAAGGCAACCTGGGCAGACCTGTTTACCTTCATCACCTTTCCTCCATAAGCAAAAGCACATAATATCCAAAATATAGTATGACTATATGACTATATGGAATACCAAATATATTTAACTGGATGGATGGATGGATATTTTTTTTTCACATACATAACTCATTATATGTCACAATTATTGCTGAGTGATGGAACATAGACATTCTGTACAGGTGTAACTGTTTGGACTTATTTGCATAATATATGTCCTCATTGGGACATATATTATCAGCTAGCCATGAACAAAATCACCCACAAAATCAGAAGACTCTGGGGTAAAATTTATATTATATATATATATATATATATATATATATATATATATATATATATATATATATATATAATAACTAGAACAGCACATTTCCTGAAGAAAATGTGTGGTGCTTGCCATGGCAAAATTCGGAGTGCCGGAGGCGAAGGGCACCAATACTTCAAGAGCCAGACAGAAAGGGCGCCAATACTTTCAAGAGCCGGACGCAAAGTGCGCCAATACTTTCGAGAGCCGGACAAAAAGGGCCACAATACTGTTTAAGCTGGCTGTGCAGGGCGGCAATACTTTTAAGAGCCGACCTTGTATGGCGCCAATACTTTTTAGAGACAGACAGAAAGAGCGGCAATACTTTTGAGAACCGGACAGAAAGGGTGCCAATATTTTTGAGTGCTGGTCCCGTAGGGTGCCAATATTTTCAAGTACCGCATGCTAAGAGCGCCAATACGGTTGAAAGCAGGAGAGAAAGGGTGCCAATTCTTTTGAGAGCCATACAGATTGGGTGCCAGCACTGTTCGAGCTGACCGTGGAGTGCGCCAATACTTTCTAGAGCGGGCCAAGCGGGGAAACAGTACTTTTGAGAGCTGGCCATGCAGGGTGCCAATACTTTTGAGATCCAGCCAGATAGGGTGCTTATTCTTCTGAGAGCTGAACAGATCAGGTTCCCATACAGTTTTACAGCCAAAAGTGTACGGAGGCTAAACTTTTAGAGCTTTCTCTTTAGAGGGCCAATAGTTTCGCGACTCAGTGCAAGTCTACGGGAAATTTTCCAACTTTCATCTTCCGTAGTGGGAATTCCGGCATTCCGATCGCTTATAAAAGTCATAGCATACCTCAATAAGCTGATCGATTTGACACCACAACCGTGGAATTCAGGCAAAAACTCCGGTACAAGTTATGCACCGAAAAAGAAGTGGAAGAAGAATAATTATAACTAGAATGGTACATTTCCTGAAGAAAATGTGAGTGGTGCTTGAGGTAGCAAAATTTGGATAGGGCGCCAATACTTATGAGAGCCGGACATTTAGGGTGCCAATACTTTCGAGAGCCGGACGGGTAGGGCGCCAATACTTTTGAGTGCCGGACGGGTAGGGCGCTGATACTTTTGAGAGCTGAACACATAGGGCGCAAAAACCTTCGAGTGCCAGACATGTCAGGCGCCAATACTTTCGAATGCTGGAAACGTAAGGAGCCAACATTTTCGAGAGCCGGACGCGTAGGATGGCAATACTTTCGAGTGCTGGACACATAGGGTGCAAATACTTTCGACTGCCGGACACATCAGGCACCAATACTTTCGAGAGCCGGACGCATAGGGCGCCAATACCTTCGACTGCCGGACTCGTCAGGCACCAATACTTTCAAGAGCCAGACACATAGGGTGCCAATACTTTCGTGTGTTGAACGCAAAGGGCGCCAATACTTTCGACTGCCGGACATGTCGGGTGCCAATACTTTTGAGAGCTGTATGCGTAGGGTGCCAATTCTTTCGAGTGCTGGACGCATAGGGCGCCAATACTTTCGAGTGTCGGACGCGTAGGGCACAAATTCTTTCGAGTGCCGAACACGTCAGATGCCAATACTTTCGAGAGCCGGACGCGTAGGGCGCCAATACTTTCAAGAGCCGGACACGTCAGATGCAAATACTTTTGAGAGCCGGACGCATAGGGTGCCAATTCTTTCGAGTGCTGGACGCGTAGGGCGCCAATGCTTTCGAGTGCCGGACATGTAGGGCACCAATACTTTCGACTGCCGGACACGTCAGGTGCCAATACTTTCGAGTGCTGGATGCATAGGGCGCCAATGCTTTCGAGTGCCGGACATGTAGGGCACCATACTTTCGACTGCCGGACACGTCAGGTGCCAATACTTTAGAGTGCTGGACGCGAACGCGTAGGGTGCCAATACTTTCGTGTGCTGAACTTGTAGGGCACCAATACTTTTGACTGCCGGACACATCAGGTGCCAATACTTTCGAGTGCTGGACGTGTAGGGTGCCAATACTTTCGACTCTTGGACACGTCAGGCGCCAATACTTTCGAGAGCCGGACGCATATGGCGGCAATACTTTTGTGTGCTGAGCGCGTAGGGCGCCAATACTTTTGAGTGCCGGAGGCGAAGGGCTCCAATGCTTTCGAGTGCCAGCCGCCAATACTTTCAAGTAACGAAAGTGTATGGCACCAATACTTTCGAGTGCCGGACACGTAGGGCACTAATACTTTCGAGTGCTGGACCTGGAAGGGGCCAATACTTTCGATTGCTGGATGCCTAGGTTACCAATACTTTCAAAAGCCAGATGCATATGGCGGCAATTCTTTCAAGTGCCGGACACGTCAGGCACCAATACTTTCGAGAGCCGGACGCATAGGGCGCCAATACCTTCGACTGACGGACTCGTCAGGCGCCAATACTTTCAAGTGCCAGACGCATAGGGTGCCAATACTTTCGTGTGTTGAACGCAAAGGGCGCCAATACTTTTGACTGCCGGACATGTCAGGTGCCAATACTTTTGAGAGCCGGATGCGTAGGGTGCCAATTCTTTCGAGTGCTGGACGCATAGGGCGCCAATACTTTCGAGTGTCGGACGCGTAGGGCACAAATTCTTTCGAGTGCTGGACACGTAGGGCGCCAATGCTTTCGAGTGCCGGACATGTAGGGCACCAATACTTTCGACTGCCGGACACGTCAGGTGCCAATACTTTCGAGTGCTGGATGCATAGGGCGCCAATGCTTTCGAGTGCCGGACATGTAGGGCACCATACTTTCGACTGCCGGACACGTCAGGTGCCAATACTTTCGAGTGCCGGACGCGAACGCGTAGGGTGCCAATACTTTCGTGTGCTGAACTTGTAGGGCACCAATACTTTCGACTGCCGGACACGTCAGGTGCCAATACTTTTGAGTGCTGGACGCGAACGCGTAGGGTGCCAATACTTTCGTGTGCCGAACTTGTAGGGCACCAATACTTTCGACTGTCGGACACATCAGGTGCCAATACTTTCGAGTGCTGGACGAGTAGGGCGCCAATACTTTCGACTGCTGGACACGTCAGGCGCCAATACTTTCGAGTGCCGGACTCGTCGGAAGCCAATACTTTCGAGTGTCGGGCGCGTTGTGCGCCAATACTTTCAAGTGCCGGACACTTAGAGCGCCAATACGTTCGAGTGCCGCACACGTAGGGCGCAAATCCTTTCGAGTGTCGGATGCGTAGAGTGCCAATACTTTCCAGTGCCGGACGCGTCGGGCGCCAATACTTTTGAGTGCCGGACTCATCGGAAGCCAATACTTTCAAGTGCCAGACGCGTTGTGCGCCAATACTTTCAAGTGCCAAACACTTAGGGTGCTAATACGTTCGAGTGTCGCACACGTATGGTGCCAATACTTTCGAGTGCCGGACATATCGGGCGCCAATACTTTCGAGTCCTGGATGTGTAGGGCGCCAATACTTTCAAGTGCTGGACACTTAGGGCGCCAATACGGTTGAGTCTTGAACGTTTAGGGCGCCAATATTTTCGAGTGCCAGATGCCTAGGGTGACAATACTTCCGAGAACCAGGCGCATAGGGTGCCAATCCTTTCGAATGCCAGACGCGTTGTGCGCCAATACTTTCAAGTGCCGAACACTTAGGGCGCCAATACGTTCAAGTGTCGCACACGTAGGGCGCCAATACTTTCGAGTGACAGATGCATAGGGCGCCAATACTTTCGAGTGCCAGACGCGTAGGGCGCAAATATTTTCGAGTGCCGGACATGTCGGGCGCCAATACTTTCGAGTCCTGGACGTTTAGGGCACCAATACTTTCGAGTGCCAGATGCGTAGGGTGACAATACTTCCGAGAACCAGACGCATAGGGTGCCAATCCTTTCGAGTGCCAGATGCGTAGGGTGCCAATACTTTCGAGTGCCGGACGTGTTGTGCGCCAATACGTCCAAGTGCCGTAGGGTAGGGTGCCAATACTTTTGAGTACTGTTCACGTAGGGCACCAAAACTTTTGAGTCCCGGACACATCGGACACCAATACTTTCGAGAGCCGGACGTGTCTTGCGCCAATACTTTTGAAATCTGGACACTTAGGGCGCCAATACTTTCGAGTGCCGCACACGTAGGGCGCCAATAGTTTCGAGTGTCGGACATGTAGGGCATCAATACTTTTGAGTGCCGAACGTGTAGAACGCCAATACTTTCGAGAGCTGGACACGTAGAGCGCCAATACTTTCGAGTGCCGGACACTTAGGCCACCAATACATTCGAGTGCCGCGCATGTAGGGCGGCAATAGTTTCAAGTGCCAGACGTGTAGGGCGCCAATACTTTTTGGAGCTGTAAGCATCGAGCACACATTAACACATTAATGTGTACGGAGGTAAAACTTTTAGAGCTTTCTTTTTAGAGGGCTGATGCTTTCGAAACTCAAAGCAAGTCTATGGGAAATTTTCCGACTTTGAGCTTCCGTACCGGGAATGCCAACATTCCGATTGCTTCCAACAGACGTCGCAGACCTCTCCTCAATAAGCAGATCGATTTGACGCCTCAACTGTCGATCTCTGACAAACGGTGCGGTACTAGTTACGCGCCAAAAAAAGTGAAAGAAGAATAATTATAATAATTATAATAATAATAAGTATGCCGAATAACAATAATATTGCTTTTCAAGCACCACTAATAATAATAATAATAAGTATGCCAAATAACAATAGTAGTGCTTTTCAAGCACCACTAATAATCGGTATAGTAATAAATATGCCGAATAACAATAGCTGTGCTTTCCAAGCACCACTAATAAGTATGCCGAATAACAATAGTTGTGCTTTTTAAGCACCTCTAATTATGATAATAAGTATGCCAAATAAGAATAGTAGTGCTTTTCAAGCACCACTAATAATAAGTATGCAAGAGAACAATAGTACATACTCATTATATTTATTATAATAATTAGTGGTGCTTGAAAAGAACTACTATTGTTCTTGTGCATACTTATTGTTAGTGGTGCTTGACTACTATTGTTCTCTTGTGTACTTATTATAATTATTAGAGTTGCTTGAAAAGCACTACTATAGTTTTTTGGAATACTTATTATTATTATTAGTGGTGCTTGAAAAGCAATATTATTGTTTACGTATGATTCATTTACATGTGATTCATTTACTAATTTGCTTCTCTTTAAATCCAGTTTTAAACAGTGATATTGCAAAGGTCTTTCCAGATTATTACTTGCTACACTGTATGAGATAACCCCAGTAAAATTGCCTGAATTTTATCATATAATTTGTTCACCATGTTAGATTTAAATGCTCTAAAAACAGATTTGCAATTAAATAACATTACATCCTTCAAATAAATAATATAACAGTCCAGCATGTAAAGTTGAGGAACCTAATAAAAATAAAATAAAAAGAAACTCTAACCCAGTCAGAGCATCAAAACAGAAAAGCACATTGATACAGAAGTAAATTTAAGAGTCCACAAAATCTAGGTGGAGTAATGCAACAACAATATTTTCAATAAAAATCAGAATTCTGTAGACCTTGAAGGCAGAGTGCAAAGAAATAAAAATAATAGAAGAACGAAAAAGATGTATAGGTTGTCACAGCCCCGTCATATCAGCTCAGCCCCGTGCAATCTCCACTAGTATTTAAGGAATCACTCACGCTTAGCAACCTCAGTTCCTCTGCAATACCAAGCACTCATACATTGTTGTTATTTCCCGGTATATCTCGACCTCTGCCACGGCTTTTCGACTACGTCTCTGTTTTGTCCCTTCTATTCAACGAACCCGTTCGCCTGACCCTTGCCTGTTTCCTTGATCTGAGCCATCTAGTCATTCTCGGCTTGTTATTGTTCTCTCGTCATCCGCTCCCGCGCTTGTGCTCTCTCACAACCTGGTGACATAGGTGATGCAGTTCACCCCGATATCAAGAGTTTAACATAGTCTCCTGCTTCCTCCGCTGAAATAAAGTCCTTCTGAACACCGTTAAATGTAATGCGAAGCTGAACTGGGTGAACTATTCCATAGTGAGCGCCCTCAATACCACGAAATTGATGCCGAACCGCGTTAAATGCAGCCCGGGCCCAGACTATCTTGGCTATGTAGTCAGGGAAAACAGAGATGGTCAAATCCCTCGCTTTAATCTACTGGAGCTCTCTCGCATGGCGTAAAATGTCAACATAGTTCAATGTGATAGTGGAATCTGCACACAACAGCTCATGGTCATTCACCAGGCTTGGGCTTCGGCTGAAGGGTCCTGTGGGACCGGTCCAAAACGTGGTACTTCTCCAGACTAAACGCCTCTTTTAACAAGGCTGCTACAGCAGCGGTTGTACAGGTGTCAGTGCCCTCTGGAAATCCGACTATCCTAACTTTATTACGCCATGACTTCGACTCCAAATCCTCACATTTATTCTCTAATTGAGTCACGGTCACAGTGAGAGACTCGATAGTAGTCTTCTTATGAACTATGTCAACGGTGCAACCGGGGAGTGTGCTCCACTTCTCCAACAGTAACTTTCAATGTTGATATGGTAGCATCTGTAGCAACTTTATCACTAGCCAGCTGTCTTTTCACGGCCTGCAGGTCAAGCTGGATAGTAGACAGTGCTTCCCAGAGAGTCTCCTGGAGCTCCTTTTTAAAAATATCGCTGATGTCCTTCCTCAGTAAAGCTAGCAACTCAAGCCTGAGTGCGGCGAAGTCAGGGTCACAGCTCAGCAACGCGGATTCAGGGGGAGAAAGGGGACTCACTGACGGCACGCACACTAGGCTTCAGTTGTGTCTAAATGCTACCACGGGTTTCCAGACATTTTAACGTACCACAAAGTTAAAACTGCAAATATGGAAAAGGAGTAGAATAAGTCAAAATATATTGTGTGACTGAAAAGCGCAAATTAATTACAATTTTAATCGAAATTAGCCGGAACCTCCAACTTTGCATTCTACTCCATTGAATTCCAAAATACTATTGTTATTTGGCATACGTATTATTGTTATTAGTGGTGTTTGAAAAGCACTACTATTGTTATTCGGCATATTTATTATAATTAGTGGTGCTTGAAAAGCACTACTATTTGTTACACCACGGCGAACTCACGACCACCGATACAGCGTGGACTACATATCCCAGCCACGCCCGCGCTCAAGTTCGCTGAAGTACTGAGTGCCAACACCTGTGCACCACCCAAGGTTATTTAAGACCTTGTTAACGACAGCGCGGCGCGAAGTAACGCTCAGTATCCTTAACACTGACTTTGTACTAAACCTTATATCTACGCTTTGGATTTTCCTGGTTTACAGACTTTCTGCTTGTTTTCGGATTACGATTCCTTGGATACCCCTTTATATTGCTTTGGACTGTGTGCTTTGCGCTTCACGCTTCCCTCGCCTTTCTATCACTGCTCGGCCCACGCTTGCCTCCCACCTGGTAACGTAACAGTTTACTTCGCCTATCATGGAGGCAGTGGGTGACCCAGATTGGGCACATGCTGAATAGGGAACAAAGTCATGTGATGAGCGCGCAGCGCGAGCAGGTAGCATGCCTCACCGAACAACTGGAGCATCTCTGTGTCGCCGAGGGGCAAACCATGACAAACCCCCACGCTGCTGTCTTTCCTCCCACGTCTCCCCGCACGTCTGCTCAAGCTGCGCACACGGCATTCTCACCAGCTTCACTGGTGGTGCACTACCCGCCCTTGCCGACACCAGAGCGCTATGCCAGCGAGCCCGAATGATGCAGGGGTTTCATGCTTCAGTGCACTTTGTTTTTTGAGAACCCGGAGATGCCGGAAGCATGCCGGATGGCACACTTCATAGATGCACCCTGGAGTGGGCCACGGCAGAGTGGGCACAAGGAGGCATGGTCAGACCCTTGCTAATGGAGTTCTTCGCCTGCTTCCAATGCGCATTCGATCATTCCCCAGATGGCCGAGAGACCGACCAAGAACTTCTCACGATCACGCAGGGGCCCTGCGACGTGGTGGATTACGCTCTAGAGTTCCGCACCATTGCTGCAAGGAGTGGGTGGAATGAGCTGGCACTGAAGACTGCTTTCCGTCAGGTCATCAACCCCGAGCTGGTTCGAGAGTTAGCATGCTGGGGTGAACAGCTGACTCTCGCCTTTGCCGCACTAGCTGACCCCCGCTGTGTAATCCCGTTCCCACCGAGCCGCTACCTCCAGTGGAACCCATGCAGACCCAGATCCGCGTGGAGGAGAGGGAGAGACAACGCAGAGAGGAACAGTGCTTCTACTGCGGGGAGAGCACCCATGTTCCCGGGTGAGTGCTTTCCAATTACTCAAAGCAGGTTCTTTTGTTTTACCCGTGTTGCTTGAATGTTCCGAGAAATCCTTTTCTGCTTTCAGCACTCATCGACTCGAGGGCAGATGAGAACTTCATAGATGAGCAGACAGTGCGAACCCTCTGCCTCCCCAAGCCCTGCTCCAGCCATGAGAAGTGCACTCCATCAACTGGTCCCCAATAGGAGGACCAAGCCAGTGTAAAAATGTAAATGTAAATGTGCACTTATATAGCGCTTTTATCCAAAGCGCTTTACACTGTGTCTCATTCACCCATTCACACACACACTCACACACCAATGGTAGCAGAGCTGCCATGCAAGGTGCTAGCTTGCCATCGGGAGCAACTTGGGGTTCAGTGTCTTGCCCAAGACACTTTGGCATGTGGAGTCACCCAGGCCGGGAATCGAACCGCCAACCCTACGATTAGTGGACAACCCGCTCTACCACCCAGTGCCACAGCCGCCACATGAAACCACATGAAACCACATGAAACCACATAAGCCTCCATTATGAAACCATCGTCCTGTATGTCACAGTATCTACTCGTCACCCCATTATTCTCGGCTCAAGTACCATGACCCACAGATATCATGGGCGACCAAACAGGTAACCAGGTGGTCCCCTTACTTCCTAGGTCACTGTCTGACGGGCCCCACGGCTCCAATAGCCGCCACCACAGTGGAGAACCCCCTGTCCCCTGTCCCTGTCACCATGCCAGCAGAGTATTATGACCTCTGTGAGGTATTCAGTAAGGAACAAGCAAGTGGCCTACCTCCACACAGCGTCTATGATTGCGCCATAGACCTCCTCCCCGGATCCAGCCCACCACGGGGTTGAGTGTACCTGCTATCCCAAGCAGAACAGCGGGCCATGAACTCATACATTCAAGAGGCACTCCAACAGGGGTACATTCGGCCGTCCACGTCACCCGCGTTCGCTGGGTTCTTCTTCGTGGAGAAGAAGGGAGGAAGTCTACGACCGTGCATTGACTATAGGGGTCTCAACCAGGTCACTGTGAAGTACCGGTACCCCCTGCCACTAGTTCCCGCAGCTCTTGAACAGCCGTGGTCCACGCCCTTCTTCATGAAGCTGGACTTACGCAATGTGTACAATCTGATCCGCATCAGGGAGGGCGACGAGTGGAAAACAGCATTTAGCACCACTTCTGGGCACTATGAATATTTGGTTATGCCGTATGGACTCGCTAACGCTCCCTCAGTTTTCCAAAATCTGATCAACGACGTACTGAGGGATCTATTGGGGCACTGCGTTATCGCGTACATTGACGACATACTGATCTACCCAACATCCCTGAAGGAACACGTCAAACAGGTCCAAGAGGTGCTGTTCCGCTTGATCGAACGCCAGCTGTACGTGAAGGCCGAGAAGTGCGAATTTCACCAACGCACCATGACGTTTTTGGGGTATGTCATTTGTCCGGAGGGTGGCGCCATGGACCAAAGCAAGGTGAGGGCGGTGGTGAAGTGGCCCACGCCCCGAACCATCAAGGAGCTGCAACGCTTTCTGGGCTTTGCAAACTTTTATTAGTGGTTCTGAGATTTTAGCAAGATCGCACAACCCCTGACGTCCCGCCCAAAGGGGAAACCTCGGCGCCTTGCCTGGATCACTCACGCCCAGGGGGCCCTGGAGAGGCTTAAACAGGTGTTCACCACTGCCCCCATCCTCCAACACCCAGATCCCTCCAGACCATTTGTCGTGGAGGTTGACGCATCTGAGACAGGATGGCCCCACTCCCGTCTCAGATGTCGTCTCATAATTTCGGGGACAGAAATAAGCTGCACCCCGTGGCCTTCTCCATGGCTCCGGCGGAGCGTAATTATGATGTGGGGAACCGGGAGCTCCTGGCCGTCAAATTGCCCCTCGAGGAGTAGAGACACTGGTTGGAGGGTGCCGACCACCCATTCATGATCTACACTGATCACAAGATCACAAGTACCTGAGGACGGCTAAGCGGCTCACACCCCGCCAAGCATGCTGGTTGTTGTTTTTTCCCCGGTTCCAATTCACCTTGTCATACAGGCCAGGGACTAAGAACGTGAAGGCTGATGCTCTGTCTCGCATCCACACTCCCGAGGGCCTGGCAGATGAGGAGAAGTACATTGTACCCCCCTCCTGCATTGTGGGTGCCATCGAGTGGACCATGGACCAAGCCTTAGCTTGCCACCCCAGGTCACGAATCCCCGCTGATTCCACTTCCAGCTCTTTCCTCTGCCTTTGCCATGGCTGACCTGTTGTTCCAGCATGTGTTCCATTACTTCGTCTCGAGACATCTTGAGTCTGGACCAGATTCATGGAGAAGCTGGGGCATTCCGTTAACCTCACATCTGGCGACCACCCGCAAGCCAATGGACAGGCAGAGAGGGCCAAACAGGAGATCCTCTGGTTCCTCCGAACTTTCTGCACCACCAGCCTGGAGGACTAGAGTCACTTCCTCCCATAGGCAGAGAACGCCCAGAACTCGCTGCGACATTCCGCCACCCAGCTTTCCCCGTTCCAGTGTGTCTCAGGTTATCAGCCACCACTATTTCCCTGGAACGCCGCCACCACTGACTCCCCAGTAGTGGGCCAGTGGTTTCGCTGCAGCAAGCAGGTCTAGGAACGCGCCTATCAACAGGTGGTACGGGCCTCTCGCACCGCCAACGGCCTCGGAGGAGTTTAGCTCTCAGAGTGAGCCCTTGGGACTCTGTTACACCACGGCGAACTCGCGGCCACCGAGCCGGCGTGGACTACACATCCCAGCCACGCCCGCGCTCAAGTTCGCCAGAGTACTGAGTGCCAACACCTGTGCGCCACCCAAGGTTATTTAACGTAACACTATTGTTCTTGTGCATACTTATTATAATTAGAGCTGCTTTGAAAAGCACCACCATTGTTATTCGGCATACTTATTATTAAAAAAATAGTAAAAATAGTAGTGCTTTTCAAACAGCACTAATTATTATAAGTATGCACAAGAACAATAGTAGTGCTTTTCAAGCTCCACTAATAATAATTATTATAAAAAAGTATGCAGATAGTAGTAGTAATAGTACTAGTGATTGTAACAGTAGTCCTTTTCAAGCACCACTAATTATAATTATAATAATAAGTATGCACAAGAACAATAGTAGTGCTTTACAAGCGCCACTAATAATAATAATAAGTATGCCAAATAATAATAGTAGTGCTTTTCAAGCACCAGTAATTATCATAATAAGTATGCACAATAACATTAGTAGTGCTTTTCAAGCACCACTAATAATAATAATAAAAAATACAGGAGTGGGCATTAACTTTGTTACACTTCATGTGGAAGGTTATAAATAAAGATTCCTTTTCACTACTCACTCTTTCCAAAATATCTAGTCCTCTGTTATGATAATCTGTAGGTGCTCTTCTAATATATTTCATAATATATGTATAAAAAGTATATCGTGTGTGTGTGTGTGATCTCCAAAAATGTTTAATGATAGACTGCTCTTCTTTATAAGGACAGCATACTGAGACCACACAGAGCACAACATGCCCCTTTTTAAAATGGCTTTGGAGGCATCTTTCAGCTCAAAATACACAGATATGGAGCCAGAATGAGGCAAATAATCATAGCTACTGTGTTCATAAACATTTAGTTTAGATTACTTGTTTAATTGGGCATCATGTGTTTTTTTGTTGTTGTTTTTTTTTCTTTTTCCTCAGAATAAATTTGTCAAGGTATTTTGAATCATTTCAGTTTTATAACACCTGTTTGTCCTCATTCAGGGTGGAATTCCAGAACAAGTTCTACACAGGTCAGGGCTTCAAGTTTGTGCCCTTCTCATTTGACAGCATCCTGGAGGGCCGCTTCGAAGAGTAAAACCACTGTTCACACTCCCGACAGCCTTCATAGCCTTCCCTTTTGCATGGATCTGATCCTGATATTCTTATATCAAGAGAGTTTTGTGAATTGTATGTAAGCTGTAACCTTCGACTTTCCAAATGGCCTCTAGAAAACTATTGTGTTGGGTATTTTATGTCATGTTCATAGATTTACATTAGTTGTTTCTACAAATATACAGTGTTTATCTAATGTGTTCAGTGTTTATCTAAGGCTCTTGAGTAAAATATGTGCGATGTGTGATATTATTAAGCACAGTGACAGCAGTAGATCTAATGTTGCTAATATTATGAACTACAATATTTTGACATCATATGCTAAAAAAAAACCCCTTTTTTAAAATAAAATATAAAAAAAAATTATAATAAATAAAAAGCCCCCCCTCCTTTTAATTTTTTTGGGGCCCTTTTTTTATAATAAAAAAAAAATCCTCTTTTGCCCCCCCCCCCCCCCCTTATTTTTTTTTCTCAAACATTTACTTTTACCCCTTTGTGCCCCCAAAAACAAAAAAAAAAAAATTGATGTGTGTGTGTGTGTGGAGGGGGGATATAAGCAATTTTACGATGTATTTAGTTAACTATTTTGAGTTGTCAAATTAATAAAATAAAGCATTTTGTTTGGTTAATGCACTTTCATTTAAAGAAAATGTGCCCACGATTAAGAATAGGCTGAGTAGCCATCTGCTATGCTCACGGCTCACTTTAAATATGTGTTCATAATTTTATCTATAAAATCTTTCGTCCTCAATATAAGCACTGTATCTGATTAAGATGGATTTCCTCCAATGTCTGTGAGGGTGAAACAGTACACTTTTGTGGACTTTAAAAAGGGACAACTCGATTATTACGTTGATAGTATAATATTTAAGTATTTCACATTAGCATTAAATGAGTGTATTTACAGCCAAACATAAATTTCAACATGACACATTGTGCTTACATCAAACTGTCAGACAGTGATGCTGGATTTAATACTGCTCCGTGCTCGAGTTCACAATAGATATGGGTTTAAATCTAATGACAGAATCACACATAACAGGGACACATCTCAAATTTTGGCAAGCTTCACCCTACAGGTCCACATACCACACAACTGTCTGCATAGTGATGTGCAAAATGTTCTGTATTATATCCTCCCTACATGCACATAACTCTGAATACTGCGCTTGATGAATAATCTAGTGAAAAATATCAGCATGGTAGTTGAATAAGTGTATGATTCCTAAATATATGTATACAGTATAACAAAATAATAAAAATGAAATAGTATAAAAATAATAGTAAATATAAGAATTAAACAGGTATAAGAATTGTAATTTCTAAACCTATCCTAATTATTATAGATCTCACTGGAGTGGATAAAGCATTTTTGTCAGTAACAAGGAGAATCAGGATTCTCATGTTCTAATGGAAAATTTTCATTACATTGTTAATGGTCCTTGCTAATCATGCTTTCTATCATCAGCAGTGGTTGTGGTATTGGAACGCGACTGCCTTAAGAAAGGAAGCAGAAGCAGATGTTTCCCCTGTAAACATTGAGTGCTGAACAAGCTGAGAATTCTTTAAGTCTGACTTCACTTATATAGGAATGAGTGCAATTTACATCTTTGCTTATACATGAGCGAGAACATGGGACGCGGAGATTGATTCCAGATAATGGATCGGTCTCAAGGTCCCCTCACAGGGCACCAGGTCCACAATTAAATTAAATTGTCTAATAGCAGCTATAAAAACAATCATATCTATTCCACTTCAAGGCAGTTCACATTCACTGATGTCAATAGTTTGTAAACTGTGTGTATTATTCCCTGTATTGGAAAGTTGTATTTGAAAAAGTTTTTTTGTCTTTTGGTGTATGCACATATCATAGAAGAGCATTGAGTTGTATATTGGTGTTTGGGGAAAAATGGAGTACATCTTCGCAAGAATTTCACTATTAAAGAGATCTGATATGTAATGCCATAAAACTGCTTACTGTTTTATTGTTTTTTTTAACAGACATTCACAGTCTAATTCCATCCCTTCTACGGTAACTTAAGTTTGAGATTTAGGTTGATCTCCCCAGAAAGATAGAAATTTTACCATGTATCAGTGCAAGACAATGTGCAGTACATAATGAATTACAAAATTATACAGTGCATCCGGAAAGTATTCACAGCTCTTCACTTCTTCCACATTTTGTTATGTTACAGCCTTATTCCAAAATGGATTAAATTCATTATTTTCCTCATAATTCTACAAACAATACCCCATAATGACAATGTGAAAGAAGTTTGTTTGAAATCTTTGCAAATTTATTAGAAAAAATAAAAATACATGTTCATAAGTTTGCCAAAAGGCACATGAAGGACTCTCAGACCATGAGAAACAAAATTATCTGGTCTGATGAATCAAAGATTGACCTCTTTGGCCTGAATGGCAAGCGTCATGTCTGGAGGAAACCAGGCACCACTCATCACCTGGCCAATACCATCCCTGCAGTGAAGCATGGTGGTGAAAGCATCATGCTGTGGGGATGTTTTTCAGTGGCAGGAACTGGGAGACTAGTCAGGATAGAGGAAAAGATGAATGCAGCAATGTACAGAGACATCCTTGATGAAAACCTGTTCCAGAGTGCTCTGGACCTCAGACTGGGGCGAAGGTTCATCTTCCAACAGGACAATGACCCTAAGCACACAGCTAAGATAACAAAGGGGTGGCTTCAGGACACCACACTTCAGTCCTTGAGTGGCCCAGCCAGAGCCCAGACTTGAACCCGATTGAACATCTCTGGAGAGATTTGAAAATGGCTGTGCACTGATGCTCCCCATCCAACCTGATGGAGCTTGAGAGGTCCTGCAAAGAAGTATGGGAGATACTGCCCACATATAGGTGTGCCAAGCTTGTAGCATCATAGTCAAAAAGACTTGAGGCTGTAATTGGTGCCAAAGGTGCTTCAACAATGTATTGAGCAAAGGCTATGAATACTTATGTACGTGTCATTTTTTTATTAAAAAAAAAAGGTTTTTTATTTATTTATTTATTTACTTTTAGAGAAATTTTAGTAGGGAAAAAGAAAAAAAACTTTATAATGGGGCATGACTGTCCTCAGAATTATTACATTATTTCAAATGTAAATATCAGGCTTAGCTTTGGGTTACTGATCGGAAGGTCAGGGGTTCAATACATACAGCCTTTTTTGATGACTTTGCCGAGTTGATGTCTAGAATCTGTATTGACTTTGAGTGTGTAGATATTGTTGGTGATTTTAACATCCATGTTGACAACCCCCTGGACAGAGTGACTAAATAACTGTGTGGTGTATTTTGATAACTATGGACTGACTCAGCATGTGACTGAGCCCACGCACAGTATGGGGCATACTCTGGACTTGACCATCTCCAAGGGTCTGAACATCTCAAAAGTTGTGGTAACTGATGTTGCTCTCTCTGATCATTCCTGTGTTTTCTTTGAGAGTGCGATCTCCGTGCATACTAAACAGAGGAAATCAGAAAACGGCATACTGCTGAAAACACCATTGGAATATTTATTCAGGCATTCTCTTCCACACCAACCCTCTCATGGGTCTCAGTAAATGAGCTTGTAGAACTGAGAGAGTGTCGGAAAGCTGAATGCAGGTGGCGAAAAACAAATATCCAGATTCACTATGATATCTTTAAAGAGAGACTTTGCATTTATAATTTAGAACTGAGAAATTCAAGGCGGTCCTATTTCTCTGACATCATCTCCAAAAACAAAAATAATGCACACCTTGTTTGCTACTGTCCACAGACTAACCAACCCTCTTGTGTCAGTAGCTTCTAACCTTCTATCCACCAGGGCCTGCAATAACTTTGTCTCTTTCTTTTCTGACAAAATTCAAAGAATTAAACAAGGAATCAGTGTTTTATGTCAGGTACAGGATATGTGTTGTCCTCGTGTCCACCTAAAAACAGCTCAATTAGCATGATACAATTTCATCCTATCAATAATAAAAACCTGGGGGACATTATACAACACCTGAAATCCTCCTCCTGCTGCCTTGATATTCTGCCAACAGGCTTTTTCAAAAAGGTTTCTAATTCCTCAGATCGTCTAGAAATTGTCAACGCATCTCTTCTCTAAATGTTTCTCCCCACATTCCCTCAAAACTGCAGTCATCAAGCCACTCCTAAAAGAGAACAATCTAGACATGTCACAAATGAGTAATTATAGGCCCATATCAAACATCACGTTCGTAAGTAAAATTATTGAAAAAGACAATTACTTAGAACTAAACAACTGAACAATTACTTAGAACTAAACAACTGTTTTGATGTCTTCCAGTCAGGGTTCCGACTAAATCACATCACTGAGATTGGTCTTGTTAAAGCCTTCAATGACATCCATTTAAACACAGACTGTGGCAGAATTTCAATCTTAGTATTATTGGATCTCAGTGCTGCATTCAACATGGTCGACCACAACATATTACTAGACCGACTGAAAAACTGGATGGGACTTTCTTGCACTGAACTATACTGATTTGAATCCTACATAAAGGACAGGGACATACATCTGACATAACAAAAATGACTTGTGGAGTTCCCCAAGGCTCCATTTTGGAGCCTCTTTTGTTTAACATCTACATGCTTCCACTGGCTCAGATTATGAAAAACACCTAAATATGTTACCATAGTTATGCAGATGACACACAGATTTACATAACAATTTTGCCCGGGAAAAATTAGCCCATACAGGCACTGTGGAACTGCATTGAACAAATCAGTGAATTAATGTGCCAAAATTTTCTCCAATTAAACTCCAATTAAGAGAAAACTGTAGTTATTGTATCAGACCCAAGCAGAGCCCCAGGGGATGATCTCTCCACTCACTACTTCTGATGCTCAGTGTGGTGCATTCGAGGAATTTCACCATCTCCCTTGGGCCCCTGTCATTCCTCATCCCCACTGCTTTCCACTCTTTGGGTGGCAGAGCTCGCAGGAATTGACCTTCTCCACTACTAAGCTGGCATTGTGTCGTTCAGGTTGGAGACACCTACTGGTGATGCGGAGCAGGGTCCATTTGGGTCTGTGGGGTGGCACTGGGTTGCTAGGACCAGCTGTGGATCTCCGCCGCGTTAATTGGAGATATGCTGAAGCAGCTCAGGATCTTCAACTTTTGCACTGGATAAAGGGCGGCTTGGTCAGTTATAAGGGTGGTGTATGCCTGCTGAGCCTCCTCCAACAGTAAAGGAAAGTCTCTAAAAGGTGCTGCAACATGGGGTAATGTGCTCCAATACCTGTATTCTCCACCAGTGTGGCCACTCAGGGCTGGGATGGCAGAACACAGACACTTGAAGAGCAGAAGTGGTGCAAAATAAGGGGTGTTTATTTAGGCTTAGCTGAAAAAGTTGCTGTGTTCCTGGAGCAGGGCTGGAGCTGCCATGAGGCAGGACCCATGAAGCCTGGTGGATGTTGAGGGAGCAGGCGAGAGGTGCTGCACAACTGGGGAGTTTCCCCTTGGAGATTGTTATCGTCGTCATTGTCTGCGTCCGCAAAGAGGGCTTGAGAGGGATGAATTACTTCTTTTGCACCTGGAGAACGAACTCACCATGCCATCTCTGCTGTGCTCCTCTTCTCTTAGATGGTGAGGAGAAGCTGTTCCAATTATCCGGTGCCAGCCATGTGCACTCTTGCTGTCCAAAACAACCGGGGTGATGAAACAGCGCTGTCCAGCATCATGCTAGCAGTTATGTGAGGAGCGTGATGTGCGTTGGTTGTGTGGGTGCAGGCCTGCTGTCACATTCCATAAATGGACTTGACTGTTGGGTTTAGTAAAATTAAGGCTTCTGTGCAAAAGACTAAATCTACATAGTGCCAGCAATCTTATTCACAATAGCAAAAGGAATGAGTGCAATTGAAATGCATTCTTCAGATGGGAGACTTGTGATTTGGTGAATGCCTCTCCATCAAGAGTCTTGATTCATGCCTTCCTTGTACCCTGAGAGATATGGGGACCAGTCGACCAGTGCTATAGGATTAGAGAGAGTGTGCAGTGTTGGTTATGATAAGTGCTTTAAGGTACAGTGCCTTGTGAAAGTATTCGGCCCCCTTGAACTTTTCAACCTTTTGCCACATTTCAGGTTTCAAACATAAAGATATCACATTTAATTTTTTTGTGAAGAATCACCAACAAGTGGGACACAATTGTGAAGTGGAACGAAATCTATTGGATATTTTAAACTTTTTTAGCAAATAAAAAACTGAAAAGTGGTGCGTGCAAAATTATTCGGCTTCTTTACTTTCAGTGCAGCAAACTCACTCCAGAAGTTCAGCGAGGATCTCTGAATGATCCAGTGTTGTCCTAAATGACTGATGGTGATAAATAGAATCCATCTGTGTGTAATCAAGTCTCTGTATAAATGCACCTGCTCTGTGAAAGTCTCAGGGTTCTGTTGAAAGCACAGAGAGCATCATGAAGACCAAGGAACACACCAGGCAGGTCCGTAATACTGTTGTGGAGAAGTTTAAAGCCGGATTTGGATGCAAAAAGATTTCCCAAGCTTTAAACATCCCAAGGAGCACTGTGCAAGCGATCATTTTGAAATGGAAGGAGTATCAGACCACTGCAAATCTACCAAGACCTGGCCGTCCCTCTAAACTTTCAGCTCAGACAAGGAGAAGACTGATCAGAGATGCAGCCAAGAGGCCCATGATCACTCTGGATGAACTGCAGAGAACTACAGCTGAGGTGGGAGAGTCTGTCCATAGGACAACAATCAGTCGTACACTGCACAAATCTGACCTTTATGGAAGAGTGGCAAGAAGAAAGCCATGCTTGTCTTCCTTCTGGGATGACAGCCATGCAGACCAATTTGATGCAGAATGCAGCATATGGTCTGAGCACTGACAGGCTGACCCTCCACCCCTTCAAAATCTGTAGCAGTGCTGGCAGCACTCATACATCTATTCATTGAGGGAACCATGAATGCCAACATGTACTGAGACATACTGAAGCAGAGCATGATTAACATGCAGTATTCCAGCATGATAATGACCCCAAACACACCTCCAAGACGAACAATGCTTCACTAAAGAACTGAGGGTGAAGGTGATGGACTGGCCTAAAACCTATTGACCTAAAACCTATTGAGCATCTGTGGGGCATCCTCAAACAAAAGGTGGAGGAGCACAAGGTCTCTAAAGTCCACCTGCTCCGTGATGTCATCATGGATTAGTGGAAGAGGACTCCAGTGGCAACCTGTGAAGCTCTGGTTAACGCCATACCCAAGAAGGTTAAGGCAGTGGTGGAAAATAATGGTGGCCACACAAAATATTCACACTTTGGGCCCAATTTGGACATTTTCACTTAGTGGGGTACTCACTTTTGTTGCCAGCTGTTTAGACATTAATGGCTGTGTGTTGAGTTACTTTGACAGGACAGCAAATTTACACTGTTGTAGAAGGTCTCACTGTGGGAATGATTGAAGGGCTTGTGTCACTTCTTGTCTGGACATTCTTGGTCAAAGTCAAACACTGCAAGCTGTGACAGTCACCGCTGGCCTGTACCATCCAATTTGGCTGTGCTCATCACATACTTCAGTGGATTGCAATCAGTCAGAACAGAGAATTGTTGGCCATAATGGGGGTCATATAATTTCTTGGTAACAGCCCACTTCAGAGTCCTGAAATTTAAGTTCAGTTTCAGGTGGACTTAGACTTAGACTTGTATAGACAATCAAACACCATTTGCAGCTGCTTAAGGTGCTCAAGGTATCATAGAAGATATGTTATCAAGGTAGATCAGGAGTGTCTCAAGTTCAGGTCACCAAACCAACAGATCATCAATCTTTAGCAGGTTGAGGAGGCATTTTTCAACTCAAAGGGCATCCTATTAGCCTCATATAGCTCTATTGGAGAGATGAAAGCAGTTTTATGCTTGTCTTGTTCAGCCATCTCAAATTCTAAGGTCAAGTATCTTACTGTAAGGGAGGTGGATAGATCTGCAGGGATGGGCAATCTTATCTGGAAAGGACCATTGTGGGTGCAGGTTTTCATTCCAATCAAGCAGAAGCCACATCTGAATCAATATCACTTAGTTATATAACTTTAAGATGAAATGCTAGTAACCTGTTAACTTTGGCATGATCCAGACACTGTGCTTTCTACAAACTCCAAACACTGGGCAACACCAACAGGTTCATTTTTGCTTATTTCCAGCAGAGCAAAGTGGCACTCTGGTTAAGTCAGCTTAACTTGGCCAAAATATTGTCTGCCATACGAAGCTTGGAGGTGGTTTCTGGAACTCTTATAATATTAGTTAGAATGAACAGTGGAATATTGGAATGATACTCTTATAAGGACAATAAAGGCAGAAACATTTGTATACACCCAAAACCCAAAAACTTGAGGTTGGTATAGAGCACACCAACATGAGATACAGTTTGGCTAGTGCTACCTTCAATGGTGTATATCAAAAGGCTGTCGTTTCTGGGAGCATAGGACAGGGAGTCTGTGCCAGAAATCATCAGTAATTGTGATATCAATGAATCAATGATAGCCTTAAACACATGGTAAATGGTAAATGTGCACTTATATAGCGCTTTTATCCAAAGCGCTGTGTCTCATTCACCCAGCGTCTCACTGTGTCTCATTCACCCATTCACACACCAATGGTAGCAGAGCTGCCATGCAAGGCGCTAGCTTGCCATAGGGAGCAACTTGGGGTTCAGTGTCTTGCCCAAGGACACTTCGGCATGTGGAGTCACCCAGGCCGGGAATCAAATCTCCAACCCTACGATTAGTGGACAACCCACTCTACCAACTGTGCCACAACACACCCTCATTACAAGGACCTACCCGGGGTGTATCAGCTGCCTAAATCTTGTACTGCAGAGATGAGCAATATGCCCAGGTTTACCAAAGCCATAGCACACTACACCCTGACAAAATTTTTAAAACATCAGTAGTTTGCTATCTTTGTCTGGAAAAGGTTGGCCTCCATACTGTGACTCTTCTACTGATTGTAAAGTGGCTTCCAGAGCTGTGTATATGAGCACCTTGATTCACCAGGATGCTGGCATTTCACTGCACATCACTATATTCAGATTGTGGTTCCTCAAAAGCTCTTCCTGGATTCTGCAAATGAGAAGGTATATTAAGTACCAGCTTTCTGGCTTCACTGCTCAAGTGTTGCTATACTGTTGCAAAACACAGATTTGTGTTCATCCCACCAGCATCCAGGAGATACTGCATATCCCTTATCTAGTCACCAATAAGTACCTTACAATCTGGACCACTATTGAAGACTTGTACATTTCTTAATTGATGTATCTGTGTAAAGCTGGTTTGGGTTTAGCCAAACAGCTGAATGCGAAGGTACAGATTGAGGGTGTTGCACAGGTGTGGGCATGTTCAGCATACACATGTGGAACAGGTATTGTTGGGGAGTAGATAGCTAAAAGTAGTGATGTTAATAACTTAACTACATTTTTCAGTAGCGTGACAGAAACTCAGCTAAATTAAAAATAGTGTAGCTTTTCTAGTAACTTATTTTTTCAAGCGAGTAGCAATGTAGCATGACCAATCACTACTTTTTTTTTGTCCAGTTATAACTGTGCGCTTTGTTGCATATTTGTGGTGTCCGCCTCATTGTAGCACAAATAGACAGGAAGAGACTGTCTGATGGTCATGTAAAATGAATAGCCATAGTTTTTATGTGATGTATGGGGCAAGTAAATAATTATACCATAATAAATTAATACTGGCATTTATTCTCTGATACAGAGAATAGTATGGGCACTTTGTTGTTAGTAGGCAACAACACAATTTATAAATAAAATAAAATAAAATAAAATACTTCAATAAGCGTATTAGTGTGTCACGTATCCGGAAAATCTGGACTCCATTTCAGCCACTGCACTACACCACATGACCACATGCGCCACCACATGCACCTGATTCACGTTTTTGTTAATGAGCACTCGTGTATTTATAGTCCTTGTCTGCACTTTCTCCAGGTCTTTCGTTGTCTTAGACTCACGTTGTTTATGTCAGTGTCTTTGTCTCACACCACAGTTTTTGCCAAGTTGTCTTTGTTTCATAGTCTGTTTGTTTGTTATTAAATGTTTAAAATCTGAGATTGCTTCTGCCTCAACCTGCCAGACGTTACAGAACGAAAGACTGTGAAATAGAAGCAGCAGATTTTATTTATTTATTTAAAAAAAAATTCTGATGGACACCTGGTGCAACAACTATGCGGAGTGGTATCTCCGGATCACGGAGCAGGGGAGAAGGTCGAGGGCACTGATGGTTCAGACTAGCCGCAATCTCGGATTACCATCGCGGTACAGCGCAAGCACCATACCACACCCGGAGTTCGTGGTAGAATACGCCAAGCTACACGGGTTGGAGTTGATGCTCGAAGATGAGACAGAATCCCGCCCTCCCTCCCCTCTTCTGGATATCGCTCTGCCGTCCCGTTCAGCTGAGGTCACCGCGCAGCCTTCCTGTTCGGCTGTGGATGCCACTCAGCATCCCTGCTCGGCTGTGGACGCCGCTCAGCATCCCTGCTCGGCTGTGGACGTCGCTCTGCCTTCCTGCTCGGCTGTGGACGTCGCTCGGCCTTCCTGCTCGGCTGTGGACGTCGCTCGGCCTTCCTGCTCGGCTGAGGTCGTCGCTCGGCCTTCCTGCTCAGCTGTGGTCGCCTCTCTGCCATCCTGCTTCGCTGAGGACGTCACTTTGCCTCCATGTTCCGCTGAAGACGTCGCTCCTTTCCCTCGCTGCGCTCAGTGGGTCGCTCCCCCTTCCTGCTCCACGGAGGACGCCGTTCCCCCCTCATGCTCCGCGGAGAGCGTCGTTCCTCCCTTGTGCCTCGCGGAGAACCTCGCTCCTCCTCGCCCTGGCCTCGCGGAGAACCTCGCTCCCCCGTGAGCCTCGCGGAGAACCTCGCTCCCCCCATGAGCCTCGCGGAGAACCTCGCTCCCCCCGTGCGCCTCGTAAGGTACTTCGCTCCCCCCTTGAACCTCGGGGTGAAGCCCGCTCCGCTCGCCTATCCCTTGGGGGATGTCACCCCACTTTCATGCTCTTCCAAGGACGTCCCCCTGCCCCCCTGTGCCATTGTGGAAGCTGCTCGGCCTCCTGGTTTTGCTGGGGACTTTTTGCCCGGAGGGCCGGGACCTCCAGATGGTGGACCTTTTGAACCCTTTGAGGGTTCTGTCACGTATCCGGAATTTCTGGACTCCATTTCCCATCAGCCACTGCACTACACCACATGACCACATGCGCCACCACATGCACCTGATTCACGTTTTTGTTAATGAGCACTCATGTGTATTTATAGTCCTTGTCTGCACTTTCTCCTGGTCTTTCGTTGTCTTAGACTCACGTTGTTTGTCAGTGTCTTTGTCTCACGCCACAGAGTTTTTGCCAAGTTGTCTTTGTTTCATAGTCTGTTTGTTTGTTATTAAATGTTTAAAATCTGCGATTGCTTCTGCCTCAACCTCCCAGATGTTACATAGTGCATGTGTCACGAAATGGAGGCTGAGATGGAAGCAATTACAGGTATGGCAGTTTTACTTAAGTCCAAGGAGTAGGAAGAAATCAATAGTCAAAGACATGCAGAGGTCAGGCAATCAGCCAAACAAGCAAAATTTGGTAGGGCAGAGGATCGAGGTCAACAGAGTAAACAAAGGTCAAAGATCAGCAAACCGGAAACAAGGCTTGGAAATATGACAGAGACTAGGCAGCTGAACATAATACTTCACACAGTCCTGGGGTTTGAACAGTCTTTTATATACTGTGGTTGTGAATGTGTGTGTGAGATTGGATGCAGGTGTGTGTGTTTAGAAATGCAAACATGTGTGTGTGCGGGACGTGTAGTTGTCTTCGTCCATGTTTGTAGTTTGTGGTGCTTCCTGGGAAATGGAGTTGCTGGTTTGCTGTTATGTGACAGCATGCCAAGGGATTTATTGTATTTTCTGACTACAACAATCAGATTGTATTGCTCAATATCTTGTTTAAGGAAGCAGCAAGATAAAAAGTTCCTATCTTAATTAAGTTAATATTTATTATTATTTAAATTATTAATGAATTAATATATGTCTTTTATATGTCTTGTTATAGTTTCACGTTTCACTTGCGTGCGTGCACAAACCTGAGCAAGCACATGCTCATGGGTTACGTAAGAACTATGGAGACTTTGTTTTTTGAGCGTGTGTATTAATTGTTACCAGCTGGCAGCGTTCAATGTAATTTGCATTTGTTATTTAAACCCCTCACGTGGCTGTGCAGTATTAGTGGCGTTAACCACTAATGGTTATATTCGTGCTAACTACCTTCAATTCAATTTCAATTCAATTTTATTTGTATAGCGCTTTTTACAATAGTCATTGTCTCAAAGCAGCTTTACAGAAATAAAACACAGGTATAAACAGTCAGAAACAGATAAAGAGAGACAAACAGGAACAGATAAACAGAGACAAACAGGTATAAAACAAATGGAATTTATTCCAACTGAGCAAGCCACTGAGTGGCGACGGTGGCAAGGAAAAACTCCCTAAGATGTTTTTTGAGGAAGAAACCTTGAGAGGAACCCGACTCAGAAGGGAAACCCATCCTCATCTGGGTAACACAGAATGTGAAGGTAACACAGATAATGTGAAAAATGAGAAGTACGGCCTTAGGAGCAGCCGTAGTCCCGCGCAGAAGATTTGGGCTCATCCAGAGGCAGAGGGGATCTGGATCTCCAATATCTCCATAAATTCGTGGTGCGGAGAGAGAGAGAAAAAAAACGATTAGGACTGTGAAGTAGTGAGAATCTAGTCAGGGTAAGCTTGAGTAAACAAATACGTTTTAAGCCTAGATTTAAACACTGAGACTGTGTCTGAGTCCCGAACACTAATAGGAAGACTGTTCCATAACTGTGGGGCTCTATAAGCGAAGGATCTTCCCCCTGCTGTAGACTTCACTATTCTAGGTAATATCAAGTAGCCTGCATCTTTTGATCTGAGTAGGCGTGGCGGATCATATAAAACCAGAAGGTCGCTTAGATATTGTGGTGCAAGACCGTGTAGTGCTTTATAGGTTATTAGAAGTATTTTAAACTTAATGCGAAATTTTATTGGGAGCCAATGCAGTGTGGATAAGATCGGGGTGATATGGTCGTATCTTCTAGTTCTAGTAAGGACTCTAGCAGCTGCATTCTGGACTAACTGGAGTTTATTTATATTCCTACTGGAACATCCAGACAGTAAGGCATTACAGTAATCTAATCTAGAGGTGACGAATGCATGAACCAATATTTATGCATCATGTAGTGACAATATGTTTCTTATCTTAGAACCCAGGAAAACACAAGGGTAATAGAGTATGTAGTTTATTGAGAATCACTATCATACACATCATACACTGCGGAGGGAACAGGAATTATTGGAGAATAATCAGTAGGTGATGGGTAATAATCTGGTGTGTTTGTAGCAAAGTTACTATAATCATCATAGGAAAGAATAAACGGGCCCTCCACAGAGGTTATGGGAAACAGTTGAGCCTCAGATTGAGTAGAAGCATGTGCATAGGTCACTGATGGAATGATATGATAAGCAGGAGGATGAGGAAACAATGGAGGTATAGGTGAAGAGCAGAGACATTCCAGAAGAGCTGTAACATCCACTGACAAATGTACCCGCTGATGACATATATATTCACCCAGGCCTGTGAGATTGAGCAGTTGCAAGAGAGAAGGATCAGCTGAAGGAGTGCGTTTCTCAGCTGGACAGAGATCAGAGAAAATGGACAGAAATTAGATAAAAACAGTTAAAATAGTTAAAAACACTTTTAAAAAATGCACATGCAAAGAATGTAGTGAAGGCCCGAATCTAGCCTATTACCCAAAGACAATTAAAATCAGAAGCAAATACTCACATCCGTAAACCCAATTGAGATAGAAAAAGAGACGATTAGCCGTGAGTGAGGAAAGGCAAGGGTCCAGCTTTTATTTCGGTCCACCACACGAGATCCACACCAATGAGAATTCCCAGAAGTGATCTGATAACTGGAGCTTAAGCTCCAGTTTTTATAGCTTATGTACAGAGAATATTACCAATAAATTTCAGAAAGATTGGGATCTCATTACCAATAGGGTTAAAAAGAGCTCATCTGTATTTACCATGAGGATAAATAAAACCCACCCCAACAATTACCATTAGAACAGAAAACAATCCAATTGCGATAACCATTATGTTTGTTTACCAGCCCCTCCAGATTTACCATTGGGTTTGATTTCCCGAGAGCGAGAAAACATAACAATTTTGAAGCTACGAGAGAGAAAACGTAAACAATTTGGAGAACGACCTTGGTCACACAGGTGCAGTGTGACGCAGCTATTCGTATAAATATCTCCTCATGGTTCTTATGGTTCTTTTAAACATCTAAAGCCACCCTTCCAGCACGACCCACCCTTCCAGAGAGACAAGACTCTTTTCTCTTCAGCATTATGAGTAAGTTCCATTTATCGTTTACTCCTATTTGTCTGGTTTATAATTTATTTCTATATCC
This sequence comes from Ameiurus melas, assembly GCA_012411365.1. Taxonomy (NCBI): domain Eukaryota; kingdom Metazoa; phylum Chordata; class Actinopteri; order Siluriformes; family Ictaluridae; genus Ameiurus; species Ameiurus melas. The sequence goes on along the minus strand of CM022771.1, from coordinate 13,712,695 downwards.
GTTTTATATTTCTATTTAACTATTATATTAACTATGATATATATATAGATAGATATAGTTATACTACTTGCACATGGTTTACTGTACTCCCGACCTCATAATATTAAATATTATCCTAATAATATCTATCTTTTACTATCTATTCTTGTACAGTTCTAATGGTGGGTGTGCGTTCGGGCCTTCGGGCGGGGGTGTTAGAGAGAGAGGGAGAGACAGAGAGTGTGTGTGTGTGTGCTATGTTTGCATGCCTGACCCTGAACGCGCAAGAGTGTGTGTGTGTGTGTGTTATCTATGTGTGTGCGCCTCCCTAACTCTCCTTCTCTGTGACTATTAAACCATAGTGTGTCAATCCCAAAATATGAATCCTGTTTATCAATATCCACCTAATACCTCTATGTGTGCGTCTAGGTGCCCGCCCTTTTTCCCTCTTCCCTCTATTGGAGGGAGTGGATTTGGATCTGAACACTCGCTATCAGGTAGCGCATCTCACCGCTGACATCACTGTGTTACTTGACATTTTCCACACCCCTACTCCTAATGGACATGCGGGATTCCCCCCACCTCTCCGCTACCGGATCCTCCCTGCGAATGTGTGCGTCGACGCCTCTACACAGACAGATCCTCTGCCTGACCTTCCCTCCATCCACTCTGAGGATGATGTCGCCTTCTCTGATCTGGGCTCTGATGGTTCCTCTTTCTCTCTCTATTCACCTGCCAGCCCCCCCTTCTCTCAGTATTCGTCTTATTACACATATGCTGATCCTTGTTATACCCTGTCCTCTGGCCGTACACCATTTTCATCCCCTTGTCTCTTTCCTCAGGATTACTCACCCACCAGTCCCGTTAATTTCCAATAAAAATGACATATCAATCATACTTGTCTCCCTCGTGTTTATTTTATGTATATTTTTAACCACAACATTTCCCACTCTGAGGCTATAAAGCCTCACAAACTAGTATATATATATATATATATATATATATATATATATATATATATATATATATATATATATATATATTGTTTTGAACCCCGACTTATTTATTTATTTATTTTATTTTTATTTGATTATTTCTTCATGTTGATTAACTGTGTACCTCCTAAATTGTGTTTGCATGAGTGGCTAGTACGAATATTGGATCTACACGTCCCTATTTTTCTCAACTGGGCCTATCAGCCCTAAGTTTTGTATTTGTCGGGACCTGCAGAGTCTTGCTTCCCCCCAAAAAAAACAACAACACCCCAAACCTTGGCATTCAGAGGTGGGCGAAAACCCAACCTTTTGTCAACCTTTGTTTAGAGTGTTTTGCTTCGCTTATAGAGACCGACCTAGCTACACTAATCTCATCAGCTAATTCATCAACCTGCATACTAGATCCCATACCTACATGTTTGTTTAAACAGATTTGTCCAGGAGTAGTTAAGTCACTTTTGAATATAGCAAATTCTTCCCTAACCATTGGCTATGTACCTAAATCTCTAAAATTAGCAGTTATTAAACCATTGATAAAAAAAACCTGACCTTGACCCATCTCAATTATGCAGTTATAGACCAATATCGAATCTCCCCTTCATCTCTAAGATTCTAGAAAAGGTAGTAGCAAAGCAATTTTGCTCATACTTAGAAAGGAACAACATTCATGAAATGTATCAGTCAGGATTTAGACCTCATCATAGCACAGAAACAGCACTAGTTAAAGTAATAAATGACCTTCTTCTGACCTCTGATCAGGGTTGTGTCTCGCTGCTTGTGTTACTCGACCTTAGTGCAGCTTTTGATACCATAGATCACACTATTCTCCTTGATAGATTAGAAAATGTTGTTGGCATTAAGGGAACAGTCCTCTCCTGGCTCAGGTCTTATCTGACCGATCGTTATCAGTTCGTAGATATAAATGGTGATTTCTCCATGCGTACTGAGGTTACTTTTGGAGTTCCCCAGGGTTCTGTTTTAGGCCCACTGCTTTTTACTTTATATATGTTACCCCTAGGACAAATTATTCGTAAACATGGAATTAGCTTCCACTGTTATGCTGATGATACACAGTTGTATGTTTCAGTGAAGCCAGAGGACAGGCAGAAGCTTAGTAAAGTTGAGGATTGTGTAAATGACATTAGACGTTGGATGTTAACTAACTTCCTTTTACTTAATTCTGATAAAACAGAAATACTTTTATTAGGCCCACGTGTAGCTAGAAGTAATCTTCCTGACTACACAGTAACTCTGGATGGTCTTTCTGTTTCATCATGTACAGCAGTTAAAGACCTCGGAGTGATTATTGACTCCAGTCTATCATTTGATGCTCATGTAGATAATATTACTAGGATAGCTTTCTTTCATCTCAGAAATATTTCTAAGATAACAAACATACTGTCACTACATGATGCAGAAATACTGGTTCATGCATTCGTCACCTCTAGATTAGATTACTGTAATGCCTTACTGTCTGGATGTTCCGGTAGGAATATAAATAAACTCCAGTTAGTCCAGAATGCAGCTGCTAGAGTCCTTACTAGAACTAGAAGATATGACCATATCACCCCGATCTTATCCACACTGCATTGGCTCCCAGTAAAATTTCGCATTAAGTTTAAAATACTTCTAATAACCTATAAAGCACTACACGGTCTTGCACCACAATATCTAAGCGACCTTCTGGTTTTATATGATCCGCCATGCCTACTCAGATCAAAAGGTGCAGGCTTATTTGACATTACCTAGAATAGTGAAGACTACAGCAGGGGAAGAGCCTTCGCTTATAGAGTCCCACAATTATGGAACAGTCTTCCTATTAGTGTTCGGGACTCAGACACAGTCTCAGTGTTGAAGTCTAGGCTTAAAACATATTTGTTTACTCAAGCTTACCCTGACTAGATTCTATCTCACTACTTCACAGTCCTAATCGTTTTTCTCCCTCTCTCTCTCTTTTTGCCGAGCCCCACACGAATTTATGGAGATATTGGAGATCCAGATCCCTTCTGCCTCTGGATGAGCCCAAATCTTCTGCTGGGACTACGGCTGCTCCTAAGGCCATACTTCTCATTTTCACATTATCTGTGTTAACTTCACATTCTGTGTTACCCAGATGAGGATGGGTTTCCCTTCTGAGTCGGGTTCCTCTCAAGGTTTCTTCCTCAAAAAACATCTTAGGGAGTTTTTTCTTGCCACCGTTGCCACTCAGTGGCTTGCTCAGTTGGGATAAATTCCATTTGTTTTATACCTGTTTGTCTCTGTTTATCTGTTCCTGTTTGTCTCTCTTTATCTGTTTCTGACTGTTTATACCTGTTTTTTATTTCTGTAAAGCTGCTTTGAGACAATGACTATTGTAAAAAGCGCTATACAAATAAAATTGAATTGAATTGAATTGTCAGGAAAAAATTCCCACCTTGCCAGCACTTTTGTTCTCGACAGCACCATTCTTGTGCCTGAGTGCGTCACACTTCGTTACACATCACATGTCACGAGTCATATCACAAACATTTTATAACAATCCAACTTGACAGTCTCTGTTGGCAGTATCTCTGTATGCTGATTGTCTTCAGCCCAAGCACTTTACAAACTGTGGAGAGCCACCCTTTGGGGAGAAGTTAGCTAGCACTTACACCCAGGGCATGGCTCATCACATCGTCTTGTATAGAACTTGAGAGTTCTATATAATGTCTCTTGAGGGCAGTCCCCCCGTTGACAGCTTCATATCCTTGAACAACCTCGGGGAAAATCTGAAAATCCTTGGTGGTCGCATGTTCCTGTAGTCCGCTGCTGCCTTGTAGTCCGCTGCTGCTTCATATTCCGCTGCTGCTTCAGTCCTCCTCTCGCTGCTCCTGGTCTCCCATCTCTGACACCTTGACTACCTCCCCCCGTTGAGGCGGTAATGCCTTACTCGTAACAATGCGCCCAGCTTTGTTCCTGTGAATAGATAGCTTCATACATAACAGTTAGTTGTCTTATATGCTCTTGATCCATCTGCAATTACACCAGTGGCAGTCCTCCATAAGAGACACATACATGGGTTGACCCGTAAGCATATCATGCGGTGTTAGTTACAGGTTGCTGTTAGTCTGCATGCGATAGGTCATTAGTGCAAGAGGTAGAGCAACTACCGAAATATGTTTTAGTATATGTTTTAGTATAAATTACATTAAACTTGAGATGGTATGCCAGATCCAGGAATTACCTTTCTGGTCAAAAGAAAAATAAAAAAAAAAAATTTTTCCTGTAAAACAGAGACACATCTACTTCTTCCCAAGAAAAATCAAAAATAAAAAAAAAAAAAAAAAAACCCCAAAACACAAAAAAAAAAAAAAAAAAAAAAAAACCTCCCTCCCATACATAAACAACCCCTACCCTTCTTTTTTTTTTTAAAAAAAAAAAAAAAAATTTATTCTATAACCTCACTGCATTCGAATAACTCCAAACAGATGACACAATCCATGGGCATAATGTCAGTATTTATCTATATATTAATAAATTAGCAATTCTATCCTTAACCAGTTTGCACTCAGGAGTGATAGGTTTTAATTCAGCCAATTGGGCGCAGATCAGGGTGCTCATAATATTTGTAAAATCTCAGACACAAAATCTTTCAGATGGAACATCTAAAATTTCTCATTTAAGCTCAAGGACATATGAATCTCGGCTAGGCAATCGCGAGTGTTCTCAGTGACTGGCTCCACAGAATTACTTAGGCAATACAACACTACAGTTGGTGTTTTAAACACACTATTAGGTTTAAGAGTTTAATTTTTTTGGGTGGCACATAGAATAACCCCCTATCCCCATAAGTTGTTCATTCAAAATATAAATGACCTGGTGTGATAAGTTTAAGATCAATGTGTGAGAGAACAATTTTCCCAGTGATCTGCACTAAGAGAGCATCTCCAGCCGTAGCACGCAAACGTGCTGGCAATCCTTGTGCCACCTAATCCAATGTTTTCAATACATAAACTACTGACCTGCAAGCGCCCCACACCAACGAGCCGGGACCCCCACAGTGGTGCCCCCTCTCTCAGACACATGTAAGACAAAGTCTTTGTTGTATTTTTCCAGGCATAGTTCAGGTGCAGAGCATAAGTACATTCAATGTCAGGCTTGTACAGCCTTAAACATTGGGTACTGGGTGTGTTATATTACAGAACTTATCGTAGTTGTTATCACAGTTTGCACAGTTTGCTGAAATAATGCTAGACTGAGTGGGCATGTCCCTTCATCCTTTTCTGAGGATATTATGTACAGGACACAGGATGACTATACTTTACTTTAGCTTATTACAGTTTACATGTCACCTGCCCTGCTTTAACCTTATGTAGCCCATAATGTGCCAGACATGTTAGAGTCCAGGATGAGGGATGCCACCATCACTGTCCAATTTGGAAACTGGAGACAGACAACTGGGAACACACAACTATGAAACCCATCATTACATGTTCAATTTATGAATCAGATCTAGGCCTATTAAAACGGTGAATATTTTTCAAGTGATTCACTGTATACTGATTTTAATAATGCAGAAAGCCATTCAAATTCAAAATGAGGAAACTTCTGATGTTTACAGAGCACACGCATAGTTCAATATAGATAAATCACAAGGCCCTGATTATGTGGGGTCTGTATTTCTAAACTTAGCAGCTGATTTTATTTAATCTCTTTTAACTCATCTTTTTAATCTGTCATTAGACAACAGGGTTATACCAGAAATTTGGAAATCAACATTTGTTGTTCCTTTATTAAACCAGGGAAGTCCTACTATATTAGATCAGTACAGTCCAATCCCAAAGCCTTTTGTCCTATCAAACACTTTTAGAAAGCCTTTTCAGTGAACCTGTTGACATGTTATCGGTTTGCAAAAAGTCTAAGGTCATAAAAACATATCACCACCACCACAGCTGTTTTGAAAGTCTGAAAACAATGTCAAGGTACCTTCTGCACTTCCCTGTTTTTCGATTTATTCAAGGCTTTCGACACAGCGGATCATGAAATATTGCTACATGGAGCAAATAATGCTGCTCTATCAACTCATTCAAAATGATTTAAATAATCTCAACTTCTCTAATCAAAAGAATAACACCTCTCATAAAGGGGTTGTCCCCTCTCATGTTTAGTTAATCTATAAAGAGTTCTAGTCTGTTGTCTTTTAAAATGCAAACCCAATTGGCAAAGATTCATTCTTATACCTTCCTGAGTTTTCACCTGAAGGATATTAAGAAAGGATAACAAAACTCGTTTAGTCTAGGACTATTTGCGGATGTACTTTAACCTAACATATTAATATCCCATCTGTACTAATCAGAACTAATAAACAGAGTAAACGGGGTTGAGATAAGTCTCACTTATCTCGCTACTTTTTATTCAAAACAACCTAGCACATTTGTTTTTATGTCTAAATGGTAGACATGCATACACCCTATTTTTCCCTTATTGTATAACTGTACCACACTCAAAATATCACACCGACCCTTCATACATGACATTTAAATTTTGTTCACTTTTTTTTTTGAATATGTATTTAACTTAGTCTTAAATATAATTTATCCTCTATGAGCTTTCTTTCAATTTAACACCAATTTGTTTCCTTGGCTGAGTGCCCATTTGTGAAAGGCATAAGATTCCCTCTATTAATGTGTCCATTTCATTTAAACTCTATTTGACCATATTAAGGTAGTGTTAAATCTACTCATGTCACAAACTACATTACCCATCCTGCACTGCAGTCCACAAACATGGCTGCCATGGACTACAATTCCCAGATCACACACACCAACCTCCATTTCACAGCTCAGTCACAGCTACAGTATAAAGATTTATCAATTCACCTCACAGATCGTGCAGTGTATGCTCCATTCCTCATATTAGTGACCACTGCTCTGTATTGTTTAAATATTGCAACTCATATACTTTGTATGACATATCCATAGCACACCGTATTATATATTTTTATATTTACACAACTACTTTATTCTATTCACCGATCTACGGTTCAGAAAAGAAACAAAATCACTTCAAACTGCAGTGTTGCAAAGAGACAGTAATTAAACTAATTCACAAACTCACAAAATCACAACACGTCAGCAAAAGGAACCATTACACACCTCTGCTTCATCCAGATTCTCGTACTCCCTGCAGAACCCGAATTCCACATTAAGTAATCAACACATTTTTCTAATGTTATGGACTCAGATATTATATCTGTTACCGGCGTACACCACCTCGCAGAGAGTTTATAATGTGCAGACTACTACTGCCATCTGATCTTACTAATTATTCATCACCGGTCATAACCATCATGCAGAAATCATTCATATGACCACACAACACTCTCTTAATCAGACAGTTTGAGTTATGACAACTTTAAATTAATTTCAACCAACGAACTACACTGAGTTGAATAAATCACCTTTGCCTCTACACTCAAATGTATTTTTAATTAACGCTCATTTAATGATCTGTATAATAAACACAATTTTTTATAACTTCCAAACTTCAAGTTGTATAACAATAGTTACTAAAATACTAAAAATAGTATACCTGACATCTCTGCAGGATTTATAGACAAGGCACTGAATAAAATGAACAATATAGACAACAAGAAAACACTCCGTGTCGACTACTTTTTATCTCCCATTTAGTAATACTTATTTATACCACGAACAATCTGGTAGATATCAAAAATTTAAATATGCATATACCAATGTAATTACAATACTCACAGTCTCACCGACTCCGACTCACAGAAAGTTTATGCCAGATTCAAAAGAAACCTTCCATGACAGAAACAAAGATATCTGACAATGCTCTGCGTTACCCATTTCAATCTGAACAACGCACACACATAACATTAGAATTTATACAGACTCACAGACTCCTAAGCAGATAAGGACACACACACACACACACACAAGGCCGTCGTCTCCAAAACAAAAAATGTTTTGTCTCCACACACGCACGTGAGCTCACATACACAGGTTATATTCACACTATTCACACACTATTAAACATATTTACATTATTATTACACACACAACACAATTGTAGTTTCAGAGAATAAAGCATCTTCACACCCTGTAAGTATGAAGCTTACAGTCATCTAAATTAAATGGAACATTCAACCAAAACTAATGTTCAAAGCTTACCACACACATATATCTCCTTATGTATGGAGATACTTATGTAGATTTTTCTTTCTGTCTCCAAACCTAGGTTTCAGAGCTTCCAGTTTATCACACACACATGCACGCATACAGCATATTTATTAACACACATATATTTACACATTACACACCGGGCACGCTTCTCTTGTCAGGTCCTTTCCCTGAGTTGCGTGACCCGTACCTGGGCCCAGGATTTACACCCCTCTCTATCCAGACCTGGATTTTACTACATTTAGCATTATCAGGGGTCCCCTCTCTAAGCAGCCCTGAATTTTATTTTACTACATTCAGCGGTAGCAGGGGTTTGAGGCCGCTCATCCAATACACCTGTTTTCTATCTCAGCCCTGGATGGTATCTAATCTAATCTACTCCCATCCAGTGGTATTACAGGACTTTTTTCCCACCTGCATCCTATCCGGCCCTGAAATTTTAATTACATTTCAGCGGTATCGCAGGACTTTTGCTCACACAATACATATACAATTTCATTAAAACAACTTTATATAATCTATTTACACTTCTCTTACCTTTTCTTACTCACTCAAGGCTCTTTTGGAGACCAATTTAGCCCGTCTTCCCACCCCGGGGCTTGGCTTCCCACTCGTGGCAACAGATCACTAAGGCAGAACTTTGAAGTAACAGGCTTCTGTAATACCTTTTATTCCTACACGGCCTATCCGTTGCTTAGAGAGCGAAGTCCCACAGGAGAGATCACGGACACAATATAAATCTTAGCCCAGTCTCTCAATAAGCAATATAAAAATGGGTTTTAAGGGGATTCCAAAGTGATAAAAGTTGATTCTAATGGAATTTAAAAGTGAGAACAGTAGAGTTTAAGGGGAAATAAAAAAAGACATTGTTAAAGCATATTGGGATTTCAAAAGAATGAGATAAGTGGGCATAACCTAAATATAAGACTGTATAAATAGGGAATTGAGTCTGTGCTTAAATTCAGATCACTTTTGGACATCTCACTGATTGGACCTCATGTTGTTTTGCTTCTCTCATCCAACATGTTCTGAATTTTTACATTCAATTGTGTTTTTATGATCACTTATGGAAAATGGTAATTAGCACCACTAGTCATTTTTGACATGACAGTGCTTTCACCAGGTTCTGGCTTGCTTCAGTATGTTGATGATCTGATGATTTGCACCCCCTCCAGGGCACAGTGTGAAACTGACTCCATTAAATTACTGCAACACCTTGCTAAAGAGGAACACAAAGCCAGTCTCTCAAAATTACCGTTTGTGCAGCAAGAAGTGAGATTCTTGGGACATGACATTTCCGCAAAAAGAAACTCTCAGCTGACAAAGTATCTGCAATTCAGAAGATTCCCAAGCTTCTGACAAAGAAACAGTTTATATAATTTTTAGGCATGTGCTGCTACTGTAGAACTTTCATTCCAAATTAGTCCATTCTTGCGGCACCCATCAGTGATATTGCACATGCATTGGGCTTGACGGCTCACTCACAGGTAAGCTGGATGCCAGAAGCAGAGATAGCCTTTGTAGAACTAAAACAGGCTCTGCAAACAACTACAACCTCGGGGCTTCCGGACCCCACCAAACCTTTTGTGCAGACTGTGTATGAGAAATCTGGCTGTATGACCTCAGTCTTGTTACAGATATAAGGAGATAAAATTAGACCTGTGGCATATTTCTCTGATAAGTTAGACCCTTTAGCAGCAGGGTTCCCTCCTTGTGTGTGTTCAGTTGCAGCGTCCAGGAAAGCTGCAGTGGCACAAGGAGACCTGGTAGGTTACTCAGAATTGACCCTTCTGGTTACACATAAAGTGTCACTACTCCTGATTGAAGAGAAAACCTCACACCTGTCCACCCAGCGGTGGCTGCACTACAACACTTCACTACTAGATATGCCAAATGTCATAGTAAAATGATGTACTGTCCTTAACCCAGCTACTCTTCTTCCAACAAAGGGAGACAGGGAACCACATGTGTTGTACTGACAAATGAACTCTGCTCTCCTAGAGTTGACCTGAAGGATGTTCCATTGGAGCCACTGTAGGAGAGTGCCAGAGCTGAGCACTGAGCTGGACAAGACGGGACTTCGACTGGAGGACTAGAAAGTGATTTTCTATGAAGAGGCCTCTAGGAGGACCAACGCTCACGAGCGATGACCTGCATACACACATCCACACATGACACACTGCACTCGGGTACATATTACTCAAGTCCCACAAGACTATACAACTGAAAGTATCAGTTGGTATTTGGCAGCCTGCCCTATCACTAATATAAGTGGACAGTTAACAGGCCTCCCTCTACCGCAGTGGTGGAGGGATATAAGGGAGACTAGCAGGTTATGAGTGGGTGGTGATGTTTGTTATGAGAGTTTGTTACTTCACATAGCCAACCTAAGATCTCCCTAACTGACTATTGTTGTAGATTAGACACAAATCAATAAACCTTGGCACACGCCCAGATATTGGCTGCCTGTTAAATAATTCTGCTTTGCCTTTGGTCATAAGAATCAATGGCAAAGGTGTTTTCCTAATAACATGATGTGCCCTCATTGAACAAACCCATAATGGTTATTGTATACTGTCCTTGCACTGCTGGCAGGTGGGCAAAGGAAGTCACCTATATTCTCATAAAGAGATAATCTAGCATAACGTCTTGAGACACTGTTATGTATGCATTATTCTACCATCCACAGTAGAGAACCCCTTCTCCCTTGGGCCTCTCAAACACGTGATTAATACAACCCTCACTCATATGGCACTTGTCAATCTCAATAGGTGGAGACCAGGGCATTTTGAAAATAACCATGGCTTGTCAGCCAACTACTCATCATACTTCATCATGCCACTGGAATATACTGATAATATCAAAGAATCACGTTCCTGTTACTTTAGACCCCCTTTAGCCTATATTACAGTAAGCAAGCCACAAAAGCCCTAACCAGTCTGTCTCAATTGCACAGGGATAATGCTCTTGGGAGCGCTCCCTGACTCATCATGACCACCCTGCTCCTTCCTCCACCCTGGCAGGCTGTGGACATGATTTATGCCTGACTGGTATTGGATATGTGGGTCGCGAGCCTATTTCTACCTTCCTACTAATTTTAACCCCTCACCTTGGTACATGCCACACAGGTGACGTGAAGCAGGTGCTCGTTGAAATTTGAGGAAAGTTTCCCACCCCCAGAACATCAGCTAAAAGACAAATGGGCTAAGTTCTGGGGTGCGTTCTTTCCTCAATATGTCCTCACTCAACTTTGGAATCAAATTTAAGTGACCTGCTATAGTAGGCTACATTCGCCAATGCCACTACATTGGCCATCAGCAGCATCAAGCGAGAATTGCCATTCATCTCGTCACTGTACACAACCGTATGGCTGTAGATATACTTCTAGCTATGTTTTTGGTAATATCTCTACGGCTAGACCAAATGAAACAGGTTACCCATCAGCTATACACCAATGAGCCTGGAAGAGGATCATGGGCCCATTATATAACCTGCTGGCCCTGTGTGCGACCATGGTGGTGCCAGTGATAGTCTTATTAATTCTGTTCATGTGTTTCCCATGAATTCTTTCTCTGCTCCAACACTGTCTTGCCTGATCGGTAAAAGCAGTGACTCATAACCAAACGCTGATGGTTGTTAAAACGTTCCTTAAGTCATGACTATGACACCCATGGAGGCCAACCTGACCTATATTGTAAACCTGACTGGGTTCCAGATTTACACACTGACAATGATGACCCACTGACATCTGTATTGGGGCTGTTGTAAATATTTTTATTTTTGACCATGTTGATTTCATTTCAACCTTGAATTGCTTGCTCAGACCCACAGCACTTTATACCCATTAAACAGTGTTGGCTTTTTCTATTATGTTTGTTTTATGAGAGTTCAGTTGAACCTGTGATGACAAGCCGGCAGAACACAAAAGAGAAAGAGCACTCCTCCCGTGACTGCTGCGCTTCAGCGCCACCAATGTTTAGGACAGCCGGAGAGTGTATGGTTGTGAGGCAAGGCCGCCAACACACACACTGCTGGCGGCTCACAATCAGCGTAGCCGCTCTCCATTGTCTAGCAACCGCCAGGAGAGTATAAAAGAGCCATCCTCCACTAACCAAGGGAGAGAGGGTTCCCAAGGTATGTGTAATAATTAATTGTGTGTTTCTTTCAGAAGATTCGGACGCGATGGAGGATTTCGCCCCCTGGCTGCACCCACTGAGGTCCCTGACTGCGGAACGGGATCTCAGCCACTCTGGAGGCCCCCAGCATGCCCTCTGCAGCCCTGCAGATGACGCCAATGCATGAGCACTTCATGCACTGCACCTCCTTTGCACCCTCACACTCAAATAACTAAAAAATAAACTCTCCAAGTTTGCCATGTAAACGGCCTCTTGTGTGTCTGTGCTCAGTTCACAGTTGTCTATGCTAGCTACAAACTGTAAAATGATTCTGAACTATCATGCAGCATGATAATTTCTCTCCTTATTTTGTTATCATTTTAATATTATTAAAGAGAGGAAATGTGAGAGAATTTGTTATTCTTTCTCTGTATTATGTGTAGTTGCAGTAGCAGATATATCTTATGTGAGGTTATGCCACATAGATTAGCACAAAATGTTTGTCGTCTCTCTTCTGTGGGAGACAAACGTGTTTTTGTCTTTGAATGTCTGCACATCGACTAAGACCTTGAAACCACCAAACCAGTTCGAACCACCTAGAACTACCTTTTTGAGACTCAATTCAATTTCAATTCAATTTTATTTGTATAGCGCTTTTTACAATAGTCATTGTCTCAAAGCAGCTTTACAGAAATAAAAAACAGGTATAAACAGTCAGAAACAGATAAACAGAGACAAACAGGAACAGATAATCAGAAACAAACAGGTATAAAACAAATGGAATTTATCCCAACTGAGCAAGCCACTGAGTGGCGACGGTTGCAAGGAAAAACTCCCTAAGATGTTTTTGAGGAAGAAACCTTGAGAGGAACCAGACTCAGAAGGGAAACCCATCCTCATCTGGGTAACAACAGAATGTGAAGGTAACACAGATAATGTGAAAATGAGAAGTATGTATGGCCTTAGGAGCAGCCGTAGTCCCAGCAGAAGATTTGGGCTCATCCAGAGGCAGAAGGGATCTAGATCTCCAATATCTCCATAAATTCGTGTGGGGCTCGGCAAAAAGAGAGAGAGGGAGAAAAACGAATATTAGGACTGTGAAGTAGTGAGATATAATCTAGTCAGGGTAAGCTTGAGTAAACAAATATGTTTTAAGCCTAGACTTAAACACTGAGACTGTGTCTGAGTCCCGAACACTAATAGGAAGACTGTTCCATAACTGTGGGACTCTATAAGCGAAGGCTCTTCCCCCTATTGAAGACTTCACTATTCTAGGTAATGTCAAATAGCCTGCACCTTTTGATCTGAGTAGGCGTGGCGGATCATATAAAACTAGAAGGTCGCTTAGATATTGTGGTGCAAGACCGTGTAGTGCTTTACAGGTTAAGAAAAGTATTTTAAACTTAATGCGAAATTTTACAGGGAGCCAATGCAGTGTGGATCGGGGTGATGTGGTCGTATCTTCTAGTTCTAGTAAGGACTCTAGCAGCTGCATTCTGGACTAACTGGAGTTTTTTTTTTAATTCCTACTGGAACATCCAGACAGTAAGGCATTACAGTAATCTAATCTAGAGGTGACGAATGCATGAACTAATAATTCTGCATCATGTAGTGACAATATGTTTCTTATCTTAGAATTATTTCTGAGATGAAAGAAAGCTATCCTAGTAATATTATCTACATGAGCATCAAATGATAGGCTGGAGTCAATAATCACTCCGAGGTCTTTAACTGCTCTACATGATGAAACAGAAAGACCATCCAGAGTTACTGTGTAGTCAGAAAGATTACTTCTAGCTACGCGTGGGCCTAATAAAAGTATTTCTGTTTTATCAGAATTAAGTAGGAGGAAGTTAGTTAACATCCATCGTCTAATGTCCTTTACACAATCCTCAACTTTACTAAGCTTCTGTCTTTCCTCTGGCTTCGCTGACACATACAGCTGTGTATCATCAGCATAACAGTGGAAGCTAATTCCATGTTTACAAATAATTTGTCCTAGACTCAGATGTCCAGCACTCCTCATCTTAATCAGACATAGTGCATGTGAGAGATGAATGCTTCAGAATGCTCTCGTCTTCTATCCTGTATTCATCTTTGTAATAAACCTTCACTTGACAGGACGAGTCTGTGAATGTTGTCTAATTTCCATGACACTTTAAATTGTGTTTCATTTCTTTATGCACAATTATGCACAGTTATTCATAAGATGATTTAAAATCATGACATGTTGCCTATTTAAGTAGCTTCAATGTAGTTTGAAGTAGCTTGTAGTAGCTAACTACTTTTTTAAAAGGTTAGCTTGAATGTAGCTTAACTAATTCAAACTATAAATAGCTTGTAGCTTGAAAAGCTACAGTTTCAAAGTAGCTTCCCCATGCTGGGACCAGGATACATTGCCATTTAAGCATATGCAGAAGTTGATAAAGAAACATGGTTTGGATGGGTGGGGGTGTCGTCAATCATTAATTGTGACAGGCGGAGCTTAGATGTGGTTTTGAGGGGGTCTGTGAGGAATTTTGGTATCAGATGACACAGTGGATGCTGGAAGCAGGTGTGTGCCAGGTACAGTGGTATACATAGGCACTGGGATACCATAGGAGGAGGAGGTTGAATGGCTGCTGGATGGTTAGGAAGGCTCTCATGGGGGTGAAACAGCAAATGGGTGGAGAGCAGATGGAGATGCATTCATGGCAGTTGGCAACCCATCAAAGAAGGTTAGTAGTGGGGCACCAATTGGCGTTGAATAAATAGGTAGGTAAGTTTTGCAAGATACAGTGGCTACTGACTGTGGGTGTGAGTCAGCGAGAGGGGCATAAATGTCAGTTGGCAGTCCATTGACAAAGACTGGCAAAAGGCTGAGTTGAAACTGTCCATACATTAGGTGGGTGTCGGCTTGGCAGAGAGGTGTGCATGACAGTTGGTAGCCTGTAGGGGGAATTTATTAATGCTTGTCCATGGGGTGAGGGCTGATGTTGCATGGGAGAGGTGGTTGTGGTGCCCATTTGGTTGCAACTCACAACTTAGAGTGGCGCAGACTGTGTATCTGTCATTAGCTGGATGAACTTTGGCCAACAGTCTGTTGTAAAGATAGCTTGTGATCAGGCTGGGTCACAGATTCTTTATTCAGGTCAGCAGTAATGCTTACTTCATACTATGGAAGTTTGGCATAGTCTGCTGGTAACCATGGAGTGGCCTGGAAAGGCTGCCTCAGAAGGGATGGGGCAGAGGAGAGTTGGGTGACAAGGAAAGTCTTCATGAGAGCACTGCATTTTCCCCACTTCTTTTATTCTTCTTCTTGCGTGTACAACACACAATATTTCAGTAATGTACTTTGTAATGGCTATGGTTGCAAGCATGATTTTTCATTTGCTACTGCAAACTGCTAAGTGGTGCTATAATAGAATGTCTATAGGTGGGAGCTGAATGCATCAAAGCCTATTATGTAAGTGGCAGTTTGAGTTAAAGAGGTTGTTTTAACTAAACAATGTCAGAAAATGCCCTCTGTAAGCTCCCAGCAAGTAATGAATGTTCCACCAAAGTTAATATACTGCTCATTATACTGTACAACATGGCCCATAACAATCAATGAATTGGCAATTAACTTGTTTATTGTGCAATTAAATAACAAATAAATAAACTGGGTCTGTCATACCAGTTATTAATTCTAAGGGTTCATTTACTTTTTCCACTGCCATGTATGTTGAATGAATGTGTTCAATAAAGACATGAAAGATCAAAAAAATTTTGGGTTATTTTAGACACATTATATTTGTCAATACCCCTGACTTAGATGAAGATCAGATCACATTTTATGACAAATTTACTCAGAAAACCATGAAATTCCAAAGAGATCACATACTTTTTCTTGCCATTGTACTAAAGTGTGAATATGGGTAACTGTGTAGAATATCCGGTTCGTAACCAGTCAAGATTTAATCTGAATTTCAACTGACATTTGTGCTTTAAAAAAAGAAATAAAATACAGAAATAAAACATCGACAAGTTCATTGTGGCTACCATGTTGGGTAATATTGTACATGATCCTGTTGTATAGTAATCTATTGTAGTGGATTCAACTCAACTTCTTAGCAATAATGAAATCAGACAAGGACACAAAGGTTGGATAGCTCCTTAATTGCCAAGTTGGGTTCTAGACAGAAGGCAGTGAAAAACAAAACAAAACCCCTTTGAGTCATTTGAGCATCACTGGAAACATGACTATTTTCCCCTAGTGTTATTCACTGTGACTTTAATTTTTTTTAAATATTGTGATTAAAATCATAAGAAAATGACAATTTTGTTAAAGGAAATTATTAGAAAATATGAATACAAACAATTTTATATTTGGCTTATACAATACATTTTTGCTCATGTTATCATGGCATATACCTTGTATGATTACATTTAGTTGCTGCTATACCTTACTGTACAACAGTTTGTCAACGTTTTGTGTTGGGTTCAATCTTTGAATGGTGTATCCCTCAGTGTACTTCCCTTTATCTGCGATCTTAGATCATCACTCCCCATGTAGTTTGATCTCACTAAACCACAAAACAAGTGCACTTATGAGGAAATGAAGTATACATTAGTTTGGCTAGACAATTGATACTGCACCCTACTTAATACACTATATGTCCTGTACTAAGATTATGCTCCCTCCTTCATATTTAAGTGCATTATAGTACCCAAGGTAAAGACTCCTCTGTGCTGTGCTGTGTAGTGCACTACACCACACCTATTAAATCATGTTTTCTACACCTGCATATGGACTGTATGTATCTAATGTAGAAAATAAAATTAGAGATTAAAGTGTAGTGAAATTATGCACCCTATACCCTAATTAGTGCACTATAATCTGAGGTATTTGAGACAAAGCCCCCTTTTATGTAAATATGAACTCAGTACATAACACACTGTGTACTGCACTAGATGTCTAAAAGGGAGATGTGTGTGTGTGTGTGTGTGTGTGTGTGTGTGTGTGTGTGTGTGTGTGTGTGTGTGTGTGTGAATAAGGATAAGTGTTTGAGCTGTCAGTATTTATGTTTATATTTACATTTCCTCACGCTGCTGTAAAAATTGTTGGTTTAACATGTTTATTTCTTTTAGCATAGTTTTGTGTTTAAACTGCATTATGATCAAATGACAATGTATTAATAAAAAAATTAAATACTGTAGAATATGAGCAGAAGTAAATGATGTTTGTAAGTAAAAAAGTTTTTAAAAAAAATATATAAATGGTAAATGTGCACTTATATAGCACTTTTATCCAAAGCACTTTACACTGTGTCTCATTCACCCATTCACACACACACACACACACACCAATGGTAGCAGAGCTGCCATGCAAGGCGCTAGCTTGCCATCGGGAGCAACTTGGGGTTCAGTGTCTTGCCCAAGGACACTTCGGCATGTGGAGTCACCCGGTCCGGGAATCGAACCGCCAATCCTACGATTAGTGGACAACCCTCTCCACCACCTGTGCCACAGCCACCCAGTCTGGAAACCAACTAAACTTCATCAGAGTGTATTTATTAAACGGTACACCCGCTTTTATATTTTAAATAAATAAAAACACAAAGGGCTTTTTTGGGGGGTTCGTTCCTTTTCCTAGTAAGCCGTGTGTGGGCGGGGCTTAGAGACTCAGGACATGCCCATTCAGGAAATGTCCAGGTTGCTAAGCAACGCACATGCTGAGTTAGTCTGTTGTATCCTCAATATCAATCAAACTACTACATAAGTTGACACTTTACTTTGTGCTTGCAGAAATCACAGCAACAGACATCAGCACAACATGCCTCCTGCATAGGACTTTATCTTTCCAGGTGAGAACTCAACTCTTGAAATACCAAGAATGATATCTAGTGGTTACTCCAGGATAATACATCTCTTCCTTCTTAAGATATCAATTGGTTTGACTTTTTCTTTACTTAGGTGTCTTTTTCTCTCTTTTTTTTTGTTATTATTATTACATAACCAAAATCGATGATTTGTCGATGCTATGGAAACGTGGGAGCCAGGTTGGATTAACGCACTCTTCTTGCATACAATTGATAAAAGTCCTTTATTTTCTTGACAGTAACAAAGTGATGAATGAAAACTTGTTAATAATTAAGCCATGCTATTAATTTGAACGTAAAATTACTTGTTCTGAGTTGGTGTGCAGGAGCGTGGTCAAAAAAGGTGTCCTTCCCAGCTCTCCATTTCCGTCCGCCCTGTCGGAAGTTTAACCTACGTCATATATACTCCTCTTGCACCACACATGACCCATAAGCAAACACACCACTAAACCTCACAAAACATAACACAATCCCAAATAACAGATTACTCTAGCTTGCTGCCACACCAAACAACCCCAAATACCAATTCTACAATAAAAAAATGGCAAAATGGCTGTAACAACTAAATACCAATTTAAAAAAATACTTACGGTGTATAACACTGTACATCAACATAGCTTTTTTTTTTTTGCAAAGAACTCCAACACCTATATCAATTATATTACATTGATTGTCTCTTACTGACTCAACTTATGCAACACAATTTTTCAAGTGAGCCGGAGAAGGTCTCTCTCGTAGACCTTCTCAGGTTTGTAGGTTGGTTAATCTCTATCAGTAACAGTCAATTCTAGTGATTGTCCTCCCTCGATAAAGCAGAAGTGTCACCATCCTGTTCCTTCTTGAACATCCCATCTGTACTGCAAGCTATTATTTGGTCCACATGTTGTTTCACAGTTTGTCCATGCCTTAGAGCAATCTTGTATCAAAGACGTCAACTTTCCACTACTGCAGGAATCCTATTGGGTCTGCCACTGTAGTTCCTCACGTACACTGAATCTCCAACTTCAAAACTTGAGTTTTGCAACTTTTGCCATGGTTTCTTTTTGTTTCTGCTGTTTTTTCACAACTTTGGCCTTCACATCAGGAAGGAGTAAGTCAAATGTGGATCTCAACTTCTGTAATAAACATCTGAGCAGGTGACAACCCAGTTGCTGCATGAGGAGTGATTCTATAATTAAACAAGAATCTTGCTTCATTTGTCATCCATGGTGTCACCTTTCATTCAATTCAATTTTATTTGTATAGTGTTTTTAACAATGGACATTATCTCAAAACAGCTTTACAGAAATATATAAACACAGGATACAGATTTTAAGTGTGTGAATTTATCCCTATTGAGCAAGTCAGTGGTAACAGTGGCAAGGAAAAACTCCCCAAGATGAATTGGGGAAGAAACCTTGAGAGGAACCAGACTCAGAAGCGAACCCATTATCATCTGGGAAACAACAGATAGTGTGAAAGTAAAAGAATGTTCATTATGGATTTTACATGAAGTCTGTTTGTTGAACTAGTCCATTGTTTACCAAAGAAGACCGGAGAGCAAAACTGCATGTGGTAATTGCAGTAGCAAGTGGTACCATCCTAAGCAATCTCCAGGCTGTAACCTCCAGTTGATGAGAGCTCCATCAAAAGGTAGGGCATCATGATGGATCAGCAGGTCCAGAGAGCAGAAAGGGTCAGGATCACTGGCATCTCTATAAAATCATGAGGCTTGACAGAAGGAGAGAGGGAGGTAAAGAGTGAGAGAGGTTATTAGGTATGCTTACTATCTTATGAGGGAAAAGACTGTACTTTGCATAAAAAAGAATGTCTACTCATGGTAAAGCTTGGGTAAACAAATATGTTCTTTTCATGTTCAACACTATGGGAGCACCCTTGCGTGTGACTGGCGTCTGAAGCTTGGGTAAATTCATGCATATTTAGAGGCCTGTTGCATGATTTTATATATATATATATATATATATATATATATATATATATATATATATATATATATATATATATATATATACATATATATATGGCACCTGTGAACCACGCTGTCAGCTTTATTATCTTCAGCGAGACTGAATGTCGGTTGTTTGTGTAAAGAAACAAAAAGATTCATTTCCTCTCTATCTTTTCTCAAAATTTCTGGACTTTTCTATCCCTTTAAAAAAAAAGAAAAAAGGAATGAGCGAGAGAGAAAAATATGAATAAGAGAATTCAGGAAGCGTGTTACACCTTGCTCCCATTTCATCACGGGGCCTTTCTGTGTGAAGTGTCTAGGGCTGGAGCATGGCGCATTGTAATGCCTACATTTGGCAGCTCCACTCGTGACTCTTCTCAGAAGCTTGAGCAAGTTTTGTTTCAGAGCCTCACAGATCTGGGCCGGCTGCTTTGAGGCGGAGCGCTGCACTATCTCTTGCTCTGTCTTCCGGGGACCAGCTCTCCACTGGATCTTGGAGCTCGTGTCGTGACTCCTCCTTCTGCACCCCCAAAAAAAATAGTAATAATTCCTCTCTGACTGCGAGGAGCCAGAAGGATGTGCTAAAAAATGAGAGCAGCATATAAAGAGCTGATTGAAGTGATTACTAAGGCTGGATGAGCTTTTTTCTCCTCAGTGAAATTAAATCCCTCACACTGCAGACTCCCCTTTCTTCCAGAAGTGCATGAAAAAATATCAGGCTTCTGGGGGAAAACCATGCATAAGCCATATTTATAACCCCACGATGTCAGATTATTCGGCCATTGTGGGGAATGAGCAGCATAGTTATTTAGCTACGATGAAGGTGGAGGAGGTGCTTTGTGAGCTACCTCTCTCCATTGACGGCAGGTAATTTAGGGGGGCCAGCTTTACCATCCAAGCCAACATGAAGGCCACCGTGGCATTGGTGGGCAAGGCCTATGCAGTATCAGTCTTGCTTGTACGTCACTGCAGACAAGGACAGTGTTGCAGGCCAACCAAGCAGACCTGCTGAGTGAGCTCGACATATGGTGGTATTCAGCCAGTTCCTTCCTTGTACTGTCGAGTTCACCCGGGCATCCACAAGTGGAGCCCGGGCAAGTACTAGTGCGGGGAGACACTGAAGGTGAGTATGGCAGGCGCCAACCCCCGCAGACAGCCAGGGGAACTGGGTGGCCAGTCATGACCTGCTACTAGGCCTGATCTGAGAATGGTCATAAAGGTCAAGCAGACAAAGAAGAGCAGTAAAGAGGGAACATGAGATTGTTAGGGCAGTTAGTCCCAGTGCTACTGTAGGGCCTCGTCCAGCCATGGTTGTCCCAAGTTTTCATGTTCTCTGGTCAGCGAGCTGTCACAGGGCAACAGAAATCTGATGCTTTACCTCCAATTGAATGTGGAATAGTTAATGACAATTCAAAATCAAGGTCAACAAGCAGGCAAGGGCCAGAAACACTGTTGATAGTACGAACTAAGCCAAAGGATACTCCAAAGATTAAATCAAAATGAGATTTGGTAAGGCACTCAGAAATAAACAAGGCTTGGAACTTCACAATAAATAAAACATGCAGCTAAAATAGAAGTGCTAACCACTGCTATCAATAGAAGTGATGGCAGAGGTTGGCAGGGAGAAGAAATTGTAAACCTTATTTACAATGCCAACACATCTCATCATGACATATTGTGTTTGCATAATATTGCGGTTTGAGCCCATATTTCACTAGAAAATATTTGCTTAAGCGCAAGGTTTGAATCATGCTGAAACTCTGCTTTTTCAAATCCTGGATCTCTCGAAGTCTATATTCTGAATACTTGGAATCCTCAGATCATGTGGTAAAGTCTGGATATTATATGACCTATTTTAATTTCCACAAATAATATAGAATAATTTTAATAATCCATTTAGATAACTTGCTTTTAATGCTAATAAGCAATCAGCCAATTTTTAACTTTATTTTGTTTTATTGTCCTAAATGATAACATTGACTTTTACCTCATCTGAATGTTTAGAATGATTAAAACTTATTGTATTTATTTATTTTTTAAGCTGGCAGAAATATTCAATCAAAAGGCATGTTATAAAATCTGAAGATGGAGTGTGCATTATAATAGTACTGTATTGTCACGTTAACAGGTGGGAGGCAAGCCCGGGGCGAGCAAAGACAGAAAGGCGTGGGAGGTGGGAAGCACACAGTCCCAAGCAATCGAAAGAATACAAGATGGGCAGGGAGTTCACCAGAGCTTCCCAGGTTGCCACTGGAGTCCTCTTCCACTCCTCCATGACGACATCATGGAGCTGGTGGATTTTAGAGAGCTTGTGCTCCTCCACCTTCCATTTGAGGATGCCCCACAGATGTTCAATAGGGTTTAATCTATCACCTTCACCATCAGCTTCTTTAGCAAGGCAGTGGTCGTCTTGGATGTGTGTTTAGGGTCGTTATCATGCTGGAATACTGCCCTGCGGCCGAATCTCTGAAGGGAGGGGATCATGCTCTGCTTCAGTATGTCACAGTACAGGTTGGCATTCATGGTTCCCTCACTGAACTGTAGCTCCCCAGTGGTCCCCAGCACTCATGCAGCCCCATACAAAAATGTGAGGGGTGTACTCACTTTTGTAAAATACTGTATGTGAACCTTTTGGAATTTCATGGTTTTCTTAATTAATTTGCCATAAAATGTGATCTGATATTCATCTAAGTCAAGGGTATTGACCAATATAATGTGTCTAAAATAACAACACCAAAAAAATTCTGCTCTTTCATGTCTTTATTGATAACAACCAAAAAAAAACATCATAGTTCTTGTGGATGTCATAGCTCAGCCCAATCAGAAGCAACACACATCTCATGCACGCATGCACTCACCATCCCCGGAGTTCTAATCAGTCACACCTGTCACCAATCACACACACTCTCTCACCGCTAGTATTTAGCAGTCATTCACCCAGAACTCTGTGCGAAGTATACGTTCAGTTAACTTGTTTCTCTGCGTTGCCAAGCCGTTATCATTAGTTTGTCTTCAAATTATTCTCGACCATTGCTTCCGGTTACGACTACGCTCTGACCCCGTTTGTTTTGTTCGTCTGATTGCTTGACCATTGCCTGTATTACGACTACGTCTTTTGAACTTCCCAGTATCACGTTTCTGTGCCAACCGAGGTTCGTGACAGTGGAAAAAGTATGTGAACCCTTGAGTTAATGACCTCAAAAAAGCTAATTGGTGTTAGGTTTTAGCACACCCGGGGTCCCGTTAAGAAAATGAGTTTGGAGGTGTGGACTAAAGCTACTTTGACTGATAAAATTTTTTGGAGTTTGCTCTGCACAAGAAGTACACGCTTATGTGAGCCATGCCTCGCCAAAAAGAGCTTTCAGAGGATCTATGATTTGAATTCAACGAATTGTTGATTTACATTAAGCTGGCAAGGGTTACAAAGTGATTTCAAAGAATTTAGAAATTCACCAGTCTACAGTTACAGGCAAACATTCTACAAATGGAGGCACTTAGGGACTGTTGCTACTCTTCCAAGCAGTGGACACCCAGTCAAAATGACACCAAGAGCACAACGAAGACTCCTCAATGGGGTAAAAAAAAACGACCCTGAATGACCGCCAAAGATTTGAAGGCATCGTTGGAACTGGCTGACATCTCTTTTCATGAGTTTACAATACATAAAACATTGAACAAGCAGGATATCTATGGCAGGACACCAAGAAGGAAGCCACTGCTTTATAAAAGGAACATTTGCGGCATGCCTGAAGATTAGAAAAGAGCACACTGACACTCCACAGCTATATGGGCAAAATATTTTGTGGACTGAAGAAACCACACAGCACTACATCTGGCGTAGAAAGGGCATGTCATATCATCATGAAAGCATCATCCCAACTGTAAAGTATGGTGGAGGAAACACCATGATTTGGGCCTGCTTTGCTGCATCAGGGCCTGGCCAGCTTGCAATCATTGAGGGGAAGATGAATTCCCAAGTATAACAAACAATTCTTCAGTATAATGTGAGAATGTCTGTATGTCAGCGGAAACTGTGTAGAAGTTGGGTGATGCGACAGGACAATGACCCAAAACATCGGAGCAAGTCTACAACAGAATGGCTTCAGAAAAACAAAATCCGCCTTTTGGAGTGGCCAAGTCAGAGCCCAGACCTCAACCCAATAGAGATGCTATGGAATGACTTGAAGAGAGCCATACACATGACATGTCCAAAGAATATGACAGAGCTAAAGCAGTTCTGCCAGGAAGAATGGGCTAAAATTCCTCCAGAATGATGTGCAGCTCTGATCCACAGCTACAGGAAGCGCCTGATTGAGGTAATTGCTGCCAAGGGGGGTCAACCAGTTATTAATTATATGGGTTCACTTACTTTTTCCACTGCCATTTTGAATGTTGAATTAATCTGTTCAATAAAGACATGGGGGATCAGAATTTATTTTATTATTTTAGACATATTATATTTGTCAATACCCTTGACTGAGATGATCAGATCACATTTTATGACAAATTTATGCAGAAAACCATGAAATTCCAAAAGGTTCACATACTTTTTCTTGCCACTGTACATGGATAAAATAATAATAATAATAAAAAAATAAAATAAAATAAAAAACTTTAAATAAATTGAATGAAGGGCAAAATGGCTCAAATTAATCAAGAAGACCAAAAAACAAAGAAAGACATACTGTAAAAGAAAAATCTATGCACATATTAATACTGATTAACCAAGGACAGGTTTCAAATAAGGAAGTATAATATAGGGAGGGCAAAGGTTGAACCTCTTGGATATTCCCAGCAGCATTAAAAAGAGAAGTGCCATTAAAACAAGATATGATAAGTCATTGAGTCCTGGGCGGGAGAGAAAGGGTGTGTGCCCACAAAAAGAAACCAACAACAAGCTAGGAAATAGTTTTCTATTTTTCAAGCACAATAACCGTTGTGCTAAATCTGAAGCAGAAGGTGTCTGTTAGACTGTAGTGTTTCAGCAGAGAGTCCCATTAAACTTTCTGCACTGTTTGAGGTGGTTTCATCATGGGACGAGTTGTGGTGTTGCTGTCTCTATGTTCCTTGGTGACTCTTGTATGGGTAAGTCAGTCTTGGTTTGCACTGGACAGAGATATAAAGATGTACGATTACGCACAAAGAAATTTAGATAACATTTACATCACATATACTAGAGCATATGTTTTCATTGTACAGTTTAAGAGGAAAAACAAGTTTCATATCTTCTCAAGAGTAATTCCAGACTCAGTTAATTTTCTTTTTTGCTTCATCATAATCATCAGGGAAATTACCCTGAACAATAAACCGTTTTATGGCATATATTGTAGAAAACCATAATCAGCAGCTTGGCTGATTACATAGTTTCAAACCTTTTTATATATTAAATAGAAATAGAACTACATGGACAATCTGAACACCCATTTCAAGCAAAACATTTGTTTGTTGATTTTGCTGAATAGGCAGTATGAGTGATGTAATGTCACAGGAATCACATTTACAAAAAGGCTTTGACTAAACTGGGTTAGGGTTTCCAGCTTGTTTTATTCAACAGGGTATTTAAAAAATATATATAATCCATTGAAATTCAAACCTAGCTGAACCTAGAGTAACACCTAGAGTAGCTTACGAAACCAAAGTAAGTAGGACCTGATGGTTCGTGATGTTTATTTCTCCACATCATACTGGCAGTTAACAGATCAACTTATAGCTCAAGGTTGCTATTCGTGTGCAATTATTATTTGTCTGTTGAATCAGAATAAATCTCAGATTTAATAGAGTATCAGAATAAGACCATCTAACAAGATACTTTACTACTACTTATTATTATTGTTTATTATTATTATCATTATCATAATGATAATAACGTATTACTTTTTGCTTACACCTTTATACCTTTTTTACTTGTTATACCTGTTTGGCACTTCAAAGAACTACATCTATAGTGGGATAGTGGGTGTATATGTATGTATATATGTATGTGCATATGTGTGTGTGTGTGTGTGTGTGTATGTGTATATATCTATATGTGTGTGTGTGTCTATGTATGTGGGTGTGTATAATTTATTATTATTATTTTTTTAACGATATAAGAATATTTTTGTTTCTGTTGAATAGTGATAAAAGATAAGTGCTTGTAGTGTTTAGTAATAATACATTTATGGATATTTATATTGTTTAGATGCTGAGGTGACAGCCGTTATCCACAATGACAACACTAATATATACTAAATTCACACCTAGCATATTAAATTATCACATCATTAACATGAATCATTATCTATTATCGGGTCTATGCCTAAATCATTTGCATGTTTCAGCATGCAGAATATGGAAAAACCCACTGCAGCCCTGGGTTTAAAGCCTATGAATTCTGAAAGATATGAGTAGTGCAAAGATAGCCTGATCAAATGTGATTAGTTAAAATGTTAAAAATAAAATTCCACTTTGATTAATTACAAATGCACTTAAATGTCAGATAGTTTAACAGCCATTCTGGTCATTTTAACCATATTTTAT
Source organism: Ameiurus melas (assembly GCA_012411365.1). NCBI lineage: Eukaryota > Metazoa > Chordata > Actinopteri > Siluriformes > Ictaluridae > Ameiurus > Ameiurus melas. The sequence goes on along the minus strand of CM022771.1, from coordinate 13,686,136 downwards.
TTCTGCATCTTTTATATTGCTCTTTAAATGTTTAAGCTTCTTTTCCTATGCAAAAAATATAAATAAAGTAAAATATAAAATATTTCCAGCATGAATCATGTATTTGTGTTGCTTATATTCCAGACAGTGTACACAAGATGCAGATATATACAGTGAAACATTATGTAAACTTGGCCTATACAATGGAGAACAGTTTAATAAGGAAACAACAATATAAAGTTGCATTACTGGAAGGTAATAGGATAATTTTATACATTTGTCATAAAAAAAAAAACAACAACAACCATTCTCTGCCAAACTGCAAAGCTTGGTGGTCATTGTGTTTGTTGATGTTAATGATGATGTTTATTCTTCGGCTCCTACCTCAATACTCTACTCCATCATTTCAGCACAAGATGTATTTTCTACACCCTCTAAGTGCCATGGATGTAGAAAAGCTTATTAATCCTCTGCATGGATAAATGAAATATGAAGTAATTATATCTTTATGAACCAATACATTTGGATCTTTATTTAGCCATCTACAGTTAAGACCAAAATACACTTCAGCTAAACACATTCACACAATTTTCACAACTCTATAGATTTTAAATGTTTCCTTACATTTCCTATGGCAAGTCAGTTAGGGCATGTGCTTTGTTCATGTCAGAAGTACAGTCCCCTCTTAAACTATTGGAATGGAAATTCACTTGATTCTGCTATAAACCAAAGACATTTGTCTTTGAGATCAAAAGATGGATATGAGAAAACATTCTAGGATTTCAGCTTTTATTTCATGGTATTTACATGTAGTTAAACAACAAAAAACATAAAACCTTTTGTATTAGACCACCTAAATTTTAGGTGAGCAAAACTGCAGGAGCTTCAGTGCAAATGTATAGCCAACAGGATTAAGGTCTAGTAATGGACTTGGCCAGTCTAAAAGCAACCACTTTTTCTTTGTCCTTCTGCATTCCTTTCCTTGTTCTTCTGGCCTTGCTGCATTATAAGACCTCCCAATTATTTTGGATGCATTTATTTGTAAATTGTCAGACAGTTCCCGTAAACTTCTGAATTAATTCTGCTGCTATCATCATGAGTTACGTCATCAATAAAGATTAATGAGCCTGTTTCAGAAGCAACCATGCAAGTCCAAGATATGACACTCCTTCCATCATGTTTCACAGATGAGCTTGTTTGTTTTGGATCATGAGCAGATCCATTCTTTCTCGACGCTTTGGCCTTTACATCACTTTGGTAGAGCATAATCTTGGTTCCTGGACTTTGTGGATCATCTTTGTATTTCTTTGCGAATTCCAGTCTTGCTTTCCAATTCTTAATGCTGATGAGAGGTTTGTATCTTGTTGTACGGACTCTATATTTCTGCTTTTTTTTGAAGACTTCTTCAAATGGAGAACCTTCACCCTGCCCTGTGGAGGATGTTGGTAAAAAAAAATTGTGAACCTCTACAGGTCCAGTTCCTCCTTAGGAGCAATTTTCAAACAATGGAAGGTACCGTAAGCATCTATACCAAAAACCATATACAGATATAAAACTATTGGGACTACATAGATACTTCATCACCCAGGAAGGAGGCACAGATTATCTCTCAGTTATGAACAAACATTGGTCTGAAAAGTTCAACTGAACCCCAAGATAACAACAAAAGAACTGCTGAAGTAGTTGGAGGCATCAGGTTCCAAAGTATATGGCCAAAAGTATATGGACACCCAGATGAAATAATGAGTTCAGGTGTTTCAGCCCATTGCTAACAGGCGCTTAAAATCAAGCACATAGCCATGCAATCTCCACAGGTAAGCATTGATCATAGAATTGCTAGTACTAAAGATCTCAGCAAAATCATTCAGTAAGGTCTGGTCTGTTGTAAATCCTTTGTTGGTCTCCATGTGCATCTCTCAGACAGCAAAGAGCACGTGGGGCGGAGGAAGTCCCGGTTCCAACCAATTGCAGCATTTGCTTGAGTGTTTGGTTGAACCTTTTCATGCGGCCATCAGTCTGGGGGTGGTAGACAGATGTCCTCTTGTGCTTTACCTGCAACAACTGACACAGATCAACCATTATACAGGACATGTAGGCATACCCTGGTTGCTCAGGATGTCCTTGGGGATTCTCATGTGATTGAACAGGTGCATGAGCTGCTTCAGAGTGCTGCAGGAAGTGGCTTTATGAAGGAGGACCACCTTGGGGTACTTGGTGGCATGTTTGACATTCCCCAAGATGTATTCATGAGCCTGGGTGGATTTTGGGAGCAGCCCTATGAGGTCCATGCCTTTCCTTTAAAAGGGAACGCCAATGATGGGGAGAGGGATGAGGGGTGCAGGTGCTGACTTCTAGGGCTCAGTGCACTGACACTGGGAGCACTGCTTGCAGTAAGCCCAGAGTTCTGCATCCATGTTGGGCTAGAGGAAGTTGTTGCCCAGATTATCCAGTGTGTTACGCTCCCCCAGGTGGCCACCCAGTGGGTGCGAGTAGAACAGGCGCATTAGAAGCTGTGTCTTAGAGTGGGGGACTACAAGGAGGTCACAGGTATGATCACAGACCATTACAGTAACTTCTCCTTTCACCAGTAAATAGGAGTCTGGAAGTCTCAGTTCTGGGTTTTGGTTGATTCCTTCTATAATGAAAGAGTCTTTATTGACCACATATACATATGCACAGTGAAATTATTTTCTTCTCATACCCCAGCATATTAGGAAGTTGGGGTCAGCATGCAGGGTCAGCCATGATACAGCGCCCATGGAGCAGAGAGGGTTAAGGGCCTTGCTCAAGGGCCCAACAATGGCAGTTTGACAGTGCTGTGCCTTGAATCCCCGACCATCCAATCAGTAGCCCAGAGCCTTAACCTTCAAGTCACCACTGCTCTATCTGCTGCACCTGACACCATCAGTCCTTCAGGTAGTTGAAAAAATAAATGGAACACTTTATTTAAGTGTTCCCTTTAAGTGTTCCCTTTATTTTTTTGAGCAATATATAACATTTTTGTGCTAATATTGTGAGAACGTTTTAAAGACAAGATAACTTTGAACAAATATTCTACTAATGTTACTGGAAGAAGGTTTGTTCATAAGTTTGATATAACATTGTCAGAATGTTAGCCAATGTTCTGAGAATGTTTTTTGTTAGGGGAATCCCTGGGAATACGAGTCATGAACTGACCATGAACTTTTGTCTTAATGCTGGTAGTCAGGGATAGATCACAGGTCTGTAAACAGTGAAACAGTTGTTAAGAGGTACTATATTCATGTTCTGTTAAAGCCTACAATATACTACTTACTACTAGATATTTCACGTGTGGGGCAGCTGTGGCTCAGGTGGTTGAGCGGGTTGTCCACTAATCGTAGGGTTGGAGCTTTGATTCCCAGCCCACATGACTCCGCATGCCAAAGTGTCCTTGGGCAAGACACTGAACCCTGAGTTGCTCCCGATGGCAACTTGGCGCCTTGCATCGCAGCTCTGGAACCATTGGTGTGTGAGTGTGTATGAATGGGTGAATGAGACACAGTGTTAATCACTTTGGATAAAAGCGCCATTTACCATTTAATTTAATACTCTAGTCTACCTGAATATTTATGCTATGCACTGACTTCCCTTTAATATATAAGGTGTCCAAAAAACATTGTTAAACTACATATTCCCAGCAAAAAAAGAAACATCCATTTTTCAGGAGACTGTACAGATGTGGTCATTAAAAATACACTTCAAAGTAAACAAGATCCTATGATTTTTTGCAGTATCACAGGTGTGCTGCGAGGAAAGGAAATACAAGTAGATACAGTAGTTCTACCTGGGCATCTACTGTATTCACATATATATTCTTTTATCAACCAAACTGTGCTGTTTCTTGTACTGAAGCCCATGATCTGCTTGTGCTTGGCCTGCATATCTGTGAACCTCTCGCAGTTTTGCAACAAGCAGCAAAGCACATTAAACATTGTCAAGCCTGAAAAAATGGAATGTGTGTTCAGTTAGATTTCAAAAAAATATTACGTATGGTTTACATAGAAACATTACATTTCTCATCAACAATTACAGAATTAAGTATTGGATACATCAACATTTGTTTCAGTAAATATATTTCCAATGACGCTATTCACATGAAATTTTCACCAGACATCAGTATTAACTTAAGAAATCCAGAAATATAAAGAATTCACAACATTAAAGATCATAAATAAAGTTATGTGTAATAAAGTGAAATGACGCAGGAAAAGAGTAGTGAACATGCTCTATGAGGGTTTAGCGCTACCTGACCAGCTGACCTACATGTTGGAGATGTCCCACACATACCCAAAGTGTGGAGCCCATTCCACTGAACTATCCAAAATATATTTCAAATGAAACTGCACAAAACGTTTAAAAATTAAGAGACTGACAGAAAATCCAGAGACTCTATTTGCAGACCTCCATAAGGATGGCAGCACCAGCAACCTGACTTTTTACATGAATAAACCCCATGCATGACACAGCGCAATAATTTCAAACTTTCCCTCTGCTGAAAGAAAAGGCATTCTGAATCATCTGAAGGGGTTTGATGGAGCTGGCTGGGAGTCCCAAAAGTAGTGAGTTGCAGTAGTCCAGTTTTGAAATAACAAGAGCCTGGACTAGTATCTCTGAACCTGTTCAGTGAGGTAGGGTCTGTTTTTCTTGATATTGTACAGGATGAACCTACAGGGCCATGCAGTTGTTGAGATGTGGTCTGTAAAGGTCAAGCTGTCAAGCTGGCTTGAGTGTGGTTGAGCTGAGCTGCATAGTGAGATTGTGGTTGATTGAGGGACAGGCTGGGATGATGAGAAGCTCAGATTTTGCCAGGTTGAGCTTAAGATGGTGTTCCCACATCCAGACCAAGATGTCTGATAGGCAAGCAGAGATGCATGGATAGTCAGGCTAGAAGGACAAATAGAGCTGGGTGTCGTCAGCATAGCAATGATATGAGAAGCCATGAGACTCAATCACCTGCCCTAGAGATGTAGTGTAGATAGAAAAGAGGAGTGGACTTAGGTTGAAAATATTAGACGTGAAATACAGGCCATTAAATTAAAACCGGACAGTACTGTAACAAACCCATTACATGACAATGTAGCAATATTAGATCAATGTTTAGAGTGTTTTGCTCCACTTAGAGAGACCGAATTAACTACATTAATCTCTTCAGCCAATTCATCATTGCATACTAGATCCCATACCTACATGTTTCTTTAAACAGATATGTCCAGGAGTAATTGAACCACTTTTAAATATAATAAATTAATCCCTAAGCACTGGCTATGTACCTAAATCACTTAAATTAGTAGTTATTAAACCCTTGATTAAAAAACCCGACCTCGACCCATCTCAATTGTCCAGCTATAGACCTATATCAAATCTCCCCTTCATCTCCAAGATTTTAGAAAAGGTTGTAGCAAAGCAGTTATGCTTGTACATAGATAGGAACAACATTCATGAAATGTATCAGTCAGGATTTAGACCTCACCTAGCACAGAGACAGTGTTAGTTAAAGTAATAAATGACCTTATACTGACCTCTGATCAGGGTTGTGTCTCGCTGCTTGTGTTACTCGACCTGAGTGCAGCTTTTGATACTATAGATCCCACTATTCTCCTTGATAGATTAGAAAATGTTGTTGGCATTATCAGTTCATAGATGTAAATGGTGACTTCTCCATGCATTCTGAGGTTACTTTTGGAGTTCCACAGGGTTCTGTTTTAGGCCCACTGCTTTTTAATTTATATATGCTACCCCTAGGACAAATTATTCGTAAAGATGGAATTAGCTTCCACTGTTATGCTGATGATACACAGCTGTATGTTTCAGTGAAGCCAGAAGACAGACAGAAGCTTAGTAAAGTTGAGGATTGTGTGAAGGACATTAGACAATGGATGTTAACTAACTTCCTTTTACTTAATTCTGATAAAACAGAAATACTTTATTAGGCCCACATGTAGGTTGAAGTAATCTTTCTGATCACATGGTTACTCTGGATGGACTTTCTGTTTCAACATGTACAGCAGTTAAAGACCTCGGAGTGATTATTGACTCCAGCCTATCATTTGATGCTCATGTATGTAATATTAATAGGATAGCCTTCTTTCATCTCAGAAATATTTCTAAGATAAGAAACATATTGTCACTACACGATGCGGAAATACTAGTTCATGCATTCGTCACCTCTAGACTAGATTACTGTAATCTGGGGCTCTGAGGTCACCAGGTGAACCTCGGGCTTGAGCGGATCTTGGTCGGCCATGTCAATAGTCTTGGGCATGGGCAGAACTTGGTCAGCCGTATCGGTAGACTTGGGCATGGGCAGAACTTGGTTGACAGTGTTGGTAGACTTGGGCATGGGCTGTACTTGGTCGGCAGTGTCGGTAGACTTGGGCGTGGGCAGAACTTGGTCAGCCGTATCGGTAGACTTGGGCGTGGGCAGAACTTGGTCTGCCGTGTCGGTAGACTTGGGCGTGGGCAGAACTTGGTCGGCCGTGTCGGTAGACTTGGGCGTGGGCAGAACTTGGTCTGCCGTGTCGGTAGACTTGGGTGTGGGCAGAACTTGGTCGGCCGTGTCGGTAGACTTGGGTGTGGGCAGAACTTGGTCTGCCGTGTCGGTAGACTTGGGCGTGGGCAGAACTTGGTCTGCCGTGTCGGTAGTCTTGGGCGTGGGCAGATCTTGGTCCGGCCGTGTCGGTAGACTTGGGTGTGGGCAGAACTTGGTCGGCCGGGTCGGTCAGGTCAGCAGGCTTGGACATGAACAAAACTTGGTCAACTGGGTCAGCAGGCTTGGACATGAGCGGAACTTGGTCAACTGCATCAGCAGGCTTGGACATGAGCGGAACTTGGTCAACTGGGTCAGCAGACTTGGACATGAGCAGAACCTGGTCAGCAGGCTTGGACATGAGCAGAACTTGTTCAGCTGGGTCAGTAGACTTGGACAGTAACGGTTCTTGGGATTCCGTCTCTTCGACCTGGGACATGAGCGTTACTTGGAAGGTCACCTCCACCACATTGACTGGAACCTGAAGCGGCTTGGTGGAAGCTGCCCTGTCAATCCCCTCATAATAGAGGTTAAATGGCAGGTCAGCCTGGGGCTGTCCATTGACTTTCCACCCAAGTAAATCCAGACCATGAAGTTGCCCTGGCTGCATGAATTCCTCCATAAAAAGTTCTGAAACCTGAGTAACATCATGGAGGGCTGAGGACCCAGCACTCACCAGCTGCTCCGCCCAGTCATGGTTCGGACCGCAAAACCTGGACACCAAGAACACGATCCACTGTTTCTTAGTAGGCTTGGGATACGCCAGACTGCAAAAATATTCCTGGCAGCTGAAGAGGAAAACCAGCGGGTAGCTCCCCAATCCCGCTGTCTCTGGCGGAAGTTTGACGGCGTACCATTGAGGGAGCTGCATAGACAAAAAATGTGGCCAGTAATCCGAGCGTTTCCCGAGACGGTATTGTCCTGTTACTTTCATTGTGGCGTGATGTCTCCCCTGTCTTCCTGCTGCATCCATGGTGTGGCGGAATTTTCTGTCACGTCTCGCAACGTGAGGAAGTTCAGACGGATGCAAGCGCAGTATGAACAGGTTTTATTTAGGAGAGAGACAGGCAGATAAATCCAAAATGTGATCCATAAACGTAATCCAGTAACAGGCAAAAGGTCAGGCGATCGGCAAACAGGCATACATCAAGGTCTTGGTCACGGAAAACAGGGTCAATAAACAAAACGAGAAAGATGAACTATGATGAGGAACTGGGAGCGGATAACCCAGCGTGAACTAACCCAGCGTGACTATGACTACTATACAATCTAATCTAACTCATTCAAATCAAACTCATCTAATATTCCACCTTGTTTGCTGGGTGGCATTACTCTGGAAAACCCTAACAGGTTACAGCTTAATTATTAAACATATAACAGATTAACAAACACCAGTCCCTTAAGTCAGCTAACTGCTATTTAATATAAACTATGAAACTATGAAAATAAAAATAAACTACAGAAACTGTATAATAATTGGAATAAGTGGAAAAACATAGCTCTTTAGGAAATTAATAAAATGATTTCTTGTTCTTGGTAAAATGTTTTAACTAACACACCACTTTCTTAATTTTAAGAAACATTTTTAATTTTAGCATGATTTGCTTCAGAGTTCAATTTTTCAAACTGCACACAACAGATAAGTCAGCAAAATCTGATTCCGTAATAATCACTTATTACAGATCACTTCATTTATTTGATTCTGGATTTGATTTAAGCATTTTTTTCACACAGACTTGTACCAGCTTTGACTAGTTTTCAGATTATCATTTTAAACATATTGGAGTGTTTTTGTAAACTCTGATTTCAGTCCAGTATTTTAGAGTACAATACTAAATCATTGGGCATTGTAGGGCTAATTTTGGGCCAGGATTGAGGCAGGACTACTGTTAAAGTCAGGGATCACTCTACTCACTAGCTGGAAAACTCACTACTCACTAGCTCGTAGACCTTCTAAGGTGTCATAGGCTCATATCAATTAAAAATCAAAGAGAAAAGATGTCCATTTGAAAACCCGAAGAAGCCACAAAGGTCTGCTGTGTAGATTGGTTTGTGTGCTGTTAAGAGAAATCCATACAGAACCAGTGGCATTAATGGTGCCAGTGGGGCTTGCCACAGCCATAGTCACTCTGGAGGTTTGTATGGTTTTGCTTGTATTGTATGGATATGTTTGTGATGGGCTTAAATTGGTGAAATACTTGTGAGGAAGAGTGCAAATTGAAAATAAGAACAAGCCACAAGGCCAGATGTACAACGCTCCATGGAAGGGAATGCCAATAGAGAGAAAGTTGCAGAATCATTGTGCCAACTGGTTTACAGAAGTTATATCTTATATACACTCTGAAATACAGCTGCAGTGAACATTGGGAATGCAATATCTAGGTGATTTCATGTATAGAATAGAAAATGAACTTGTGGGAGGGTCATCTGATGCTTTCATGGTGAGTGGCACATTTTTGTGGAGCTCCTGCTACCATTCTGCAATTGTTTGAGTTACACCAAACTAAGTGGACTTCTAACTTGATTACCTTACCTGTAAACTCCTGATAATGAAGGCGCAGAAGGTCGGCAATCTGTTAAATTCTTTCAGACATGGCTGAATACTTGGCAGGGCCTGAAAATCAAACATGGCACAATAAAAATCAACTGAGCGCACAGGATAAGCCTCCCAAGGGGCAATTGTCCATAATCTGTGTTAATCAAGCTCCATAATTATGGAGAAAAGTGCTAAATCTTCATGGCATCTGCTAAAGAAAAGGACCTTATCTACAAGGGATGTGCCATCTCCATCATGCAAGATCTCTTGGTGAAGGTCAATTCCAGTAAAGTCCCATTTTGCTTGTATTTCTACTTGCTAAAATGTATTATAAGGTGTTTACTCTACATATATTAACGTTGTCTACCTAACAAGTTTGGATGTTGGCTATGTTGAGTATCTGACTACATCAGGTTCTGTAAGAAGAGCATTGTCCCCACCAAGAAGGTCCGCTGCTTCCCCAACAACAAGCCTTGGATCAACAGGGACACAGCTGATAATGATGACACCAAGAAGGGAATACAGATGGAGCTGAGAAGGGCTAATGACTGCTATAAGAACATGAATGAGGGGATGCTGCAACAGAACAATCCAAGAGACGTGTGGGGGAGTGAGGAGCATTATTGGCATGAAAAGGCCAGAATAAAGAGTTCAGGGGACAAAGGGTTAACCCAATGATTTAAATTAGGTTCAACTCACCAATGCAGGTCTAAATTCCCTCCACTTGGGGATTGGGACACGATAGCCATAGCCCAACTCTTCTCACCATCAGACAATGCAAAGACATAGAATGACATTGCTACACATACCATCAGCACCCATATCCCCACCCCCACCATATCCCCAACCACCCCAGTCATTATGATCATGGCCAGCCAGGTGAGATGACAGCTCAGTAAGACCCGGATTAACAAGGCCAGAGGATATGACAGTATCAACCCAAGGGTGCTTAAAGTGTGTGCAAAACAGCTGGCAGAAATGTTTTGGCATCTTCTTTACCTGTCCCCGAGGCTGAAAAATGAGCCTAGGATCTGGAAGACATCCTGCATAGTCCCTTTGCCCAAGAAAGGAATTCCCAGTGCTCAGACCCATGGAATGCAAATGACTGGATCCACTGCAGCTTGTGTACCAGGTTGACATTGGTGTGGAGGATGTCATCATTTACTTGCTTCACAGAGTTTACACACCTGGAGAGGCCACAAAGTACTATGAGGATCATGTTCTTTGATTTCTCTATTGCTTTTAACATGATCCAGTGACTCCAGCTGGCTGAGAAGCTCTCTGTGAAACAGCTGGACCCGGACCTCATGGCTTAGATTACAGATTACCTCACTGACAGGCCACAGTATGTCAGGCTGAAAGGATCCTTGCCAGACTTTGTGACCAGTGTTGTAGAATCTTCTTAAAGTCTCTCGGATTTGATGCCAGAATGTAGACTTTACTGCCAAAGTAATAGAGCCGAGATGTCTGCAGAGAATCTGACTCCAAGACTCCATCTTGATACATTATTTTATAAACTTTCAAAAATGTGACAAGAGCATGCTAAGGAATAACAAATACCAAGCTAGCAAGAAGATACAGAGGACAAGCTCAATTATATTAAAAACTACAAACTAGGAGTGAGAAATATGTATTCATGTGATTTCCCACAAGCTAGAGTTACAACCCCAATTCCAAAAAAGTTGGGATGCTGTGTAAAATGTAAATAAATGTAAATAAAAACAGAATGCAATGATTTGCAAATCTCCCCCTCTTGGGCATGGAGTTCGCCAGAGCATCACAGGTGGCCACTGGAGTCTTCTTCCACTCCTCCATGTTGACGTCACAGAGCTGGTGGATGTTAGAGACCTTATGGTGGACGTTACTGCTCCTCCACCTTCTGTTTTGAGGATGCCCCACTGATGCTCAATAGGGTTTCGGTCTGGAGACATGCTTGTCCAGTCCATCACCTACACCCTCAGCTTCTTTAGCAAGGTTATCATGCTGGAATACTGCCCTGTGGCCCAGACTCCGAAGGGAGAGGATCATGCTCTGCTTAAGTATGTCATAGTACATGTTGTCATTCATGGTTCCCTCAATGAACTGTAGCTCGCCAGTGCCAGCAGCACTTATGCAGCCCTAATTCTTGACTGTAGGCCAGGCACACTTGTCTTTGCACTCCTTACCTTGTTTCTGCCCCACACGCTTGACACCATCTGAACCAAATATGTTTATCTTGGTCTTATCAGACCACAGGACATGGTTCCAGTAATACTTAGTCTGCTTGTCTTCAGCAAATTGGTCTTCAGTTTGTGGGATTTCTTGTGCATCATCTTTAGAAGAGGACGACAGCCATGCAGACCAATTTGATGCCGTGTGTGACGTATGGTCTGAGCACTGACAAGCTGACCCCCTACCCCTTCAACCTCTGCAGCAATACTGGCAGCACTGATACATCAATTTCCCAAACACAACCTCTGGATACGACGTTGAGCACATGCATTCAACTTCTTTCTTTGATCATAGCGAGGCCTGTTCTGAGTGGAACCTGTCCTGCTAAACCTCTGTATGGTTCTGGCCACCGTGCTGCAGCTCAGTGTCAGGGTAGGCCATCTTTATGAAAAGCAACAATATTTTTTTTCAGATCCTCAGAGTGTTCTTTGCCTTGAGGTGCCATGTTGAACTTCCAGTGACCAGTATGAGAGAGTATGAGAGTGATGGTACCAAATGTAACACACCCGCTCCCCATTCACACCTGAGACCTAACACTAACAAGTTGCATGACACCGGGGAGGGAAAATGGCTAATTGGGCACAATTTGGACTTAAGGGTGTACTCACTTTTGTTGCCAGCGGATTAGACATTAATGGTTGCGTGTTGAGTTATTTTGAGGGGACAGCAAATTTACACTGTTATACAAGCTGTACACTCACTACTTTACATTGTAGCAAAGTGTAATTTCTTCAGTGTTGTCACATGAAAAGATATAATCAAATATTTTTAAAAATGTGAGCGGTGTACTTGCTTTTTTGAGATACTGTATATTTACAGTTCCTTATTCTCTTTCCTGAAACTACACTCCGATATCTCTGCTTCCTGAAGTTACTTTAATCTGCTTGACATTAATTCAAAATGGCTTACCATACTTATGGTCTCATTGCTTGTCCAAATAATGTGGTCTCCCAAATGAAATTCAATTATTTTTTAATTATTTGGTAACCAATTTCTGCTTTCAATCTTCTGCTGTAACGACATGAGACGGTTGACAGGAAGTAAACGCAGGAGTGATGTCACAAGGAAACGCGGTCTAACCAAATCTGGCTTTAAACATGAACACTGGATACGAGAGCAAACATGTCACTAAGACCGATAGCATGCTAAATGCTACAACATTCACAGATATACCAATACTCTTAGTTAACGTAACATAAATACAGCACAAAGTGCGCAGCCACACAAGGGGTTTAAATGACAAACACAATCAAACTAAACCATGGACACCTTGGGAAAATCAAATACATCCTCAAACATAAACCAATACTCAAACAGGAAGAGAACGAACCAAAACAAAAGTCATGTGTACACCTCACCCAGTTCAGTCACTTGTATGTGCGCACTTAGAAGTCACAGTGCCATCTGCTGGCGATGGCGTAACATCTGCTATCACATGTGCTTTACTGTAGATCTAATCACTATTATTACGTATATATGTGCAGACTCCCTCTAAAATTTAAATGAGGTGTATTTTAAAATCTGGACTAGGTAAGCAAAAAATATTATATAAAGATGTCAACTACTCTTTTCTAGTTGATCTAGTTGATCTAAGTTATTGTTTCATTTTATTTCATTTAAAACCCCAAAATCAAACTATTTGTCAACCCATCTAGGTCAGACACTCATTCAAGTGAAAGGATGATGAATATTTAATTTAGGGGATAAACTTCTTTTATTCTAATGCCTGTTAATAGTTTTTCGTATGTTATGCAAATATGACTGTATTCAGTATATCTATGCCTGCTTGGAGTGACAGATATTGCACCACACACGGGATGAATTTTGAGCATTTTTGTCTTTTTCAACATGTGTATCTGTAAGTGATTCAATTAGTCTGGTCTCAATCATTATTGGGTGCTTAAAAACTGGTCCAAACAAACTTTTTCCATTTACTACGTACAATTTATTGGGCACTAAAACAAGAGTTGGGTCTGTCTGTTTGGATCACAATGACTACACTGAGGAAAATTTCCAAAAAGTCTACAAAATCAATGTTTCAGGATGTTTGTAGTACAAACCATGGTATCTCGTCCCTTCATAGAGTTCTAAAAGCTCCTATTCTATTCACACACTCATGCACTCCCACACAATACACACACCAGCATCTCTCTCTCTCTCTCTCTCTCTCTCTCTCTCTCTCTCTCAGACATACACACACACACACACACACACACACACAAAAGTAGGGGCTGTTATTCACTCTTATACACTCACACAGTTGCTCATGTTTTCATGCAACATTCAAACAAACTCACAACAAGCACACCACAGTGACAAACGTAAGGCTTTTAACGTAGGCAATATGAATTCGGCACACTCAGCAAAACCCATATATAGCCATTCCTGGAGCAAACATCTACCTTCTAAAAAAGAAAAGAGAACAAGAAAGTAAGCAGTGCCCTCTACTGGGCCTGCTGTAACATCACAGCAGGAAATACAGAGCTCTGTTGACACCAGGATATTTTCTAAATGCTTCTCCTACCGGACTTTCAGCACACTGTTTAGTATAGGGTGCAATACTTTGCATCTCACCTAATATCAGGAGGGTAAAAATAGGTCTAAATGGGCATCCACACCTACATACAGAATACAGGTTCATGGATTGCTAAACAAGGATTGGATATGAAAATTAGAAGAACAATCAAACAATCTGCAAATCCAATGTCTTGGAATGTTTTTAGTTAAGTATGACTCACAGGAATAACACTTTTCCAACTTTCCATAAATAATTTTCACATGTATCTAAAATGCATGAACATATTTTAATTGCTCATTCACGCACATACAGTGCATCCGGAAAGTATTCACAGTGCTTCACTTTTTTCACATTTTGTTATGTTACAGCCTTATTCCAAAATGGATTAAATTCATTATTTTCCTCAAAATTCTACAAACAATACCCTATAATGACAACGTGAAAGAAGTTTGTTTGAAATCTTTGAAAATTTATTCAAAATAAAAACCTAAAAATCACATGTACATAAGTATTCGCAGCCTTTGTGATGACACTCAAAATTGAGCTCACATCTTGTTTCCCCTGATCATCCTTGAGATTTAACTTGATTGTAGTCCACCTGTGGTAAATTCAGTTGATTTGACATGCTTTTGAAAGGCACACACCTGTCTATATAAGGTCCCACAGTTAACAATGCATGTCAGAGCACAAACCAAACCATGAAGTCCAAGGAATTGTCTGTAGACCTCCGAGACAGGATTGTAAGGCACAGATCTGGGGAAGGTTACAGAAACATTTCCGCAGCATTGAAAGTCCCAATGAGTCCCAATAAGCACAGTGGTCTCCATCATCCATAAATGGAAGAAGTTTGGAACCACCATGACTCTTCCTAGAGCTGGCCAAACTGTGCGATCGGGGGAAAAGGGCCTTAGTCAGGGAGGTGACCAAAATCCCAATGGTCACTCTGACAAGCTCCAGCGTGTCACTGTGGAGAGAGGAGAACCTTCCAGAAGAACAACCATCTCTGCAGTAATCCACCAATCAGGCCTATATGGTCGAGTGGCCACTCCTCAGTAAAAGGCACATGACAGCCCGCCTGGAGTTTGCCAAAAGGCACCTGAATGATGGAATTATGAATGCAGCAATGTACAGAGACATCCTTGATGAAAACCTGCTCCAGAGCATTCTGGAACACAGACTGGGTCGAAGGTCCATCTTCCAACAGGAGAACAACCCAGATTACATAGCCAAGATAACAAAGGAGTGGCTACAGGACAACTCTGTGAATGTCCTTGAGTGGCCCAGCCAGAGCCCAGACTTGAACCCGATTGAACCTCTCTGGAGAGATCTGAAAATGGCTGTGCACCGACGCTCCCCATCCAACCTGATGGAGCTTGAGAGGTCCTGCAAAAAAGAAAGGGAGAAACTGCCCCAAAATAGGTATGCCAAGCTTGTACCATTATCAAAAAGACTTGAGACTGTAATTGGTGCCAAAGGTGCTTCAACAAAGTATTGAGCAAAGGCTGTGATTACTTGGGTACATGTTCAGGTACAGACTCTTTATTTTATTTTATTTTATTTTATTTTTTTTATAAATTTGCAAAGATTTCAAACAAACTTCTTTCACATTGTCATTATGGGGTATTGTTTGTAGAATTTTGAGGAAAATAATTATTTTAATCTATTTTGGAATAAGGCTGTAACATAACAAAATGTGGAAAAAGTGAAGTGCTATGAATACTTTCCAGATGCATTGTACACACAGATACGCACATATAGACACCTAGCCACAGGAATACACACATGTACTCTCCACTCTCCCTTTATTGGCTGGAGAGACAAACGTATGCCTCAATCCAATCCTAGGGCTCATATACCACATGCTCACTTATCTTTCTTCAACATACACAAATTTTTCTTTAACACACTTATTTTTCTTCTGTGAAAGTTAGTGATGTCTCCGAATGTAGCACTCCAGGCATGTTGCCCCCACGCACGTGGAACCTGTCAAGCAAGGACAACTCACTGGTGCACTCCCACTTACCCAACTGGGAAGACCCAACCCACCATACACTGCAGTACCAAGCATCACAAGAATGAGATCTTTAACACAAAAGGACAACACTAAAGATTCCGCACCCCGCAAATTTGAGAGTCCAAATTCTGGATCGATGTGGAATTCGATACACTGAACTGGTGATAGATACAGAGATACAGAGTACTTCAAAGCGGGTGTCGTGAGCAATTTTGGTCAGGTAGGCCAAGCCAACAGGAAAGATACGACCAACCCACAGTGTCTAAATCCACAATCAGTAAACTGCAATATGTACAAAACTCTGCTGCCAGGATCCTGACTGGGACCAGGATATACAGTCATATTACTCCTGTTTTGTTACTCTCTGTTATGCGATAAGAGTATAAAGGAAGTCTATTAGCAAGCTAACATACACACATGTCCTTGAATATTGGTGCTTCTTCTCTAATGAGCACCTTGCTGCACAGTTGGCCTTATCAGTCCTTTGTGTACATACATATTTTGTGTTTTTTTATTAGCTTGGCAATAATAGTGGATACATGATATGGAATAACAGATACCAAGCTAGAAAAAAAGATACAAACTAGGAGTAAGAAATGTGCTCAGTGATTTCCCACAAGCTAGAGAGACATTAATAGTTTCCTTGATCAACAAGCATGAATACTCTCTCATATCTCATACATTGATTATACATGATTGGATTATACTTTCATTGATTAAGACTGATTAACTGATTGATTAAATGTCCATACTAGCAACACTGGTGCACCCCAGGGAACTCTACTTTCTCCATTCTTGTTCACCATTTCTACCTCTGACTTCTGCTTCAATTCGGGAACCTGCTACATACAGAAGTTCTCAAAAAGTTTTCAAGAATTGTTGGCTGTAATACAGATGATAAGGAGGAGGAGTACAGATACCTTATTGAAAGCTTCCTTAGATGATACAACAACAACCACCTCCAGCTCAACATCTGGAAAACCAAGGAGCTGATTGTGGACTTTGAGCATAGCAAGAGGCCCCCCACCCTTGTTGTCATAAGGGGGAGTGAATGGAGATAGTGGACACCTACAAGTTCTTATGGGTGCAGCTAAATCACACACTGGACTGGTCAGACAACACTGAGGCACTCTATAAAAAAGGACAGAGGAGGATGTACTTTCTGGGGAAAGTACTCGTCCATAGTCAAAATCTAGGCGTCACACAAAAACCTAGTAATAAATTTAATTCTTTTGAAATTCTTTATACCAGTATAACTTATGTAGCCACAAAAATAAGTAAATTCCTCTAAAAATTATTTATAGACCTCCAGGGCCATATATTGAATTTCTTAGTGAATTTGCAGACTTTGTCTCAAACCTGGTTGTGTCTGTAGATAAAGCATTAATCGTCTGTGATTTTAATATTCATTTTGATAATCTGGAAGACCCTCTGAGCATAGCGGCTGTGTCCATCATAGATTCCCCAAACAGCAGCAGAACAATGACAGAAGATAAGTCGGTATGTTTGATTGGTCTAACTAGGTATCATTAGCCTGACTAATGTCTTGAAAAGCATTTATGATATAATTTCTCATCATTTTCATCTCTGTCAGTGCTTGAAGTTGGAAAAAAAATAGGTGTTGCATGTTGCCAGTGTATAGCCTAAATATACTAGGGCTGGATATTGTTGTCTACCTCATATACTGTATGTATTATGATACATCACATTATAGCACAAAACGTCATATTCTTTTCACATATTACATCAAGATTGTTATTGCTCATTACAAACTCTGAAAATTTTACTGATGATGATGATGATGATGAGTATTATTATTATTATTAATAATAAGTAAGTAATCAATTAATTCATTCTGTTAACAGGGAAACTCAACTTCAATGAAATCTATCACTACCATAAAAACCACAGGACTACCCAACCCACAATGTAAGGATTTTTCTTCTTCATCTACTTTTTCGTTTCTTCTTCTTCTTCTTCTTCTTCTTCTTCTCCTCTTCTTCTTCTTATTATTATTATTAATTTTCTTCTTCTTCTTCTTCTTCTTCTTCTTCTTCTTCCTCTTCTTCTTCTTCTTCTTATTATTATTAGGGTTAGTAAAGGATCACCTCATATCTTTGGCCATGTAAGACACCTTGTTAACTAGCTGTCAGAGTAAAGTTAAAAACGTTATACAGTTCGAAAGTATTGGCACAGCCACTTCTTTTGTTTTTGCTATGCAGAAGACATTTGGATTTGAGATCAAAAGATGAATTTGATTCGATAGCCCAGTGACATCAACAAACTTTAGCATTTTTCTTTTCCAGGTTTGCACTGCAGCTTCTTTCAGTTGTTGTTTGCTTTGAGGGGTTTCTCAGTCTCTTCACCAGTTGAAATACATGCTCAATTGGGTTAAGGTCTGGTAATTGACTTGGCCAGTCTAAAACCTTCTCCTTCTTTACCATGATGAAGTCCTTTGTTGTGTTGAGAGTATGTTTTGGGTCATTGCATGATGAAGTTCCTCCCAATTAAGTTTATTTATTTTACTTCATTCATATTTCTGGATGTGTTCCCTTTAAGGATTAGAATGGGTGAGTGGTGAGTGTAGGATGTAACAGACAGGGCAGTCAATGAGACAAGACAAGAGAAGATAGCATGGACATAGCAATTATTAGGGTGGTAGGTTAGGGGTATGGAGGAGGATATGGGGTGTGCCGTAATAGTTGGAATGTGGATTGAGTTCATTAATATGTATAACATCAACTTTGATTGCATGTGTTTGTGAGCATTATGTTTGAGATGTGTGATATGACTTTGATTATGTGGTATGTCTGTAGGTACTGTATTGTCTGCTATTGTGAAGTGATTGCCTGGTTTATGTAATTGATGAGTGGTGTCCAAATATAGTTCAATTAGGTAGTTTTATTTTTGATTGAGGCAGAAACTTTTCCCATTTTTATGTAGTCGAATATTAAGTTATTTCAATGTGTGATATTAAAGTTATTCGTTGATTTCCACTTTGTTAGTATGAGTGTAACTGTTGTCTGTGTTGTGTTTTCTTTTAACCAAATAAATAGATGGATGGCAACAGAGTCGACTCTTCATTTACTCTCTGTCAAAGAGATAACACTGCTCATTCATTGTTTGCTTTCCCCCTCAACATTTCTCTACCATGCAAACACAGTACGGAAATGGGAAAGAGAGGAGGTGCAAAGGAATAAAATCAATAAAATAAAGATTTAACATAAATGACAAAAAACATACCTGACAAAGAAATAACACAGTCTCATACAGTGTGTGCTTTCACTCTCAACATTTCTGTAAAATAAATTTCAAGTTCACTGCAGTTAACACATGCTACAAGTTCACAGATGACGCAAAAAAAACAAAAAACAAATAAACAAAAAAACCTAATTATAACCTTATTTGAAGTGAAAACATGAAAATAATAAACCATACATGGGAAATAATGTCATAAATACTATTTAGAAAAAGAATGCTAGATTAAAAGTGATATTTAAGGCAAAGATGAAATTGGATTAATCAGAGCTTATTAAAATCCTACCTCTCCCATGCAAACACAGTCTGGAAAAGAGGAGATGCATAGACAGGAAGCTAACATTTACACGCTGCAGTCAGAAAATTAAAGGGGGAGATGCATACATACAGTCACATCAGGAATACATTTTTTTTTGTAATTCTATATATTAAATGTATAGAATACTTTCCATACCCGTTACATTTGGGTCATCATCATTTTGCATGGTATGGTAATTGAGCTAGGGCACATGGCTTAGTGGTTAGCATGTTCACCTCACACCTCCAGGGTGTCGAAGAGTCGGCCGTGTGCAGAGTTTGCATATGCAGAGTTTGCATGTTCTCCCCGTGCTGTGGGGGTTTCTTCAGGTACATACATGGTAGGCTGATTGGCGTGTCTGTAGTGTATGAATAAGTGTGTATGTGATTGTGCTATCTATCCAGGGTGTACCCCGCCTTGTGCCCGATGCTCCCTGGGATAGGCTCCGAGTTACCCCACCAAGGAGTAAGTTGGATGGATGGATGGTAATTGAGCTGGATTTGGATGGTATTTTATATATTTTGGAAAGGACTTTAATTGGTGTTGTGTATAGTTCTGACACTAATAAAGTCTAATATGTTGTCGTTTAGGTTGAATTTCAAGCATATTATGTTTCTGAGTTGTAGAAATTCAAAGAAATGTTTATTTTCTAGTCCATGCTTCTCAACTAGATATAGTAGTGATGTAAAGGTGTTGTTTTGTCATACTGTATGTGTTTAAGGTATGTAGTGTCTTTTTATACATATGTGGAGATGTTTGTTATCTTCACTGTGTCTGTGAATTCGGGGATGTGCCATATGGGAGTTTGTTTTGTTAGTTGGAGTGGTAAATTTATAGTTTTATCAAATTTGCATCAAACTGTTAAAGCCACTGTAATTGTTGGACTTTTGAAGATATTTGATAGCAGTGCTGATGAATGGTAGATCTAAGATTCCGATTTATTTGCGTAAGTGATTGTTCAGTATCTAGCCATATCTCATTTGTCTGACTGGGTTTTAACCATTTGATTATATATTGGAGTTAGTTAGTAAGGCAATATTGTTCAAAGTTTGGGCCATTGATTCCTCCATGCTATTTGGGTCTGCATAAGGTGGTTAATTTGATTTTGGGAGGTTTGTTTTTTCAATAAAATTTAGTGATGCTGGAATTGAATGATTTGAACCAGGAAGGGGGAGGTTGCACAGTGATCACTGAAAATAAGTAATTTAGTTTTGGTAGTATCATAATTTTTATGGATGCTATTCTGCATCCATACAAGATGCGAGAGAGGGGAAAGTTTATCCAGTATTGGAGATCATTATTTATGGTGTGCAGTAATGGGTTAAAATTGAATTTATGAAAGTCTGACAACTTGGCACCAAAATACTGTAAGTAATGTCACCTGTGCTTATGGGGATAAGTAGAGATTGTACTGTAGTATCGGAACATTTCATGTTGAGAGTGAGCATAGTGGACTTGGTCCAGTTAATTGAGAAATTGGAAAGTTGGGAATATTCTTTTATTGTGTGGATAGTCTGTTATTCTGATTCTTACTGCTGATGAGTGGTTTACATCTTGTGCTATGGCCACTATATTTCTGTATTCAAAGTTTCTTTGAAACAGTAGATTGTGATACCTTCACCCCTGCACTGTGGAGGTTGTTGTTGATATCACTGACTATTGTTTTTGGATTTTTCTTCACAGCTCGCACAATGTTTCCATCATCAATTATGACTGTTTTCATTGGCCAACATGTTAATGCACTTGTGGCTTCTTTCTTTTTCAGGACATTCCAAATTGTTGCACTGGCTATGCCCAGTCCTTATTCAATGGCTCTGAATGATATTCACTCTTTTCTCAGCTTCAAAATGGCTTAGACAGATCCCATAAACAGATCTCTGACCTTCAGGTTGGCTTATACTTTTTAACAAATGCAGGCTTTACATGCAAAACCCTGGGCTCAAACTAAGAGTAGACATTTATAGCTATTAATTGTTTAAACTATCAATGTAACAGGGCACACCTGGGTAACAAGGAACACCTGTCAGTTAAATTTTCCCATATTTTTATCACTTGAAAAATGGGTTGTCGTGTTCCTCATCTGTAAATCGCTTTGGATAAAAGCATCTGCTAAATGAATAAAAAATGTAAATGTAAATGTTTTAAGTTCTTTAACACATCTAGATGTAAATATAAGGAAATGAAAGCTGAATTTTCTCATGTTCATATTTTGATCTCAAAGCCAAATGTATTCAGTGTACAGCAAAATGGCCTTGCCATTACAATACTTTTGGAATGGGCTGCATTAGCTGCCTTGTATAGATGGAGTTGTTAACTACATTTAAAAAGTCGTTTTATGAACACTTGACTGCATATGCTCCTTTCTTGCCTTCATCGTTACAGCATAGTTTCAATGACTCAAATTGTATCACATTTAGAATGCTCAATTGCACACTACATGGCCACAAGTATGTGGACATCTTACCATTACAGCCATATGTGTTTGTTGATTAACCCGTTCCGAAAGCATGGGTATTATTATAGAGTTGATCCGCTCTATCTTGTTATAACAACCTCCAATCTGCTGGGAAGGCTTACCACTACATTTTGAAACAAGATGATTGGTGTTTATTTAGCCACAAAAGCATTAGTGAGGTTTGGCAATTATGTCAGCTGATAATGCCTGGCACAAAGCTAATGTTCCAATTCCTCCCAAAGGTGTTCAGTGGGGTTTGGCCTCTTTGCAGGCCACTCAAGTCCTTCCAATCCAACTTTGGCAAATCATGTCTTTGTGCAGCTCATTATGTGCCCAGGGGCATTGTCATGGTGGAACAGGTTTGGACCCTTGGATCCCACGAAGGGAAAACTTATCACCACATTCATGTTTTAATAAACAGTACAATGCAAACGTCTTATTTACTTGGGTACATAGTCTCAGTTGTTTGTTTTTTTTTAACATTGCATGCTACCATACTTTTTTTGGCAGGTGAAATAGGACATCTTCTTTGTCCAAAATCAGGGGTAATTATAAAACAATCAGTTAAGGTAGATTTATTTCAGCTTTAATTCACTATATCAGAATTCAACTGTGTCATATCACAGCAAATTAGTGACTACAATTCCTATCCTGCACTGTGGCCTACATACATGGCCGGCATGGACCGCAATTCCCAGAACACTCACCTTCATTCTAATCACACACACCTGCAACTAATTCACAGCACAATGATAACCACTGTTTAAAAGGATCTTCTATGCATTCACTCTTTACGAAAAAAAAAAAAAAGGCTCAGTTGCCTTCAGTTTCTGTCATTACAAGCCTTGATACCATGTTTGTTTATTCTGGTTTTGACCTTGTTTATGTTTATGAACTTGTCTCTTTGACTTGCCCAGTTTGGACTGTTTGCCTTATCAAATGATCCTTGCCTATCTATGTATCTTGATTTCTGCCTGATTCTTTTTAATGTATTAGACTTGTTTTTGTTTCATTAACCTCCCATACATGCATTTGCTTCTGTCTGTGCCACCATTATGTGACTGAATATTTGCCAATAACATGGAAGCAGCAGGAAAGCAAAGGAGACATCATGCCAAGATAATAAGGAACACCCTACCGAGACTCATCTCTGTCAACTTCAACAATGGGTTGCCATGGATCCCCCAGAGCCATACGATTGATTTTTCGGCTACCCTGAATATTTTTTGTTCAACTGCCAATTACATTTTTTGAGCCTGTGCACCCCAAGCCTGACCAGAGGCCATGGCTGGGGTTCATACAGTCTCAGCTTGTGGGCCAAGCATGCCAGTGGGCGGAGCGTCTGGCCTGTACAGAATCCAATGGTCTTCACAATGTAACTCAGTTTATGGGACTACTGATAAAGTAGTTTGGAATCCAGAGTACACCCCCGACCTGGACGAGTTTTTGGGGAGGGCCAGTCTCATGAATAAACCCCAGAGGCCGTTCACCACCTAGAACAAGGTGCCCTCCTCCCCAGAGCTCCAACCTAAGATCCACGAGGTGATTTCACCTGCCAAGCTGGATGTCAATGTGGCGACCACCAGAGCTACAGCCTGAAATCCATGAGGTGGTTTCCACTGCAGAGCCCCAGTCAGAGGTCAACATGGCAATCTCCTCCTCAGAGCTCCAGCACAAGACCCATGAGGTTGTCTCATCTCCAGAGCTCTAAAATAAAGTCAAGTTCCTGCTAGAGGTCGATGAGGTGAACGCCCAATCCGTGTTCCCGTCCGAGGTTGAAGAGATGGCCTCCCAAGAGGCTTCCTGTCTGAAGTCGATGAGGCGAACTCCCAAGCCACTTTCCTGTCCGAGGTTGATGAGGTGAACTACCAAGTCATTTTGCTGTCCGAGGTCGGAGAGCCAGCTCAGTTCTGCTCACGCGGCGAGACTGACTAGGCGGCCAACCGAGTTCTGCCCACGCGCGAGACTGACTAGGCGGCCAACCGAGTTCTGCTCACGCGCGAGACTGACTAGGCGGCCAACCGAGTTCTGCTCACGCACGCGACTGACTAGGCGGCCAACCGAGTTCTGCTCACGCACAAGACTGAAAACGCCCCAACTGAGTTCAGCCAGCAGAGTCGGTGAAGAACGCCACTCTGTCTGAGGACGCTGCTCAGCATCCTTATATAGCTGAGGACATTGTTCTGCCTCCCTGCTTTGCGAAGGAGGTCGTAAAACACCAAGTCAAGCCCCCGTCTAAAGCTGACAACACAATCAACCCCAGACTCATGTCTGCTCCTTGGCTAACCTGCTACTTGTTGGACAATGCTTGCATTGGAACCTGAGGGGCTATGTGAATATTCTGCCCAGAGGGGCTATGTGAATATTCTGCCCAAAGGGTCAGGACTGCCGGGGGAGGGAGTATATTTTGGTGCTTCGGGAGAAGCACCCTTGGTGTGTGGGTTCTGTCATATCACAGTAAACCAGTGACTAAAATTCCCATCCTGCCATGCAGCCTACGAACATGGCTGCCATGCACTGCAATTCCCAGAACACTCACCTTCATTCTAATCACGCACACCTGAATCCAATTCAACACAATCACAACCACAGTTTAAAAGGACCTTATATGCATTCTCTTTGTGAAGTAAATGCTCAGTCACCTTCTGTTTCTGTCGTTACCACGCCTTGATACCATGTTTGTTTATGATGGTTTTGACCATGTTCATGTTTATGAACTTGCCTTGCCTAGTTTGGAATGTTTGCCTGATTGATTGACCCTTGCCTGCCTATGTATCTGAGTTCTGCCTGATGCTTTGAACTTATTGGACTTTTGCATTTGCTTCTGTCCGTGCCTGAATTACATGACACATTGGATCAATTGTTTATATGCACCAAGTTTACTGTCTCTGTATGAATACAGAAATGGATTTAATGACTTTTAGAAGCTTTTGATTGTGCAATTTTTATAATTAAGAATTAATTGGGAGTGCACAGATGTATTTGAGGGCCTATCTTTAGGTGCCTTTTGCATTTGATACTACTGGAAAATACAAGCAACTCAGCTGAGACCTCAGAAGAATAACTATGGTCTATCACAAGTACGGTCCTCCTTAGGAGCAATTTCCAAATATCTGGTACCACGAGCATCTCTGTATGCAAATCAAAAAATCTTGGGACCACACCAACACTGCATCATTCAGGGAGAAGGCACAAATGAACTCCCAGGAATGAGCAAACTTTGGTACAGAAGGTTCAGTTGAAGGACAAGTTTCTCTTGTCCACAAGACAAGAGCAAAGGAGGCATCAGGTACCAAAGTATGTACAGCCACCATTAAGAGAATCCTACATCGCTGTGGCCTGTCATGGAGAAAGAAACCCCTACTCCAACATCGACATATAAAAGAAAGACTGAGGTTTGTCAGACTGAGGTTTGTCATCACCAAATCTGGCTTTTTATATGTATATATATATTATATGTATATGTATATATGTATATGTATATGTACAGTAGCGAGAAAGGGCGGAGCACAGAGACACGGAGGCTGGAGTAGGGCAAAAGCTGAGTCTTATTTTCTTTCTGGTAGAGTGCAGGTTTGTGTGGGTGTGTGTGGGGGGCTGTGGAGGCAGCCTGACGTCGTCACGCTCGCGAGGGCGTGTCGGGGGAATCCTGGGAGAAGCCTCGGGGTTCTCGTGCCATCCCTCAGCGCTGCGTGTTTTCTCCGCCGGCGTCGTCCTCGTCTGTGTCGGTACCTTGCGCCAAATATGGAGAGAGAGAAAGAGAGAGAGAGAGAGTAGTCACGCTAACGCAAGTGCGTGGGGAATACCTCCTCCTGTATCCGCTCCGGGCGCTGACCGTTTCAGTGAGTCAGTACTTAACTTTCCCGGGGCGGAAGGGCGTCCTTTTATTTCCGTCTTTCGGCGTGGGAGTGGTGGAATTCTCCCGACAGCGCCTCCAATCAGCGGACAGTACGGCGTCGGTGGTTCTACCCTGCCATGGTGGCTGTAAAACAATCAGTTGTGCACTGCACAAATCTGGCCTTTTTGGAAGAGTGGCAAGAAGAGAGCCATTTCTCAAAGATATCCATAAAAAGTCTCGTCTAAAGTTTGCCACGAGCCGCCTGGGAGACACACCAAACGTCACACCAAACGTTGAGAAATGGCTTTCTTCTTGCCACTCTTCCATAAAGGCCAAATTTGTGCAGTGTACAACTGATTGTTGTCCTATGGACAGACTCCCCCACCTCAGCTGTAGTTCTCTGCAGTTCATCCAGAGTGATCATGGGTCTCTTGGCTGCATCTCTGATCAGTCTTCTCCTTGTCTGAGCTGAAAGTTTAGAGGGACGGCCAGGTCTTGGTAGATTTGCAGTGGTCTGATACTCCTTCCATTTCAAAATGATCGCTTGCACAGTGCTCCTTGGGATGTTTAAAGCTTGGGAAATCTTTTTGTATCCAAATCCGGCTTTAAACTTCTCCACAACAGTATTACGGACCTGCCTGGTGTGTTCCTTGGTCTTCATGATGCTCTCTGCGCTTTCAACAGAACCCTGAGACTATCACAGAGCAGGTGCATTTATACAGAGACTTGATTACACAGGTGGATTCTATTTATCACCATCAGTCATTTAGGACAACATTGGATCATTCAGAGATCCTCGCTGAACTTCTGGAGTGAGTTTGCTGCACTGAAAGTAAAGGGGCGGAATAATTTTGCACGCACCACTTTTCAGCTTTTTATTTGCTAAAAAAGTTTAAAATATCCAACAGATTTCGTTCCACTTCACAATTGTGTCCCAATTGTTGGTGATTCTTCACAAAATATAAAAATTTTATATCTTTATCTTTGAAGCCTGAAATGTGGCAAAAGGTTGAAAAGTTCAAGGGGGCTGAATACTTTCGCAAGTCACTGTATATGTATGTGTATATATATATATATATATATATATATATATATATATATATATATATATATATATATATATATATATATATATATATATATATATGCATGCTGTATGTATGGATAGATAGATAGATAGATAGATAGATAGATAGATAGATAGATAGATAGATAGATAGATAGATAGATAGATAGATAGATAGATAGATAGATAGATAGATAGATAGATATTTTGGAGTGGCTCTGTCAAAGCAGTTACCTGAATCCCACAGAAAATTGTGAAGTGATATAACATAACATGTCTGAGAGAGGAGGCTCACAAATTAGTGACAATAGTTCTGTCAGGAGGAATGGGAAAAATACCAGCATAAGTTTATGAGAAGCTTGGGGAAATCTACCCACGGTGTTTAATTCAAGTCAATGCTACCAAATATTGTTTGTAAACTTTTGACTTTTGAAAATCTGATATCGTAAATAAATGCTAAAATAAATCTGTCTCTTATCTATTCATTTAAAAAGTACTTCATATGTAAATAAAGTAGGTACTTTAATTGACTTGACACAGTCAATTAAGTGTCAGGTGTCACAAACTCCACTTCCCAGAATACACTGCATCATACTATTATGGCAGCTCTGAACTGCACTCCCCAGGAACTATGACTGCTAACATGATCCAAATCACCAGACTAATCACACACTTGTTCCCAATCACACAATAAAAAAGAGACTCTTAACTATGTTGTTTGTGAAGTAAACACTCATACATCGCCTGATCCATGCCTGTGTTTTGACCTTGTTTTGTTTGCCTGATGTTTTGGATTACTCTGCTTTACCCTCATTAAAGTGTAATGAGATAAAATGCAATTTGATCCATCTTTACTTATTTGAGTATTTGTATCATTTGAGACAGTGGGTTGTGAAAATTGAGTTTGAATGACTTTAGCCTAGGTGTATGTAAGATTTTGGCCTCAACTGTATTTGTGAGTCACACTCAAATATACATTGTTTTTTCAATTTTTTGACCATAATTTTTCAAATTCTTTCTCTCTGTTAGCTCTTAGTAATGTTGACAGCATCTCTGTAATAAATCGTACTGAGACAACACTAACATTGCAATGGAATAAAGTAAACAACAACAACAATTACAATTACACACTGAGCTACAATAGTCAGAACATCAGCATCAGTGGCTCAGAAGAAGGTTCTGCAGTGACATACATAGTCCTAGATCTTACTGCTGGGACTGAGTACAACTTCATTCTTTACACTGTGTCTGAAGGAGTTCAGAGCACTGGATTCAACTATACCACTGTCACTAGTAAGTGTGATCTCTCTTCAGTTAAACCTAAGTTTAAATAACTTTAAATTAAATGTTGCAGTACAAAAACAGGATGTCGTGTGTTTTTATTGATTTCTATTAATATTTCA
Source organism: Ameiurus melas (assembly GCA_012411365.1). NCBI lineage: Eukaryota > Metazoa > Chordata > Actinopteri > Siluriformes > Ictaluridae > Ameiurus > Ameiurus melas. Next base: position 13,658,013 of record CM022771.1, on the reverse strand, counting down.
GAAAAAGAAGGAACAAAATTCTACATATTTAAAAAATAATTCATATATTTAAATTAGAAAACAATAATATGAAAGAATAATTCATTGATGTAGCTGGTGCTTCTAAGTTCATTTCATCTTGTGCCATGTCTGTAGACTTCTCTAACGAATCTATTCTGTTGCACATTTATGTAACCATAATTCTCATGAAATACGTATTTTCAAAAATAGTTTGACATTTGTCTATCTAAAATTGTTCTTAAGATATGCTTTCCTGAATTAAACAAATATCCAATTAAATAGCAGTATTTGTCAAACAATAGTGAAATGTCTTATGATGCAGTTTTGAATAGATGATTTATCTATAGTCTCTAATATTGTCTCAACTTTCTTGAATACTTTTGATTTAATAGTATTTGAAAAATATATACTTAACCTGTTTTAGATTGTGAACTTTGTAGAAGCATGGAAAATTATTAATCAGTTGTTGATTAATTATGCTGCTTGATTTTCTGTTTTTGAGTATTTGCATTTCAGAATGATTGTCACATGGCAATAGCAATGACCAAGTTCTCATTCAAATTTTGCAACTCTTTGTTTCTTACAGCTCCTCATGGCGTTGGCAACATTACTATAAAGAATCGCAGTGAGACTGCATTAATATTGGAATGGGATAAAGTAAAAAACAACAGCAATTACAATTACACACTGAGCTACAATAGTCAGAACACCAGTATCAGTGGATCAGAAGAAGGTTCTGCAGTGACATACACAGTCCAAAATCTTACTGCTGGGACTGAATACATCTTCATTCTCTACACTGTATTTAAAGGAGTTCAGAGTGTGGGGCACAGTTTAACCACTGTCACTAGTAAGTGTGACCTCTCTTCAGTAAAACTTACATTTAAGTAACTGTAAATGAAACTTTTGCAGTACAAATGGTTCTTTTAATCATTTCTTTTAATATTTTAGGGAAAAAGGAACAAAATTCTTCATAAAAAAAATCATATATTTAAATTAAAGATCAATCAAATGAACGAATAAGCCATGTAGTTCATGTATTTGTACAGTTGTTGATTAATTATGCTGCTTGATTTTCTGTTTTTTGACTATTTTGAGATAAGAATGATTAAGTGACACAGAGCAATAGCAATGAACAGGTTCACATTCTGAATTTTACAACTCTGTTGTTTTTCTCATAGCTCACGCGCGCGCGTGACCACATTACTATAAAGAATCGCAATGAGACTGCATTAATATTGGAATGGGATAAAGTAAACAACAACAGCAATTACAATTACACACTGAGCTACAATAGTCAGAACACCAGCATCAGTGGATCAGAAGAAGGTTCTGCAGTGACATACACAGTCCAAAATCTTACTGCTGGGACTGAATACATCTTCATTTTCTACACTGTATTTAAAGGAGTTCAGAGCGTGGGGCACAGTTTAACCACTGTCACTAGTAAGTTTGACCTCTCTTCAGTAAAACTTACATTTAAGTAACTGTAAATTAAAATTTTGCAGTACAAATGGTTCTTTTAATCATTTCTTTTAATATTTCAGAGAAAAAGGAACAAAATTCTTCATTTAAAAAAAAATCATATATTTAAATTAAAGACCAATCAAATGAACAAATAGGTCATGTAGTTCATGTATTTGTACAGTTGTTGATTAATTATGTTGCTTGATTGTCTATTTTTTGACTATTTGGAGATAAGACTGATTAAGTGACAGTCTTTGTTTCTTACAGCTCCTCATGGCGTTGGCAACATTACTATAAAGAATCGCAATGAGACTGCATTAATATTGGAATGGGATAAAGTAAACAACAACAGGAATTACAATTACACACTGAGCTACAATAGTCAGAACACCAGCATCAGTGGATCAGAAGAAGGTTCTGCAGTGACATACGCAGTCCAAAATCTTACTGCTGGGACTGAATACATCTTCATTCTCTACACTGTATTTAAAGGAGTTCAGAGTGTGGGGCACAGTTTAACCACTGTCACTAGTAAGTGTGACCTCTCTTCAGTAAAACTTACATTTAAGTAACTGTAAATGAAACTTTTGCAGTACAAATGGTTCTTTTAATCATTTCTTTTAATATTTTAGGGAAAAAGGAACAAAATTCTTCATAAAAAAAATCATATATTTAAATTAAAGATCAATCAAATGAACGAATAAGCCATGTAGTTCATGTATTTGTACAGTTGTTGATTAATTATGCTGCTTGATTTTCTGTTTTTTGACTATTTTGAGATAAGAATGATTAAGTGACACAGAGCAATAGCAATGAACAGGTTCACATTCTGAATTTTACAACTCTGTTTCTCATAGCTCCCCATGGCGTTGGCAACATTACTATAAAGAATCGCAATGAGACTGCATTAATATTGGAATGGGATAAAGTAAACAACAACAGCAATTACAATTACACACTGAGCTACAATAGTCAGAACACCAGCATCAGTGGATCAGAAGAAGGCTCTGCAGTGACATACACAGTCCAAAATCTTACTGCTGGGACTGAATACATCTTCATTTTCTACACTGTATTTAAAGGAGTTCAGAGTGTGGGGCACAGTTTAACCACTGTCACTAGTAAGTGTGACCTCTCTTCAGTAAAACTTACATTTAAGTAACTGTAAATTAAAATTTTGCAGTACAAATGGTTCTTTTAATCATTTCTTTTAATATTTCAGAGAAAAAGGAACAAAATTCTTCATTAAAAAAAAAATCATATATTTAAATTAAAGACCGATCAAATGAACAAATAGGTCATGTAGTTCATGTATTTGTACAGTTGTTTATTAATTATGGTGCTTGATTGTCTATTTTTTGACTATTTGGAGATAAGACTGATTAAGTGACACAGTCTTTGTTTCTCACAGCTCCTCATGGCGTTAGCAACATTACTATAAAGAATCGCAATGAGACTGCATTAATATTGGAATGGGATAAAGTAAACAACAACAGGAATTACAATTACACACTGAGCTACAATAGTCAGAACACCAGCATCAGTGGATCAGAAGAAGGTTCTGCAGTGACATACGCAGTTCTAGATCTTACTGCTGGGACTGAATACATCTTCATTCTCTACACTGTATTTAAAGGAGTTCAGAGTGTGGGGCACAGTTTAACCACTGTCACTAGTAAGTGTGACCTCTCTTCAGTAAAATTTACATTTACAGAATCTCACAAAAGAGATTACACCCCTCACATTTTTGTAAATATTTGATTATATATTTTCATGTGACAACACTGAAGAAATGACACTTTGCTACAATGTAAAGTAGTGAGTGTACAGCTTGTGTAACAGTGTAAATTTGCTGTCCCCTCAAAATAACTCAACACACAGCCATTAATGTCTAAATCTCTGGCATCAAAAGTGAGTACACCCCTAAGTGAAAATGTCTGAATTGGGCCCAAAGTGTCAATATTTTTTATGGCCACCATTATTTCCAACACTGCCTTAACCCTTTGGGCATGGAGCTCACCAGAGCTTCACAGGTTGCCACTGGAGTCCTCTTCTACTCCTCCATGGTGACATTACGGAGCTGGTGGATGTTAGAGACCTTGTACTCCTCCACCTTCTGTTTGAGGATGCCCCACAGATGCTCAATAGGGTTTAGTCCATCACCTTCACCCTCAGCTTCTTTAGCAAAGCAATGGTCATCTTGGAGGTGTGTTTGGAGTCGTTATCATTCTGGAATACTGCCTAGTCTCAGAAGAGTGGGGATCATGCTCTGCTCCAGTATGTCATAGTACATGTTGGCATTCATGGTTCCCTCAATGAACTGTAGCCCCCCAGTGCTGGCAGCACTCATGCCGCACCAGACCATGACACTCCCACCACCATGCTTGACTGTAGGCAAGACACACTTGTCTTTGTACTCCTCAACTAGTTGCCTCCAAACACGCTTGACACCATCTGAACCAAATAGGTTTATCTTGGTTCCAGTTATCCATGTCCTTAGTCTGCTTGTCTTCAGCAAACTGTTTTCCGGCTCTCTTGTGCATTATCTTTAAGAGAGGCTTCCTTCTGGGACAACAGCCATGCAGACCAATTTGATGCAGTGTGCGGCGTATGGTCTGAGTAATGACAGGCTGACCCCCCATCCCTTCAACCTTTGCAGCAATAATATCAGCACTCATACATCTATTCATTGAGGGAACCATAAATGCCAACATGTACTGTGACATATTGAAGCAGAGCATGATCAGTATGCCTTATTCCAGCATGATAACGACCCCAAACACACCTCCAAGACAACCACTAACCTCGCTAAAGAAGCTGAGGGTGAAGGTGATGGACTGGCCAAGCATGTATCCAGACCTAAACCCTATTGAGCATCTGTGGGGCATCCTCAAACAGAAGCTGGAGGAGTACAAGGTCTATAAAATACACCAGCTGATGTCACCATGGAGGAGTGGAAGAGGCAACCTGTGCAATTATGGTGGACTGCATGCCCAAGAGGGTTAAGGCAGTGCTGGAAAATAATGGTGGGCACACAACATATTGATACTTTGGGTCCAATTTGGACATTTTCACTTAGGGGTGTACTCACTTTTATTGACAGAGGTTTAGACATTAATGGCTGTGGGTTGAGTTATTTTGAGGGAACAGCAACTTTACACTGTTATACAACCTGTACACTCACTATTTTACATTGTAGCAAAGTGTCACGTCTTCAGTGTTGTCACATGAAAAGATATAATCAAATATTTACAAAAATGTGAGGGGTGTGCTCACTTTTGTGAGATACTGTAAATAACATGAAATGAAACTGTTGCAGTACCAACAGTTCTTTTAATCATTTCTTTTAATGCTTTAGGGAAAAAAGGAACAAAATTCTTCATAATTAACATAATTACATTAGAGATCAATCAAGTGAATGAGTAGTTCATGTGTGTACATTTGTTGATTAATTATGCTGCTTAATTTTCTTTTTTTTGTTTTGTTTTGTTGTTTTTTTTTTTTTTTTTACTATTTGGAGATCAGAATGATTAAGTGACACAGGGAAATAACCCTGACCAAGTTCTCATTCTGAATTTTACAACTCTTTGTTTCTCACAGCTCCCTATGACGTTGGCAACATTACTATAAAGAATCGCAGTGAGACTGCATTAATATTGGAATGGTATAAAGTAAACAACAACAGCAAATACAATTACACACTGAGCTACAATAGTCAGAACACCAGCATCAGTGGATCAGAAGAAGGTTCTGCAGTGACTTACGCAGTTCTAGATCTTACTGCTGGGACTGAATACATCTTCATTCTTTACACTGTATTTAAAGGAGTTCAGAGTGTGGGGCACAGTTTAACCACTTTCACTAGTAAGTGTGACCTCTCTTCAGTGAAACTTACATTTAAGTAACTGTAAATGAAACATTTGCAGTACAAACGGTTCTTTTAATAATTTCTTTTAATATTTTAGGGAAAAAGGAACAAAATTCTTCATAAAAAAAAATTATATATATTTATATATATATATATATATATATATATATATATATATATATATATATATATATATATATATATATATTTAAATTAAAGATCAATCAAATGAACAAATAGGTCATGTAGTTCATGTATTTGAACAGTTGTTGATTAATTATGCTGCTTGATTTTCTTTTTTTTTTGACTATTTCAATTCAGTTCAATTAAATTTTATTTGTATAGCGCTTTTTACAATAGACATTGTCTCTAAGCAGCTTTACAGTAATATCAACACGGTATACAGAATTTATCCCAACTGAGCAAGCCACTGAGTGGCGACGGTGGCAAATCTCCCTAAGATGATTTAAGAGGAAGAAACCTTGAGAGGAACCAGACTCAGATGGGAACGCATCCTCATTTGGGTAACAACAGATAGTGTGGAAAAAGTTCATTATTGACATATATCAAGTCTGTATGGCCTTAGGAGCAGCCGTAGTCCCAGCAGTCTAGAATTGGAGAAGATTTGAGCTCCATCCAGAGGCAGAAAGGATCTGGATCTCTAGTATCTCAATAAAATCATGTGTGGCTCGGCAGAAGGAGAGAGGGAGAAAAAAGATTATTAGGACTGGGAATTAGTAATATAATATAGAAAGTCTAGTCAGGGTAGGCTTGAGTAAACAAATACGTTTTAAGCCTAGACTTAAACACTGAGACTGTGTCTGAGTTCCGAACACTAATCTGAAGACTGTTCCATAACAGTGGGGCTCTGTAAGCGAAAGCTCTTCCCCCTGCTGTAGCCCTCACTATGCGAGGTATCGTCAAATAGTCTGCATCCTTAGATTTAATTAGGCGTGGCAGATCATAGAAAACCAAAAGGTCGCTTAGATATTGTGGCACGAGACCGTTTAGTGCTTTATAGGTTAATAAAAGTATTTTATAGTCAATGCGAGATTTTACTTGGAACCAATGCAGTATTAATAATATTGGTGTGATATGGTTGTATCTTCTAGTTCTAGTTAGTACTCTAGCAGCTGCATTCTGGACTAACTGGAGTTTATTTATATTCCTACTGGAACATCCAGACAGTAAGGCATTACAGTAATCTAATCTAGAGGTGACGAATGCATGAACTAGTATTTCTGCATCATGTAGTGACAATATATTTCTTATCCTGGAAATATTTCTGAGATGTAAGAAGGCTATCCTAGTAAAATTATCTACATGAGCATCAAATGATAGGCTGGAGTCAATAATCACTCCAAGGTCTTTAACTGCTGTACATGTTGAAACAGAAAGTCCATCCAGAGTGATCAGAAAGATTATTTCTAGCTACATGTGATCCTAATAATAGTATTTCTGTTTTATCAGAATTAAGTAAAAGGAAGTTAGTTTACATCCACCACTATTTGGAGATCAGAATGATTAAGTGACAGAGCAATAGCAATGAACAGGTTCACATTCTGAATTTTACAACTCTTTGATTCTCATAGCTCCCCATGGCGTTGCCAACATTACTATAAAGAATCGCAATGAGACTGCATTAATATTAGAATGGGATAAAGTAAACAACAACAACAATTACAATTACACACTGAGCTACAATAGTCAGAACACCAGTATCAGTGGATCAGAAGAAGGTTCTTCAGTGACATACACAGTCCAAGATCTTACTGCTGGGACTGAATACATCTTCATTTTCTACACTGTATTTAAAGGAGTTCAGAGCGCGTGGGGCACAGTTTAACCACTGTCACTAGTAAGTGTGGATTCTGTTTGGTTTACTTCTTCTGTACAAATGGGGGGAAAATAACTAAAATAACTATATTTTTAAATATAGTTATTAAATATAAATATAGTTATTAAATATATATATATGTACATTTATATATATATATATATATATATATATATATATATATTATATATATATATATATATATATATATATATATATATATATAATTTTAGAAAAAGAAGAAACCAAAATTCTTCACATTTAAAAATATAGTTAATATATTTAAATTAAAAGCAATAAAATGAAAGAATAGTTAATAGTGATACTACCAATTAGGAATCTTTTATAAACACATGGTGCTTCCAAGTTCATTTCATCATTTGCCCTGTTTGTAGGCTCCTCTAATTAATCTATTCTGTTGCACAGACAAGTACTTATTTCAATTCTTATTTGGATTAATTATGTTTAACATGTTAATTGGTAATTAACACTTCCACATTGCCTTGTCCATTTTAAATTAATGACAAGAAGGGGCTTCACCAGGGCTGGACTAAGGGAAATTGGGGCCCCTAGACTTTAGCCATTTTCGGGCCCTACCTACTCTACAAATGACTTTAAAACAAGCACATAGAACAACATGCATCATGCATAACCCTAGGCAAAACTAATTTATTTATATAACAACTGATTGAAGCTTCAAAAACCTTTCTCAATAAATAAATAAATAAATAAATGGAGGAATAAGTGAATAAAGAAAAGTTCAAAAATTATCATGACTTTTGTGCATTGCAATAAACAACTGTTTATTGTGCAGAATAATGAAAAAAAATTATTAAAATGAAAAATATTGAAAAACACTAAGACCTTGTCACAGCACGGCCAGATCAGAACTCCAATTCCCAAGATGCAACACTTGCTTCTCATGCACGCATGCGCTCACCATCCCCGGAGTTCACATCAGAGACACCTGCTGTTAATCACACACACACAGTCACCGCTACTTAGGTTTGTCAGTCACAGAGTATCGGTGCGAAGAATACGTTCAGTTGACTCGTTCTCTGCATTTTCAAGCCTTTACTATTGTCGTTTTGTTTACCTCGTTACCTTGACCCTTATCTACGTCCTCGACCACACTCTTTGCCTTGCCCTCTATGCTCTTTTCGTCCGATCGCCTGACCATTGCCTGTTTCCCGTTTACGTACCTTGAACACCCTTTGACTCTACGCTTTCATCTGCCGCCTGCTCCTGCTTCCGTTTCCCTTCCCCTCGATACGTGATAGAATACTTCGCCTTCTTATGGAGGCAGCGGGCGGTACAAACTCGAAGGACACGGACGGATGATTAGCAACCACGACCAATGCCTAGACAACCTTACCGAGCAAATAGCTTGACTAAACCAAGCCACACCGGTTGCTACAGCAGCTACAACACGTTTACCTCCTACACCGGCGCCGGAGAAGTACGATGGTGATCCAGCACGTTGCCGAGGCTTCCTCTTGCAATGCTCTCTGTTTTTTTCAACCTACCCGGACATGACGGAGAGCCGTAAGATCATCCATTTCATGGAACTTCTAACCGGGAAGGCTTTACTCTGGGCAACAGCCGAGTGGGAACATGGAGGCAACGTTATTCATAGTTATGATGAACTTTCCACGAGATTCCGAACGGTCTTTGATCACTCTTCTGACTGCAGAGAGACCGGAGAGGAGTTACTTACCCTAAATCAAGGAGCACGTAGCCTAGCAGACTACGCCCTCGAGTTTCGTACTGCAGCAGTGGCTGGAACCAACCGGCACTTAAGACCGTGTTTCGCCAAGGATTAAACGCCATCATCGTGACTGAACTGGCATGTCGCAACGACCAGCTCACAGTTGACTCTCTGATCGACCTCGCCATTCATCTCAATTGACTGCTCCGAAGCCGCCACTCAATACGCACCAAGGTGAAGGTTTCAGTACCGGAGCCTACCGCGGAGCCCATGCAGCTGGGTCGTACCAGAATTAGTACGCAGGAGAGGGAGCAAAGACGCCACGAACATCGTTGTTTTTATTGCAGAGGAGAAGAACACTTCCTTCAGCAATGCCCCCTCAAGCGTCCATCTGTCCAAGGGGATCATGCCGTCCATGAACATCGTCAGCCAGGGGTGACTTTAAAATCGGTAGGCTGGAATACTTAGTCGAGTGGGAGGGCTACGGACCAGAGGAACACTACTGGATTCCGAAGCGGGATATTCTGGACCCGCAACTCATCAGAGACTTCCACGCCTCGCATCCTAATCTACCGGCCCCTCGCCCCCGGGGGAGACCTAGGAAGAACTCTGCTCCCGGAGTTAGCCCTTTGAGGGGGGGTTCTGTCACAGCTCGGCCAGATCAGAACTCCAATTCCCAAGATGCAACACTTGCTTCTCATGCACGCATGCGCTCACCATCACTGGAGTTCTGATCAGAGACACCTGCCGTTAATCACTCACACACACACACACACACACACAGTCACCGCTACTTAGGTTTGTCAGTCACAGAGTATCGTTGCGAAGTATACGTTCAGTTGACTCGTTCTCTGCGTTTCCAAGCCTTTACTATTGTCGTTTTGTTTACCTCGTTACCTTGACCCTTATCTACGTCCTCGACCACACTCTATGCCTTGCCCTCTATGCTCTGTTGGTCTGATCGCCTGACCATTGCCTGTTTCCCGTTTACGTACCTTGAACACCCTTTGACTTTACGCTTTCATCTGCCGCCTGCTCCTGCTTCCGTTTCCCTTCCCCTCGATACGTGATAGACCTTTTAGGTAAGATTGCAGTCACAACAAAGAATTTCTATAACATATAAACAGCAAAGTCTATATGGAGTGCACAAATCTTTAAAATTAACTGTTCTTGATAAGTTTTTACATTGTATACAAAGTGTTAGGCTGACTCACACCAATATATGTCAACATCCCATCACTTGCCATTTTTGAGTATAATCTATTACAGAAAAGTAAATGAGCACTTCCTCTCTCATTATCATGGCATTTTAAAGATCATTAGTGTTGGTATCTACAGCCTTTGGTTTATTCTAGCAAACAATTTATATATATATATAACATGCCTATCTTAGTTAACATTTTATGGGTAATATTAGATTATTTTGCTTATTCAAAATTATAATACAAAATAAGTGCTCTCAGTTGCAAGAAGATATCAAAATAACATACTGAAAAGATAAAGAATGAGAGTGATTGCTTGTGTGTGTGTAAGGATCTAGAGGCTGATCATTTCAAACAACAACATGCTATAGAGAAATAGGTAATCAAGTTTTGACTTCATGTATGTATTGTCTGTCATCTCATCATGTGGCATAATTGTCAGAAGTGGCGTTTTCTGGATTTCTTTGCAAGAAGCCTTTGATCAAATCAGTAAAATCCACTTTTCATAGAATGTCACTCTCAATTGACATCAGAGTGAGATGACTTAATTTATACTGCACTGTTGTGGATCTCAGTCTATTTTTTTACTAGTCCCATTTTGGAGAAACTGTGCTCCCTACTTGCATTTGTGACTGGTATTGTCAGGTAAAGTCTGAGAGCAGCATCCACATTTTGGAAGATGGTCTGTAGTTCCCTTACAAAGGGAACTTCAACGTTACGTTTAGCATAACACTATGGGAGCTCCTCTCGTGCACGACCAGCATCTGAGGCTTGTGTAAATCATGCCAACTTATAGGGCTGCCATGATCAGGTGACGTGGCAATTAAGCACGTTGCGTGATATAAATATAGTAGCTGTCACGTATCCGGAAACTCGGGACTCCAAGTCCCATCAGCCACTGCACTACACCACCTGACCACATGCACCTGACTCACGTTTTTGTTAATGAGCACCAATGTGTATATATAGTCTTTGTCTGCACTCTTTCGGTGTCTTTCGTTGTTATAGACTCACGTCACTTCTGTCTCCGTGTTTGTTTCTTGCCACAGTGTTATGCCCAGTTGTCCTAGTGTTTTTGTTTCGTTATTCGTGTGTTTAAAATAAATGTTTAAAAAATCTGCGTTTGCTTCGGCCTCCATTCGCCATACGTGACAGAACGAAAGACCGTGACTACGAAGCAGTAGATTTTTTATTTATTTTTTTTTCGGATACAGCAGTTTGCTCCCACCCTCCCTCCCCGATGGGTCTCATGGATTCCCCTCTGTTCGCCGACCTCAGGGATTCCCCGCTGTTCAGCTACCTCAGAGTCACGCAGCCGGTGAGTCCTGTGCAGGAAGTTCTCCACGCCCCGCTATGTGTGTGAGGACGCTCCAGCTCCGTGCGGACTCATGAATTCCCCTCTGTTCGCGGACCTCAAGCGATTCCCCGCTGTTCAGCTACCTCAGAGTCGCAGCAGTCGAGTCCTGTGAAGGAGGTCTCTCCGCCGCCCGCTATGTGTGTGAGGACGCTCCAGCCGCGGCGGACTCATGAATTCACCGCTGTTCGCTGACCTCAGGGATTCCCCGCTGTTCAGCTACCTTAAGGTGCCTCAGCCTTCCTGTTCAGCTGATGTCGTCGCCGCCGTCCTGTTCAGCTGAGGTCGTCGCACAGCCTTCCTGTTCAGCTGTGGACGCCGCTCAGCATCCCTGCCCGGCTGTGGACGCGGCTCAGCATCCCCGTTCGCCGGAGCTGGCCGCCTTCCTGCTCGGCTGTGGACGTCGCTCGGCCTTCCTGCTCGGCTGTGGACGTCGCTCGGCCTTCCTGCTCGGCTGTGGACGTCGCTCGGCCTTCCTGCTCGGCTGTGGACGTCGCGGCCTTCCTGCTCGGCTGAGGTCGTCGCTCGGCCTTCCTGCTCGGCTGCGGTCGTTCTCTGCCATCCTGCTGTGCTGAGGACGTCACTTTGCCTCCACATTCCGCTGAAGACGTCGCTCCTTTCCCTCGCGGCGCGCAGTGGGTCGCTCCCCTTCCTGCTCCACGGAGGTCTCCGTTTCCCCATCATGCTCCGCGGAGAGCGTCGTTCTCCCCCTTGGGCCTCGCGGAGAACCTTGCGCTCTCTCTCCTGGCCTCGCGGAGAACCTCGCTCCCCCGTGAGCCTCGCGGAGAACTTTCGCCTCCCCGTGAGCCTGCGCGGAGAACCTCGCTCCCCCGTGAGCCTCGCGGAGAACCTCGCTCCCCCGTGAGCCTTGCGGAGAACCTCGGCCCCCCGTGTGCGCTCGGGAGACCCTCGCTCCCCCGTGCGCCTGCGTCGGGTACTGCCCCCCCCTTGAACCTCGCGGTGAGGCATGCTCCGCTTTCCTGTCCCATGGGGACGTCGCCCCTCTTTCATGCTTTGCCAAGGACTTCCCCCCGCTTCCTTGTGCCATGGTGGAAGCTGCTCGGCTTCTGGTTCTGCTGGGGACTTTTGGCCCGGAGGGCTGGGACCCCCGGAGGGGGGCCCTTTGATTTTGGGCGCTCCAGGAGTAGCGCCCCTTGGAGGGGGGATCTGTCACGTATCCGGAAACTCGGGACTCCAAGTCCCATCAGCCACTGCACTACACCACCTGACCACATGCACCTGACTCACGTTTTTGTTAATGAGCACCAATGTGTATATATAGTCTTTGTCTGCACTCTTTCGGTGTCTTTCGTTGTTATAGACTCACGTCACTTCTGTCTCCGTGTTTGTTTCTTGCCACAGTGTTATGCCCAGTTGTCCTAGTGTTTTTGTTTCGTTATTCGTGTGTTTAAAATAAATGTTTAAAAAATCTGCGTTTGCTTCGGCCTCCATTCGCCATACGTGACAGTAGCTGTGAACCGCACCATCAGCCTTTATTATGTTCAGCAAAAGACTGCATGTTAGTTGTTTGTGTAAAGAAACGAAAAGACGATACATTTCCTCACTATCTTTCCTCAAAATCTCAGAACTTCTCTATCCCTTTAAAAAAAAGAGAAGATAAAAAAAGGAATGAGCGAGAGAGAAAAATACGAGTGAGAGAATTCAGGAAGTGTGTTATGGCTTGCTCCCCTTTCATCACGGGGAATAGTGCACACTTTCTGGGTGAAGTGTCTAGGGATTTAGCATGCGATGGCAGCTTCGAGAGGCTGCGCATGGTAATGCCTACATTAAGCAGCTCAGCTTGCGACTCGCGCTCTTCTCGGAAGCCACAAAAATAATAATAATAATTTCTCTCTGACTCCAAGGAGCCAGATAGGTGTACTAAAAACTGAGAGCAGCATATAAATAGCTGCTTGAATTGATTACTAAGGCTGGATGAGCCTTTTTCTCCCCAGTGAAAGTAAATCCTTCACAATGCAGAAACTCCGCTTTCTTCCAGAAGTGCATGACAAAATAACAGGCTTCTGGGAGAAAACCATGCATAAGCCATATTTATAACCCCATGATGTTGGATTATTCGGACATTGTGGGGAATGAATGGCATGGCTCTTTAGCTATGCTGAAGGTGGATGAGACGCTTGCAAGCTACCTCTCTCCATCGACGGCAGATAATTAAAGGGGCCGGCTTTGACATCCAAGCCACCGTGTAAGGCCACCATGGCATTGGTGGGCAAGGCCTATGTGGTAGTAGTCTTGCTTGTGGGTCACTGCAGACAATGACAGTGTTGCAGGCCTACCAAGCAGACATGCTGAGTGAGCTCAACATATGGTGGCATTCAGCCAGTTTCTTCCCTGTTGTCTCGACTTCACCCGGGCATCCACAAGTTAGGGCAGTTAGGCTCCAGTGCTACTATAGAGCCTCCCCTAGCCAAGGCGGTCCCAAGTTTTCAGTGTTCTCTGGTCAGCGAGCTGTCACAGGGCAATGAAAATCTGATGCTTTCCTTCCAATAGAATGTGGAATAGTTAACGTCACTAAAAGACCATCTAGCAGCATGAGACTACTGCCAAATGTATTTCCATGGGTTTTGTCTATGGTAGAAAAGGCTTACTGGGTCCAGTTTAGAGCTCAACCCCCTCAGTTCAGAGGTGTGCTCACCACAGTAGTCAGCACAGACCAGAGCCCGATATTAGTGCAGGAAGTAAGAACTCTCTTGGACAAAGGGGACCTAGAACATGTACCCCGTTCCCTGAGGGAGGGAGGTTTTTACAGGCGTTATTTCCTGGTTGGCAAAAAATAGAGGATTATGCGGCAAATTTTTGGTCTGCGTCATCTGAACTGTACTCTTCGGACATACAGGTTCAAGATGCTGACGCCCAAACTTATTGTTCCACAGATTCAGTTTGAGGGCCTATTTGTGACGATAGATCTAAAAGGTGCATATTTCCACATAGAAATATCACTAGCTTTATCCCCTTGCACCTTCACAAAGTGCATGGATTTCATTCTGGCTCCATTGTGACTCCAGGGCATCCATGTACTAAACTACCTGGACGACTGGTTAATTCTAGCATGATCCAGGGAACTGGTGGTTCAGCATCGAGATGTTGTTCTTGCCCACAAGAAGAGCTTGGGGCTTAGGTTGAACCTCAGAAAAGTATACTTTCCCCAGTGCAGTGGACAACTTTTCTAGGGGTTATAAGGATTCTACTACGATGAGGGTTTCTGTCCACAACATGCATAGGGTCAATCCTATGAACAAGATTAAGCTGGATCTTGGGAGACTATTGGCGCATATGAGGCCAATCTGCAGGCCATGCATACCTTCCTGGGACCTTTCTGTGGTCCTGGAAGGTCTGTCAAAGGCCCCATTTGAGCCCTTAGAGTCAGCCTCTGAGAAGCCTGTGACTCTAAAAGTAGCTCTTCTGCTGGCCCTGACATCTCTCAAGCAAGTAGGTGATCTACATGCTCTCTTTGTTGCCCCTTCCTGCCTTGACTTTGCCCTGGATTACCCAAAGCCTACCTGTATCCTATGCCAGATTATATTCCTAATGTGCATACATCGGCTGCCCACCCTGTGGTGTTGCAGGCTTTCTGCCCTCCTCCATTCCCCACACCGGAACAAGAGAGAATGCACCTGCTGTGTCCAGTAAGGGCCCTCGTTACGTACGTCTACCGCTCCAGCCAGTGGCATAAGTTGGAGCAGCTCTTGGTCTGCTTTGGTGGCGACAGTAGAGGTAATGCTGTGTCAAAACAGCGCATCTCTAATTGGATAGTGGAAGCAATCTCTACTGCTTATGAGGTGCGCGGTCTTGCTACGCCTCTGGGCATAAGGGCTCATTCAACTAGGGCAGTCACCTCTGCGAAGGCTTTGCCCAAAGTGGTAACCTTACAGGATCTGTGTGCTGCTGCAGGGTGGTCTACACCACACACATTCATTTGTTATTACAACCTACTGTAGATATTCATTCCACCCCGGGCTCGAATGTCTTGCAGTGACCCTCGGGCTTGGGTCTTTTTGAACAGGCCATACCCTCAGTACGACATAGTGGGTATTCTCGTTCCCATAGTGTTATGCTAAATGCAACGTCAAAGTTCCCTTTGAAAGGGAACGTCTGGGTTACACATGTAACCCTGTTCCCTGAGAAGTCTTCACTTCATATAATAGAGGATGATGGCGCGGTTCACAGGTGCCATATTTATATCACGCGACGCGCTTAATTGCCATGGTACTACACAAGCTTCAGATGCCGGTTGCACAAGAGAGGTGCTCCCACAGTGTTATGCTAAATGCAACGTCTCGTTCCCTTCTCACTGAACAGGGTTACATGCGTAACCCAGACGTTTTCTTTTTCTAATGCAAAATAAAAGTTCCCTTGTAGATGATGGCTCATCATAGCAGATGAAGTCTGAAACTAGAATATTTCTTCACAAAATTTCTTCACAGGTCAGTGTGGTATCTATTAGAATATAGATAGAAATGCAGATTTTTTTATACAGGTGTTCTGCAGAGAGGGTGGATATGTTGTTTAGGAAATCAAAAATGCTGTTGACGTCATCATAGGACTGAAAATGGTAATCATCACAACTAGAAACACACCAGATGAGAACTTCTTCTGACAAGTGAACATCAGGTGTTGCAGACTCACCCACATGAGGCTTGTGTTTTCTTTCTCATTGTGGGTCTTGTTTGTATGTTGCTGAAACTCTAGGAGACATTGTTTTTTGGGCCTGAAACACATCAAATTAATCATTCAAACCAACAATATATTCCCGCAGTGACCTCACCAAATTGGCAGCATTGCACAGGTCCAGCTTCACAGCTTGATTCCACATAGTCCAAAGAAAAGCAGGCTCAAGCTTGTCCATTTTTTAAATGCAGTGACCTTGCATCATTTTGTGATGTCAGTTTCTGTTTGTTGTCTTCTGCAATGTTCATCATTGATTCTTGAATACTGGCATAATTTCTGCACAGTGCCTTGGTGGCCTGTGCATGTGCAGCCTACCTTTTGTCAGAGCGAAATTTAAATGTGGTGGTTTTCATTAGGCTGCAATCCTGCTGTTACCACCTTGCAGCTAGCTGTGGCTTTGGAGCAGAAGTTAAACAAAGTTTGCATTAAGTAAAAAAAAAATTCTGCGGTTTCTGCGCAGTACACTATTAACTGCAACCAGATTTAGTGTGTGCACGGCACACAGCACCCATACTACCAGTGGATTAATGTCTTTGATGTGAGCTTGCAGCCCGTTGTACGCTCCTTATATGTTTGCAGCTTTATCCTAGCACTATCCACAGCAGTTATTGATGCTTATGTCTATCTTATGTTCAACTGTGAGCACTGCATCACACAGTGCAATCCCTGTGTGGCTAGCTATATGGAGGAATTTTAAGAACAGCTGTTGGGTGAAATATACCTTATGATGAATGTAAGCTGGTCAATGTGCGCCATGTCGGGAGTTGAATCAATGAAAATTGAAAAGTGCTTTGCCACTTTCACTTAGTCAATGATTTCAGAAAGCACTCTGTCGCCCATTACCTTGATAGATTCTTGTAACTAGCATTCCTCACTATTCCTGTGCTTGCCAAATTGCCTGATCCAGTCATTATAAAGCGATTGGCCATCACCCTTGGCGAAAAGGCAGCAAGCAATACAAAATACACAATCGGTGGAAGGTGAGTATAGCAACCATTCTCTGCCAAGTATTCACCATTCAAATGCTTGAGTTTGAAATGAGTTTGGGAAAACAATCTCATATGATGTTTGTAGTGATGTTCAGAGGATTTTAAATTCACATCATTATTTTTTCAGGACTCTGGATAGTTCCGCCCCCAGTAAGCTCACACACTCATCAATTTGACCCCAGCAAGCTGGGTTAGTTGTTACAGAAACTGTAGGCCTATCTGGTTCAGTCACTGAAAAAGTTGCGATTTCTTCCAATGAGCTAACGGCTTCTGACTAAAGAGATGATGATGATCCATTAATGGACTGTCCTGCTCGTGAAGTCAGATCAGCTCCAATGGTTTCTTCCAGAAGGTTGTTTCCTGCTTGCACATCAGGCTGTGGTGTCACAGGTGTGAAAAATCCAGTGATCATTTACATTTTACTGAGTGCTTCCTTTTCGCCTTGTTGTCTCTCATTTCTTAGCTTTATTTTAAGCGCGCCACTTGTCCGCCATTATAACAGTGACTAATACAGACAGATTTCAACAGCAACGCATCATCGTCACCACAAATAACCAATCAGCACAAATCAAGATGGCTGACGTATAAGTTAGCCAATTAAATGCCATCATTCCTTACACATTCCAACCATGCTAAACCAGTCAACAAACTTTAAGGGTACATTTATATGACAGTGATGTACTAAAAACTCAAAAGTTTTTCCTTTGCGTTTGTGAAAGGTTTTGTGTATAAATGACAATGTTGTCAAAAAGATCCCTGTTCACACAGATCTGCAAAAAAACAACTAAAAATGCTGCATGCCAGGCCAGTAGTTGGCGATGTCACTTTGTAAAAAAAAACACTATTTTTGAGTGTTTTTATATAACCTCTTTGCACAAGGGGTGTCTAGTCCCCAACAATGCTACAGGTGTGGATGTTATGACTGGTCCTTTTATTCTAGTGCTTCCTTCTCCTAACCTTCGAGGAAATAGCTCGTTGTCACAATACGGAATAAAAGTCACTAAAATCCTGTTCAATGTCAATTCCTATTATGTCTGGTCTTTAAAGTCTTTTCACTGAATGCAAACATCACTGAGACTTCAATTTTAGGATTATTTAACTGTTTTTCAGTTACTCCTTTATCTCTCTCAAATCCTTTATCTCTCTCAAATCTCAAATCCCAAATCTAGGTAAATCCTGTTACGTCCTCGCCAGCAGATGAGACTGCTGCACGCATTCTGAGTGCGCACATGCATGTGACTGAACTGTGTAAAATGGACACGTGTCTTGGCGTCATTCCTCCTTCTGTTTAGACATTGGCAACTTTACATTGTAGCAAAGTGTCATTTCTTCAGTGTTGTAAATGTGCACTTATATAGCGCTTTTATCCAAAGCGCTTTACACTGTGTCTCATTCACCCATTCACACACCAATGGTAGCAGAGCTGCCATGCAAGGCACTAACTTGCCATTAGCAACTTGGGGTTCAGTGTCTTGCCCAAGGACACTTCGGCATGTGGAGTCACCCGGGCTGGGAATCAAACCGCCAACCCTACGATTAGTGGACAACCCACTCTACCAACTGCGCCACAACCGCCATTTGATATAATCAAATATTTACAAATATCTGAGGGGTGTTCTCACTTTTGTGAGATACTGCACCTATGAACCATGGTGCCAGCCTCTCGCTTGAACTTTGGGTGGGAGCAGAGCCATCGGGGGAAAGCATATAGACATGACCTCTGCCACATGTGCACCATGGCATCCAGCCTATATGGTGTGGGAGGAGTGAGGGCAAACTACAGCGGGCAGTGTGTTGTCTCCTTGTAGGTGAACCCATCCACTTCCGCTTGTCCTAACCTCTGCCATATGGACTTCACCACTTTTGGATGGAGCCTCCAACCCCAGGCCTCAGCCCCTGCCTCAACATGATGCCTGCCCCTCCATTCCGGCTGTCCGGAATGTACACTGCACTCACTGACAAAACTTTTCCTCTGCGCAGAGAAGGATTAGTTGCGCCTGCCTGAACAGGGGGCGGGAACGTAACCCTCCCTGCTGGTTGATATATGAGACCACCGCTGTGTTGTCTGACACAACTAGCACATGGTGACCTCTCAACTTAAGATGCAAGAATTTCAGTGCTAGAAATATGGCAAATACACATCTCCAGTCGATTTATATGCCACTCCAGATGAGGGTCGCTCCAAAGATCATGAGCTGGATAGCCATTTAAGACTGCACTCCAGCCCGTAAGGGACGCGTCTGTCATTACCGTCTCGCGATAAAGACGCGCCTAGAGTCTGACCTGAGGCTAGAAACTGCGGGCACCTCCAAATACTCAGAGCATGTAGGCATTGCTGCATTACACTGATTACTCTCTGAAGTTCCATCCTCGTATGAAACCCCCGACTTTTCAGCCACCACTGAAATGGTCTCATGTGCAATAGGCCCAACAGTATGATGTTGGCTGCTGGTGCCATAAGGCCCAACAGTCTCTCGTAGAAACTCAAGGGGATGCCCAGATCTAGCTTTATATTGCTCAAAGTTGATAGGATCGATCCAATGCGTGTTGGGGATAGAAACGCCCTCATGATAGTAGAATCCAATATAACACCTGGAAAAGTTGTCCTCTGAAAGAAAGCATACTTTTCTTGTGATTCAAACTGAGCCCCAAGCTCATCATGTGGGCTAGAACAACATCTCGATGTTAAACCGCGTGTTCCCTTGATCGTGCTAGAATTAACCAGTCGCCCAGGTAGTTCAGTACACGGATGCACTGGAGTCACAAGGGAGCCAAAGCAGCATCCATGCACTTTGTGAAGGTGCAAGGGGATAAAGCTAGCCCAAAGGGATGAACCCAAAATTGTTATGTGTTGTCTCCAAATGCAAACCTCAGGAACTTCCTGTGACTGGGCGATATTCCTATGTGGAAGTATGCATCTTTCAGATATATCGTCACAAACCAGTCCACAGACTGAATCTGTGGCACGATAAGTTTGAGCGTCAGCATCTTGAACCTGTATGTCCGAAGAGTATGGTTCAGGGGACGAGGATCTAAAATTGTCATACTACCGTCTTTTTTGTGGACCAGGAAATAACGGCTGTAAAAACCTCCCTCCCTTAGGGAACTGGACCCAGTAACACTTTTCTATGGTAGACAGAACCCATGGAGACACATTTGGCAGTAGTTTCCACGCTGCCAAATGCTCTTTCAGTGATGTTAGCTTTTCCACATTTCGTTGAAAGGAAAGCATCAGATTTCCATCTCCTTGTGACAGCTCACTGACCAGAGAATGCTGAAAATGTGGGCTGGCCTTGGCCAGGGCAGGCCCACAATAGCACTGCCCTAACAACCTCATGTCCCCTGATACGACCCTCCGTGGCCCATCAGCATCGTTCCTTTCTAGCCTGCTGTGTTTTTATGATTATTCTTAGATAAGGCCTCTTAGCAGGCTGTGGCCGCCCAGGCCCCCTGGCTTTCTGTGGGGGGAGGCGGGCCACCACACTCACCTTCTGTGCCTCCCTCACAATAGCGCTGGCCTGGGCTCAACTTATGGAGGCCCGAGTGAACTTGGCACAACAGGGAAGGAACTGGCTGAACGCCGCCGTTTGCTGTTTTGCCTCACAAAACCTGTCGCAATGGCATTAACCGCACCACAAAACAGGTTTAACAGAGGCATTCAGCAAGGAGACCTTATCTTTGTCCAACATCCCTGAGACGTTGAGCCATAGTTTCCTCTCCACCACAACCAGGCTACCCATTAAACGGCCGATATGGAGGGCTGTTTGTTTGGTCACCCGGAGAGATAAATCTGTGGTGCGGCGGACCCGGAAGACAGAGCAAGAGATAGAGCACTGCTCGTCTCTGGCTCATCTTCCATATCCATATGAAAACCCCACGACCTTAGATCTCCCAGATCCACGAGGCTGTGAAACCAAACTCCCTATGGAGGAGAAGAGAGCGAGCCGAGAGTGTAGCTGCCTAATCGTGAAATGTTCACAATGCTGACAGTCAGACCCCTCGAGGGCATGCAGTCTCACTGAAGATAACCATGGTGGCGTGGTTCACAGGTGCCATATATATATTCTAGCAATATTAACAAATGATCCCAATAATGTGTAACTGAAAAATACAGTATATGAGGTTAAGATCTAGACTAGACATGTATTCATTCATAGATGTATTCAAACAAACTTCTTTCATGTTGACATTATGGGGTATTGTTTATAGAATTTTAAGGAAAATAATTAATTTATGACAAAATGTTTGAAAAGTGAAGCGCTGTGAATACTTTCCGGATGCACTGTACATGATTGGATCTCTCCTTGATTACTTTACCATTTACTTAAAAATATACCATAGCATCTGTAAACAATACATAGGATATGGAATTTAGTAGTGCACACAAGGAAACGATCTAACACTTTTTTTTCTCAAGTTTGTGTAAAAGTACTTAGGGTTCAAAGCCTTTTTTCTTTTTTCATATTAATTTTACGAATGTCTGGTACAAATATTTGCTCTTGCATTATGAATAAAACATATACTTTTTTCATTATTTAACTGGAAAGAAGAGAAGTGAAATGTTAGAACGTGCCCCATAGGTGGGGCACATTGTAACATGTGAGGGATACATTGTAACATGACCATATGACAGCGTAAAATCCCCCTCTAAGAATTTAATCTGATTGAATTAAAAAACATCCAATATGAAATATGATATTATGTCAGTAAAAACATTTCTTAACTTAACTTAAATCATGGTCATATGAAATTGTCAATTTAAATTCAACAAATGTTAATGTTTGTTGAACAAAAACAAAGCAAAACATAATGAAGGCAAACACACACACACACACACACACACACACACACACACACAGGTACATCCATGTCTATCTTCCTTGGCCTGTTTCTCTTGCTGCAGTAAATAAAATCATAAAAGGGAATTTACATGGCTAACTGCATGGACTCCCAAGAACAAATCAGTGTGGCCTAAGCGTGTATGTTACAGTGACAGTTCAATGACAGTGACTCACGCTTTAAATGACAAGATTAATACTGTTCCATAGTAGTTTGGTCTAATGTTTTCTTATAGCTTAATTATTGTTGATGGTTATTGGCTAGTCATCAACAGTTATTTGTCATTCTCATTGTTGATATTAGGTGACATTAGGTAAGCACAGTGTATTATCCGTGCCACCTCCTGTTTACCAGACCAATACTAATTTTTATTTTATCTTGTGTTCGAAATTTATTTTCAGCTTTGCAGCCTAGGCTAGGCCTACTGATGAAAGCTGCATGTGAGCTATCGTGGACCAGACGTTATGAATTTGTCAGGATAGATGGTTGATGTTCACATTTTGTTGCATATCTGTGGCAAAATGGTTGACAGTGTAATTTGTATAATTTGTGTAAATATACAATCCCTGCTTGTTTGAAATGAAAACCTGCACCCACACCGGCCCTTTGCGGATAAGATTGGACACCCCTGGCCTAGAACGAGGCATATTTTGTCTGAACCCAACAATTTTTCAAGTGATCTACTGGAACAAGTAACTGACAGGAGTTTCTTGTTGGAAAGGTGTGCGCTGTTTGATTGACTGTTAAAAAATTAATAGCTCTGAATGTCTACTCTTGGTTCATGCCTTGGGTTTCACTTGTGTATACTGCATTTGTTCTTTAAAAAGATAAACTAACATGAAGACCATAGTTCTATATGGGAGCAAAGCAACTCATTATGAAGCTGAGAAAAGAGGGAATATCAATCAAAGCCATTGCACAAGCATTGAGCAGAGCCAATTTGGAATGTCATGAAAAAGAAAGAGACCACTGGTGTACTAACAACCAGACATCATACAGGTCAACCAAGGAAAACAACTGCAGTTGATGACGTATATTGTGAGAGCTGTGAAGAAAAACCAAAAAACAACAGTCAGTGACATCACCAAGAACCTCCATAGGGCAAGGCTGAAGGAATAACAATTGGAAGATGACTTCAAGAGGGGCGCACGGTGGCTTAGTGGCTGTACGTTCGCCTCACACCTCCAGGGTACGGGGTTCAAGTCCCGGCAGGACCATGTGAGTGTGGAGTTTGCATGTTCTCCCGTTGCTGGGGGTTTCCTCTGGGTATTCTGGTTTCCTCCCCCAGTCCAAAGACATGCATGGTAGGCTGATTTGTGTGTCTAAAGTGTCCGTATGTGATTGTGCCCTGTGATGGACTGGAACCGTGTCCAGGGTGTACCCTGCCTTGTGCCTTGTGCCGATGCTTCCTGGGATAGGCTCCAGGTTCCCTGTGACCCTGAAAAGGAGTAAGCGGTAGAAGATGGATGGATGACTTCAAGAGCAGATACAGAGGCCATACCACAAGATGCAAACCATTCATCAGCACTAATAATCTGCTTCTGGAGCAGGTTCACTAACTATTATTGATGATGTAACTCATGATGATTACATTTACATTTATTCATTTAGCAGACGCTTTTATCCAAAGCGACTTACAAATAAGCAAAGCGATACAAATAAGCAAAGCGATAACAGCAGAAAGAATTCAGAAGTCTACTGAAGAGAAATGCATCCAATCTAATTGGGAGGAACTTCATCATGCAGCACGACATTGACCCAAAACACACTGCCAACACAATGAAGGACTTCATCAGGAGAAAAAATGGGAAGATTGGACAAGTCATTCGCCAGACCATAATCCAATTGTAAATGCATTTCACCTCCTGAAGAAGAGATTCACATTCTACCCATAGGATTCACATTCTTCCTTCAGCCTTCTCAATCATTTGTACCCAAAACCATATAGGCCCCACTGGCATCATTAATGCATGCTCAGTGCCATTGGTTCCATGTGGCATAGGTCAGTTGCAGGGTCATCAGCCGGGTACCACCACTCAACAACATTTCACTCCTTTAAACCTGGAATGTCTCTTGGTGGAGAAACAGTTGCAGGGACTTCTCCCTGCCACCCCCTGCCAGTAGACCTCTGGTTCTCCTTTCTCCTCGCACAGAGCTAAAAGCTGCTATTCTCTGCCTCTTCAGCCAGGTCTTTCAGGGCCTTCCACTGGTTTACTCCAGTTACTCCCATATCCCTCAGAAGGAAAACAGCTGATATTCTAACAAAGAAAAGGCATCCTACTTATACCAGATGGTTCTCCAGCCCACCTCCTTACAGTCAACAGTGAGAACTTAGTAATTCCTTTCAAAGGCAGCTTCTCTTCCTTCCTCCCATGGGAGAGTTGACTTGATGAGGAGCATGGTCTTGGCACCACTGTACCACTAGACCATGTATCTCTATATAAGGGTGGAGACTTGTGTTGGTGATCTCACTAGGAAGCTGGAGCTTCTTGAATACATCGACTCTCATTCTTTTGTCTTGGGTGAAATCCTTGATTTAATTCTTGGCATGGCACGTATGTTTCCCCCACCTTCTCTGACATATTGGATGTGCTGCCACACTGGCAGACGACCTCTTCTTATGACCTGTCTATGACCCTTCAATCCCTTTGCCTATCTGCTCAGTACTTGATCATGTTACCACCTGTAGCACTCTTGGGAGAGTGACAACCTTGCAGCCTGAAAAGATCAAAACAACACGTACCCATATACGTCTAACCAGCAAAATGCCTAACAGCTATTGTTCATGACACTTGCAACACAGTGTGGAACTTATTACTTATTTAACCCATTTGATTTTTTTTATGTGATACCAAAATTTCCTCAATGAGAGATTTCATTTTTCCATTTTGGAAGAGGCGCTAAAGCCTTGTGTACAAGAACATTGTTATTCACTATAAACAGTGGTAGAAAAAAACAACAGTGATATAATTGACCAGTTCACTACCGTGCCATCCTGTGACAGAACAGTGCTGGGTTGTAAGGGTAATTCGGGCTAAAATAAAACACTATAAGACCCTTTTTTTAATTGACATTTTGACATTTATTATTATTATTGTTTACTAATATTTTCAGGAATATTCATGAAAAAATTCATGAAAATTCATGGACTAATACATTAACATGTTCTAAGGCTGTTAGGGACTCCCTTCTAAATGATTTTTTTTAATTTTTTGGGCTCAAACAGGTTAATTAGGCCAGTATTTTTCACATTGATTGCAATATTTAAAACATTTTTTTTACTAATTTTGTATGGACTCTGTGTTTACTGTGACTCTTTCTTACCTAGTTCCAAATAGTGTTACTGGGTTACACTGTCGATATTCATCAGGAGGCTATGGACTAACTCTTGTTTGGGATCGCCCAAATGGAGGTAGGACGGCTGTACAGGTCAACATGAGCAGCAAAACTTTTAGTCCCACAGGGGAAAAACTGTATATCGATGGACTGCTGCCTGCCCAATGGTACACCCTTACTGTGTCTGCACTCTCTGGGCTTATGCAGAGTGTCCCAGTTTCAATTACCTGTCAGACTGACCCAAGAGGTAAGTGAGACTGAGCATGTAGGTGTTTTATACAAAAATCCTACAATAACAAGAACAATTTTGTGAATATCTTTTGGAAGAATTGTGTACAGTAAATCTCTCCAGTACAGTTCCAGAGACAGATATATTCTATGGCATTTAAGCTGTACTGATGAGTCATGTTGGCCCAACATGTAATGTTGGCTTGTCCTTTAATTTGTCACCAATTTGTAACAGCAAAATATTTATAGCTAACTGTAAACTCATATTTTACAGGAGTCATAGCGGGTGTTCTAACATCCCTTCTGCTGGCCATTCTCATCCTCTGTATTGGTATCATTATATGGCATCACAAGCCAGAGCTATCCAGGTGGGTGTTACTACTGGTTTTAAGAGAGAATATGTGGTCTCAATTTTCACACATGGTAACAATTAGGAGGTTTCCCAACATGATTAATTTCAGTGCATTTTCATTTACTGAACCATCTTTAATGCCATTTAAGTAAGGAATAAAACAAAATGGGATTTGCTGTTATAGGAAAATAATCCATGTTGAGATATTGTGATATGGCCTGGGGCATGCTATTTCCTGTAACAAACATAATCAAAGTATACCACAGTGATTTACCAATGATTAAAGTGTTTCATTTATTGATTAACACACACACACACACACACACACACACAGTTGTTTATGGTTCCTTGAACAATCATTATTCAACTCCTTTCTGATATTTTGATTTTGCAAAATTATCTTTAAAATTCAGTCTCCTGAAAAAGGTGTTTGTTTTTTGATATATATATATTTCACACACACACACACACATATATATATATATATATATATATATATATATATATATATATATATATATATATATACAGTATCTCACAAAAGTGAGTACACCCCTCACATTTTTGTAAATATTTGATTATATTTTTTGAATGTGACAACACTGAAGGAATTACACTTTGGTACAATGTAAAGTATTGAGTGTACAGCTTGTATAACAGTGCAAATTTGCTGTCCTCTCAAAATAACTCAATGCACAGCCATTAATGTCTAAACCGCTGGCAACAAAAGTGAGTACACCCCTAAGTAAAAATGTCCAAATTTGGCCCAGTGTCAATATTTTGTGTGGCCACCATTAGTTTCCAGCACTGCCTTAACCCTCTTGGGTATTCACCAGACAGAGCTTCACAGGTTGCGAATGGAGTCCTCTTCCACTCCATAATGACAACATCACTGAGCTGGTGGATTTTAGAGAACTTGTGCTCTTCCACCAATCATTTGAGGATGCCCCACAGATGCTCAATAGGGTTTAGGTCTTGAGACATGCTTGGCCAGTCCATCACCTTCACCCTCAGTTTCTTTAGCAAGGCAGTGGTCATCTTGGAGGTGTGTTTGGGGTCGAGATATATATATATATATATATATATATATATATATATATATATATATATATATATATATATATATATATATATATATATATATATATATATATATATATATATATACACACAGCGATAAACAATTACATACTCATACACACACTGCAATAATTGTTTATGGTTCACTGAACAAGCATGAAAAACATACTTTAAACTCTTTCCAATAAAGATCTGTAAACTTGTTTGGATTTTACAAAATTGTCTGTAAAGTACAGTCTCCTGAAAAAGGGACATTTCTTCTTTGCTGATTGTGTGTGTGTGTGTGTGTGTGTGTGTGGTGTATGTGTGTGTGTATATGTGTGTACACACTGATCAGTCATAACATTAAAACCACTGACAGGTCAAATGAATGGCACCTTTCAAGGGGTGGGATATATGAGACAGCAAGTGAACAGTCGATTCTCTAACTTGATGTGTTCTTGAGTAAAAATTGCCAAGTGTAAGGATCTGAGCAACTTTGACAAAGGCCAAATTGTGATGGCTAGATGATTGGCTCAGAGCATATCTGTGACAGACCTCTGTCACGATTGTGGCAGCACTACACTTACACACACATATAATCCACTATCCAACCGTTTTCATTTTCCCTTGGGTGCACACATGGGCAGGTTAACGCACCAGTTGCTCACATAATGACACCACTTGTTACGAGGCATGATGGAAAAATGGTCCCACACAAGAAAATTGATGGCAAGGCTGCAATTGCACTTTTGTGCAAAGGTGTTTTATTGACAGTGCTCCTATTTACAGTCCACCAAATGTACATGTTTTTGTGCACATTTGGTGGACTGTAAATAAGTGCACTGTCAATAAAAAGTGCCTCATCACAATATCCCAAACATATACAGTACGCACACACAGACCATCCACTTTAATAACAACGCCTGTACACCTGCACATTCATGTAGTTATCTAATCAGCCAATCATGTGGCAATGTAGCAGCACAATGCATAAAATCGTTGTGCATATATCAAAAGAGCTTTAGTTAGTGCTCACAGCAAACATCAGAATGAAGAATAGTGTGATCTCTGTGACTTTGATCGTGGCATAGATGTTGATATCAAAAGGACTGGTTTGAATATTTCATAAACTGCTGGGATCTTCACATGCAGAGTTTACAAGAGTATACAAGAGTTTACACGAACTAGTGCAAAAACAGGCTGAAACAACTTGTTGATGAGAGATCAGAGGACAATGACCAGACAGGTCTGAGCTGACAGGAAGCCTATACATAAATAAGTACTCTGAGGCTCAAAAACCTGAGGCTATCATGGGTACAGACTGACCAAAACTGCACAGTTGAAGACTGGAAAAAGACAGGGTGTTTTTTTTCTAATCTTCAACTGTCCAGTTTCTGTGAGCCTGTGCCCATGATAGCCTCAGATTCTTGTTCTTGTCTGATAGGACTGGTGAAGCTGTGTGTGTTTTACTGGTGAAGCTGTGTGTGTCTGCTTTTGTAGCCCGGACACCTCATGGTGTGATGTTTTGTGCATGCTGAGATGCTTTTCTGCTCCCCACTGGTGTAAAGAGTGATTGAGTTACTATATCCTTCCTGGCAGCACTAACCAATTTGGCTATTTTCCTCTGACATCTTTTATTAACAAGGTGTTTACACCCACAGAACTGTCACTTACGCATTTTTATTTTTATGTTTTTCACACCGTTCTGTGTAAGCTGTACAGATTGTTGTGTGTGAAAGTACCAGGAGAGCAACAGTTTCTGAAATGCAGCCTGTCTGGCACCAACAACCATGCCATGATCAAAGTCACAGAGATCATGCTTTATCGCCATTTTGATGTTTGTTGTGAATATTAACTGAAGCTCTTGATCTGCACTGCATCTGCATGAATGAGTAGGTGTACAGGTCTTCTTTTTAAAGTGACTGGTAAGTGTATATCGCTAGTAAAATGATTCAATTAAAATAAATGCATTAGGATCACCTGTCTATTACACTATTGGTAGACTTTCTATATAAAAATTGTTCAACACTGCCTAAATCTGAATTTTCCCATTGTTTGTGCATTTGCTTTATTCCAGTGTTTTTAGCAAGTTTAAATCCTCTGAGACCAAACTATCCAGTAATAAGTACAAGTAAGGAGAATTCACTACACATTTTATATTTACACATATTATATTAATGTGGAAGGTCTGCTTACTGAGATTTTTAATCCCAACCCCCAACCCCCACCAAGATCTATTCCCCTGAAGATGTTTCCAATGCACTTTAGCTCTATGAGTTGTGATCAGAACCGTGGTTTCTGTGAGGAATATGAGGTACGGAAACACTACTTTTCTGGCTTTTCTGTATATTCTTGTTCATTCTAAACTGCCTCTGTTTAATATGTTCATTAAGATCTGTAATTGTTAAGCACTAAATGAGCTTAGATAAATAATGTAATTTTTTTCACTTGATGTTTACAGGATTTAAGTACAGTGGGTACAGATCAGAGTTGTACAGTTGCTACACTTCCTGAAAACAAGAGCAAGAACCGATATGCCAATGTACTAGCCTGTAAGTATTAAGAACAAATAAACAGACTTAAAACATTTAGTGAAAACCTGTGTTTCATTGACTTTGTGTTTATTTTATGGTTTGTCTTTATCCAATTAAAGGTTGTTAAAATATTCAAATTATTTTTACTCTCCAGATGATTCATCTCGTGTGACGCTTACTGCACAGATTGGCTCTGATTCAGACTACATCAATGCTAACTACATTCATGTAAGTCTTTCAGCAACACACAGTGTAGGTCACATCTGGTAATAAAGCCAGGCAATAAAAGAACTTATGCTATAATGTAACTGACATATTAGCAGTATTGTTAAGGACATCATAGAAGCCTCTATTAAATTGACTAAATCTAAGAGAACAATGTTTTATGGTGAGTGTCTGTCTGTTAGGGTTATGGCAAGAAGAACAAGCAGTACATTGCTGCTCAGGGTCCTCTCCCCTCCACTGTCAATGACTTCTGGAGAATGGTGTGGGAGCAGAAGTCCTCAGCCATTGTCATGCTGACCAACTGTACTGAGAGAGGAAGGGTATGCTTGTGAGAATGTTCAACAAAAGTTCCACCTAAATACAATTTTTAAATGTTCCCCAGGGAATTAATAATATCTTTATATGGTACTGATGAGACCTGTTTTTCAGGCTTTTGTCCATTCTGAAGTGATTATGACTATGAACTGGTTTTTATATGAAGTCACAAACCTGAAATGTCTTCTTCTGTAGGGGAACCATTTGGAACTTGCTAAAACTTGCTACATGAGTCAGATAATTTTTTAAACTGGAGCGAGTGCTCTATCATCACACAATTAGTTATAAATTTAGAGATGCGAATAAATATAAATACACAGCCTATGGGCTATTACTTTAGGTAGTGATAAAACATATCAAAAACATTATTTGCTACAGCAAATCTATCAGACGATTTGTTCTTTTTAGTTACAATTTCTTGTTGTTTAATGTAAAACTTCAGTTTGAACCTTTGAAGTGCTCTATATAGGTTTCATCACTTCAGAATAGATTGCATCATCAGATTCTCTGGCCCCTCATTTTTCTTTCTCTGCAGATTAAATGTGAGCATTATTGGCCAATGGACTACATGCCCTGCCTCTATGGAAACTTGCGGGTCTCTGTCCAGTCAGAGCAGAAAGAGAGTAACTGGACTCGACGAGAATTTGTTGTCAAAAATGTGAGCCCTATGATCAAACTAAAAACACAGCATAACCTTTTACGCTAAGGAGTATGATACAGTCCCCTCCGGAACTATTGGAAATAGACATATTCAATTGCTAAACTCTTTAGATTTGAATAACCCAGTTATAGATCATGCTTCACTGTTGCCAATACAATTGTTTCATAAAATTCCTAAAAATAATTGTTGTAAAATACTGTAAAAAAAAATTTCTTTTATTATATCTGATAATTTCTCAACATGCATGAATAAAGTAGGCTTTTCTCCAGATTTCTACTAATCCTAGCTCTGTAACCAGTGGAATCTGAAATTCAATTTTTTGTTATAGCAGAATGCTACTATAGAGGA